>OX246738.1:103635155-103925607 GCA_945910005.1 Isoperla grammatica
CTTTTCATAGATTGACTGAACTTCGGTATCTCCAACACGTATAACTAATCAGACTTTCGATAATTTTGTGAAAATATGAAAATTAGATCGACTTACATCCCCATCCAAAAATACTGATAAAGCAAGCTTAAAGTTTGTAAACAACCATTTCTATTACAACTGTCAAAATAATTTAAAAATTAGAAGTCTAGTAAGTTTTCATTTACTCCTTTAGAAATCTCTTAAACGTTCTCAGCTAAATATTTCAAAATATTATCTGGAGATGATATGTATAGTTTTAAATAAATTGATAAAAATGAAAATGTAAGAAATATTTTAAACGTATAATGATTTCTAAAATAAAATATTCCCCCATCATGTTCTGCTTTAATTTTCAAAAAGCATTGTAAAATCTGCATGAAATATCTACAATTCATAAACGCATTATTGAAATATCTCTACTAAAATGTATCACAAGTTGTTCGACAACAGTTTTTGTCATTCACGACAAAACGGTTGTCAAAATGTTGTCCCTCGACTTTGAAAATTCCCCCCCCCCCCCCCCCCCCCCCCCGCCCCCCCCCCCCAAAAAAACGACTAGTTATGGGGCAAAAGAGGAAACCACAAGAAAATAGAGCGAGTTAAGTCTTGGGTATAGGCCTATATCAATTACATTTTAAAAATTTGTTTGAGATTTAGCTACAGCATAATATCATTAGGCCTATATGATGCAAAAATGGTTGATGATGTAAAAAATGATGTGAAAAAGCGCGTTTTTTTGCGGATTGCCATTGTACTGTTATTATAAAAATATTTTAAAAAAATATGGCCAATAATTAGGGGATAATTTTATGAAGATAAAATAATATGTTAAATAGTTTTGTTATGGTGTATATTATCTATATTCATTAGTTTATTGACTGATTAATAAATTGAATGACACACCGCTTTCAACACAATGGTAGTCACGATTATAAAGAATGAATGTAAAATTCCTCTATGCGGGTGCAGAGTGTAGGCTTCAAACCACAAAGTAACCGTGGAATGCTTGTTATGATGAGCTGAATACCGCAACCCACCCCCCTAATCCCCGCATAGCACTCACCACTCAATGCGATGCCGACGTCAATACTTCAACCCTCTCTGCCGCTACTTATAAATGAGAATTAATTTTGTAATGTTATTACGTTGTTTATCCCATGCTTTTGTACGTAATACTTAAAAGAATGAAATTGATTCGAAAATTGAATTGCTTCAAATTAATTATCTTTTTATATGTAGATACCTTCCATAATAAATCAGTTTGTATTTCTGAAATGCATAGACATAACATGTATAAACTGAATATTTACAGAAAACAATATAATTATATTACGTGAATATAAGGAACAAATTTTAATTCATTTTTATTTGACCAATTTTGGAAAATGACAAAAAAAGAATAACGGACAAACGGAAAAAACGGAAAACGGTAAGACAAAATGCAAGAAAATTATAAGAAAAAAAAATTAAAAATAAATGTTATTAATTAAAATTAAACCTGAATACTAAAGTAATAAATAGCTCATAAACAACTTTATATACATCTTTTTATGTTTGCACTTATATTTGTATACGGACCAAATGTGGAAGAATACTCAACGCACGCGAAAGAGACCGTCCAATAAGCATTCCGTAGCCGATAGTGTTAATAGCGGGAGTCGAATCCACAACCTCGCTGCTTCAAGTCTGAACTATCGAGCAAGAGAGAGAGAGAGAGAGAGAGAGAGAGAGAGAGAGAGAGAGAGAGAGAGAGAGAGAGAGAGAGAGAGAGGAGAGAGCGAGAGAGAGAGAGAGAGAGAAAGAAAGAGAGAAGTTCGGACGCTACGTTTGTATTCCAACGCTTTGAACTGTGTTTCATTTTGTTTTAGGTGTGCGGTTCATTGATCAAACGACCTAATCCACTGGTATGATATCTAACACGAGTATTTACGCTTAGCTATCACACCACAGTGATTCAACTTGTTTTAAACTATCAAGCAGAATATGTCACCCAAGAGAGCTTAAGTTTAATTACCTCTGATCGAGTTACTCCGTCCAGGTGTAAACGTAAGCGCAGCTTTGGTTAAACATTGACGTAGAATCTAGTTATATGTACTTCTCTATCGAGTACACACTGCCATTGATACATGATTCTATGTTCTATCCCTCAAGTAACACTATCCCATGATGAAACGTTGTATTATCGAGTATAGTTGAGTTATACGCCGATAGGTCGCAGTGGTGACCATTTTTCAACTCCATTACATTCTGCACCGTCTACTAACGCATAGCCAACGGTTTAGCCGCGGTCGCTTAGTTGGTTCCCATCTTAGAGCCTGCTCTAAGGTTCCCTTACGGCACGAACAACTGAAGTTAAGCAACCTCGGGCTAGGTTAGGAAGTGGATGGGTGACCACTCTCCTCTGAAACACTAGTTACCGTTAGTTAGAGCAGATTGGATGGTTCGAAAGCTTGTGTAACAGCTTCGTTCTTCTCGTCTACTGCTCGGCAGTCCAGGTTAGTGGAGGAACCTATATGACTGGTCAAAGTTACACCGTCCTTTCGGATGGGACGTAAAGCCGATGGTCCTCTTGGTACTTTTCGACAGGAGTAGGCCTACGTGCCGGTACCAGGCTTCCCCTTCTCCCTTCCTCATTATCATTCATCAATCATCACTCATCGGGCTCCTCAACGAGCCTCCGCTAAGCCCAAATTAAAATGCCAGCAGTGAGTTATTTGGACACGGATCTTTCTAAAATCTATTTACTAAGATATTCCATCTCAAGTGGGGAAAGTTGGTAAACAAAAAAGTTTACGACTGTTATATTATCGAGGGATCTTTAAACATCGTAGATGTTCGCGAAGCGCTGCTCTATTTTCATTTAGTTTCCTCCAACTACTTGTTGGAAAGAGCTTCAGCGTCTGGTGGTCGTGTCGTGAATCAAGTACAAAGAAGTTGGTAAGAAAGTGATTCGTTAGTCGCGAGCCAAGCGGGGTTGCCAACTCGGTCAGTGTCGCAGCTTGGCTGTCCACCAAATCACCCCGGAAAGCGAAGGTCAAACCGCGAGGGTGGGTTTGCAACGCGAATACCGAACAGTCTGATTCACCGCGCACGTAGCTTGTCTACACTATAAGGTCTACTTGATCGCCGCTCACCGCGCTAGCGGCGGACGCTCGGACTCTCGGACCTTGGTCTACAGACACTACATGTGCTTGAACCTTGACCTCCTCGATTGGAGTATTCCGCACGGCTAGACGGTGCACAGTCGAGTTAAGTATGTGATTTGTTTATGGTTGCTATGGAGTTTGTTCTTTTCATGGAAGATAGTATGTAATAAAACAATTCCATAGCAACAAATCCTGACTTAACTTGACAATTAACTCTGCATACGGCCCTGAATCACTGAATACCCTCGTATTATTAAACTATTGAAATAGTAAATAAAACGACATTCCTTGAAAAGAATCGATGTACATACTTCTGATTTGAAAATGTTATTAATTGACAGATGTTGTGTTGACAATTCGAAAACGATTATATCCTATATTCTAAATTTGATGCCGTTGTGTTATTTACTTGCTTGCTGTTATAAAGCCGCATTCACATAAATGACTATTGATTATTGACTAATGACTATTGACTATTGATTATTGACTACCCAAAGAAAGATATTAACACTACACAACTAAGTTCTTTGACACGTATGATCTGCCACCTAGAACAAATGAATCGAACTGATTGACAAACAAAACGAGCTGTCAAAATAATAAAATTGCAACATTATGAAGAAAACGAGGTATGGCGATAGTAACTGTTCACCAGTTAAAACGTTTAATGATGGGCTTAACCAAGTTGTGAAGGTTTTGTATGTTTCTTGTTTGTTTTGAAGATTTGTTTTCAAAATAAGAATATGTTATTGTTTGACAGCTTCATAAAAATAATAAAATAAATAATATTCGCCGGAAATAGTCAAAAACAACTATACACTAGACAGTAATTGAGTAGCGGTATTGACTTCCGTTGCTCCACATTCATTGGCTGAACGCGAACGTTGTGATTGGTTGTAACTATGACTTCGAGATATTTTCAATTCGTTAGTCAATAGTCAATAATCAAAAGTCAAAAGTAAAGTTGTGTGAACGTCAGCACGTATCGCCTATGGTTCAATTCGCTTAGTCAATAATCAATAGTCAATAGTCAATAGTCAATAGTCACTAGTCATTTATGTGAACGCGGCTTAAAATAACACAGATAGATGTGGCTCAGCGGTAAAACACAATTAAGACTCTAATTCGGGAGGTCTTCGATTCAAAACCGGCCACCAACAGCTCTCAGTGAGGGTTTTTTTCGAGATTTTATCAGGCGTAAAGGCGAATGCTGGGACTGAGTCATACTATCAGCTCTCGGATATACCTTCCCAACTATCCAAACACCCTAAAATACCTAGTTGGTTACCCGAAGAGGGGCTCATCAGGTAAAGCTGGTGTGCACCCTACATCAGGGATTCCTACGAAAAAGTATAATTATAATTATAATGTTTACATTGACGAGAAACAGTAGGTCAAATTTGCGCTAGAAAAAAGTAAAACAGGTTTCGAAGTAATTCAATACCGGTAATGAATTGAAGAAAGTTGTTTGAACATAATTATAATAAAGCATTCGTCACACATCTTTTAAGGTTATGTAAACAAGTGCTTTTCAATTAACACATGAGCCTGCAATAAGTCTACATTCTAGATGGCGGCAAGTGAGTAGGAGCTGTATTTTTCATCTCCCCCTTAAAACTATTCATTTTCTCACTATTAACAAGTTTCTTGAACATCTGGTACTTCTTATATCATCACTGGATTGCTCTTAACAGGTATTCATACGTTGATATTCACTTTCATGTTTTCAAATAAGCTTCTTCATTAGTAAATGCTATAGGCCTAGCCTGCACGGCCCAACATAACCTGAAATCTGGAACTCGAGCATAGCCTAGGCCTAGGCCCTAGCCTAAACCAAGTTTAGATCCGTTGAGCTCTAGTTTTCCTACATCCGGCATCATAGTGCATTACAATGGTTAAGCCCAATAAACAAAACAAAACTACCGGTAAACCCACTTTAAATACAAGTGGCATGGATGAGTATGAAGCCCGTCTGACTGCATTTGAGGCATCGATAACCACCACGCTACAGAGTTTTAGAGCGAAATTGGATTCTGTCGACAATAAACCCTCGTCAAACGATGAACAAGGTAGGCCTAGACCTACTACTCCTTCGCTAGGCCTACGCGATGAATTTGTTGTTCTGGAGAGCTACGTTAAAAGCAGTTTCATCGATTTCAAGGCTCAAATTCAAAATCTGTCATTGAAAATCGAAAAACTCGAAGATTCCATGGACAACATGGAACAATACAGTAGAAGAAACTGTCTTCTGCTGCATGGCATCGAAAAACAGCAAAACGAAGACGTTGAAAAAGTCATCATCGATGTGTTAAACAAGAAACTAGATCTGGATCTCTCTGCTATGGACATAGATAGATGCCACAGACTAGGCGCAAGAAAGCCTACTCAAGATTTAAATGGTAGGGGCAAAATCAGACCGATTATAGTCAAGTTTGTCCAATACAGATTACGAAATCTAGCTTGGAAGCGCAAAGCGGCATTACGAAACAGTAGGGTGATGCTGTCAGAATCTCTAACAACTCACAGGTATGGAATGTTTATGTCTGTCAGAAAACTTCTCGGACTAAAAAACTGTTGGACACAGGATGGAGTCATCATTGCCCTCAATGCAGGAATCAAACACAGAATCAAGAACAATTCTGATATGAACAAGCTTATTCAAACCCACATTTCTTAATTGCCTAAAAATTATCTTAAAATCTCTCAGGCGTGTTTTATTAAGTAAAAAAATACCCCCCTACTGCCTACATGCTTTATAGGCCCTTCTTCTATGTAAAATCTTCTTACTATAACATGTACGTGTACTACTTTGCTTTATGCGAGTGTACAGGTTTTTCAGTTCATTTTTTCCGCGCGCGATCTAGCAGTGGACATAAATATTACGATTCAAAGCCCCTGAGGAGTGGTGCTCGTGTGTCAACTTATGAACTAAGCAAAAATGCGCGCTATTTAAGCTGAATGTGTGGAGCGTCCTTGGACGTCTCACACACTTGGCCGCCGCAGAGAGGAGAACGCCTAAAGTGCGTTTGTAGGCCTACACGCCTGGGAGGTTACAAATACTAAAAAAAAAATAAAAAAAAAAAGTGGGAGAGAAAGTCTGAAAGAACAGTTGTGTGTGCATTGTCCAATACTATTAAATTTGTTACCGGTACCTTAAGTTTAAGTTAAGTTTATTCTTTACTTATCATTTAAGTTAAGGGGGGACAACACTGAAAATCCTAACTTCTGCTCTATGGCAACAATTAAACTGAAACTTGTTGAACACACCAAACACTTACCTAAAGTTATTAATTTTTTTTTTTTTTTTTTATATTTACATTTCTATTGTTATTGACATTGTTGTTGTTATTACAACAATGCACACCGGGAAAACGATTACATGAGAACCAATTGAGATAATCAACTTTTGTTAAGTGTTATTTGAAGTTATGCAGACAAGCAATGAAATGGTGCATCACCACTTTGAACCTGTGTTTTTTATGGAGGCTATACATTAATTACTTTTAACATTTTTATAAAAAAATAAAAATAAAAATGTTTTAATAAAAAAAAAATACTTTTTACATAGATACAAACTTGGCCATGCATCATTTTATCTTAATGGCATTGGAGAACATACACACAAAATATTATAAGATTTAGGTGGCCAGTTTAGAAGATATGAATTTCTCCATACTGTATTGTGTAGGAAAAATACTTCCTGCAAAATCGCAACAAAACCGGTCTTTGCTCGCATTTTAGGGCAAACACGCAGCGCATACATCCACAAGAATATAGATATGAGTATTTGATATGAAATATATAATTTACTTTGTGTTTTGAATCGATTGTTAATAGTTTAAACAATTAAATAAAAAAAATTGTAGATTGAAATTTTTTGTTGTAAATAATGAGATTTTCAGTGTTGTCCCCCCTTAATCGGACAGTTGTATTGTATTGTCCATTACGATTAAATTTGTTGCCTTAAGATTAAGTTAAGTTTATTCTGTATTCATTATTTAAGTTTATTGTGGGTAGTATAGGCCCTAACGTAATTGTATGTATCTGCCGCTTATCGATTGCATTTGTATTTTGACTATTTATAAGCTAAATTTTTCTCTTGAAATAATATTAGTTTATATTTACAATGATCTCTTTCGATAACCCACTGGACAACCAATTTTGTATAATAGAAGATGTGACCATTTGCCAAAACACAGACGACCTTAACAAGCTTTACAATCACAATCAAGGTCCTAAAATTCTTCACATAAATATACGTGGCCTTTTGAGACACTTCGATGAACTATGTTCTATTTTAGAATACCTTAATTTTTACTTTGATATAATAATTCTCACAGAAACTCATTTAAAATTCAATCCTGATTCAATCAACATTCAGGGTTACTCAACTTTTAATTTCTTATCCAAACTTACCTCCTTTGATGGCGTTTCGGTTCTTGTTCGTGATGAAAGTTTCAAAAATATAGCTATTAAACCTATTGACTCAATTACACAAGCAAACGCAATTAATATTACTGCATCATATGGAAATGAAACATATTCAATAGTAGGAATCTATAGGTCTCCATCTGGAAACACTCTTTTATTTATTCAGGAACTTCAAAATGTGTTAAATTCTTTGAATAGCTCATTTAACATCATAATTGGTGATATCAATATAAACGTTCTTGATGATTCTTCCACTACCAACGAATACTTGAATTCCCTTTATGCCCATGGTTTTATGCAACTAATTGATCAACCTACTAGAGAATCAAAGACATCCAATACCTGTATTGATCATATCTTTGTTAAATCAAAACTCAAACTTTTTGACGCCAGAGCAAGTATACTTCAAACTAACATCACTGATCACTATGCCATTGCAATAGGTGTAAGTCCAAAAAATAAAACACCCCGTACTGATTCTTGTAGGCCTATACTAAAGGGAGAGAACGTTCATGGAGTAGCCTCACAGACTAATACGCCACAAATTAAAAAAATTGACTATGACAAGCTCACTACTCTTGCGGATTTAGAAGATTGGGTAATTATTCTCAATAATAATGACCCCAATGATGCAACTGATAAATTTGTCAATACACTATCTTCGCTAATTGATGAATCTACCACAATAAAATATGTATCTGCTGCCCTTACTTTCAAAATTAAACCCTGGATTACTCTTGGGATCATAAAATCAATTCGAACTAGAGACAAACTTCATAAAAATATGATCAAACACCCGGATAATATAGCTTTTAAAGGTATTTTCACACGTTATCGAAATGTACTTAATATTCTTATCAGGAAAACAAAAACCAATTACTACAAAAACCAAATCCAACAAGCAAATGGCGATTCAAAAAAGATTTGGAAAGTTATAAATGAAGTCACAAACAGGAAACCTAAACCTAGCAATATTTCAAACATATCATGTAATGGATTGATGCTCAATGTGAATGAAAATGCTGTAGATATTTCCAATACCTTCGTTGACTACTTCACTGACGTTGGAGAAAACATGGCTGCACAGATAAATAAAAGTAAAGCACGGGGAGATAAAAATAAAAATAATAGTTTACCGTCTACTCCTGGTAGCTTACTAAAAGATAATATAAGTGATAAATCATTGTTTCTCGCACCTGTCTCTCCAGTTGAAATCGTAAATTTAATCAATAAAATGAAAAGTGACACAGCCTCAGGTTTTGATCATATCACTCCCTTCACACTAAAACACATCAAACATCAAATTTCACAACCACTTGCACATATATCCAATTTATGCTTCCTACAGGGAATCTTCCCAAACACACTTAAAACTGCAATTATAAAACCACTCTATAAAAAGGGTGACAAGTCCTTGACCATAAACTATCGCCCTATCTCCATTTTATCAAATGTTGCAAAAATCATTGAGAAGACAATAAAGACTCGGATCTATAACTTTTTAACTGAAAATAATTTAATATCAAAACAACAATTTGGCTTCCATAATAATCTTAGTACTGATGACGCAATACTCGAGCTAACTTCCTTACTCCATAAAAAAATTGACAATAATGAAAAACCACTTGCAATCTTTATTGACTTAGCCAAAGCGTTTGACACTGTTTCACACAATATACTATTAAATAAACTTGATTGTATGGGTATAAGGGGTTTGCCACTTGCATTGATAAAAAGCTATCTTCAAGACAGAAAACAATATGTGTGCATAAATAAGACACTGAGTAAATCCCGTAAAATCAAATTTGGTGTTCCTCAGGGCACAGTTCTTGGTCCCTTACTCTTTCTTGTATTCATTAATAGTCTATGTAACTTAGGACCACTTCTAAATTGTAGCATTATTTCATTTGCTGATGACACTGTATTAATATTCTCATCACGATTCTGGACTGAAACGCATAGTCTTGCCGAATATGGTATTAACAAAGTAAAGGAATGGCTTAGTCATAACCTGCTGAGCTTAAACGAAGATAAAACATTTTACATCACCTTTGGACCACGTTCAAACTCACTTCCAGCAACATCGGTTGTGAAATTACATATGATTGGATGCAATATGTCCCAAGGTTGCAAATGTTTAGCCTTAAAGAGAACTGACAATATAAAATACTTAGGTATATTAATTGATTGTCATCTAAAGTGGAACTTTCATGTTGCAAATTTAGTCAATAAACTTAGGCATGCTATGGCACTATTCTACAATCTGAGAAATATATTATCGGTACGGCATCTTAAATTGGTGTACTTTGCTACAGTACAATCAATTCTCAATTATGGTATTATAGGCTGGGGAGGAGCATATGGCTCCCATTTTTTAAAACTTGTGACAGCACAAAATATTATATTGAGAATCATGTTGAAAAAACCTTTCAGATATTCTTCAAAATTTTTATATAATGAAACGGAAGTCTTTCAAGTTCGAAAATTATACCTTTTAGCAATACTCAAGTCCATTTACTCTAATAAAATAACCTCCCGTCGGGTCTCCCAAATTCACAATCACTTCACCAGAAACAGTAGATTTAATTGCGTACAAGAACTGCGCGTTGTCAAAGGATTAACACAGAGGCACCCGATATTTCTTGGTCCTAAACTATATAACTTACTTCCGTCTCACATCTCACTACTCAAATCCAAATATTGCTTCATGAAACAATGTAGTATGTGGTTACAAAATCTCAGTATGGAGAAAGTTAATTATATTGTAAACTGTTACCCTGGTATCTAAAGAATTGTCGAAAATTGGTTGTTATCAGTGATTATATACTGTTTTATAAAAAGAAAAGAAAATAAACATTAGTTTGTAGGCCATAAGTTTTCTTTACATTATGAACTGCTCTCTCATATTTATACTAAGTAATTATTAATATTGTATCTACTAGCATCTACTCTTGTATTTTATTATTATTATTATTATCTTAGTGTAAAAGTTCCTTGTTTATATGAATCATTTTTATTCTATAAATGGCCACACCTCAGGAGATTGTTTTCCTACTGTGGCCAAAAATAAGCAATGTATGTAACATATCTAAATTATTCAATAAACAAACATTCTATTCTATTCTATTATATTCTATTCTATACATTTCACAACAATAATATTAAGGTTTTTTTTATACTTGGACTTATGAACGACAGCTAAACAATTACGAAGTTATGGCCTGGCATGGAAGTGAAACATATAAAGCAGTTTTTCTATGGGGCAACCATAGTAGTGATTACGTAGAATTAAAACTAAAACGTGCGTTAGTTTTACGGTCCTGATGAAATTTTAAATTGTACTGCTATGCAACTTATTTCGTTCCTTCTAAAATAGAACCCTCCGAAACGTTATACACGATTTAAACATTGAGATGAAGGTCCGTTGTTATAAATTTCGTATCAATTTTTAATAATATACATCTATGTGTGGATATTTAAATGTTATATTGCAACGTGTTTTCCAATACTGACACGGCGTTAAAGTTACCAAAGGGTTTTAGTATTTAATAACATAGCTTATAAATAATGGTTTATTAAATTATGACACTAAATTTTAAGACAATACATAATTTGAAGACGTACGACAATAGTATGTTTCTTGTAGATAGATAAAAGAGAACGGATACAACCCTCTATGATTATGCTATCCATGTCAAGCAAACTTACTTTTATTACAGTCGCGCATAATTTTCCGCTTTAACTCTTTATTCTACCATTACATAACTAAATAGACCGTGGTGACGAGCTACCACTGAATCCGTGTCACGTATTAAATCATCACTGCTATGTGTGAAGTTTTACACGGATATTGCTGACAACGCAACTTTTTATTGTTAATGTTTTTTTTTTGTTTTTTTGTGGGAATCCAAAATAATAGTCTATACTCTGGTAAAACAAACTGGAACGTTCGAAAGAAAGAGGAATCTAGATTCAAAAACTTGAGCGATCCAACTTTGACAAATACTGAAACATTATTAAACGTCGAAAGAACTAGATATGAATCTTTCTAAACAAGGAAGATTGATGCTCAAGGAAGTATAGGCTCAAAATTATATCAAGAAGAAGAGATTTAAGAAAAAAAACTTTTAGTCCAGGATTTGAAGGAAAGAGATTAAGATGTTGGGGAAGAACTTTGAGAGGGGGGGGGGGGGGGGTATGCTGAAGTTAGAAAATATACGTCTTGTAGACAAAAGAGAAAAGATAAAGCCCGCTCTGATTGTGCTAATATGGTAGTGTTGGCGATGGAGTCTAAACTCGGTCAGAATTAATAGGTTGCTGCCGTGTAAATCCAAGAAATTATTTTACGAAATTTAATAGACATTAGACAATATCCTTATGTAAGGATATTAAATACAATGGTATGGGTATAATAATTGAAAATATATAGTGTTATTATGTCACAATCTATATTTTGTGGAATTTAACCCATCTAACCCGAAGTGAGTTTCATTGACATGATGTGTTAGATTACAACGTAATTTATGTATCAAAAATGGTATCTCGTGACATGTCCAAATCGTCTTGGTGCTTGTCAGAAAAAAGGAAACAAATCTAGTTCAGATCTTATGTGCTTTATTGATTGTAGGACAAAGACAAACAAAAAATGTCAACATTTCTGGAGATGGTGCGTGAGTAAAATTTTACATGCAAGTATTTTTTACCGCGGTCCGACGACCGAAATTTACCGTTTGGTAAAGTATACGTGAGAAAAAATCAACTGCGTTATAATATATATGTCCTCATGGTTCAATAGACCATTTTTAGAATTGATCTAGGACCCTTAGATAGAGCTAATCACGGACCTCTAGATCTTCAATGACCATAATGCACACCAGTGAAAAATGGAAATGCACCTTGTCATAACTATCAAAAACCCTTAGATTGAGCGTATCACGGCCCTCTAGCTAAATCAATTCTGAAAATCATTTATTGTTCAATCTAACATCGATCGCTTCCTTTATTGTTCGTCATTTATCTTTTCTCTTTCGTCCACCCCGTCGCAGAAACGGGGCCATCCAATATTGGACTCAGATCGTCCCTACAAACCTATATTTCTTTCCGTGTTCGCTTGGCGGACAATCTCTTATAGTCCAGGCCAGTCGATCATCTGTCATCTTCTGTATCCCCGCTAAAACCCTTTCGTTCAATCTTTTATTGATTTTTTTTCTGAGCTCGTCCTAACTCTAATCCTTTTGGTTTGTTATTTGACTCAATCTGAAACTATTGAATTTATATCTTATCTCATTGTAAAAAATTGGGTTTGTTATTTGGCTCAATCTAAACTTTTTAACTTTATACCTTATCTCAATGTTAAAAATTGGGTTTGTTATTTGGCTCAATCTAAAAACTTTTTAACTTTATACCTTATCTCATTGTAAAAAATTGGGTTTGTTATTAGGCTCAATCTAAAAACTTTTTCACTTCAAACCTTATCTCATTGTAAAAAATTGGGTTTGTTATTTGGCTCAATCTAAAAACTTTTTAACTTTATACCTTATCTCATTGTAAAAAATTGGGTTTGTTATTTGGCTCAATCTAAAAACTTTTTAACTTTATACCTTATCTCATTGTAAAAAATTGGGTTTGTTATTTGGCTCAATCTAAAAACTTTTTAACTTTATACCTTATCTCTTTGTAAAAAATTGGGTTTGTTATTTGGCTCAATCTAAAAACTTTTAAACTTTATAACTTATCTCATTGTAAAAAATTGGGTTTGTTATTTGGCTCAATTTAAAATCATTTTAACTTTATAGGTACCTTATCTCATTGTAAAAAATTGGGTTTGTTATTTGGCTGAATCTAAAAACAATTGACTTTATATATAATCTCATTGTAATCCTATCGGTTGGTTATTTCGCAGTCTCTATCCAAAAACTATTGACTTTATATCTAATCCCATTGTTAATTGTTATCCTTTCGGTTTTTTACGGGGCTCAAACTAAAAACTATTATCTCATTGTTATGCTTTCGGTTTGTTATTTCGCGCTCTCAATCTAAACACAATTGGCTTTAGCTTATCTCATTGTAATCCTTTCGGTTTGTTATTTCGTAGTCTCAATCTAAAAACTATTTACTTAAGCTAATAGTTCTTCTTTGTTCTCTGTATTAAGTCTACATCCTATTATATAGCTTCTACGGGCGAACTAGGTTTTGCGGCAAGGTTGCTTGCACTGCGTATACACTACAGTGTTGCCATGTAAAAACATCACGTTTTTGCCGGCTGTCGAGTACACGTTCCAGTGTTGTCACAGTTCCATCATTGTCTTCGTTTTTGCCGTAACTAATTGTGTTTAGAACTTGATGATCTACTAGCTAACATCTGGGGTTAGACTCCTCATCTTTTCACGTGTAGTCTGTGGCGTATCCAGGGTGGGGTGGCGGGGGGGGGGGGGGGTTGGCTGGAGCTTCCCCTCTCCTAATCCCAGCTTTAATTATGTTCTGCAAAATATGTAGATTCACGCAAAAATTAATGACAGCATTTGTTGCATCAAATTTGTCAATGTAACATATAGAAGGAAATATTCAACCTATAATGCCAACTTCTAATAAAGTCATGCTGGCGCAGTCGGCTGAGGTCGATAAGGCGTTGGTCTATAGAAAACCGCGGTCTCTGCGTTTCAGGTTTGAATCCTGGCTAGGGCATGGATGTCATGTGGCGTTTTTCCATTCCCATATAATCACCTACTTATCGTCTCGATTAGCCTCGTTGCAAAAATATGGGACGTAAAACACCATATATCATCATCATCATCTCATATCATCATCAAATAAAGTCATATTTATACCATCAGTCCAAACATTATTAAACGATTTTGTTAAAAATTTGGTTCAGTTATCCCTTTTAGCAAACTACCGCAACTGCTTCTATAACACTTAAAACCATAAGAAAAATATGTATATACAAAAAAATCGCTTGCGGCGCAGACGTTGGGGAAGCATCCCCCCCCCCCCATTGTTTCAGATGGAATTCTTCGTTTGTGGATGTATCTTACTCTGCGTCAGCCCTTCCCCGGAAATACCGATAGAGGTGGCTCAGCGGTAACACGTGAGACTCTAATTCGGGAGGTCGCCGGTTCGATTCCGGCCACCGCCAGTCCTGACTGAAGGTGTTTTCCAAGGTTTTCCTCAGTCGTAAAGGCGAATGCTGGGATTGAGTCCTACTATAACAGCCCTCGGACATTCCTTCCCAGCTATTTTAACACCCTTATAACCTAGTTAGTCACCTGAAGAGGGGCACATCAGGTAATACTGGTGTGCACCCTATAACGGGTATTCCTACGAAAACAAATTTTTATTTCCCTTAAATATAATCCTGCATACCCTTCTGTGTGTAGTCATCACTTAGATGTCCCTATTCCATGAATGCTGGATATGAGTGGCTATTAGCATGCCGGATAATAGCAACGTTCGAAAAAGCTTACATCCAATATGAAAAATTACTTGAGAGATTTGTGAATCGGGTCATATTGAAAGCGATCCATTAAACTGCGACCTCATATGCATCGATGATGTCTGACTAAAACAAAACGTCGACAACTCGGAGCTGGGTATTGATTTAATTGATGATGCCGTTTCGTTTGATGTCACCACGGCTTGTGGCTGCAGCCATTCAATTTAATACTGACCCTATTACCGCTGTCTGCACATAGTCTGTCAGTTAACTCGATCAGTGAGCAGTCACTCACAATAGGGCAATAGGTTGAAAAAGAGCAGCAGCAATTTGGATCAAAGCCAGTCAAAATTCATTTAATGCTAAATCTGAATAATTCCTTATGTTGTTTGTGTTTATTTGTTGATGAAAATACCACGGTTTTACTTGGTATCTCGTTATTCACGGGATTTGATGTATATTACCGTTGAGTGAGTAATATAGGGTAGAGTTGCAACGCAATCGGCAGTTTGTCTATACCGACTTATGCTGCCCAACATACTTTAGTTGAGTAGTAGATACTCGCCAAGCGACGCGATGACGGAGCCTGATTGGTCGGCTACTTCACCGAAGATATTTTTTACGAAGACAGTCGAAAACTCCGAAAATACTTAAGTCGGGTAGTAGAAGTTTGCCAAGCGACGCGATGACGGAGTTTTCGGCTGTCTTCGTATATCTTCGGTGAAGTAGCCGACCAATCATGCTCCGTCATCGCGTCGCTTGGCGAACTTCTACTACCCGACTAAAGTATATTGGGCAGTAAAAGGCGGTAGACAAACTGCCGATGGCGTGGGGCCTCTACCCTATATTACTCACTCAACGATATTACGGTGAATTTCCAGAGCTGTAAAATTTTCAGAAGAGACGGTCGCTTCACGCGGTCTATTTCAACTGAATTTGACGAGGAATTTCCGATTATCTGTTTGTTATGTCTATTGTATGGAGAGCAAAAGCCTCTCTTTGAATGTGTCTAGACCACGCCTGCCAACAGACGTGCGGATAGTGTCACTACAATACCTGAGGCATGAGAACGAGATGCAACTATATTTAGGTTGGTAGTTGTCACACGCGTCACTGTAATATTACCTAATCCACACCATCCCCCTTGCAAGATAACGCAACATAACTGTATGGATCGGTTTGGGGAAATATTTTAGAGCTTCTATTAGGCTCAAAGTAGCTATAGTTCCATCCCATGGCAACCTTACATTCTTTTCTAATCTTTTTTTATGTACACGGTTCCAACGAAAGTCAACAGATTCCTCACTTTTACACACATTCGTAATTACGTCATTCCGCTTATATTAAAGTACACAAGCCTCATAGTCATTAGTCAAGCGCGCTGTTTGGATTTTCCAGGTATACAATATACGGAAATTAATTTTCAGTAATTGATCCAATTGAAGTCAAAAATTAGGTTGGTAACATTGAACTCGGGTAATTCGTAATAGTGAAATTAGTGGAAGCAACTTTTTTTTAATGAATGAATCCTGTCCAATTCAAAAGTTAGGATTGCCGAGACCGAAATCGAACCGGTGTAACAGAATATCTTTACCCTTGGAATATTATAACAGATTGCGTTACACGTTGCGAAGCGAACTTCAGAAGAATACGTGGGGTCTCAAAATAACCCTAACCTAACCTAACGTAACCTAACATTCTAACCTAACATAACTAACCTAACCTAATCTAACCCAATATAACCTTAGTATAACCAAAGATTACAAACTAGGCAATCTTTGGTATAACGTAGCTTAACCTTTTCTTTGTTCGCAACGTGTAACGGCTGCTTGAGTGAGCGCGGGTATTAGTAATGATGGGCTATGCGTAAAGATATTCCAATACATCGGTAGGCTACTTCCTGAGTTACATGACCGACGTTAGCGTCCGACATAAAGAGGATGAGAACTCAAGTCTTCGTTTCGCACCTCGGCTCAGTGCAAACCTCCACGGGGAGTCTCACTTGACAATGAAGATAGATTAGCGTTTCAATCGAGTTGATATACGGCCACGCGACGAATTTATGAGAGCTGATTTGTTGGCTTATTTTCAGAAAACCACGGCTAAGGCGGGACGTCTTCTCGCCCGATTCCAGAGTCAGTTCGCAAGATTTATGTCTCATACAATAACGTTGAGGTTTAATATTGTGTCCTCGGAAAACTTCATGAGTAATGTTCTAACCAATTCTGAACTCACCGTTAGTACGAGATAGCGAGTTGAGCACTGAGAGAACCATTTCCTACAAATCGATCATTGAGGTATAAACCAATATCGAACTAATATAATATATCAATAATGCAGGCATTGAGATGGAAATCCATGAGATATTATTTCCATTGAGTTTATTAGTGTAAGGGCTGTCTACGTAAGTGAGCGAACGCTTGCCCGACTAAAAGGTTAGAATATAAAGTTAATAGTTATGTTAAAACTTTCCAACATTGTTCAGTGCTTTAAGATATTAATGAAACATGGATTTATTCGCCAAAGGTTTAACTTTATAAATATCACCCGCTACATTTTTATGTATTTGTTGCATGGTAAAACGTATTCGAATATTATTGTTTCATTGAAATAACATATTATTGATGATGATATTAGGGTTTCACTTCCTATATGTTTTCAACTTCGGCTAATCGAGACAAGTGGGTGAAATATAAAGATGAAGATGGAAAATCACCATATGTCCAAATCAGATCCATTGCACATCGCGGGTCGTCATAAAGGGAAGGCAGGGCCAAGTGGGCGGGGTAATCTGAAGTGGGGCAGTGGGGCAGTGGGGCAGTGGGGCAGTGAGGGGTAGAGAGGGGGAAGAGACAGTGTCTTCTGTTGTCTCCTTTTCCGACTAACAGTGTCACCCTGGTCATATCTACCACGAGGTCAGACCGGTCATTTTATTGTTTAGATGTTGTAACGATATTTCCTTATGTTAGCATATACAGTGTTCGACACAAGAACACGAAGGTGATATAACAGAACCAATTTAAACCTCTATCTCTAACCAAGATTCGAACCAGAGGCGCAATCAACACGGATCATAAACCCATCCCAATCTTTTGAATCGAGTGAGATCGAAATGCGTGAAAAGGTGGGGTCGACGTGGCTGAACGCTCGTGGAATGTCCTACGTAAGCTCGAGACGACCTTAATGTCGAAAGGAATGTCAAACTGCTCATCTAGAAAGAATTCCTTAAAACAACCTTCAAATATTTCTCAGACTCGCTCAAAAAATTTAAGTCGTTACAGCAACCTTGTGGATGCTGACGTCATAGAAAGGGGAAGAATGGACCAACCAAATGTCAGTATTTGAAAAAGCCACCCGCTGATTGGCTCCGACTCACTCCTCATCTATGACGTCAGCATCCACAAGGTTGCTGTGGAGCCACTTTATATAATTCTTAAGAGCGTTCGGAGGTATAGTCATTTAAAACATGCGTCTAAACTTACACTCCTCATGCCTAAACCGATAGTAGGATTTCTCTCTAATTTTACGTCCTAGTATAAAATTGTCAAATTGATGACTTAATTAAGAAAACAAAAGATGTTAATCTTGAAAGAGTATATACAAAATGAAGAAACATATAAATTTGTACACAATGTAGTTTCAATGTGTACATATTTAAATATTTTATAATTTTGTAAATACTTGTTCAAGATTAATATCTTGTGTTTTCGTAATGAAAGTCATCAATTTGACACTTTTATATTCAGACGTTAAATTAGGGAGAAATACTGTAATCGGTTTAGACGCGAGGAGTGTAAGTTTAGACGCTTGTTTTAGCGGTAAAATGACTACTGGCGAACGTATTTTATTAAGGTATTTTACAAACAATAAGCAACACGCGTACGATTTTTTTTGTTAACCTAAGCACTTAGTTCAATAGTATCAGATACAAAAAGTATATAAATGCAAGTCCTAAGTAAAAAAGGAATTTTTTTAAATAGGTTTAATGTGGTCGCATTTATTGAACTTTCAACTCGAGGCTCTGAAACGCGTACAGGTGGCTGTGACGTCATGATTCAGTAGACGTTGTGTAACAGACCAATCGCTGAGGCGGTGAGCGTACACAGACACAAACCATTACGTCAAATCCCATCAACATGGCGGCGGCTCGTTTAAGGTGCCCTTTTATTTACCGTTACTAAACCAATTATTTTGAGGCATAGACTGATCCGTTTTTCAAAATTCAAAGACACAAAATTGTTAAATGAGAGACAATGTATTTAAAAATCGATTAAAATTTTCATACGCGTGTTCCCTATTGCTTATGATCGTTTATAGATGAAGCTTTGTAAACACACATGTTGGTCTCGAGCATGGCAGTTGTGACGTCACTTGAGTATCCATTGTGTTTTGGTGGAGGTGCCGGGTATAATTTAACAACACATTAATTGGCTAAGACTCTTCAAAATTAATAAATTGAAAGTAAATCAGTTAAAAAATAAGAGACAAGGAATGGTAAATCAAAATTTTAACTTAATACTATCGTCAAACGTATTGAATTCAAGAACAAAAGCGTATCAAAAACAGTTTTGTTAAAAAACTGCAACTATATAGGCCTAGCTTCTATTAATTGATGCTTTTTTGTCCTTGAATTCAATAAGTTTGATATAAATGTTAAACCGTGTAATGTTAGTATAATACTGACATTATACGGTTCAACATTTTTGTCAAACTTATTGAATTCAAGGACAAAACAGCATCAATTAATAGAAGCTATATAGTTGCAGTTTTTTACAAAACTGTTTTTGATTCGCTTTTGTTCTTGAATTCAATAAAGTTTGACGATAGTTTTGAGTTGAATGTTCACGCGCATATTTCGATGTTTTTAGGGGATATATTCGGTCCCTAATAATCGTTTTCTTCTCACACGAGTCAGAACCAATGTGTTAATTACGGGTTGTGCTCAGTGCTGTAGCCCACAATCACACCCAAGTCTTTCCACGATGTGCGTATCTCATATTGACCCTGTCTTCGTTAATTTCGTGAGGGACACGAAACACAACAGTTTCAGAATGAGACACAAAAACAACCACAATGTAACAACCGACCGTTGCGAGAAACATTTCATTAACGATGTACGAACAATTTTCGAACCAAAGTTGGAAAACGAACAGTTTTAATTCATCAGACATGGGAACAAAAGGATTTTTGTTCAGTGGAAAATTAAAAGGGCTTGAATAATTTCTATGTGCTGTAATAACTACAACGATAGAGCAGTGTTTGTTCATTTCTGTTTCATTGGTGTGTATGATCAATTTTCGAGTCTAGTTCGACCTAGGGGTTTTATATAATTTTAAATGTTCACTGCTATATTTAGTTTTGAATTAATTTTAGTATGGGTTGGACTCACTCTTTGTGTTTGGAGCTCTTTCCTGCCAACCCTTAATTGGTATTATAAAATACGTTAATAGGAATATTAAATTAAATAAATAAATGTATATGAACGACAAATTAAAAAATGTAGTCAAATTATGTAATGATCACATAAAAACACCTTTATTATCTAGTATAGACACAGTTATTTGTAACACCATCTCTTCTTGAAGGAATATTGAGGCAAAGAGTAATTAAACAATTTATATGCTTATCCATAACAAATAATAGATAGGCCTACGTGAACTGTTTCTACCCCAAAGGTAAAGAATTGAAAAAACCGACGTCTTATATTTTGGTCTTCTCTCAACAATTAATATGTTTATGAGAATAAAATGTGCCTGGTTTTCACCCTTTAGAAATAAGACCGAGTATATTGAAATAAAAGCGTCTTTGTTGTGAATTAGAAATATATTCCTCATGCGAAACTGTTGTAAAATATTGTCAACTATTTGGCTATAAGGCGTAACTAATGCTTTACTGAATTTTTAAAACTCAGGACTGTGTTATAGGGATGTAACCGCTGACAAATCTCTCAGTGCTGACGTTAAAAATGAACGAGGTTTACATGGAGTGAATTCGTCACTATTACGAGTTTCACTGCGAGCTGCGATCACCTCAGGCTACAAAAACTCGTCGTTTGTGTCACTAGCCCAGGCTGTACAGTATACACCCCCTTGAGTCGCTAGCAGTTTTGGAACTGCCGATGGTAAGATAAGAATGCGGGGAGGAACTGTCATGTCCGATTAGTGCGGTTGATTGGAATTGGGAAGGTTGTTCAATTGTTATCTCAGACCGAACTGTTATACCCACATTACACGGTTCAACTTTCGTCAAACTTATTGAATTCAAGGACAAAAAAGCATCAATAAATATAGAAGCTATATTGTTGCAGTTTTTACAAAACTGTTTTTGATTCGCTTTTGTTCTTGAATTCAATAAGTTTGACAAAAGTATTGAGCCGTGTAATGTCGGCATTAAAATTTCGGTTTCCAAAAATTATTTGCATTTTTGTTATTGATTGAAGTCCAAGTGGATATGAGGAATACAATCAGTAATCCCCTGTTGTCACCCCTTTATATAAGAAAAGGTCGTTTCTGCAATCGTTGAGTGGAGAAAGATTGAATGACAAGACAATGACACAAAGACTTGTAAATCTATAAGTGAACATAAAGAAGACTTTAGGGGGTACACAAATTGTCGGCAAATTGGAAACCGTGTCATTTTTTGCGCTCGAAACTCGTAGTGAAACCCATCATAGTTTAGTTTGTTTTAATCACGTGCGTTTCACACCTTACGTTGTTTTATAGTTTACAACTGGGGATTCGGAAGGCTCTGACAAATTTAAAATGAAATATTTTCCTAGACCGTAAGAGAAGCCACTCACCTCTATGTGAGCTGTCACTATATATAATGTACACTATTCAAACATCTTTTCTGCCCAGTAAATTCTAGATCACAAACTTTCTTACACTTATTTATTGTTTAAAACTTTGAAAAGAAATCTTTTGAACAGTATGAGGGATTGTACCTCAAACACTTCGCTAGATTTTCCTTTGAAGAGGAAATTTGTCGAGATGCAAAGTTTCATTGAGCTGATAAATGTAGACGGGAATAACGGAAGAGGAAGAAAGCCGGGTGGAGTCTCTTTGACAGATTGTAATAAATGTGATTCGAACCCGGTAGGAAAGTGACACGAGCTGAATAAGGTTGGGATTTATTTCTAGGAGGGATCGTAAATTAATTCCATTTCGGTTGTTTTTTACGTCTCAATAGACGATTGTTAAAATGCTAGTCCTCTCAAAACGAAAATTTATTATTTCCTCAACATGTTTTATGAAGAAAAAAAAATGTTGACTTTATGGTTACCTTAAAGTGAATTCAATATTGTAGAAAAATACGTAAAACGGAATATGTATCCAGTGAATACCTTGAACATAACCGGAGCAAAATAAAAGAAATAACAAAAATGGACAAAATCCAGTCAACATAAAGTTTCAAATATACCAGAAATCGAAATCTAATGATTCGTTTCATTTTTGTTTTCTAAATTATATTACAAGTTATTTTTCCCCAATTTCACGTTCGTATTGTAAAACGTAACACTGAAGCCAAACATTATTGTTGGCTTCATGTTAGTTTTGTGCCATTAATATACTTGAATTCGAGTGCGAATACATTGTTTTATTAAATTCATACTTCTTTTATTTTTGTCAGTTTTAAATTCTCTTAATTCGAAAGGAAATACGTGCCACAATTATTTTACTATTCTTTTTCTTCGTCACTTATTCAACGGTGCTAATCATTTCGATTTTAATATCTATTGAATTTTTTTTATTTATTATCGAAAAGGTCCGAATTCTAAAGTTGCAGAATAATGAAATTAACTTTTATGTATGTCATATTGTTTAAATTGATGTTTTTCTAAAGCGGTTGAGTTTGTGAAATACCAGCTGTACAACATATTACTCATTTTTTAAAATGTAGCTAATATTTAGAATAACATGTAAAGAAACAAAAATACACGAAAGTCTGCGTTGCCTAGCGGCAAGAGAACGAATGAGCAACCAGAACACGATAACTGTTTAATTATTTAATGTGTATACTATTCGATATAAAGCAGATCTACATAGGACTGCATCACTTACAAGCAATCCAATCTGCCAGAGGGGCCGTTTGTAGCTGCAAACCCAGAGTTTTCCGTTCTAACAGAAGGTTTTATTTAAAAAGTATGTTTGCTTAAACGTTTCCATGACCTAAACTTGTAACGAGAAGAGGACAAGAACTCGTCTAGAATTGTGAGTGTTTGTTATTCTAGGCAGAACATCCCTCGTGATGTTTTTATACAGAACATTCTAAATTCAAAATAAAACTACCACTAAATGTACTCCCCATTTAAAAAAAATTACAGCAAGCATGAGCAACGTAGGCTCTAAGTGGTTAGGGAACTTTACATTTGTGGTGTACCTATGTTGAAACAAAATTACTGCATGACTGACTGAAATAATCTTTATTCACTAACTCAAAAAAAGTCGGGGCAAGAAGAGGTCACCCCCTCTTCTTTTTTATAAACAAACATTTGCACGGCGTTATTAACTTCGCCTGTGAAATGTTGGACTTCTACGCCCAGTATTATATAAAAAATTGCTTAGTCAGGAAAAAGGTGAAACATCCTTAAATTATAGTTTCACGCACTATTTTCCTATTTGAACTCTAAAATGAGATGATAGGTATTCAAAATGACACTTAGATTGACATACTTTCCATTTGCTATAACTTTTACCTGGAAATTGTGGTAGGCCTAAAATGATGATGATTTTAGGGGTGTTTACGTCCCATATTTTTGCAACGAGGCTAATCGAGAAGATGAGTGGGCTTTTATGAGGATGAAAAACGCCACATGATATCCATGCCCAAGCCAGGATTCGAGCCTGGAACGCAGAGACCGTGGTTTACTAGACCAACGCCCAATCGACCTTGGCCAACTGAGGCGGCCAGGCCTATAGGAGAGACATTTTATACCAGTACCAGTCAATATATAAGGAAGCAATACAAAATCACCTCGACGGCGGAACAGAACAACTGTCCCATGACAACAGATCAACGACGACAGAACCTAATTCTAGAGTGTATTAAATTCATGGCGCGTTCGTTGAAATATGGGTCAATAGCCAGAATCGGATCAACCCCCCTCTAACGTTGATTCGCTCGGATGAAAGCGCCTTTCTATTTAAACCGTTCAATTCGAAATGAAAATTTAATCATTTCACTTTAAGCTGCAGCGAAAATCATGTTGCTCGTTCCTTTGACATTCATAGACGAAACGATTTCATCTCATTTCATGGCCGTTTATTTCTTTTATCGAATTCCGCGTGTTGCGCGAAAGATGACAATCCAAAAGACATCAATTGTATAGTATAAGTAATTCTACTCTCTAGTCGGTGCTGTGGAGAATCTCAAAATGGGGGAGAATAGGTTGGCGTGGCCGGGAATTGAAGTAAATTGACAGGTTTTACATTTCCAAAGACGTGGGCGTTGGATGATGCCCGCGCTGACACAACAAACGTCAGCGTTGAGCCCCGACGCATCGCTGACGCCAACTGAGCAAGCGGGGGGGGTTGTGTGTGGGCGTGGGGACGAATCAGATGCGAGAGCGAGGCTGGTGAGTCTTAGGACTAAGGTCTACCCACCAGTTACCATTGGTTAGAGCAGATTGGAGTTTCGAAGCTTGTGTAACAGCTTCGTTCTTCTCGGCAACTGCTCGGCAGTCCAGGTTTGTGGAGGAACGTGTAAGACTGATCAAAGATACACCGTAGTATCGGATGGGACGTAAAGCCGATGGTCCCCTTGGTACTTTTCGACAGGAGTAGGCTATGTGCTGATACCAGGCTTCCCCACCTCCCTTCCTCATTATCATTTATCAATCATCACTCATCAGGCTAAGAGGGCATTGTGCCCTACACTGGCATTTATTACAATAAAATAAATAAATAAATAAGGTCAACCGACACAATGTTTTCAATGCTACACTTCACTAAAACATGACTGTCAAGAGATTTCTTACTTTCATGCAACTATTTATTTATGTATATCAGTTTAAATTATAATACTAATTTACAAAGGAGTGTGAGGAAGAACTTGCACAATTAACAGTATTTTCTTGATTTCTTGTGAACACTTCAAAGTATAAACAGAGATCTTATACGCACGACTTGTTTCTTAACATCTGAAGAATGAGTTTCAAAGCTTAAAAATATTGTTATTGTTGTTATTATTGTCGCTTAATTAATTATTATTTATTGTATTAATTAGAGAAACAAAAACCTAAAAGTTACGGTATTTGCAAGTTTATAAATTCATTGCCTGTTTCTAATTGATATACACAACTCAATTCCACTTTGGAATCACTTTTTAATATTTCAAGAATTCTCAAGATCGTAAATTTTGTACTTGGGCGCGCTAGCTATTGCGGTTATAAAATCACAAAACAACAACAATATATTTAACCCAAACTAATATTTTCCTGAGTATCTAAACCACTAATTTCAGATTATTTCAAAGCATGTTTTAGAATTTAAAAAACTGTTGGTATTTGTGTATTTTTTGTTTTTAAATTATGTAATAAGTTACCTGGATCCTTGTGGTCGCCTGATTTACATCAAACAGCTGACAATAAATTGTTTTTCTCTCTTTCTTCCAGTATCTGCGTGCGATATACTGCTCACGCTTCTAGCGCAGCTCATAAGAAACACTACAATATTAGTAGAGGACACAATTTAGATGGAAACTCAATAAAACCCTCTGAATGAAAAATAAGGCATCACGTTTACGGTCTTGTTCCGCCAGAATCGTTCGCTAGCGGCCATAAAAAGAGAATATTTATGGCCGCTTATTCCACATAGATTCCCAATAACATGATTAAACCCAGGTGGGCAGAGGGATGTGTTTTATGGTGCCTCTCTGCGTGATCTAAGTGAACAGTAGAACATGTGTCTTCGGTTCGGCGTTTCGTAGCAGACAAAATCGCGTGGTTCGATGAACCGTGTCCGTATCTATATGAGAACGAGATGCAACTATAGATTTAGAACCAGCATTCAAAGCAACAAACAGGAAAGTTATTTGTAACAAATAAGCTATTTAGAGATGTAAAGGTTTTGATTGGTGGTTGCCATGGAGAAAACAAGCTATTCGACGAATAAGTAGTTTTTGGACATAGTAATTCGTGGATTTAAACTAGGAGATTACTGGCGTTCTTTCTCGCATATTCAAACATATGTGGTATATTCCGCTGAATGGAGTGTAAGCCTAACATGTCACGCCCGTTGTGTTTGGAATTTTAAGGTATACAACACAAGGAAGTAAATAATATCTGTCGTTTTTAATTAGATTTATAAGTAGAAAAATGAATAATGAAATTTGTTTTTCTGAACTCGTCTATCTCATAAGCATGATACCATAATTACATAGTAAGAACTCTACAACATGGCAAGATGAAGATACGTATTATTTACACTGACCCTGTAGCGTCGTCTAATATACAAATAACTGTTCTATAAATACTGCGTAATATTACTTTTATTTCCTCTTTTTAGAGATACAAAACACTCCTCCATTTCCCTTTTACAACAATCCCCATTCTGTCTTTTCACCGCCTTCTCACTATTTCCAATCCTATAACTTAATCTGAATACTCCACGGTCTTCTTGATGCTTTATACAATTCCAATTACACCGCCTTCTTACTATTTCCATTCCTATAATTACAATACTAATCTAAACTACTAATAACTAATATAGTGTAAGCAGGCACACCGTGACATTCTCCCCCCCTTAGTCGTGAACCGTAGACTTGGACTTCCTCGGGCGTAAAACTCGGCGTTGCTGATCATCCACTCTTGTAGCCCAAGAAGGACTCGATACCCATTTCTTAAGCTGGTCAGCATTCGCTCTTCCCATACATTTGCCAGACTTAGGATCGACTAACTCAAAAGAGTTAGTGGCAATCTGTCGAGTGATTTGATAAGGTCCGGAGTGGCGTGGAGCTAAACCAGCAGACACTGCCATCGCTGCATCACTGAGAACGTGAGCGTCTCGCAAAACTAGATCACCAACAACAAAGGGGTTTGGTTGACGACGGACATCATAGTTTTGTTTAGACTTAGCTTGAGCCGCGCTTGCACGAGTCCTCGCCCAGTGCCATGCGTCTGTTAATCGATGTTTGAGGTCCACGGCATATTCATGAACTTGGACGGCTGATGAATCCTCGTCGAGAGGGTCCCTGCGATCCCAGGGTGCGTGCAGGTCTCTGCCGTAGGTTAGCGTAGCAGGAGAGTACCCAGTTACCTCACTTACTGCGGTTCTTAATGCAAACGCTAAAGCATGAAGATGACGATCCCAATCTCGGTGGTTATCGCAGTAGGCTCGAATGCTTGTTTTTAGGGTACCATTATGCCTCTCCACCTGTTGCCCACAAGGCCTGTAAGGAACAGTATGGCGATCAGAAATGCCAAACAATGCCATCGTGCTTTTCCAGATGGCACTGACAAATTGTTTGCCGTTATCGCTCGAAATGGCATCAGGGAATCCATGACGACAGAACAGTTCTTCTAGTTTGGATGTTATTTGCTTAGTAGTCGGGGAACGTAAAGGAAAAATTTCCGGGTACCTCGTGAACTTGTCGATGACGACCAAGATATAAAGGAAATTGTTTCGCGAACGTGGTAGGGGCCCTACTAGATCGATGCTTAGCTCTGCAAACGGTCTGACCGCAGGCGAAACCTCCATGTATCCGAACTGTTTTTGTGACCTTGGTTTTATTCGCTGACAAGTTTGACAGGAGCGGACATACGTTAGAATATCATGTCTCATCCCTAGCCACGTGTAGCGTTCTTGGGTGCGATGTAATGTCTTGAAAAATCCGAGGTGACCGCTTAAAGGATGTGAGTGAGTTGCAGCCAAGACAATTTGACGCAGGTGTTGTGGCAACCAAACGCGGGGAGGCGACAGCTGGCTTACTCGCCACATAACACCATCTGCATCTATCTCGGTTTCGCTAGCAAGATCCTTTGTCTGCCTCGAACACGTTACCGTAGTAGAGCTCTGGTTCCTCGTAACCACCCGATGTATCTCCCGTAACTGTTCGTCCTGTAGCTGTTCCGCTGCTAGTTTAGGCATGTCTGTGAGGGTGTCAATTGAGATGGTCGCTAGGTTTGTAACGCATACTTCTTGAGGAGGATCTTCAAAAGTAACTTCGGCATCAGGAGCTTCAACGAAGAGCGGCAATAGTTGATTCACAAACGTTGTTGAATCCAGGTGAGACGGCGGGTGTATGGCAATGGGGTGCCTACTGAGAGCATCAGCGGGAACGTTTGCTATTCCTCTGCGGTACTTGATCGTACAATCGTACCCCTGCAAACGCAACACCCATCTTTTGACTCTGTTGGAGGCCAATTCTGTAGAAAACATCCAACTCAGAGAAGCGTGGTCACAAATAATATCAAAGCTTGTCATTTCAATGTATGGACGGAATTTATCCACCGCCCACACCACAGCGAGACATTCCCACTCCTGTACCGTGTAATTCTCTTCATGTTTACTGAGTGTCCGACTTATGAAGGCAACTGGCCGGAGAGGACTATTGGTTACGTTGGGGTCCGAGGCTTGGAGCAAAACCGCACCCAAACCTAAGCCACTCGCGTCTGTCTCGATCACAAAAGGTTGATTTAAGTCCGGCAAAGCCAGATCTGTGACATAAGAGAGGGCATTTTTTAAAGCTATGAACGCATTTTTCTGGGGTAAGTCCCATGTCCAAGGAGTATCTTTCCTTAGCAGACATGTAAGAGGCTTAGCAATCGTAGAAAAGTTTTGTATGAAGGTTCTATAGTAACCAACTAAACCAAGGAAACTTTGCAGGTCTTTCACTTTGCGGGGAGAAGGAAAATCGTTGACTGCAGCAACTTTTGAAGGATTTGGGCTGTACAATCCTTGTTTGATAATGTGCCCCAAGAAGTTAATAGAGGTTTGAAAGAGCTGGAGTTTACTTGTGTTTACAGTCAGTCCTGCTTTGGCAAGTCGAGCAAACACCTCCTCTAAATGTTGCAGATGTTCCTCCAATGAGTTGGAATAAATAATAATGTCGTCTAAGAATGCCAGACAGAACCGATGAGATATACCAGCAAGAACCTTGTCCATCAGTTTCTGAAACGAAGCCGGAGCCCCGGCTAAACCAAATGGCATTCGCAGGAACTCAAAAGTGCCCCTGTGACATAAGAAGGCTGTCTTGTGGCGATCTTTAGGTGCAACCGCAATTTGGAAAAAACCTTGAGAAAGGTCGATTGTCGAGAAGTAGCGTGCAGGACCAAGCTGGGCCAAAATCCAGTCTGTACGTGGCATTGGCCATTTGGGAACCTGGCTGCATTTATTAAGATGACGGTAGTCAACCGCCAATCTATAACCTCCTGTTTTCTTGGGCACGATAACCGGAGCACTGGTCCAAGAGCTTGATGATGGTTGAATGATTTTCTGTTCAAGTAGTTTGTCGACTAGGCCGTCCATGACGTTTCTTTTCATATGATTGACTGGTCGAAGGCGACATTGAACTGGTGGATGAGAGTCTGTGATGATTTGATGCTGGATTAGATCTGTGAAACCGGGTGTATCCGAAAAGAGGCAAGAGTATTTATGAAGAAGGTTATGTAGTGCTGGCTGTATGCGTTTCGGGCAATCAACCATGGCAGATGAGTCCAGTAGATTGGGACAAGGTTGTGGTACAGACGTGCGTGCAGGAAGAGAAGTGCTTGTAAGACAGGATTCATTAAAGGAATGAAAGTGGGTGCTGTTACCAATTGCCCAACCACCACTTCTGATAGACACTGTAACATCAAACTGAGTAAGAAAGTCCCGGCCAAGAATTAGCTCCCGACAGAGGTGGGGTAAGTACAGACACTTCAATATGTGCCAGCGATCGGCGATAACAATAGGCACAAACACAGCGAGTTCACTACGGACATTACCAGATGCCATGCTGATAGAGATCGAGCATTGTTCAACCTTGGCACCTATTCCTTGTGCCGCTGATAGCGCCGACGGTCCAATCAAAGAACAACTTGAGCCCGTGTCCAGTAATGCCTGAATAGTGTGGTGACCTATAAACAATGTAATAATTGGGTCACATTCCTGTTTCAGTTTGGGTGTATCGAGAGCCATAAACACGTTGTTTGTACTGTAGTTCTCCTGAACTGGCCCTATGTCCCGAACTACAGTTTCCCGTTTCCCTGGCGTCGAGGGCAGTTTCGTTTAAAATGATCAAACGAACCACATACCCAACAAGCGTTTCTGTCAGTAGATCCTCGTGATGAAGACGAACTCTGTTGGCCTGACGAAGTAGGAGATGAAAATGCCAAATCAGCTGCCACAGCATTTGTGGGCGGAGGCGGAGGTCGGTAGTTGTTGTGCCGCCACAAAATAGCCTGGATTGTAGGTGCAACCACAGCGAGGTCACGCAGGTTTGCAAAAGAGCGTCCTTGAAGAAAGGGATAATACCGTGGGTGCATCTGGCGCATTACCCGCGCCACTTTCTCTGCATCGGATACCGTGGACCCAATACGATCGTAGTAGCTGGAGATAGTGCGCACATAAGCAGAAAGGGGTTCATCTGGATGTTGGGTTCGCATTTCTAGTTCAGCCTTAAGTCGTGCCAGATAGTCTGGCCTATCATACTCATTGTGAAGGGCAACTTTGAAGTCCTCCCAACTGTTGCATCCTCCCACGAAATTCCACCAGCGGAAAGCGTCACCAACAAGCGCTGCTGGAAGAACATGGCTAACAATGTACGAGAGTGGTACGCCCTGTCCCCGAGCGTATTGCTCCATGTCCAACAAGAATTCCTCTGCGCTTTTCGGGTCCCCACAGCCAAAGAATGTAGGAAGCGGGCCCTGAACATGGGGCGAAGGGTTTTGCGGCTGCTGTTGGTAGTATGGCGAAACAAATGGATTTATGGATGTGTCGGGGTGAAGTGGGGAATCGTGCGCAGTGCGTTGTACAGGAGTAGAATACAAGGGCTCTTGCACGACTTGTGAACTGGCCTGACCTAGCATCTCGGAGACTGGTATGGTTATCGATGCCTGCAAATTCGAATATGTAACTACAGGCAGTGAGTGTGAACTAGGCGCGACCGAATGTCGTCTTGGCGGGATGGGAGGTGGTGTGACAGAAGTACTTCCCGAGATACTCGTAGGACGCCCTGTGGCATGACTTGAGGATGTACCAGAAGCGGCAGGCAGCTCACGAGATGCGTGGGCAATAGTAGTAGGCTGTGTTTGCAAACGGAGTGGAATTGCTGCAGCTTTGGGAGACAACAGCTCACGCAGCCTGTGATGGTATACCTCAGTACCCTCGGCTTGAAGAGCCATTAGCTTGTGAACAATGTCCAGAGGTAGCAAATCTTCTTGAAGAAACCCCTCCATTATGTCAAATGCGCCGGGGTAAGGAACTGATTTTATAAGCTACAAATAATAAACAGTGTTTAAACGTTACCTTATACTGCTTTGGACGAGCCCCCAATTGTAGCGTCGTCTAATATACAAATAACTGTTCTATAAATACTGCGTAATATTACTTTTATTTCCTCTTTTTAGAGATACAAAACACTCCTCCATTTCCCTTTTACAACAATCCCCATTCTGTCTTTTCACCGCCTTCTCACTATTTCCAATCCTATAACTTAATCTGAATACTCCACGGTCTTCTTGATGCTTTATACAATTCCAATTACACCGCCTTCTTACTATTTCCATTCCTATAATTACAATACTAATCTAAACTACTAATAACTAATATAGTGTAAGCAGGCACACCGTGACAACCCTTAAAGTCGATCCACTGTTTATCCAACTATTTGTCATTGTGCTACAAATCATGTTGAATATACACTTAAATATCATGTTTAATACTAGCGAAAAATAAAGTAGTTTCATCGACTACTTTTTTTAATATAAATATTTGAAATCCGTCGATTTCCCTATCCCCTACCATTGAAACGGTCAAAAATCATACACTTTCGAATATAAAGCATCGACTAAGTAGATACTAAACATTTGTCATTTTCTTTATTTTATACTCCATTTGAAGATAATTGAACGACAATTCTAAATATGTATGTATGAATACAATCTCTCGACTCGTTTTCGGTCAATATTGGCTTCACTACAAGAACATTTGATGGGAAATCGGGCGAGCCGTGAAACTATGGCAGCACTGCGTGCGATGACGTCATTTCTCTTTGAGCCCGCGTCCGCCTCACGTCCAAACATGAGCTGGCTGTCACATTTCCACGATGCGACGTGACTGGACGTTTTCTTATTTACATTTATTGTCGCTTATTTCCAATTAACATTTTGCGTCATACAAATAATGCACTCAATTCAAATTGAAGGCACAGTTAGAAACGGGAATATATCTGAATACGGTACGTGAGGCCTAGCCTAGGCCACCTTTATTTAGACTTAGGCCTAGGCCTATATTGCCTGATCCGAAATGAAATTCATGTATTGTACGTCCGTAAACGCAAACATTTTCCCCAATGTAGATATGCTAAGTATAGTATGCCAGGAGGCATCTGTATAATATGAAAGAAAATATGCCAAGCCCTAAGGCCACTCAAGGACGTTTTGTGATCATTTGACATGTGCAAGGCCTAGGCCTACCATTTATGTAGCCCCCCTACACGCATTTGAAATAATTTACATCCATTGCATGCCTTCACATGTCCTAGATGGACTTAAGTTACTTGAGATCACTTCGTCAGGTAAACAATTGCACAAACAACATGATACGATACAAAATATACAATCCTATCATTTTCTTTTATCGTAATAAAACGTCCTCCGCTTCGTATTCCGTATTTTTTCGACGCCATTTTCACGATCTGACAATAACAATGTCTTTGCAGCGTTGCCAAATATATTGAAGGTTGGCAATACTTTGTCGATGAATATTAAAAACGAGTTTTTTGTTTCCTTGGCTTTGTAAATCAATTAAGATTTGTACCCATTATAAAGTCTATAATTTGTGAATGTGTTGTGGTGTAATTAAAGCCAAAAGCTAGATAAGAAGTTGACTACTATTTGGAGTTTTGATGAACTAATTTCGTTTTTAGGGATTGGCTATTCTGCAGTCAAACTAGTGTCTAGAATCATGCCATTATAAATAACTGCATTTTTGTGTAAATACTGGATTTTAAAATAGTATTCTTACTTGATTACTGAATATATTTTACATTTTATAGTAATTTAACATAATAATTGTCAAAGAAATAATTATTTGTGATTTTAAACAAATATTAAAATCATTGCTTGAAACTGGTAGTTTGATCAATGGAACGACTTTAAGCTTGCAACTTGTACTGACGTTCAATACTTTTACCTTACTCGTATAGTTAGAATGCTGCTTTACTGTGCTGTGTATAATATAATATCAACGATAAATCATTCCGGAAAGGTTTCATATCTTGTAAAAAGGAATCATGAATGCAATTCAAATGTTAGTATAAAACAAAATGTGTTTCATACATATGCTGAACACATATCTTGAAAGATAAACAAAATGTACTCTTATCTCGCACGTTGACCCGACATGTGCAAATAGGTTCTCATTCTGGAACGTATGATTGTGTGCGGGGTGGGGATTAGGGTGGGGGGAGGTGGGGGGGGGGGAGGAGTGATACTGCTAACACTACAGCAATATTTTACGTTTCAAGGCAAGCGCATGCAACTGTAAGTAGCAAATACGTAACACAAAAACGTCATGTACACAGATCCAATTCTACAACAAAAATTTGAAATTCTTTGTTTATCAGGCTGTTATAAATTACAAATAAAAAGTGTTCTCCCTGAAAATCGTTGCATATAATAAGAATGTGTCATCATGTTATGTTATATCCATATTCAACGCAACGTCTTATTTTCCACACAGTTAATTTTATACTTCTGCTACGCTGTTAATGATATTAATGAATAATTCTAACTAGTAACAATAAATATAATTATTATTGTTCTTATTAACACCTGCCCAGGGACTGCTACCTTATCGTGGTGGGCAGGTTTGCGTGCTTTGTTGATCCCGAGAGCTATGCCGGCGGAAGCGTATGCATCTGGTAGGGCCACCCTAGCCGGACTGGTCAAGGAGGAGAAGTCAGACGAAATGCAGTCCACACCCCAATCCCCTTTCCTCCCCTTTTTTCTTTCCTCACGCGCCCCCCTACTTGCCCCTTTCCTCCAAAAAGCCTCCAATTTCATCTTCATTATCACCCACTCATCGTCTTGATTAGCCAAGTTGCAAAAATATAAGACGTTAAGCCCAAATATCAATCAATCGTATCAGTAACACAATTTATATAAAATGGTATTTCAATGCTCTATTTCCACGTAAGTCGACTAGCCTAGTGCACTTATACAACAATTAATGATTGTCTTAATTGATTGTTACTAATTATTGCATTAGTCGACTACGCTAGTGGACTAGACGATACAAACTGCACCTTTACAGTAAAATGTGTATACACTCAAGACATTCATTCATAACAGGTCATGAGCACACCTATCCACCATGCAGGCTTCCCTTCACAGCCCCCCCCCCCCCCCTCCCACCCCTCCGGGATCGTTATTTAGTAACGACGCTTTTTCTACTCCATAAAAGTAGTGCATCTCTCCGTGTGTAATACAATGCCTTTATAGTCGGAGGCGTAAAGAAGTCTGCTGTACGTGAGTATAAACCAGCCAATCTTAAACATCATTTGCAACTGTCACGTTTTCAGAGGTTTCTTGCTCAACTTGATAAAGCACACGCGGCACGGCAATTTCAAGCTTTTATTTTGTTTTGTGTTCTGTGAGTTGAGTGAGCAAGATAAGTTTAATATTACCGTATATTCGTAAGTCAAGAACGAACGTCATTCAATGACATAAATATTTTGATATAAGACAAATTAAATATATAGCAATTCCACAAAAAGTTTAAACATACACTGGGAATCGAACTCAGTTTCTAAACGGAAACAAAAGTAGCTGAGTTTGGATTAAAACTTCTTTAGTTATAGCTATCTAGCTATATCTTGTTATCTAGCTATATAGTTATAAAATCAGTCATCGCTTTAACCAAAAGTTATTTCTAGAATTGGAAAATATATTTTTCGACGGCAGAATAATACATAAATTAGTTTTAACGAGGAAATTATTTATTTAATCTAATTAATAAAAAAATTAATTAATTTTAATTTTTTTTATTATTAATTTTTAATTTATTTATTATTTATTTTATTTTAACGAACAAACACGCCTCTTTTGTTTACCACAAGACAAAAATTCCAGTAAAGTTACTTTGGTATTATGCGCAATATCCTTTCGATAAGCTCATAGGTAATTACATTCTTACTAGAAGCCACATAAATAACTTGTGTTTAGAGATACCAAATAATCGAGGAGTAAAAAAGCAAAATGTGTTCCACTTAAAACTATCATTTACCAGAACAGTGTGTTATTGCAACGATAGTAGAACCTAGATTTTCATTTCTCAACTAAGTGTGGTACTTAGTACTTATCTGTTGTAAAGACTAAAGCCCTGCCCTAACGAGTGGTTACCGCACTAAGTACTCAAAAAAACTAAGCCAACGTGAAATCTCAGACAAGATATTTCAATAAGCTGTATTTAAGATTGGCTCTCAAGTTAACCTATTTTGATGAACTGAGACTAATTAAGGATTGTTTTCTTCATTTCAATTACATCAAGAAAATTGTTCACAACAGAGATAATTATTTGTAACTTTAGCCCTTTTCAGCTTATTGATATTTTTGTTAAAACCTTTGTCACAAGTGGAACGTCTTGGGAGTTCGACGAGCCTCCGTTAGGCGGAGATCAAGTAGACCTTGTACACAATTTTACGCGCCTGGGCGCTGACATCTTGAGCGTCCGCCATTACGACCATACTACTTCCTCAATGCACAGCCTTATCGACGGGTCAATCCGCGATAGAACCTTGAACTGAACCGATGTTCAAGAAAGCTGTACCTCAATGTAATGCTTGTTTCACTACCTGGACGTTGACGAGCGCCGAGCGCCGGAAGTGGATGATCCGACCAATCAGGGCGAAGCGGCGCTTCGAAGCGCTCTGAAGCGCCCAAGTTGGTTGAATCCAACTTCTGTTGCTGGCGCTTCTCGGCGCTTGTGTACCGTTTCCGTTCTCCGCCACCTATATTCTGAACGAAATGCATAAAAACGCGGGAATTTGTCATTTTGACAGTGACAGAACGCTGTAGGGAAGATTTCAAGATGGTACGCTTTCTTAATCAGGCTGAAATAATTCGTTTGCGTGAAATACGAAGGAGAAGACGACGAAGATTGTTATTAATTCTGTGTTGGATTATTTCATTAATACGCTATGGTCTTAAGCATTACATATAGGCCTAGGCTAGCCCTACTCAAAGGTCTAGCTAGGCCTAGTCTAGATTGAGTGAGGTTATGTATGCACTCATTTATGTCGATAAAATTAACTTACCGTCGATGTTCAAATCTCCTGAGATTTTTTTCCATATTAAATCTTTATTATGACTCTTGTACAATTTACTTTGAAAGTCGTATAAAGCCGGGTATTTCTGTACTTCATTTATAATCAACTCGTAAACCGTATCGTCGTCTCCTTCCATGTTGTTGTCAAAACGAAGTGTGCCGGAAACTGTGTTGCCGGAAGTGATTGTGATGTCGTGAATCGCCATGAAAATCGAGCGCCGAGCGCTCGATTCGGCGCTGGCGCTAGCGCTCGTCGACGTCCAGGTAGTGAAACAAGCATAACCCTTCAAAATGATTTAAATTACTAATTATATTTGAGAAGGCTGTGTATTCAAGTATGGTTGCAATAGCGGCCGGAGTTCAAAGATGGCGACAATATAATACTCTAGATATCAAAACGTGTCCAATGGGAAATTGTATGGAAACTATTTATATGTGACACAGAACTCCTCAGATAAAAGTTACCTATCGTTTCTTGAAAAAACATTCGTCCATGTGTGAAACAGTCTAGGAATTGTTCCATAGAATGTTCAATAAAAAAGTTTAATAATATGTAGATCTTGAAAACCCGCTACATTCACGGGGTAGTAAAACTTACTGGTTTTTATTGAACCATTCCACGCGCTCAACACAGTTGGTTGAATAAGAGTTAAATTTTTTTCTGTTCCAGTTATATTTGGTCAGATAAAAAACAATAAAAGTTTTATTACAATCCACACAACAGACAATGATTTCGAATGTCCACATAAATAAATTTTCTTTTATCAATATCCATTTTATGTGTATCTGGATACGTTGCTGTGGTGCTCCTAACTATTCCTATGCTGAAAATATCTGAGCTCAATAATGCAAACTTAATTTTATATTTCCCTAGTTTCTAACATAAAGGGCCGGTTTCACCAAACTTTATCCTGCGGTTTTCTGTTAATCGGATATGAAAAATGGCGCCCGGTAGAAGACGCCATGCATTTTGTATGTAATGTCCGTTTAAACCATGGTAACTGATCAGAGCCTAGTAAATCGGCCGATTAAACAGTTTGATGAATTCTGACCTAATTGTTTGTGACAAGTTAGTGATGGTACTTTGGGCACTACTATAATATAGCAGGCGTTTCTTAAAGTATAGTTCAGTCTACTAAGAGCGAAATATATTGCGAGGGATATAATATTACAATTTTTTTCGTAGGAATCCCCGTTATAGGGTGCACACCAGCTTTACCTGATGTGCTCCTCTTCAGGTAACTAACTATGGGCATGGCGTCTTCTACCGGACGCCATTTTTCATATCCGATTAACAGAAAACCGCAGGATAAAGTTTGGTGAAACCGGCCCTTTATGTTAGAAACTAGGGAAATATAAAATTAAGTTTGCAACTATGGGTTATTATGGTGTTTTGGAAACCTTAAATATAAAATAAGTGCGTAAACCGATCTTAAACTTTTGGGGTTTGTAGATTTATCTCATGAGTGGATTTGTTATGCAGTGTGTCATCCTACCTTGCTGCCGAAGATGAAGCAGAGCAACAGTGTTATGGTCAGTTGAGTATGACAGAAGAAGATTATGTAGAGCAGATCCGGGTTAGCTGGCGACTGCAGGAACAACCTGGCGACAAGAGAAAGCAGCTTAGCACGGAGTTTAAAGGGATAGTCAGGTGAAAAACTAAAAAATCTCCAATGAGTCATAAGTGTATGAAATTCAGTTATCTGTAAAATAAAATTGATATATGTTTTGCTTCAATGCAAGAAAAAAAATAGTGAACATTAAGCTATTCTACTAGATTCCCTTCGCCAGCTCTGCTGCATTTTTCTTCTAAAGCGTAGTATACAGCTGTATCGGTTCTGAGCTCGAAGGCGCTTTCCCGATAGACAGAGCACTCATTGTGTTATACGAGACCAGCCACAACACTCGGCGACTGCGGACAGTGCCGCTCAAAACAGATTGCAACTTTTCTACACATCAAGTCACAAAAAAATTAATTGCAAGGCATTTTGAAGAAGTACACGTTCGTACTAAGAAGCATGTTATCGGTAGAGGAACGATGCACATTAAACTTCATTTTTGTTAAGTGCCTTATTTTAGCGGTGGTTTCACTATCTCGAGGCAACATTTTTTTTGTATGGGTATTACCATAAGAAAAGCTGTTCGGTGCTACTTGGTAGCAACAAGCCAAAAAAAGCATTTCTTTAATTTTTTAACCGCCTGCTTTTAAAGTATGATATCTTTCAGTCATGTTTTCCATATTTGAGGGTAGACATATAAAAATGCTAGTTTTTTAGTTCTTCACCTGACTATCCCCTTAAGGTGAGGAAACAACCTGGCGTCAAGAGGAAGCAACTTAGCTTTCGGTTTGAGGTAGAAGAACAACCTGGCGACAACAGGAAGCAACTAAGCGCATGGTTTGAGGTAGGAGAGATTGTGTTTGTGCTTTAGTAAGAATGAGGCCACTTACATCGAGACGTTGAGGAAGACTGAGAGAAGAAACTCGTTGTAGATCGCCATCGAGATGAATCTGCTCTCGTTGAACTCGGAGGGAGCTTTCCTGACCATGATGCAGAGTCTGATTCCCCACACCAGGAGCAGCACCTCCACTGTGGACAAGAGAGTAACAGTTCAAAGTGTGTTAATCTAGTACTAAGGGTTGATATTGGAGTGCTAATGACATTGTAATGAGGATCTAGTTCGGTTATTAGGTGTTTTCACGTAATGCGCATGGAGGCCATACCGGAGGCCCCAAGGGCATATGTAATAGGGAATATACCACATTTCCCGATATTGGTTCGATCATGTGAAGTTGACAGGCCTTCATCTACAAATACCGGCAAACTACTTTTCGCACTTCAAAACGTTACAGTTTGATTTTTATAACGTTACAAAGTATACCATTTCTTCTTTCCCGGGCTTTTGTCGTGAAACGGATGGTTACGTCATAACTGAGTAAATATCACTGTGTATGAATGTGTTTGCCAATCACCGCCTTGCAACACTAGACAATTATCAGAAAGACAACGTATTCATTGTTGTCCGATCTCTTCACAAACCTATTATTCACTGAAATAATGTTTCATTATTACAAATAATCATGTTAATTGTGTAAATTAATTGTTGCAAATAATTATTATTCATTTTGGAACCAAATAATACTATAAATACCCTAATTAGAGTGAAATATTCGGCACAAATACAATCTTTGATTATCTTTGTGTGATAGGCTGATTGATGTTAGTCAGTTCTGACGTCATGACCTGTTTTTCCCGCCATAATTATTTGTGAATTTTTCAGCTCACTTTCTTGAATGAAAATATTTACGAAAATGGGAAAATGAAATATTTTTGAATTCATAACATCGTCATTAATTTGGTAACGACGACAAAAATTAACATGCATATTCCCTATTAATTGTTAGTTCTTATTTACAATTTTTCAGGTGACATTTGGTTGAAAATTTCACTGTTCTCTAACTTAATCTAACTATAAAGAAATACAACCTTACAACAGACGAGGAACTCGTGGCCAATCAGCGATCGGTACTTAAAACTGAGGCTCGCTGGTGGTCGGCCACGAACCAGTATTCTCTGTTGAAAGAATCTGTTATGTTCTCTTAGGACAACCGTATGGATTACTGCATACTTAAGAGGAAAGACTACTCGCCAATATTAAAACCCGCGAAATTAACGTATTTTCATCATATCTCAATAACGCCACACAATATCGAAACAGTGACAACTACGCATATTTTGGATTCGTGAGAGCTCAATACCAAATGAAAAAGATTTCGTAGATTGTAGTAATTATAGTTGTAATTTCTAATTAACTTGTAAATTAGTTAAATTAGAAATAATAATTATAATGACGGCAAACTAATAAATCTTTTTCATACGGTATTGAGCTCTCACGAATCCAAAATATGCGTAGGTGTCACTGTTTCGATATTGTGTGGCGTTATTGAGATATGACGAAAATACGTTACTTTCGCGGGTTTTAATATTGGCGAGTAGTCCTTCCTCTAAATAGTTAAATTAAGTAAGGTCCGGTGTGCAATATTTCGTAAGTTACTACTTAACTTGTTTTCACCATGGCAACAAGACTTCCCATTGGTTGTTGTCATGGTGAGAACAATTTAGTTGCCTACTAAATATTTCATAATACTAAGTTGTTGTCACCGTGGCAACCAGAGTTTCATGAATGGTTGTCATGGTAAAAACAATTTTTTTGCCAACCAAATATTTAAATAATTATTTTTCAATCTCGGCAAACATGCTTCACCTCACAGTCGCTTTTACCAGCGGTTGCACCGTATCAAACCCACGACCCTCCGGCGTGCAGTTTATCGGCGTTACAACAACAACCGTATGAGACAACGACACACATTTTGTGGTCGCGACCTATTTGTTTTTATTCAGCCTTCCATTGATTGGATTCGAGATTCGATCTCCTCGACTGTTAGTGAAATAACCTCTTTTATGTTGCACATCGTTTCCCGCATGGTTCATGATGTCGTAAAGCCCTGGGGGTGCATTGCTTTCTGTCCAGACGGTGGAAGTCGTTTGTGTCCCTTGCCCGTTGTCCCAGTTCAAACTTGTAAAACCAATGAAGCATTACAGAATGTATTCTGTAAGCGTTTTCAGAATTGCTGAGCAAAACCAAGCGATCTATTTTGTTTAGGGGTGTTAAGTAGACTATGAGATCTTTGTTTGGATATTGTATGTGTACATACAAGAATTCTACTAGAGCTATCGAAATTTCAAACGTACCGTTAGACCTACTCATGTACGCCAGTTCACACGCATACTATGTGCATCTTAATGCAATGGTCCTCAACAGCGAATCATTTTAGTGGGACTGTAAAAAATGCAAAATAAAACGCCGTAAATACAAACTTTTTTATTTTTTAAGAGCGGTAAAAAGTTACAACTTTTAAACTTTTGACAAAATATTGATACAGTAAATTGTCAATTGTGCACTGAAATGAACAGTCGAGCTGAGTGTGTGATTTTTTTATGTTTGCTATGGAGTTTCGGTTCATCTTATGGAAAATATTCAAAATAACATGTGATTAAACAATTCAATAGCAACAAATCCCATACTTTACTTGACACGCGACTTCCGGCCCTTAGTCCATTGTCAAGTAGGAGGCACTGGTATTATAAAAAAATATTTAAATTCGCTTAAACTTTTTAATTTTAAAAGATTAAGACTGGCGTTTTACCAGTAATTAATTTTGTGTAGGTTGGCATCTTGATGGATTTTTCTGTCCAGTTTTCTAGTCACGAGTTAGTGTCGACTTAAAATTGCAGCCAATCCGTCAAGCCGATCGGCCTATGCGAGACGAGCAAAATTTGCGCACAAACACACAGAGAAAGAGCAATTTGAGTTGAGTAGTTGATAGTTTCTCTACGCTCATCTAATTACTGAACTATCATATGCAAAACATGCAGCGGATAAGTACCTTACACTCTGACAAAATGGAATATAAATCGATACGGAAATTAGATTATGTAAAATATTGCTTCGTTCTAATCGAAAGTTAATCGAACATATAAATAGGCAGACCATCAAGGGTCATGGCGATTCAGATGGGGATTCACAGCAAGAGACCAGCTCACATCTTTGTAATTGACTGAGACTGGCCCAAGCACTAATAGTAAATTATTGTAAGAGGGTGGGGGGAGGGGGGGGGGGAGGGGGGGGTTTGATAATGTACGAATCCGTTCTATACTGTTTACATCAGCACACAAAACCAGTTATCCCACAGATAAATTTACGTTGCCGCAGGAGTAATTTAAATTTAAAATGAATGTTTTGTACGTATTCAGAAACGTAAACAAATCAATGCACTGGAATTATGTTACAGATAAACATACAATACCAATAAAGAAAAACATACTTTGATATTACATTACATAACTAGTTTTAAATTGTTGTGTATTGACTGAGAACTTAGGAGACTTGAAGACTTAGGATACCGTGATGATACTCATACAAAGGGTCCTAGATAGTTTTTGAAATATGAGGTTAAAGGTTTTCAAAAATCACTGGTCATAACCGATATAATAATAACAACCTTTATTCGGTCTCTGCAAACACAGAATAACATACAATAGCTTATATCAAACGAAAATCAAAACAAATTACACTTCATACAATTTATATATAAACTAAACAAAATTACGAATAAAAATAGTGCCTAGATATACAAATATTATTTTATCAATGGTTTCGGCCACTTAAGTGGTAATCTACTTTACCCATCAGTTGACAACTGACCTTTTGTTCCCTTCTCGTTCATCAGTCAAGTTGTTATGTTTTCCAGACTTCTAGTTGCATCAGTATACTCATCGAGTTTTTCATTCAAGTGTATTATTTTCTTTATTCTTCGTCCTCAGTTGACAGAGGAGTAAATTAGGTTTCTTATATTGTTATTATGCTTGAAAAACATACAAGTTTAGTTTAGCTGTAAAAGAAGCGTTCGGGCGCACTAAAGTTCAAGGACTTGCCGATTAGTTACGATGTGGTCTGGCTTTTTAAGCTAGCACACTTTATACTTAGTTTTACGAGGGTCTCTCGCTTGAAAGCAAGTTGGAAGCGACCGTTAAGCGAATCCTCTGGAAAGTTATGCGAAAGTAAGTCTGGCATACCCGGTTCGTTGTCCGTGCATGGTTTATTTCTAGAATCATTGTTTTTTATTTGTTTATTCACGAATGAGGTGCTTTTATGTGCAATTTTAAGAAAAGTGTTTAACGTTTTGAGACTTTTAAAATGTAAACTGTTTGCTACTTTAATTTACAATTCGGGTGTTAGAATAAATCAAGTTCATGATAACAGAGCTTAAACCAATATAATGGATGTTGAAACTTTACGTGTACAACAGCAAAAAAAAAAAACTTTCTAGTTATTAGCTTATCCAACGGTATCTTATGAATATACTTCCTGATTCGCAATAATTGTGCTAACAGTTTCAATAATTGTATGTAGCAAATGCAACACGTTTTTAATTATAAAACCTGATTTGTGAAAACCGATTGAAAAAAATAACGGCACACATCAATAATTACTCCTCACGTAGTAAATTTGTTATCTGTAGTAACAGATAAATGCTATAGTCTAACTGAACAAACACACAACACAAATCATTGTTACTATTTATATGATGATAGATGATACCAATTTCAAATTAAGTCTTGCCATATAGAATGGCCAAATTGACATCTGCAATATTGGGGAATAGTACACTTTTTCGATACAGACAATATAGGTATCTTACAATTGTTATTTAAATTTATATCACGAAAAGCCTAAATTTTACAAAAGTAGATTTTCATTAGAAATACCGTTCCCATTCTTTTATTCTTATAAAGTAATTTTTATTTAAAAAATAAATCTAGAACAATAAAAAAGTACGCAAAACGATATTTGAATCAGAACGAATTTTGGCCGTAAAAAAACAATTCGTCCCATACAAATTGAATATTACCTTTTAAAGCAATAGAACTAAATCCTACATTATATAGATGCGGCGCTTTCGTACAGTAGAAATAATATTGACTCGGGCGGGCCGCGAAAGCCTAAATATATATTCGACTGCTTTGTGGCGTTTGTTTGCCATTGTGAACGCAAACACGAATGACTCGGAGCCAAATTAAATCTCATTCTTTGCTCGCGCAGGAATCACGGTGTCGGAAACGTGACGCGTGTTCGTAGTTCGAACCTAGAAAAGAATTTGAAATAATTCGAACAATTGCAAAGGGTAGAGATAAAAAAAAACACGGTGAGACTGCGACCTGGGCGCTTGTAACGGAGAGAAGGGAAACTAACGGGCGGGAACGTTACTGGTGTTTCACGATTGCCCCCATTTCTATTCACCTTTGAGTTTGAGTTTGTTTTGTTTCTCAACGTGGGATCTGTCGCCTGTGAGGTGCAATGCATGCTGGGAGAATTATTCCTCTGTGTTAGTCGCTGTGTTCGTCGGACGGGAAACTAAACTGTCTTCTAACCAAACGTGTAAAATAGTGTTTGATTTTCCACTTAGTTTCATTTAGTTAATTATATACCGTAGATTTTTGTTCACACCAGAAGATAAAATAAGATTGGAACATTTGTCATGAGGTTTCTTTATACCTCTGCAAGATTGTAGGCCAATTGGCGTGTTTTGACTAGGCTACATCCTCATAGGCTTCTGTGAGATGTTTGATTTAATTAGGTCTACTCATATAATTTAATTTTTGGAAATGAAACAGTATGTTTTTTAAGTTTTGTACAAAGTTTTACTAAAAAGAGTTGAATACACAGCTTGTTAATTTGTAGACTCCTAACTATTGATAAATGTGAAAATGTAAAAATTAAACGAAGTCCAAAGAACATAAGAACAACCCCAGCTTGTAAACCATTTCTTGAAGGCATAATTTGTAAGGTAACTAACAAAGGTAATTAAGAAACACTTAAAAATAATCTACTTTCAAGCAAAGTATTTTAAGAACGTTAGCAATTAAAAAACAAGAATATATTTTGTATAATTTTCTTTTAAAATATGACGATGTTTAAGAAAGTTAAAATTTACAGAGGAATTAAAAATTAAAACTTGTAAAAGAGAACTTTTAAGCAGACAAGGGATGCGTATATATTACTGTAAACAAAAGCTTATTTCAAATACACGAAGTCAGCTTTAGGCCTACACACACAGTCAAGGGTTAAACGCCTTTCATTGAATTGTCGCTCACTTGACAGTAAGGGGTTCAGAACAAACTCAATTGGTTGTAAAACCGTCTGTATTTGTTGATGTTGACTTTTCTCTCCATCTATCCCAGTGTACATTTACCAATCACTCGCTACACACACATACACTCCAATGGGAGGTCCTTCACTTCACAAGAAGTGCGCTCTACAAAACTACATCTCGCTAACTCAAACATAGAAGCTTTCATATCAGCAAACAAGTCGTGGAAAAAAGAAAACTACAATCAATTATGTTTCATTATCACGTTTTTGAGTATATACTTTAAAGATACATTTTATATGAGCTCAATATCATTTTAAGCTAGTATAAAAAAGCAAATTACTCTTTTATTAGTTTTATTGAATGATCATTGATCTGCACAGATCAAACTTATAAAGAGAAGGCTTTTTTTATCTTGTGTGCCCATCCTAAAGGTTTTTCACAAAGTGAACTTTATTTTATTATTTGACTTTTAGCTATATTCAAATAATGCGGTTAGCGGCAATACCGGCTGCTAAAACTCATATGTTTGTTTACTTTCGATGGTGAGTTCATTGCTGGAATATTTCAGATGCCGATTGCCTCATTTGACGCAACGTTTAGTATATGGGCTATTTGTCTTTTCTTTGTCTCAATATTAAACTCGCTTACTCCAAAGTAAACAAGTTGTTTGTTTATGAGGGCTGATATATCCAGTTCGTTGGGTCAGCTACGCTATACACAGTCTTTGATCTGGTAAATCAACGGTTTCAATGACTGAGATTCTTCTCATTAACCCCCCCTCCCCCCCCCCCCTCAGTTTTAGTGTTTGAATACTTCTGAGTGAATATGAAGCGCCCTTTGATATTAAACTCATCGTCGCTGTTCATTGTTTGATCTTTATCAACCACTAACTGTGTTCAGGAAGGATGGTTGTTTACAGTTCACAAAGACAACAGATATTGTATTTTAAGCTGGCATGTTTTAGTTAGTTTGTATGTTTGTTTGTTTAACTTCTATAATATTAATAATATCGTTCGTTACAGATTGAATTATATCACCTTTTCGGGTGAACCGTAGATTATCAGTCAGAAAGCATGCACAATTTAAATAATATAACAAAAACAAAGAGAATTTAAGAAAACAATGATGAAATTTTACAAAATTATCACAGAAAGATTATACAATGTAAACAATTAAGAAATTTAAATTACAAAACTAACTATGTTCGCATATTCCAATAATTTTGATAAAATAAATACCCTTTTGAGATAATGTATAGCAAAATACAATAAAAAATTGTTAACTGTAGAAAAGAACAGTAAAAAATGAATACAAAAATACAAAAATAAGAGAAACAGCAATTTGAACAATGATGGCGAACCAAACATTCAACTTATCATCGTTAACATGCGAATATATTTTATTTTCAATTATTTTTAACTTTTAATTGCAATAAAATTGTTTAAGTTCTAAATGGAAACTTGCCCTGCTTCAAACGGCATTTGGACGATTACTGAATTTATAAAGACAACAAACTACGTATTTTTAAAAATTGGTAGCCAATCACGTCACAATTATTCTAGCTATCACTCAACAACGTTTGCAATTTATTCTGCTCCCTCAAAAATATGAAGCTAGGACAACAACGAATGAAACTTTATGGTTCTTGCCACATATCGCTGCCATATTAATGTTTATGACATATTTATATTACGACTTGCAACATTTTCTTTTTTATGATATATGGTTTCCAGGTTTGGAGTGAGAAAAACCTTATTCATTTCTAAGATATTCAACACGGTGCACTACTGATTTAGCCGAGGCGTATTTTAATTAGCTTAATTAATTCTTCAAAGGATTAGACAAAAATAAAGTAAAGTACGGTATGTAATAGCCAGGATGAGCGCTGGGACAAAAAACATCCACAACTCGGTAAAACGAATATAACATGAAATAGATTTGTTTTTTTTTAGACTTTTCAGTCATTCTGTCCCCGTGACTTCGCTAGCTCAGTCATTATAGTAGGTTCCTTTATGCTATATCATCACACGGATTCTGACATGATATTTGCATCACATTCATTACGGTAATAAAAGTAGTACTAGTCCAAACGTAACTAGAGTCTCATACGGATCTCAGATACTTATCTACTGCATTTCCATGAAAGCTGTTTGAACGAAAATCAACAGAATTTTGGTGTCCTATCATTTCACTCACACATTTGTAAATGCAGTATTTCATCTAATACAAAGATGCTAATGTGCTGTGCTGTGCCGTGCAGTGCGTTGTGGTGCCGTGTCGTACTGTGCGTTACCGTGCCGTGCCGTGCCGTGCTGTACTGTACTGTATAGGCAACCCAAGACTATCTTACATATGCTTTCCTCCCAGGCGAGGTATCCGTAGCCAACCAGCGAACCGCCCGAGACAAGCGCGCGCAAATAACGATCTCTGATTGGCTACGAATACCTCGCCTGTGACTAAAGCATGTGTAAGGTTGTCTTGGGTTGCCTATACTGTGCTGTTCTGTACTGTTCTGTGCTGTGCTGTGCTGTGCCGTGCCTTGCTGTTTTGCGTTCATTGTGCGATCTGCCTAATGATCTGTTTACTCGAAGCTTATAAAGAGATGATAATGAAGTCACCACTACCAGAATACGAAACTTTGTTTGCATTTTAGTCGGATAAAACTTTTAATACAATTATAATATAAAACATCACGTACGACCACAATTTGGCGCTTTTCAACTAGAAAAACTTGTATTATCATAAATTAGTGTCCACCGCATGAGAGATGAAGAGGTCATTAGCCGAACATGTGGACGCTGCACAAACATGACGTGGTGTGCATACTGCGCATAGTGTGGCGTGCATACTGCGCACGGTGTGTCGTGCATACAGCGCACGGTGTGTCGTGCATACAGCGCACGGTATGTCGGGTATGGGGTTGAATGTGCAAAATCACGAAAGTGTGAAACGTCGAAAATATAATTTTACGAAAGTGTGAGGTTAAGAATATTTAATTTGCCGGAAGTGCAAAACCCCGAATGTTCGAATCCACGAAAGGTCAATAGTGCGAATATTTATTTTCACGTAAGTGTAAACCACCGAATGTATAAATCACCGAAAGTGCAAATAGTCGAATGTGCAATATACCGAAAGTGTATTTTCACGAATGTCATATCTCCCGAATGTGCAGAATCACGAAGGTACAAACCACCGAAAGGGCAGATTTACGAAAGTGCAATTTCAAGAATTTTCGGTGTTTTGCACAGTCGTGATTCTGCACTTTCGAGATATTGTTACAGTGCCCTATCAAAGACTTCAGGCAGTGCCCTGCGGTGCCTGAAGTCTATGAAAATAATAATAATTTTTCGTCCTGAGCCACCTCTATCGATATAGTCTACGCTGGAGTGCGTTATCTATTTATGGTCTCTATATTCCTGTGCACATGTTTACTTAACGTGCTTTAGTAATTTATTGTTTTATTTGTATGTTATTTTTAATTAAAAATAGTCCATGTATATTAGGATGTTTTTTTTTTTTAGTTTGTTTATTGCGTGGTTATGTTAAAATACTGGCTTTACAAGAAATATGAGTGAAATACCTGACCCTAGATAAAGTATGGTTGTTAATATTAGGTATTTGTATTGCCATATAGTTCATTTACATGTTAATCTCAATGCTTTTATTATGCTTTCAGGTGAAATAATGTGTGTTATTACTTACTGGAAAACAGCTGACATTTCGTCCAGATCTCCATAATAATTTGCAATGTTTAGAGAGAAAACAAAATTTGTGAAACAAACACCAGCCAAATAAAACAAAGAATATTAAACCTAGGAAAACGTAATTATATATCATAAATAAGTTTATGTTAATTATTACGTTTTGAAGATCCCGGCTGGCAGGCAACCCAACACCGAGTAAATTATTAAAATATTTATGTTACACAGTAGAACGGTGGTAGTTAAAACATTCGCCCTAGCTGCAAATTAAAATCACAAGTGTTTCAACCAGCAGATTGGGTTATCGTTTCAAGCACCTTCCACTCGCTTGCATTAAAATTAAAATATAAAAATTAAAACTACTTTAGTCATCGTTGTCGATTTGTGAAAAGAATCAAGTTATCGATAAATCCAGACATTAAACAACCACAAACACGACTCAGAATCAAACTCTGGTCTCTCACTTGCCGGATGAGCGCAAGTGCCATACACACGATTACAAATTGCTTTTTTTTATTTGTGGATTTCACAACAAATCCGCTTATGAGGGAGATTCTCAAATAAAAATGTACTTGAATTACAATCAAGCTCTTCACGTCTGACTGGTGTAATCCGGATATATGTTACGGTGCGGATTACCACTTCAGCTCATTCGGCTATACAGGATAATGATCAATTAAGTTATTTGAGATAATCTGAATCGAGTTAATACACCTTAATGTTACTTACTAATTCAATCACGGATATATCAGGGCAAATTATAAATTTTCTCGTTGTTTAATAGTTCGGTTGGTCCTGTGGCCGTAATACCTCGAGTGGAAATAAAAACATGTAATTTTAAATGTAAATGTAGATGTAAATGTAAATGTAAATGTAAATGTAAATGTAAATGTAAATGTAAATGTAAATGTAAATGTAAATGTAAATGTAAATGTAAATGTAAATGTAAATGTAAATGTAAATGTAAATGTAAATGTAAATGTATACGTATATGCATATGTATATGTATATGTATATGTATATGTATATGTAAATGTGAATGTAAATGTAAATGTAAATGTAAATGTAAATGTAAATGTAAATGAAAATGTACATATACCAACATATTATCTGCGTTATAAGTACATCCATTATACTACGTAAATAAATTTGAATTTGTTGCCTATACCCACTCATTCTCAGTGGTGGACTTACATTACACAATTACCAATGTGCTTAGTTATTATACGGCGTGTACAAAGTCAACGTTTACATAATATACACCACTATACCAGACGGATGGATTTATGTATAATCATTGTCAAAAAAAATACTTTGGAGCCGTCCTAGCAACGAAGCACTCAATAAATTTAAAGTTGTTCTGAATCGGCCTTGTTGATTCTGGCATCTGTTCGCAGGTGTTCGCACTGTCAAATCACTAATTCAAATGTTTCATATTTGAAATATCGATCTTTGATTGGTTATCGCTCACTCGACAATTGTGTTTGGAGCCTACATGGTTGGTTTAGTCGCTTTAAATTGAAGTCCCCCCCCCCCCCCCCCTGAAAACCAGTCTTGTTACTTACTGAGTGGGTAGACTCTAAATACGAAATTATTATTTTTTTTTACTCAGCCCGAGCCGGAAATTGAACCCTGATCCTTCAGTATTGGAAGTGCAACAAAGAGCTACACAAAAACGACCAACGAGTAATAGTTAGTATGTTTGCTATCACAACTACAAGAGCTCCTGTAACTTGTCGTACATGTTTCTACTAATCAATATAAGAAAATATGTATTTAATAAACAAATTTCAAGTACTAAAAGTATAATTACATATGAAACTAAATGACAACCTTTAACTAAATTGTTTGTTGGGGAGGGGTGGGGAGGGGGGGGGGGCGTGGATATAAATACAATTATGTATTTTTATAAAGATGATGATTGTGAAGAGCAATGCGCATGCTCAGAACGGGCCACTTCACCCGACAGGGGCTGCATGCTATTCGGCATTTTAGTATGAGCTGTTATCGTTGTCTTGAATGGGCTGCGCGACGTTTATGAGTGCCCATAAAACAGGGCACTTACACCCCCTCGACTTGGTATCGTACATTTCAATCAGAAAACAATATTGCACAGATGATAATAACCATAATTACACGGCGGTAAAAGGGACTCTGAAAATATCCAAAAGTCTTTTAGGAGGGAATGTTACGACCAGTAAACAATACAGGCTTGAACAGATTATAAACACTGTTATTCGCTCGCTATATTCGCTCATGTTAGAGCTTATATTTATCTTGAGATAATCTGTAAACTGTAAATGCGACTCTGTGGTTAGAATTTGCCAGCTGTTTACAACGGCAAAGTACTAAAGGCCCAACCACAATTGACGGCATCGTAATTGTAATCGGGATCGCAATTGTAGAAATATGATTTACCATTGAAATCCATTACGAAGTTACGATTTTGTCGTGAACGGCGCCATAAGAACCAAGTAAAGTTAACTCTTTCACGATTTCCGGATTACGATTACAATCACGATGCCGTCAGTTGTGGTTGAGCCTTTAACATGACAATGACAGTGACAACGACCTCTTGCAACCTTTATTATGAATCAATCAATCTATTTATAGTCAAAACTCTCCAATCTCTATGCGTTCACCTTTTGCCTATCAACCATATATCTTTCTAGAAATCTACCTTTGTTTGTAATCCCAAAGATCTCAGACAATAATTTTGTCTGTGTACTGTTTTTTTAAAAAAAGCAAATTTTGAAAATTTACATAAGATTTAAAATTCTTTCGAATTATTATTCAACATTAGTTCTACACGTATCGAAATGTTTAAATATACACAATATATTATTGCGTCGTAGATTTTCAGGGATACCAGGTGATGAACATGTCTCTGCGGTATCCAGACCTCTCGAATGAGTGTAAGGTTCTGAAAAGCCTTTGAGAGACTTCTCACTGGCGAATATGCGGTGGCTTCTGCGGTGGCCTCTCGGGTGGCCTGCGGTGGCCTGAGGATGGAGAATGTTACCTCTCCGAAACGTCGAGCAGTGTTAGGTGAGTCTAACAACACTTAACTCTACGACGAAAACCACACATTTTTATTTTTAAATTGTATCAAAAGAATGGACTTCGAAATCCTTAATCACAGGCGCACTGTGGTTTAGTAAGCCCTACACATTGAATGCTCTAAGTTGTGACTTATATTATAATCAGTATTTTTTTTTATAAATAATTAATTTTATTACTAATCGAATCATAATCAAAATACTACGCTAATGGTTATAATATTTTATTCAGTTTGTAGGGCTTACCAAAGCACAGAGCGCTGCTGATTTAGATTTTCGATTTCTTGTTGGAATCTTGAGATATAATTTAAAAATGAACATTTTCTGCGGTTTTTGACGTAGAGACTATCCTTCGCTCTTAGGGCCGGTTTTTCAATCAGTTTTTTAATCAGTGGTTGGGGTAACCAAGGCTTTTACCAACATTGTCAATGTAAAATGTAGATGCTACCCAAACATATTAAAAATGTTTTTTTTTTTTTAGTTCAAACTAATTTTGTAGGCCTATATGATAACAATTTTTAAAAAGCACAACTCAGTTTTAATTTATTGAATTCATAAGCCTGCATGTTTGAAAAAAAGAAAAAAAAATAGTGTATGTATATGTTTTCCTGGTTGGCTATTATTGCTTGAGATGAGTGAAGTCATTTGTCAAGCTCACAAAGATATTAAATTATGCAACCTAAAAGAGGCCGTGGAAGTACCTAACCAGCCTTTGGTAAATTGATGGTCCATCCAGTGTTTAGACAACAATGATCAGTCTGTACCAAATTCTTTCAAATCACTGTTGAAAGGTGTGTTTTTTTACCTGAACAAAACACTATTGCATCATAATACACATGTTGACCAATATAAATTATAGCTATTTATTAGTTTGTATATAAATAGTATGATATTGCTGATTTGAACTTTTATACAATGTGGTTTACATACGAATTTAAAGTCGCTGGAATAAGAATTCTATCAATTTGATAAGAGTAATCAGGAGACGTTTGATAATTGGTTACTAACAGTATCACAGCATTCTCAAGTTGGTAATAGCTCTGGTTGATCTAATCACTGATTAAAAAACTGATTGAAAAACTGGCCCTATCCGATAGCGAACGATCATTTTACGTCAAAAATCGCAGCAAATTGGGCCATGTTTTAATTACATCTCAAGAATGGACCTCGAAATCGAAAATCTGAAAAATAAGTATTCTGTAGCGAACGATCATTTTACGTCAAAAATCGCAGCAAATTGGGCCATGTTTTAATTACATCTCAAGAATGGACCTCGAAATCGAAAATCTGAAAAATAAGTATTCTGTGGTTTGGTAAGCCCTACATAATGTGTGTGTATATATAGATCCATGTTTAAGACGTAATTAACCTTCATACTTACTAGATTAATCTGTAATTTTTCTTTTCCTAAATTATTCCTTAATTATCTAAAAAATAAGCGATATAGAAACCGGACGTAAAGTGTATTTGTAAAATAACTTTCCCAGATTAGTGTCAAATGACAAATCGAATACAAAAACAACTTAAATTTGAAGAATACATTCAAATAATTATCCGTCAATATTTTTACAATATTCTAACAGTTGAAAATCGTTAAAAGCACGCAGGCCCGGCTTAAGGGTAAAATCTCGTGTACGCGGGAAGTGAAAATGCCGCCTTAATATGTTATATTTCCCCTGACAATAGTATGTTGATAATCACCTGTTTTAAAGATGAGATAACAAGAAACTTCAAAAGGCTTTTGTATTATTTTGCTAAGGAAACCTGCTCGGAGATAATTCATGCCCTAATTGTGAGGAATAACTAGATAGAATGGACACGGGAAGTTTGAGCGGACTCATCTCTTAGCATCCACCCTAACGATGGTAGAAAATATTGGCAAAACTTGATTATGACTCCCAGTGGTAGGTATTGAACCAGCGATCTCCTGAACCAGAGTCTCGCGCGTGACACATTTATGTATGAAAAATTTGGTGCGAAGGAAGCAACAACTATGCATGTGCAACTATGTATGTGTCATCAGCGAGTTAATTTATGAACTTCTTGAAGGGGTTGGTCTGCTTTTTCAACTGGTGTGTTATTTTAATATTTTACTTGGCAAGCACAATTAGTATTATGCTCCTTTAGAAGAAGTTATTGAATTCTGTGTAATACATTAAAAAAAACTATCAAACATATACGTAATAATAATATTTAAGACATAATTATGCCAGGCTATAGTTAATGGATTGATACACGTTACATAATTTGTATTTGTATATGCCTACAAAACACCTCCAAAACATATACTGTCTAAAATTACCTTATGTGGCTTGTACAAATTTACAAGAAAAATGTGATTTTCCTATAAATGTTATGAAAGTTACTGAATGCCCTGCTTTCTAAAAGACGTTGCAAGGCAAAAGGCACCATCCTGGCCCGCCTTCCCCGAGTACACCACTGGACAATACCTATATCACGTGTATTTAGGAGGCCGTCATCCCGAATGTCTGCCATCTCCGTCCCGTCATCCTCGCCCTCGAGATCGTGCTCCGCGTCGGCGTCAACGTGAGAATCATGTTTATCGGCGCCCCCTCTCCCCCTCCCCCCTCCAACGATCAAAAATTTTGACATTGCGTACTGTTTAAAATAAGAGCTTCTTCGGTCAAAGCCTTCTTTTTTTTACCGTCTCCCATCCCTAAGGTTATTTACGTTTTCTATCCATGTACGCACTACTTAAATTGAAAAAAAACACATCCTACTTGAGCAAAGAAACAACAGAATGCAATAGTGATGACTGAATAGCACAGGTTGCGGGTTGGAAACACGTGTATGTCGCCTGATATGTATGTACAAATTTGCCGCCTGTTAGTTACATGCACCTCATGGAACATATCAACCCGTCAACAAAGCGAAGGATGAATGGAGAATGAGTGTTGGGTAAAGCCGTTGTATTTAAAAAAAAGTCACGTACTTCGTTAATAGCCTCATTGGACCAAACCACAGTCTCCAAACCTCCAAGGTGTATATACAATTTGTACAATTTAAACAATTTGTACAATAAAACTTGTAATAAGTTATTGGCACGCTCTTTGCTAAAACGAGTCATGCAAAATGTGTTTTTACCTTGTAACTTTAAAATGTTCTATTCAATCCTTGTCTTAAATTAGTTTTTAAATAGGCGGCACTTCTCCGAAGTGCCGCCTATGCAATTGTGCCGCCGTACGCGGTCGCGTACGTCGCTTACGCCTAAAGCCGGCCCTGAAAGCACGTGAAGTTGTTGGCTGCAATAACAAGAAGCAACTCGTATACTGTTATACATTAGACACATGGATGGAAATCAAAGCTTTGTTTTGCGAGAGGCGTTGAGGCGTAGACTATGTTTTCAACGCCTTTGTTGTTTCAGTAACACTCGGAACGAACTGTTGCGGATTTCTGGTCTGCTAAAATAACACTTATGCGCTGCCGCAGCTGAAAAGCATCACAAATCCGAGTGCAAAGCAGAACAGCTGATAGCCTGTTATACTAACAACACGAGATAATTCGAGCTCTGTCCAATAAACATGGGCAGGGTTTTGAGAATAAATGTTTGGATATGATTTATTTAAATTTTATTTAAAATGTGTGTTAAAATATATATTTACAAGTCATTGTAACAAAGTTTTATGTTGGGTAATTTGTACAACAAAATTAAGGGTTGCAATTTGTATAGAAACTGTTTAATTGGAATCAAGGATTAAAGTACATGGAAGTAAGCACATTACGTATAATCTATATTGGGAAGTGGAGAAGTGTTGTTTTATAATATCAATATCGCGGGTATGGTAATAGATAAGAAGCCAGGTTATCTGTTGAGTGTAGCAAACAAAATATTTGTATTTGAAGAAAAATCAGGAAAATACACAATATATTTTCTTTAGAAAATATATAACTACAGCTTATCAGCGCTATCTCTAGATAGTTTCAGTGTTGTTGATGTATTGTTGTCGTACTAAACTTGAATTAATAGTAAACGTCCTCCACATTAGAGATGCGAATTTGTAGGAAACGTACGGCCCGGCCCGGCCCTTGGCCCGGCCCGAAACTGTCCGGCCCGAGTCTGGCCCGACAAGGTAAAAACCTACTGCCGCCCGGCCCGAACCCGGCCCGAAAGATGATGATTCCGGCCCGGCCCGAAAGCCCGAAAGCCCGGCCCGAAAGCCCGGCCCGAAAGCCTGGCCCGAAAGCCCGGCCCGAAAGCCCGAAAACACGGCCCGGCCCGGCCCGGCCCGAAAGAGCGGCCTGGCCTTATAGTTAAGTCGCCGCCGACACAAAACGTATCGATTTAGTCGATCGCCACAGTGTTGGCTATAGGGGTAGGGAATAGGAGAATGTTGTGTGTGGGTGGGTGGACTGTGGCCTGTAGAGAACTCCAAAAAACAAACTGCTTACTGCTGCTTAGATAATTAAACTGAAGCAGCTCTATATTCAATTTTAAAGATTTTTTTTTTTTTTATTAACAAAACATTATTAAATATTGATCACCAAAATGCTGGCCAGGGAAGCCAGAAGTCCGACCTGGCCCGAAATTCCGACTCGGCCCGAAAGCCCGACTCGGCCCGAAAGCCCGAACCGGCCCGAAAGCCCGAAAGCCCGCAAGCCTGGCCCGGCCCGGCCAGAACTTTCAATGCTTCGGCCCGATACCGGCCCGAAGCCCGAAGCTAACTTAAGAAACCCGGCCCGGCCCGGCCCGAAAGTCGGGCCCGGCCGGGCCGGGCCGGGCTTTCGGGCCGTTCGGGCCAAAATTCCCATCTCTACTCCACATCTACCATACAAACAAATGCGATTTTATTTACCGACCATGAGTGAACATTACAATAACCGTATTGTTCTCCTACATAAATAAAATCCAATATTTGTATTCGTGTTTTTACGATCATTGCCGAAGCCGAGTTATATTGTTATTGCTTTGCTGGTAATGTATATTCATACACAAGAAACAAAGCAAGCTTTTAGCGTATTTCTCTATTTTTATTTGTTTGTTCTCATACTACCTTCCTTATGCATTACATCTTCGGAAGTAGCAACCTTCTCTTCCCCTCATACCATTTCTTCTCCCTCCTCTTTACCCCCCCCCCCCCCCCCTCCCCTTCACCAAGGACAACAGACTACGTCCCCACGCAACGTATTTGTAGAGCCTGGGGTATATTTATACATTTATTAGATATTTGTTTACCATGGAAACAACTCATCGAGCCTTTAGGGGTAACATTGTGTTTGTTCATGTAGTTAAACGTTGGAAAGTCGCATGTAGGTAAATTTGTTATATGCTTATCCTGCGGCCTGCCCAGGGACTGCTACCTTATAGTGGTGCATGGGCAGGTTTGTGTATAAGTACTTTCCTGATTCTGAGACCTTGCCGGGTAGGAGTGTACTATGTTTCTGGTAGGACCAGCCTAGCCAGAGAGGTCAACGGTGAGAACCAGACGAAAGGCAGTGCACGTCCTCCCTTTTCCTCTTTCCTCCCCGTTACGTCCTATTTATCGTCTGACCCTTTCCCCCGAACACCGTTATATTATGATCACAGTTGTCGAGTACACATCGTTAAACAACAAATAGTCAAGGTCTATTTGATCTCCGCCTAGCGGACGCTCGTCGAACTCGCAAACCGAACTTCGGCTCCAAACCGCGGACATTGCAAAGTGAATAACCGAACCTTTCGGCGACTAATATTTTCTCCCTCAGTTCCAGCTGTGCAAGTGCCGAATACCCCCCCCCCCCCCCCCCTCTTCCGGCCCGGGTGTCTGGCGCACACCACCTCCACTCGATCGTCTTGATACAATTCTATAATTTCCGGTTCAATTCGCAATACTTCTTGGTCTCCGCGTCTGTTCGGATGACGTCACGCAAACCACTTCCACCCAACGCGCAGGTTCACGACGCGTTGAGCGTACTGGATGGTTTTTACTTCGGTGTAAAATGAAAAAAAAAAAAGTAAAGATTACTCTTTATAAAGAAGAGCGTACACACAAAAAAAGGTTTAACAGTGAGCTGTGTCGAGCCATGGTGAAAACATTTAGTAGCCATCTAAATATTTCATATAGAACCTGCAAGGTCAACAAGATATCCGCTAGGCGGAGATCAAGTAGACCTTGAGAGCCTGAATTATGAAATAATTAGTAAGTTACTAACTAACTTCTTTTATGCATGACATCCATGTCTCCCATTGGATGTTGCCAAGGTGATAACCTTTAGAAGTCTACAAAATATTTCATGTAGAGCCTGAAATATGGAATATTTAGTTAGCTATTTACTTGTGTTATCAATGTCATCCATGACTGGTCGTTGCCATGGTGAAAACAAGTTAGTAGCCTTTAAAATATTTCATAGTTCTACTTTAATTTGTATTTAAATATTAGAATATACGCGTCAATTTGATTGGTGCATTCACGCGTGCCATGTTGACAAACTGTCTGCCTACAGCAAACATTTCATTTCATTTCCACTTGTATATCTAATAGGGAACTCGCGTATGTAAATTTTAATCGAGTTTTAAATACCTTGTCTCTCATTTTATTATTTTGTGTCTTTGAATTTTGAAAAACGGATCAGTCTATGCCTCAAAATAATTGTTTTAGTAACGATAAATAAAAGGGCGCGAAAAACGAGCCGCCGCCATGTAGAGTGGATTTGACGTCATGGTTTTGTTCTTTGAACGCTCACCGCCTCAGCGATTGGTCTGTTACGCCACATCTACAGAATCATTGCGTCACAGCCACCTGTACGCGTTTCAGATCCCCGAGTTTAAACTTCAGTAAATGCGTCCACATTAAACCCATTTAAAAATTTCTTTTTTACTTAGGACTTGCATTAATATACTTTTTGTATCTGATACTATTAAACTAAGTGTTTGGTTTAACAAAAAAAATCGTACGCGTGTTGCCTATTGTATTGACTCAATGACCAACGTTGTAAACACCCATGAAATTGTGATTGTATAATATTGAAATAAAATAACACAATCACCGGTTAAAAGTTTCTCCTTTCATTGAATTGTATCAATAATATACATTATATTCTTGTTTGTTTTGAATTTCAAATGAGAATAAAAACAACCAACGCACCTGTAATATGCCTTCCAGGTTTGAATGCAAATACTGGATGTAAAACTGCATGTTTGTGAGTAAACAAGTATATTGCATGTTTTGTTCCATGAGGGCTTCATTCAATAACTAATTACACCACTGAATAGCACAAGCCCCGTTTTATTTCTCTATGGCACATACTGGCATTCGATGATATGGTAAATGAATGAATGAAAATTCAATAGAGAGTGGAATTGCAAGCGCTAATGTTGTTCAATATAGTCATCCCGTTGGAACAAGAACTATGGGGGCTAATCACTGATTACAATGCAGTTATACAAAACTGTGCCGTAACAGGATTAGCTGCAATTACTTTGCGCAACCAATGATCTCACTGCGAGGTACAATCGACACCATACCGATAACGCTCGACCCGTCCGCTAGGGTTGCTGCTAATGAAAAGGGAGTTTTTGTTTTATATATTTGTTTACGATTCGGTCAAGTTGAATACCAATTTCTGTATAGAATAGATTTCATTCGTATAAATTACCCGAAACTTGCACACATCGTTATGATGGAGGAGAGAGAGAGAGAGAGAGAGAGAGAGAGAGAGAGAGAGAGAGAGAGAGAGAGAGACAGACAGACAGACAGACAGACAGACAGACAGACAGACAGACAGACAGACAGACAGACAGACAGACAGACAGACAGACAGACAGACAGACAGACAGACAGACAGACAGACAGACAGACAGACAGACAGACAGACAGACAGACAGACAGACAGACAGACAGACAGACAGACAGACAGACAGACAGACAGAGAGAGAGAGAGAGAGAGAGAGAGAGAGAGAGAGAGAGAGGTGGCGCATCACAGGATCCATCCAATCTCCTCGAGCAGAAGCCGATTACAGGTATTGGCCGGGGGTCTAGCTATAGCTTGTCATGCAAATCAGAGCCGGCTTACAAGCAACCATCATCGTGTGTTATTTGGAGCTCTCTCAATTAGACTATCAAGCATTACTACCCCGCGCAAACCTCGCCTCAAAGGTGATTAGGAACGAACGCGATGCGAGACTAACAGATGTCGATGTGTGAGAGGACGATGAAAACAATGCCTTATTTGCCCGTGGGGTGTCAGTATGGGTGACAATGATCGGTGTTCGTCAGTCGTTTGGCAACTTGCACACGCGTAGCTTTATTCAGGGTGCGAATTGACGGGGGGGATGGGGGGGACTTCCCCCCTCTGGTAATCTCATCCCTGGCTCTGTTTTACTGAAAGGTATCCCTGCCAGGGATGGCTAAATCCTCATCTTATCTCATGTGGTATTTAGTTACGTTAATGAATAATGCGTCAATTTTTAGACACATATTCCAAACAACAAAGTGTTTGTACATTAATAAACCAAACCAATGGAGTCTCAGATCGCTTCTTAGGCCATCTCGAGGGCAATAATACCCAAACAAAAATTTCTTACTGCCCTACGCAGATACTATACTTGGGCACTCCCCCCCCCCCCCCCCTTTGCTAAGCCGTCAATTCGCACCGTGCCTATATTCACTGTTGGATAGCATCATTATTATATTAAATTTGTTTTCATATTGCAGGCAAAACGTAAAGACACAATAATATTTTTTTGAACGGAAGCAACAAAGCAACAAATCCTCTACTTATCTTGACACTTAACTGATTTGGATAGAATTGAAACGAAAGTCTGAGGTCTGTCAAGAGGAGACTCAATCCCAGAATTCTCCTTTATAACTGAGGGAAGCCTTAAAAACCTTCAGTCAGAATTGTTGGTGACCAGAGTCCTCCGTCAACCGCCGTGTGCGAGTCTTGCATAAAACTAATAAAAAACGACTTATGTTTTTGTATTGCCTTCAAAGCGACCACTACGGTATAGAAACAATTACTGCACTGTACTTACGTAGAATGTAAAAGTCGCATTGTGGCGGTTTAGTCCAAAGAGGGATTTACTTTAACCTTTCGCTTTGTAAATACCTCCTCCTATAGCACTGAACCCACCAAACCACAGTCCAGAGATTATCAACCAGGCTTGAAATTGTGTACAGTTTTTCGGCAATACCCTAGCTAGGTTTTCCGAGAACTGTTTTTCTTCTCTCTGGAGGGGCTTAGAATGCACGTCTGCCATTTTGTTGGCGAACTGATACTAAGCCGACGTATCGCCCACGCTCTCAGCCAACCGTGTGTAAGCAGCTGTGAATGCGATCGATCGAGCCATGAACATCGATCTTCCACCGCTGTCGATACACAAGGGGCTTAACCAACGAGCTATTAGAACCCCTATACTGGAATATTCCGTATATTGCCCGTTTCAATCTTGTTTAATGGTTTATTTGTTTGGTTCCCAGCGATTTTCTTCATAGTAATAATAATAATAATATTAATAATAATAATAATAATAATAATAATAATAATAATAATAATAATAATAATAATAATAATAATAATAATAATAATAATAATAATAATAATAATAATAATAATAATAATAATAATAATAATAATAATAATAATAATAATAATAATAATAATAATAATAATAATAATAATAATAATAATAATAATAATAATAATAATATTTACAATAATAATAATAATAAAAATAATAATAAAAAAAATGATAATAATAATAATAATAATAATAATAATAATAATAATAATAATAATAATAATAATAATAATAATAATAATAATAATAATAATAATAATAATAATAATAATAATAATAATAATAATAATAAATAAGGTAAACACATGGAAATACTTGACATTTGTGTCCGTACAACATGTTTATGCCGGTTTTGACCGAGTTTGTATGTATTGCAACAATAAAATAATAATAATAATAATAATAATCAGTTTCGTTACTGAGTGGGTAGACTCTAATGTCAATTTATTTATTTTATTTAATAGCGTGACGAGAACAATCAAGTTGTGAGATGGTCGATTTTGTCAAGAGGATTGTTGGTAAATTAAATATGTTTATTTATTTATTTGTTGATGTATACTGTTATATTCATTCTACGTAGGATGCAATCTTGATGATGAACTAATAGCATAAAGCTAAGCTAAATAAAGATACGAAACTTATTATTATTATTATTATTATTATTATTATTATTATTATTATTATTATTATTATTATTATTATTATTATTATTATTATTATTATTATTATTATTATCTACAGTACTATAATCGGGGATGCACTCAGTAGCTTATATAGCAAATAAATAGAGAATTGTACAAAACTGCTTTTCAAAGAAATATTTTTACATTTATGATGTGCCTCGCACCTATGACTTCTATTACGGCTCCAATATAAGCGTCTAAATATAAGCTATACTGTCTTATTGGTGGATTGGTCGATTTCAAAAGTGAAAAACCTTCAACCCGTACCGTGAATCAAAACCTGAACTTTCGATATTGAACCCCTAAGCGCGGGTGGAATCCCAGTGGACTGATCGACTAACTGAGACTGAAATGGCTCAATTATTGTACTGAAAAACAATCCTTTACTATCTCGGCTTCGGTATAAACGAAATACAATACACATGGAAACCAATCCCCTTCCCTGTCCGACATCAATTATTGGCCTTACCGGCCGTTTGCCTGATCTGACCGTTGAATGTGTAATACAGGGTAGAGGCGCAACGCAATCGTTAGTTTGTCTACCGCCTTTTTCGGCCCAACATACTTCAGTTTGATAGTAGAAGTTCGCCAAGCGACGCGATGACGGAGCCTGATTGGTCGGCTACTTCACCGAAGATATGCGAAGACAGCCAAAAGCTTCGCTTGGCGAACTCATACTACCCGAATAAAGGATATGTTGAGCAGTAAAAGGCGGTAGACAAACTACCGATTGCGTTGCGTCTCTACCCTATATTTCTTACTCAACGGTCTGATTGTATTACCAGTTTACCTATGAAGCTGAAAAAGACGTAGAGGACCAATTAGCACCATGTTATTGTTATGCTTGTATTGTGTAATACCGCAATATGTCGATAACATTGTTATCATAAGGCCGTATCATGCACTGTATTGGTTTGGCGGAAAACATATTACGGAGTGATTTATGTGTCCTAACGATCTCCACCTTCATACTGTTTCGAAAAGTCAAAGCTTAGAAGCACGTTTTAATTAATTTTTGGAAAAATTGTGTAGTCGAAATTTTGAGTAATTAGCTTGTTTAGAGAACGAATTATCCAATATGGCTTAGTTGAAAACTTCTGCCAAAACAGGTAAACACGCTGTGGTATTGTGTCTACGGGGTGAGACGCTAATGCAGGGCAGGAGAACGGGTTTGTAACACAAATATACTTTCACTGTCCGAATGAACTTTGACCGTTCATAATTTAAGCATATTAGATTATTTTATCTATTAAAGAATAATATGTTTTTAGATATATGCATGTTTAGATATGGATATGGTAATGTTTTATTTGTTGTGTTTTTAGACAAATTCAATACAAAATCATTTCTCATAATTATTATTCCATTCGTAAATTAGATAATAATTATAAGATGGTATTATTTGCTTACCTAGGCATTCTTTTTCTGAAAGAACATCATATAACTAAACATAAGTAAACCTCATTTTAAATCCAAATTCAATAGAATATGATCACAATAAAACCACTTCCCTGGAGCAATATTTAACTAGTGCGATAGCCCGCATTTAAACGCACAAACAAAAACAAACGAATATTGTGTTTTCAATACTTGTACAAACATTACGTGTATGATTCGCTTTTATATTCGTGAATGCATATTTTACAAGCAATGGACAATGTTTTAAAACAATTATTTCATAAAAATAAAAGTATTGTTAATAAGTGTAAATATAATGTAAATTTGAATGTGTCTGGGAAAATAACGATGATGGGTATAACAATATTATTAGCGAATAACATATCGTTTCAAATATATCTAGTACAAAAAACTGGTCTTCCTCGGCAAAATTCTAGGAAAACCAACCGCTAAATGCAAGGTGGTGTCATCATTGATTATATAAGTGACGTGCGTGACAACAGCTGTTACTGCCAAACCAAAAATCTATTCTCGTTAGTAAGTTCCAGTATGTTCTAGCGTTGAGTGAGTTATATAGGATAGGGGTGCAACGCAATCGGCAGTTTGTCTACCGCCTTATGCTGCCCAACATACTTAAGTCGGGTAGTACGAGTTCGCCAAGCGACGCGATGACGGATCCTGATTGGTCGGCTACTTCACCGAAGATATGCGAAGACAGCCGAAAGCTCCGTCATCGCGTCGCTTGGCCCCACCCGACTTAAGTATTTTGGGCAGTCAAAGGCGGTTGACGAACTGCTAATTGCGTTGTGCCTCTACCCAATATTACTCACTCAACAACTGTAGTGATACTATCAGCGTAACTGTTGGCAAGCGTTGCCAGGTCACATTCCAAGTAGGACTGCAGTATACCCTACACTGAACAATAAAACACACAGGTACCGGGTTATTCCATGTAAAATTCCGTGGAGATGCTGTCTCTTCTAAGAATTTTATATCTCACATTACTTTATGTTATAACACAACCACGCAGCAGGAAGAAAATATTTTTAAACACCTCTCGTACAATGTTAACCCACACAAAGCAACTCAGCCAGCCTAAGAGAAGTTAGTGTGAGACAACATTATGACTACATTGTAAGAAGCAACGTTGTGTTGTTTTTATGAGTGGGCTTTAGGCGAGCTTCACACATGGAAGAGGCGGGGAAACTTTCCACTCAACTAGGCTCGCAAGACACTTTGTTGAAATCCCTTTGTCTAATCTTTGCAAAGAGACTTTTGACTTGCCGCGCGTCTTGTGTGGGATTTAGCGTTTTCTTTCACGTAGACTCTTTACTTTGCTATTATGAACAGGATGCCAGGAGGCGAAAGAGCTAAACTGAGTGAGTATATTCTCACGGAATGCGTTTAAGTGTTTCGGAGAAGGTGTTGTGAATTGTTTCATTTGGATATAATACACATAATGTTAAACACAATGAGAATATCACCGACCTGTGGGACATTGCAGGAAGAGCAAAGCAATGAAGTAAGATTACATTTACATGTACACGTGCATAGAACTATTCGTAAAGATGTTGGAAGTGTTATTAGATCTCTTAAGGGCGGAATGCACAGTCGAGTTAACGGTAAAGGGTAGTCTCACTGTAAAAACCCCGCCAAATAAACATTTTTAAATTGTTACAATCTGGATTAACAAAATTTTAAATACTTCTATCATTACTGTTGTTATTTGAGAAACCAATTAAGAAATTAATTATTAATTGTTTTTTTAAATAACAACCGTAATGATAACAATATTTGGAATTTTATTAATCCAGATTGTAGCTCTTACGAAATTAAGTCTCGCTCAATCATCACTTTTTCAATATTGTGTAGTGTTCTAAAAATATAATTTAAAAATGTTAATTTGTCGGGATTTTTACAGTGAGACTATACCCCTTACCTTAAGTAGGGCTATGTTATTCGTTTATGGTTGATATTTATTTATTTTATTGTAATTAAGACCAGTGTAGGGCCCATTGCCCTCTTTAGCCTGATGAGTGATGATTGGTGAATGATAATGAGGATAGGTTTATTTTATTTTATTTTATTTTTACTTACGCGTGGTGAAGGAATGGTCCCACCAGTCCGTGTGACACAGGTAGGCCTTGAGATCGTCAGCTGTGCGGCCCACGATCACGTGTGGAGGCGCCACCAGCGTCCGGATCACCAGTAAGACTCCGAACGATCCCACGATCGCGCCCAGACGTTTCAGAAGATCGATATCGGTGATCTTGACAGCCTTCGCCGAGCGGACCCTGAAGATCACGGATATTCTGTAAATACACAAACAAGGACACATAGAGTTAGTTATTATTAGGGATGACATCGGGTAATAAAATTCGGAATCGGTTCCAGTTCTGATATAACCCGGGTACCCGGATCCTGAAAACGTATTTTTCGATGTGTAGGCTTGATTTGAAGGTCGTCTCTAGGCCCTGTGAAGTGCCCGGGGCGCGAAGACGACGGACGAATGATATGCACGCCGCCGGTTAGCCTCTTGGAATACGCCTGCAGTAATCACGTCGAGTAAAAAAACAATTCTCAATACACAACTGAAGCACGTACATAAAACATGATATTTTAAGGAGAAAAAATAGTAATAGAACATGTGTTAGCCAGAATGTTTACCAGAATTTAAACAAAGAACAAACAGTAACGAATGCAAGTCGGCTAATTTATCCTAAAGACGGACTAAAAAATTATCCGGACCAGAAAAACGGCTCCGGGTAATATTTCGAGCCGGGTTCCCGGGCTACCCGGGTTCCTGATGTTATCCCTGGTTATTATTCCTGTTTTATGAACGTTGTATGAGTGTGTGCCCACCTATCCTGCAGGACTCGCGATCCCATTCTGTAAAAATTGCTTTAAAATATGTTTTAATTGTGCCAAATGTTAATCAAAATATGTTATCCTGATCCAAATATGTCTTAGGGTTGGTCTTACAATTTCCTAATAAGAAAGTTATTTGTAGCTATTAAGCTATTTGGAGGATTTCAAGGGTTTGGATTGGTGGTTGCCATGGAGAAAACAAGCTATTCGACGAATAAGTGGTTAGGTAGCTTTCAATAGACGTCACGTGGCGGCCATTATGAGGTACTCATTGCTTGTTTACATTCGTTCTGTCAATAGAAGACACATAGATTATCCAGGAAATATCACAGTTTCAATCCGTATAGATTGACGCGTGCAGGTAAAGTTTCAAGAAAATGATTACACATTCAAATGATTGTCTTAAAACAGAGTTTACGCGTTTTTATTTTGTTTTCAGTCATAATACGGAACCTTTGTTTGAAAACAGTTGATGTGTCAGTCAAAGGACATCTGCAATATTGCAACAATGAAGTGTCGGAAGAACGTAAACAAATGTTTACAGAGTACCTCAGTAGGCTACCGTGCGATACCGGAAATGACGTTATTGCAAGCTCCCTAAGGTAGAAAGTTTAGTTCTGTTTTGTAACGAATGTTCCTTTGTTCCAATCAATATTACCGTTTTACAGATGTTCTTTATTGCGTTTTGTAATTTGATGTTGCTGGACACTTTTCACACTTAATTAAGATCATTTACAAATTGGAAATATTCATATAAATCACCATTCTTTAGAAAGATTATCACATTCTCTATGGAGTGACATTTTGATTTTCTTTAAGCAATTTTAACAGATCGAAATCGGGTGGTCCACAAGGAATGTAGGGGTGCATGTGAACATCCAGTCAAGGCTGTATAGGCGGGTGCCGCGATCCGTCCCCGTCTATAGTAGGCGCCCTGGGCCCTGGATGGTTCAGCCCTAGACTGAGACAACCCTAGCTCCAGGTAACGAGTTTTAGTACATACAACGCTATATGTGGCAGAATTTAGCAAGTTATTGGTGAAGGTTGCATTCCGCGGTTGAAAATAGTGCCGGATATTATAGTGAAATATCTTGTTTTTTGTATTTTGTTTGTTTGTTTTTTTATTTTGTTTTGTTGTTTTGTTCTGTGTCTGTTTTGGTTTTTCATTGTCTTGTTTTGTTTGTGTTTGTTGTGTGTTCTCTGTTGTTTCTGTCTAAAACGTGTCCTGATTTCAATGGCGCCTTGCCTTTTAAGATGGACTGATGGGATTCATAATCTGCCCAAAATTTAAAAAAACCGTATTGAATTAAACAATTTTCAAAATTCTTCATTATCCACGTAGGAAGCACGACGCTGCGTCATCAGAAATTAGCGTGACATTGCCACTTTGAGCGCTACATTCGTTTTCACTAGCGCCCTCAATGGCCAGAGTCGGTGTCTCCGCGTTTTTCACTTTTGTCGTCGGTCATACACTGTAGTACAAATTCTTTCCCCATTCATCATTACGCACATTTTTACTATTTTCACTCTTGGGGCTTACGCCTTTTTAATCCTATATTATTTCATCGCGTCTAATGCGCCTAGCCCGGGAGAGCGTTCCAGCAAAGTTGAAATCTGAACTATTGTATTTAATCTAGTAATAATAAAAGGGTGTATTATTTGTCGACCTAACCTACAGGGGCCTCATTCCTGTACATTTGCAAACTTAACCCCGGTGTTAGTCAATGCCAATCAGGAGTCAGCAATTGAGACGCCGATCGAAGGAAGGCATTGTTGAAAAAACGAGACGAAATAAAAACAATAACAAACAAAAACAGTCCAATAACCTCAAAACGTCGACAAAACACACAATAAAACTACTTATTTACAGATCTAGGTTGTACATAATGCACTAAAAATACACAAAATTGTTTGTTAACTGCAATAAACACATACAGTAACGTATCCATGAAGTGGATATTCCCAATTAAAGAATTGAAATGTGACGTTTGTGAAACTATACACATGGGCATCGGCAAAATGGCGGCATTTCCAAGTATTGTTGAGATAACTCTTCTTAACCCTTCTATTCAGTCAGAGTCATATTTGGCTCCGAATTATTCAGGGAAGCCTGGGTAGGTGTTAACCCCGGGGTCATTTTAACATGGGGTTAGCGAGTGTTAAGAAGAGTTAAAAAAATGTACAGGAATGAGCCCCCAGTCGGTTAAACTTGCCCAAAGCAAAATATGTCATCCCCTATACAAAGCTGAATGCTCATCTTTATAAGTGGTACTCTCGCAAGAAAGAATAATAAATTCTTTTAGAGGATGAATTATTAATTTAATTTACTTTTTTGACAATTTCAAATCAATTTTTGGAAGTGTGGGTTTCGCAGGGTTGTTCCTCATACAGCCTTTAGGGAAGTTTGACAAGCGTTAAAGATTGTTTCACCAGAAATATTATTCTTTTTAACTGTCCATAATTATAATTGATATGAGTGATATTTTTATAAGAACTATCCCTAAACAGATTATCATTGAGATTTATATTTTAATCTGACAGATGCAACTATAATAACGGATTATGATTATTATAATCAGATTAACTGTTCAATGGCCGCCGGCACCGTAATAATAACATAGATAACTTGCTACTCTGAACCCGATTAAACCTTTAAACAAACGAGCGTTGGTATCACCATTCTCAGTGTTGTGAACAACAAACTAAGCTGACCGTGGGGATTTACTGTGCAGCGATATAACCATTGTTATAGGGAGTATTCACGTGACGTCACATCGGCCATATTGGAGGCCAGCTATAGTACTATTTCCAGTTTCATTTAGCTGTCAATAGAAAACGAATAATATTGTTTAGGGGAAATATGACAAGTTTGAACACGTATATCCCCCGATTAAGTGCACGAAAATAATTATTGTATGTCTTTGTAAACGAATAAAAGAGTAATCGAGACAAAAGAGTTTGTTAATGTTGATTATAAATAATAATAGCAAACCAAAGTTAGAGTATAGTTGAATTTGCATCGAACGCCAGCTAAAACATAGTATAGGCCGGACGCCGTAACAAAGAAGGTTGTGTCGTCACAACTAATTACTCTGGCCGGCGTAGTGATATGTGGACGTTTACGCAGTGCTCATCCGCGCACTATACCTGTCAGAGTGAAAATACACTGATTGGCAAGGCGGTGTTAGAAAATACTAGCTTTGGTAGGCCGTGACTTAAAAATACTACCATCAAGAAAGCTTTGACTTCTGTGTGTTGCTAGGATACTTGATGTATTTCTTTGTCATTTGATGGTCTGTTGTTTTTATTGCCGTTTCGTGTTTGACAGGAGTTGAGTTCACGTAGGGGAAACATGGCGGCGTTTTTTCTATATGTGACGCCCGTGTTCGGCTGATTTACCCTGTAATATTATTTATGAAAATTTATTACCGATATCAAGAAACATTGACACTGAAAACATTACTCGGGATCTTTCAGAGTGGTCATATGCGTTCCCTGTGCCTTTAGGGTACGACAATATGCAGACAGACAAAGCAAATGACAAAGATAGGTCGTCCGTAGCTGTTCCTCCTTCATACTTTCATGCCTAGCATGATGGGATGGAACTACTTTAAATTTTCCCAAACATAATTAAGTACTTGTTAATTTATAAGTGAATATAATAAATTAGATAATATGAAACTAAAGTTTATTCCTGCATAATTAAACCGCAAACACATACCAAGAGGGAGAAAAATAGCAATTCATCCAGGGCCCATATCCACCAACCTATGAAATAAAAATACATGTTTACTTCTGGTAAGGCAATGAGTAGTAGTCTACATTTAAGTTGGTATTACAAGGTGTGAGGTCACTTGCTATTACATCATCCGTGACGACAACACCTTCTTTGTTACGGCGGCCGGCCTATAACAATGAACTATTACATGCCATTGTGGCCTCCAATGTGGCCACCATGCGTAATACGTGAATACACCCAATAAACGCAGCATCGTGTTTGTAATGATTCCTTTGATTGGTCAGTTCAGTCCGGTCAGTGATAATACGGTGATTATGGTCGCATTCCGGTTAAGGGTCAGGCACGATCAGACTTCAGATTTTTGGTCGCGCTGTGGTCGATGTCTGGGCATTTCGGTCTCTCTTGATAACGGAACGCAGCGGTCGTGATAAAATAAGGCGGTGGTTTGTAAATAGTGGGGCCTAGAGTAAAGGCACCGTGTGTTAGTACATACCACGGTTTAAGTTGCCAAATGTAGCAACTTATTGGCGAAGATTGCATTCCGCGGTTGAAAATAGTGCCAGATATTATTGTGAAAATCTCGTTTTTTGTTGTTGTTGTGATTCTATTATTTGTTGTTGTTTGGTTTAGTGTTTGATTTTATTTTACATTGTTTTGTTTTGTTTGTGTTTGTTGTGTGTTATTTGTTGTTTGTTAGTCTAAAACGTGTCCTGATATAAATGGCGCCTTGCCTTTTAAGATTTACTGATGGGATCCATAATCTGCCCAAAAATTTTAAAAGCCTATTAAATTAATCAATTTTCACAATTTATCATTATCGACGTAGGAAGAACGACGCTGCTTCATCGGAAAGTTGCGTGACATTGCCACTATGAGCGCTTCATTCGTTCTCACTAGCGCCCTCAGTGGCCAAAGTAGGTGCCTATTGATAATGGTTTGAGACTAAAAACTGTTAAATAAACTCAACTTAGGTCCAGTCTTATAATGTCCCAAAAACTACTTATTTGTCGAATAGCTTGTAAGATCCATGGCAATGACCAATCAAAAGTCTTGAAATCATCCAAATAGCTTAATTGCTACAAATAACTTTCTTATTAGGAGATTGTAAGACCGGGCCTTATTGCAATTTACCTATTCTCATTGTCATACTGTAAACAACAACATCAACGTAGCTACCTACCGACTTCGCACAAGAATAAAAGTCTCGAGCAGCTTTGTAACTCGCGGACTTTTAAATTAGAAAATTAGGAGCTTTATTTTGTCAACTTGTGTTATAAACTACGGTAATTTAAGCCCGGTATTAGGTGACTAATGGGCTGCGACAAGGCGGACGCGCCAACTGTCTCCTACGCTTCGCCGGCCACGTGTCTTAGGAGGAGACGAGGAGATATTTCAACATGGAAATATCTTTAAAAGAAAAGAAATTTTATAACATTTCTTGTGAAAGCGGCAAAAAGAGGAAAAGTTTTTGGACTCATTGGATCCGAGTCGAAATGACTTTGAACACTACTCAGCTCGTACGTATTTAACCTTCTTTCGACGAATTTATTTATTTGTTTATTTAATGTATATCCTATTCAGTTATGAAAACTGATTTACAAAGGAGGACCTAAAATAAAACTAGTCTATGGCTATGCAAACAATTAATAATAATGAAATCATAAATAACAATAACAACAATAACAACAAACTACTCTACTATATAGAATAAAAATCAAGAAGAAGAAAAAATAATTAAGAAATGAAATAAAATCAAATCAAGTACCTCATCTTAGTACTAGTACTGAGGCCGGATTCACAAGAGGTCTTAACTAAGGCTTGGCCTAACTCTAGGACCACTACGCCATTGGCTGATACGGACCTGCATATAGCCTCGACTCGACGTCGCTAAGAAACCCTAGTAAATAACAAACATTTGAGACCAAAATTTAGGCCCAGTCTAAGTTGGTCTTATCTTTCTTCAAAGATGGTGGCATTACGTCTATGCAAACAAACGTAGCTAAATATTGTTTACTTACCTTGACATACACATTTCTCTGTTTTTAGAATGTGTAGGCAAATACCTTAATAGGAATAGCTTCAGGGCACTAGCAACACCAAAAGACAACAATGGAACAAATGAATTGAACTGATGGACAAACAATCAGCTGTCAAAATAATAAAACTGCAACCATAGAAACAAAAACAAGTGTACCAAAAGTAACTGCTCGCCATTTAAAACTTTTGATGATAGACAACGACTAAGTGAAAGTTTTGTATGTGTTATTGTTTGTTTTTGTTTTGTTTTCCAAAATCAAAAGAAATTATTTTTTGACAGCTTGTTGTTTGTCCATCGATTCAATTCATTTGTTTCATTGTTGTCTTTTGGTGTTGCTAGTGCCCAAAACAAAACACTTAACTTTAAAACACCGCCTTGCAATATTTTAAATTCACTGTGATTTCCACGAAAGAAGCTATCAATTGGGCCGTGTAGTAGGCCTACCATTAAGATGGCTTTTAGGGCGATCTAGCAAGAAACTTACGAAACTACTAGTATAGCAATAATTATCATTGGGATATTAATAATAATACAAAATATATGATCATTTTTTGTTTGAATAATTTAAATAATGATTTTATTGATAGAATATTAAAGTTTTTGTAGCGAAAGTAGGGTATTTTTAATAATTCAGTAACTATTGCTGTAGCGATTGAGATACTTTTGACATCAGTACATAATAATTGTATAAATCAGTACTGTACTGATGAACTCAGTACGTTTGGCAACCCTAGCTACAACCGTAGCTTTGATGGGAGGTTTCGGTATTCACCCCTTATATACGGTACTCGAAACCTTCTCTAATACATAGTTGACCCAAGACTACCTTACATATGCTTTCGTCACAGGCGAGGCACTCGTAGCCAACCAGCGAACCGCCCGAGACACACCCGCGCAAATACCGATCGCTGATTGGCTACGAACTCGTCGCCTGTGACGAAAGCATATGTAAGGTAGTCTTGGGACAACTATATATCCTCGTCTTTCTCTCAGTAAACGTCGTCCAACATCTAATATTCCCCGCGTGGCAGACATCAAATTACTTACGCTTGCAAAACTTCCGCGAAGCCATTGCATCAGCCTACAAACATATAATAAGTTGGTAACAATTGTTTCATGCTAGAGAACTGGGCTGGCTGGCACCAAAGTCGAACTTTGTAAACTTGGTATTAGTTACATTGTTTTCAGGGATTTAGATCTCCTTTGAGTTGTCACACTCGAGAAAGCAAGCGCGGCAATCTTCCCGCAATGACATTCTGCTCGTGAATACAAAATGGAAACACCGGAAACTTCGTGGAAATAGAATACTTTTTAAGAAAATACATGGCTGTGACTTGTTTTGGGAAATATGCTATGTAATGTGTCTATTAGTTGAGATGATGATATTATACAATAACATTGTTAGCTTATACAAGTTGCTGTTTTCAAACAAAAATATTTGTAGTTTAGCAGTGGGGATACATATAATCTATATCATATATACCAAAAGAGGTGGCTCAGTGATAAGACGTGAGATTCTAACCCGGGAGATCGCTGGTTCGATTCCGGCCACCGGCAGTTCTGACAGAAGATATTTCCAAGGTTTTCCTCAGTCGTAAAGGTGAATGCTGGGAATGAGTCATACTATCAGCCCTCGGACATTCCTACCAAACTACCCAAACACCCTAATATACTAAATTAGTCACATGAAGAGGGGCACATCAGGTAACGCTGGTGTGCACCCTATAACAGGGATTTCTACGAGAAATTATTAATTATTACAATCATAAATATACCAAAAGAGACAAAAATGAATCTAGGGCACGACGCAAAATTTACTTGTTCAAACAGCTATTTTACTCTTATCATTCTCTGCAATACGACATCTGATTTTAGTAACTAATGAACGAATATTGCCTAATACGTCATGGATTGAATTAAGAAATAAAGTGATAAGTGCATACGAGAGAGAATAAACCTTTACTGACCAAACCTGATGGCTGACCAATGATAGGATTATCACAGTGATCCAACATACTAATCAATATAAGGAAATATATTCACTCAGGGTGTTTTTGGAAGCAACGGACGGTGTTAACCCCAAAGGGTCATTGTGGTTACCACGCTCTAGTCAGTAAGAAGCTCAGTATCACATTACGAACACATATTGTCATCATTTATTGGAATACCTCCACCGCGAGACCATCTCTCCCAACTCAACTCAACCCTCCCCCCCTCCCATCACCCCACTTCAACAAACATACCTTGAAACACACTTGATAAGGGGAATGGAATTCATAATCATGAAACAATCTCTGTTTTACAAATTGAGGACATGATATCAATAAGGTTGTAAATTATTCTTAAACATGTGTCAGTGATGTCTGTGTTCGTCTATAATACAACCTGCGTGTGCGTGTGCGTGTGCGTGTGCGTGTGCGTGTGCGTGTGCGTGTGCGTGTGCGTGTGCGTGTGCGTGTGCGTGTGCGTGTGCGTGTGCGTGTGCGTGTGCGTGTGCGTGTGCGTGTGCGTGTGCGTGTGCGTGTGCGTGTGCGTGTGCGTGTGCGTGTGCGTGTGCGTGTGCGTGTGCGTGTGCGTGTGCGTGTGCGTGTGCGTGTGCGTGTGCGTGTGCGTGTGCGTGTGCGTGTGCGTGTGCGTGTGCGAGTGCGTGTGCGTGTGCGTGTGCGTGTGCGTGTGCGCGTGTGTGCGTGTCTTACCTCCAAGTCTTCAGCATGAGCGCCCCGTAAGTGAGAGAGAAGCCGATCTCTCTAAGCCAGACTCTCACTGTACACGTGATAATGTTGGGACGTGGGTACATCACGATCGTCTGTAACCAAGAAATATACCAATTACATTATTGTCACACATATACATTACATCTTACATCTGGAGGGCGATTCTGTATGGGCGACGATAAATTAAACAGCGATTTTGGTCGTTACTGAAGGCGAATGCAAGGCGGTGATTGGCTCATCTCCTTCTTCTAACAACAGAAACCGGTGATAAACGTATCGTCACCCATACAGAGTCAGAGCAGTATGGTTAAGATTGTCATAGTTTCACACTCCCGCACTGCTCCCCTCCATCGCTATGTGACCACCCCTTATCCCTTACCTCTTACGTGACAAACCGAGAATCATATCATATTTATTCATTTCATATTATATTATTTATAATCAGTCATATTTTTTATGCTGGGCGGTGGTCACATAACTAGGAGGTGGTGCATAAAACTATGTCAAACTAACTAAAAATATCGGCACTATAACTGAACCATGAATTTTAAAAACGACCTAAGTCACTAATTTAACGAAATTGACTTTTTGGTGAAAAACCGTTATTTATGTACGTGGGCATCATTCTGTTTAAGAACAACCTAACATTTCAATATACCCATGGTGATAGGGCAGTATCAAGATTCACATTTCACAAATGAATTTTAAAAACAACCTAAGTCACTGACTTAGGTTGTTTTTAAAATTTATTTTTTTCCAGATCTATTTATTTTATTTTATTTTTTACTTGTACTTTGCTTCTACTTTCTTACTTACGTACTTTGCTTACTTTGGGTTCTTTAAATAGGCCTCCTGCCTGTCAGCTCAGCTGTTGGTAATTCTTTTGAGCCTTTGATAATAATATATTGTGCTGTGTGGACTTGTATATGCTTTAAAAGTTTAACCGTTGAGTGGTTTATCATGGATCATCAACAAGTACGTCCCGGCAGACACAAGAGAGCTACGCTTATACAGTGATGGGTGTGCCGGGCAAAATAAAAACCATACACTTGATCGGATGCTGCTGACACTCACATACATGGGCAGGTTTGAAAAAATTTATCAATTTTTCGCTATTAGAGGGCACATTTTCTTGGCTTGTGATAGAAACTTTGGGTGAGTAAAGAGTCAACTTAAAAGTGTTGATCGGTATTACGTTCCGAAAGAAGTTATACTGAAATGTTTGTAAAGTCAAGCAAAAGAAGTCGGTACGAGGTAACAATGGTTGAGACTTGCGACGTTTTAAATTTCAAAGATTGGTGGCCAAATCACTACAAAAAATTGTAATTTCTGTCGAGACAAACAAGAAAACCATTCCTCAGACCAAGAAAGTACACTTACACATCTCTTCGTACAAGGCGTTTGAGTATAGATGAGACGCTCATGGTCTTAACAACCTTCCACTTTGTAGATGGGTTCATGGGTTTCCTACCAACCCAGCAAGTGTACCTTGGAGATTCGATGGTTGCGATTAACAGCAAAAAGATTGCGGGTCTAAAAAAGGCAATGCAGTACATACCAGAAGAGCACGCTGAGTTCTACAATGGTCAATGAAATCTTAGCCTGGAAGGTCAATAAAGGAGTTTTGCTGAATGAACGGAATGATGACCTTGATTAAGCGTTGTAAGCCTTGTAGCCTACTGCTTGTAACTGTCAAAAGTTATTGTTTGAAATAAAATAAAATAATTTGAATAATTGTCAGGTGTATACAGACTGTATAGGTCTATCAGTTATTGTCTTCAAATACATTTTTTCCCGGATTTTTTTTTGAATTTTAAAAACGACCTAATTTTACAGTTTTCAGAAATTGATAACAAATCAGGTTTCAAATATTTTTTGCATGTCAATACGAAAACGAATGTCAAATTACGTTTCCTTACTATAAATAAATATACAATTCACGTATAACCAAAATTCCAACCCACAGAATGTTTTTTTTAGTTTACTCAGTATTTCTGTTTTATGACTTAGGTTGTTTTTAAAATTCATGGTTCAACTAAAGGTATTGTGATCATTGAAGTATTATCGTATGAAGCAGATAAAACACAGTTGAAAATTAGAATTGAATGGAATGAACTGAAAAATATGAATTAGAAAATAAAGTTTGTACTATTGCATGTGGATGCTTCGTAAGTAAGCATTGGACTGGTTACGTTCGGACTACTTTACCAGTTATGTTTTGTAGCAGGGCCTAAATTCACAAAGATGCCCATCACTCTAAGTTGTCCTAAATTATGCAAATCCTAGCTAGATAAATCAAGATAAATCATTTCTATGTATAAACAAACTATACATTCATCAAATATTAGTAAATGTTTAATATTATACTATATTTTATCTTTATGAGGTTGCAAAACGACATATTATGCGTGATTTATATCACTTACATTCGCCTAAACTGGGGCGTCTTAGCACCTAGGCACCTTTGTGAAGCTGTTGATACCAAGTTTATTAGATCGCATTATCACATTTTTGAATGTACCGTGTGATTACAATATATAGTCATTTGCATATTCATGTTATTTCCGAACAGTAGATGCAACACAAATTGACGCCATTACAGTTTCACCCTTGAGCTCAGGTGTATAGGGTTTCAATACTTCCATTCCATGCAGTGTCCTATAATTGCAGAGGAGTGGGACTGTACCAAAATAGAATGTGTTTATAGGGTTTTAGATGAACACAGTATAGAGTTAAATGAGAACATCTGACTTCGTATCAAACTTAATGCTCTTTTACCATCAGGGAATAAGGAAACTGAACAATAAATGTACAGAACAATTTAATGAGAGAAAAGTCGAAAAAAGAAAAACGAGTGATTCCAAAAGAAATTTTAGATGGAAATGCTGCAAATGAAATTCTAGCTTGGAAACGTGTTCTTTACTGAATTCAATTTGCACCCGATAACTTTAGTGGAAAAGTTGAGGGTGCTTTTCTTGAACTTGTCTGATTATGATCATTGATTCCTAACAGCTTTTCCGCAGACATTGATCTCAATATCGAATCGTTCAAATGAAATACGTTCTCGGTTTTTGACACAGACATACCCAGGGCGAGAGATCTTTTATTGAGAGCAGACTAATACCCAAGAGAGCAAAATGAATCAATATTATACACTTTGTAAACGTAAAACTAATGTTTGGCTCGTTTGTCTATAGGGAACCCGCAACTGACGTCACATACGGATTACAACAATGGAACAAATTAATTGAACTGATGGACAAAGAATCAGCTGTAAAAATAAGAAAATTGCAACCATACAAATAAAAACAAGTGCAGCAATACTGTTCGCCATTTAAAACTTTTAATGATGGACAACGACTAAGTGAAAGTTTTGTATGTGCATTTGTTTGTTTTTTGTTTTGTTTTCCAAAATCAGAAGAAATTATTTTTTGACAGCTTGTTGTTTGTCCATCGATTCAATTTATTTGTTTCATTGTTGTCTTTTGGTGTTGCTAGTAGTCTATATAGACACCGTGTGTTACTATTCATAGTTCCCACGTGACGTCACAGCGGCCATGATTGCGACACAATTGATGAGGACCAATCCTAGATCATTGGCAAATTCTATTAAAATTTATAAATAAGCCTAATTTAGGATTAAAAAATTGAACACACGTAATACCAAATTAAGAAATTACCACACATACCAATTGTATTAAAAACAACAGGCAGAAGTTTAAAGAACCAAGAATTTCTGTGCTCTACCACAACAGGCTTCAATTGTTTCTCCATGGCAACGTCAAAGTTTGATCACAAATGTGGCCGCCACACGCACAGATGTGACGTACGTGCAACCTATGAATACAGCGCTATATGCGGCCAAATGTAGCAGCTTATTGGTGAAGATGGTATTCTGTTCGTTTTGATTGTGGAAAATCGGAAATTCAATTAGATTATCAGTTTTCGGCATTAAAATTGTTAATTTGCGCGTTTTTCATGGGTTTTACCTCTATTCAAGCCACTTTTTGCGTTATTTGTTGTTTTAGCCAAAAAAATAGCGTTTTTTCGTTATTTAAAAACAGCTTGAACTGAACCATCATGTCGAGAAAGCTTCAAATTTCAACAATCTAACTTCAAGTGTAGACTTTCGTGTTATCGCAACGTGCGAAAAACAAATGCCTCTATTAAAGTGTTTGGACAGTTGGAAAGGAATGTCCGAGGGCTGTTAGTATGACTCAATCTCAGCATTCGACTCTACGACTGAGGAAAACCTCGGAAAAAACCTTCACCAGAACTGCCGGTGGCCGGAATCGAACCGGCGTGCTCCCGCATTTGAGTCTCACGTCTTACCGTTGAGCCATCTCTTTTGGTAAGTATTCAATACAATTATTGAACGTACCAACTTTAGTCACTTTCAACAGTTTCTTGCTTCTTGTTGCTTTTCGTTTTTATTACTGTACTCATTGTATCGGAGAAGATTTACGAAAACACTCCGCCTGTCTTCGGTTTTCACATTTTCGTTTCGGTTGAGCTTTGTACATCACAATGACGTCGGCAATGCAAAATATGTTTGCTCCTACGCTTTCGAGTCTCTTCGAAATGAACGAAAAATTTTTATATATCTCGAGAATTGACTCGCTTTTTCTACTACCCTAATTTTGTAGGAATGTATAATATTTTTTATTTTTAACCATCATAATTCTGTGGAATGTATAATATTAGTTACATTCGTTTCGTTCTACGAGGCATATGATACGAATTAAACTCAATTTTAACTTGGTGAATTTTTCGATAGTATTGTAGATTCTTGGAATGCTTGACATATTATTTTTTTCTCCGCTTCGAACTTCAGTGACCTCTAACTCAACTCAACTCAACCTTTTACTGCCATATCGCTCTGACGGTGAATTGGGGTGTGGGATATTTCTAATATAAAAATTTCTCGGTGCTCATAGCAATATATATCTAGAGAAAAATACACAAATATTAAGAAATTATTAATGTAACCTAACTAAAAACTTAAGATTCCAGTCAATATTGTATTTGTAATAGATCTTACCTTTTAAATTAATTAATGACAAACGTATCTATAATTAGAATAAAAACAACAAAAATAAAAACTGTATCGATTATAATATTAGATTAATACCAATTTAATATTAAAAGTTTCTTGTGAAACTAAATGTACATGGCTTACTTAAAGTTTTCAATATTGCAAAGTGACGTTATTTTCGTCCTGATTTAAATTTGTGATTAAGCGATTAAGCATTATTAGGCATGAGAAATTTTAAATTGGTAAAAAAAAAAATAATAATAATAATAATAATAATAATAATAGTAATAACAATAATAAATCCCATCTAGAGTAAAGACTCAGTAATAAGACTGATTCTCAGTGGGGGACTTTAATTTAAAGCGACTTAACCAACCCTGTAGGCTCCGAACACCATCGACGAGTGAGCGATAACCAACCAAATATCTATATTTCAAATATGAAACATATGAATCAGAGATTGGACAGTGCGAACACCTGCGGACAAACGCCAGAATCAACAAGGCCGATTCAGAAGAACTTTGAATTTATTGAGTGCTTCGTTGGTAGTACGGCTCCAAAGTCACCGTTTACTTATCTCTAAGACAAAAAGTGATGGAAATGAATCCATAGTAATCTTTGGTACAAGTAAAAAAACTTGTGCCTGAAGCGGGATTTTATCGTAATAGTATCGGCCCGAGTGTAAACTTTGAACCCTTCACCTCTGTTACGTTACGCGGTGTTGCCAGATCGCTGCACGTGTCAACTATGTAATCTAGCACTAAGAGTGAATGTTGACTCACGTAAGTCTTTTTATGGTTAGCAGCTTCATTTCGGGGGAAAGTAATATTTAATCACCACCATGATATCAAAGAGAATCATAGAATAACCCGCCGATGCCTCGTTATCCCGTTGGCAATCCTTACGTTGCTTCTAGCTACGGTCTTCTCACTTCTCAAAACACTCTTATTTCTTCAAAAGTAAAATATTTCTTTAATTTGACTTTTGTTCGTTCCTCTTTCCATTGCTTCATTCCTTTAATTATATGTTTAATATTCCAAGAGCTTAAAAGTGTCTTAATAACGGACCCTACCATTTCATTCCGTGATGGAAAATATCCCAGTAAAAATCCTTTCTTGTAACATAGTGAGTTCAATATAGAACAACTTGTATCTATTGAAACTTTGTTTATCCTCCACTCATTGAGTGTTCCTTAAATTGTGATAATTTATCCTAGTGGGATCGTTAACATTCAATGACATCGCCACTTATCAAACATCTCCAGCCTCTTCTCCATTTTGTGTTCCAGCCGTTTCAGCATCCAGATTTGTTACAATTTAAGAAAGTATTAGCTATCGATTCCAGTAGATATGATTGTATGATTATCGAAAAGAAGGTTAGAATCTGCTGGCAACTGATTAGTTATTCAGTTGGATTAAATTATATATGGAATTGAGAGTACCATCTACCAATATGTTAAAGCAATGGTTATCGAAAAGAAAGTCAGTTTTCAAAATTGATTACATATGTTTCACACATATCCTTACTAGCAATAGTCCTAAAATTCTCTTCTTTTAAAGCACAACTCGGTATAAATCCCATACTGCGGGTTGACGGTACCACACTGCGGGTTGACGGTACTACCTTACGGGTTGACGGTACCACTTTGTGGGTTGACGGTACCACACTGCGGGTTGACGGTACCACACTGCGGGTTGGCGGTACTACCTTACGGGTTGACGGTACCACTTTGTGGGTTGACGGTACCACACTGCGGATTGACGGTACCACACTGCGGGTTGACGGTACCACACTGCGGGTCGACGGTACCACTTTGTGGGTTGACGGTACCACACTGCGGGTCGACGGTACCACTTTGTGGGTTGACGGTACCAGTTGCGGATTGACGGTACCACACTGCGGGTTGGCGGTACTACCTTGCGGGTTGACGGTACCAGTTGCGGATTGACCGTACCAGTTGCGGATTGACGGTACCACACCGCGGGTTGACGGTACCACACTGCGGGTTGACGGTACCACACTGCGGGTTGACGGTACCACACTGCGGTTTGACGGTACCAGTTGCGGATTGACGGTACCACACTGCGGGTTGACGGTACCACACTGCGAGCTGACGGTACCACACCGTGGGCTGACGGTACCAGTTGCGGTTTGACGGTACCACACCGCGGGTTGACGGTACCACACTGCGGGTTGACGGTACCACACTGCGGGTAGGCGGTACCACACTGCGGGTTGACGGTACCACACTGCGGGTTGGCGGTACTACCTTGCGGGTCGACGGTACCACTTTGTGGGTTGACGGTACCACATTGCGGGTTGGCGGTACCACACCGCGGGTTGACGGTACCACACCGCGGGTTGACGGTACCACACTGCGGATTGACGGTACCACACTGCGGGTTAGCGGTACCACACTGCGGGTTGGCGGTACTACCTTGCGGGTCGACGGTACCACTTTGTGGGTTGACGGTACCACACTGCGGGTTGACGCTTGACGGTACCATTCCGTCCTTTATCCTCGCAACAGAACGACGACGCTAAACGCAACGACTTAGCCGATAATTTAAGGAAACTTGCAATGATGACGAAATTTCTTCTGACAACGCGGAAATTGATGACAAAGCAGCTCATAATTCGCCCGTAGAAATGCTGTTAGTAAGACTCTAATGAGAGTTTTTGACAAAGACGAGGGAGATAATAATGTGTTAATCACTAATTCATATTGAAAGTGAACGACAAACGGCTCTCATTAGCGGGTTCTGACGTAGCTGGTTCCTGACGTAGCTTATGAAGCGGTGATGATTGCTGCTTCTAGAACGCTCAGCTCGAGTTTTTATTAAAAATGAAGGATCTCTCAACGAATTAACCCAGGCAGTGTTTTCATTGAGAAAAACGTGCACATAACTGAGTTAATGGCAGTTTCACTTTTCCTCGCTGAAAGCGAAATGAACGTAGACATTTATTTTAAAAGAGTTATTTTGTGGAATTCATGGCAAAGAAAAAGAAAAGAATTTAAAAAAATTGGTCTTCATAAAATGTAGAAATATGCATATTTCGTTTCTTATGGAAATTTCACGTTACAAATGCAGAAAGCGACTACATGTAATAATGGGAGTTTAAAAATGTTATTAAAAGAAGTTAAAAAGACAAAATTATGAAATTTAATTGAAATTTAACAATCCAAGGAGAAATGAACGTTGCAAGTACCGAATATTTGAATATTATTTTTTTTTTTTAAGAGATATAATTTTCCACGTAATGAAAACGTTTTCGTGAAAAAGAAGTTGTCTGTTCTGTTTTGCGTTTTAAACATGATGAGCAGAAGTTATTTTCAACCGATATGATGCATGAAATGTGGAGGTGTTCCCGTAGAAAGGGGAGCCCAGGCGGTTGCTAGGATACAGTTTTATTCCTGTTTTTTTTTATAAGAAAACCAATTTACGGATTCTCTAATGTAGGGGACAACTATTTACCTGGGAAAAGCAGTTAAGACAAGTTTTATCAAATATTATACCGAATACTTAGTAATTGGTTTTAAGAAGTGTCAAAACAAAACTATTGTAATTTATGTTTGAAACGTAAATGTTATTTTTATTTGAAAGCTCAGTAGAAAGTGGCAGGTAACATTGTCTCTAGTTTTCTTCAATTTATATTTTTGCATACTATAGTTTCATTCTTGGTAAGTCAAGGATCTTCCTTTATGTCACCCGTGCTACTAAAAGAGTCTATTAAACTCAATTTGTAAGCGAATTAAATAATGTTACTTGACAAATAAATCAATGTCACTTCTCCATGTTAACAATTTATATTTTTATCATGTAGACGCATGGTTTATGTTTTTTTAGCAGAAAATATAATATCCTTTGGATAAAAAATAAACCAACATTCCACACGTTAAAGTCATACAGTCATATAGTCACGAACTACATTTTGGGAGTGCCAGGGAACCAAGATAGTTTAAAAATGTTGCTAACAGAAAAATGTAATCCAAAATAAAATTTATCTATTATTGTTTTTTTTTATAATGTAAATATAAATAAAATATAAAAATATATTTTACCTAATAAAAATAAATAATGAAAATAGATAAACTTCAACTGAAATGCTACTATACACACACATAAATACATAGATATCAGCATTTGTATTATAGCATGAATAAAACTGGTATTCGTTTATAAGGAATCACTTTAAGTGATGAAGAGATCAGTCATTCAAAATAGTTTATACCTGATAAGAGCACCATTTCTCAAAATATTAACAAAGCACATAGTTTGGTCTTAAATGGGGAAGATAATATATATAACAACTATTAAAATGTTGTCTCATATAAATCTTTTTCTTATTTTTTTGCGTTTTATTCCAGCGCAATGCTCGTTTTATAACTCAATTATAATTCAAAAGGGCGTATACGAAATAAGAAAAAATATATTCACCATAAATGATTCAAATATGGTATTAAATAACCACTTGTTAAAAGCCACTTCAGGGCCAACCTTGACTTCTATTGTTACACTACTTTAAGCTTTTAAATGAATTTTTACAGTATTGCGGTAAGAGTTGCAAAGTTCAAGTTAGTTTTCAAACATAAACGTCTCTTTCACTTTAATTTAATTTTGCAAAGTATTATTTACAGATATGAAATAACCTCTCAACTCAGCCGTCTCTAATGATGAAACCTTGTTGTGTTTTGCTTAAGACGAAAACCGTTGAATCTCTTAAACTCGTGCGTCACTAAACACGAATAGCGCTCCGGGGTAGAAAGCCGCTCCGTCCGCTCCGCTCGCTCCGGCCGAGATAACGGCTCCGCTAACTGAATCCCGTCTTGTGGAACTCGACCGTCGTAGATGACACGTCATTGCACATCGCGTTACTTTCCTCGGGGTGCATTCCGAAACGTTTTAGGAAACGTTAGCACACCACACCACCACAAAACCAAACGCCTACTGAAGAGGATATGGGGTAAAACTGCGTAAAGATTTGTATTAAGATAAAAAAAAATGACAAGCTCAAAAGGCGAAAGAATGTAAAGAAAACTCAGGTGCCTCAACTGTCGGACAATATCTTCAGCTCGGTTTAGATACTTATTTAAGATTTAAGTTTTAAGGTTTAACAAAATCAAATCAAGCCGAAAGCATTATAGCGTTTACACACTTTCCTAAGTTAATATTTGAGAAAACCATAGCAACGTTAGCTCTTTTACCTAGAATTCTTAGCAAAACTAAAAAGAGATGATGTTTTATAAATTCGGCCAATGGTAGCGAGCGTAAGTAAAAGAATAAGGAAAATAAACCCTTAAACATTAAATCTTAAATAATTGTGTGTGAACTGAGCTTGGATACTAGTAACCAAATACTTAGAGAGGAACATTGCAGAATTGATCATTATTAACGTGGTGATATTAATCATCGCAGCAAAGGGTTGGTTTTCCTGTCAAAAACTGATCGACCCTTTCATGGGTTACCGACTCGTTAGATTAAATCTTCGCCGCAAGGATCAAACCAAAAATACTTCACCAATAAAAACGGGGAGGTTTCTGTCATAGCCGCTAGGTTACTATGAAGGTATTGCTGTCGTCCACATATTTCGTTTTATAAGTTCAGTCAAAGATTACTGAGTGGAGAAGATGTTTCATCGCCGTGTTAAAATATCAGCGCGAGTTTTTTCGAAAATTTCTAAGTCTCACCACTAGTTTGAATTCTGACCGCAAGGAGCGCTAGCCCTGCACGTTTGACCAAGTTCCACTAAATCCCCTGGCGGCTACTAGCGATCTAGTAGACCTTGCGTTTGACTTCGTTACCGTTAAACAAGGTGTACTAGATTGCTTGTACGTGCCACAGCCAAGGTATTTAGTGGACCTTGAGTTTTAAACTTTTGGAAGAGCGACTCTTGCGGTGAGAATTCGAACTACACGTCGGACTTAGAAAATTTCGCTCAGACACGCGCAGACGAATTCTCATATGGATGAAACATCTTCTCCACTCAGTAATCTTTGGTTCAGTTTGAGAGATAACCTTTAAACCATTAGAGTACGTTAATTCCGTGTTTGTTTGCAACAAACGAACGTAGATATGGTTATTGTAGGTTGATACCTACGTTGTTTTTAAGACTGCTTGGCCGTTTATCTCGCTCAAAAAACGATTTAAACCGGTTCACATTCTGTTTGAATGACAGAAATGTTTACAATAACGATCATATCCCATCGCCCAGAAGTGCGTTTAGTACAATCACTTAGAAAATCGCGTACAAATTATGTATTTGTATTATTCTTCTCTTTTGTTGATCAGTTGTATAACTGAATAGTAAACACATTTAATAATTATACAGGTATTGGAAACAAAATATATTGTGTGTATCAATAAAGCAAATCACTTTTAATATATATTTATATGTTCTAGTAGGTAATGTGAGATATTAATTTCATTGAAACGGCAAACGGTGGTGTGTTATATTGATATAGTTGTTTATTTTTAAAATCTCACTGCCAAAAACTTAATGAATTAAAGTAAAACACAAATTTCTTAGGGATGAATTCAATTATTCAGACGAAAGATAACGAAAACCTGACCACTAAAAAAATCTGCAGAGTATGCCAACGTTTATGTAAATACTTTTTCCTCAGTTCATAAATATCTACATGGCAAGGAGCATATTGAGTGGGCTAGGTCTTCCAATTTCTGGCTTTGTACATCATTAACAGTTTTAAAACTGGGCACTTGGGCTACACAAGACTGTAACTACTTTGTCCTACACCAAAGTGCTTCTTTAATTGCATCAAGTGTTTGATGGTTTTAAGTACTTTATATTCACCACTGCGACTATCAAGTTGAAGAAATAGATAACAGTCAGATGCTGTTAAAAATGATGAACTGCAAATTTTATAAGGTAGACCAAAGGATGTATAGGGAATTGATTATAGCTAGCTCGAGTCCCTTGTAAAACAATGCACGAAGTAAGCACATACTTTTTCACACATATTCCCAAAAACAACCATATATTTATAAATAAAATAAATAAATTTGTATTTACAGAGTCTACCCACTCAGTAACAAGACTAATTTTCAGGAGGGACTATAATTCAAAGCGACTAAACCAACCCTTCTTGGCAACCTCCTTGCTAAGAACAGAGGTATTCATATTAACATAAACGATGGCGCACTCTGAAGATATTATTTTAGTGGTCACGTTTTTGTTTTCTCTCATCTGAATAATTGAATTTATCTCTTAGAAATTTGCTTAAATCTAATACCTTCTCAAAGCTTCACTTCCTTTGAGATCGAATTGCAGGTAGTATTGATGTTCGTTTGCACCCATAACTCAAATACTCTCTGCACCTAGCACCTCTTACGGTGTATTCAATAATAATATATATGTATACACTTCCTTTGAGCTTGCATTGCTTATCGTATTGAGGTCTCGTTTGCACACAACCAAAATTCTCTCTGCACTCGAACACCTCTTATGGAATATACAATAGTAAAAAATAATAGATATGTAGGAATTCCTGCTGAAACATGAATAACATCGTTAGCGGATGTGCGTATCTTAGGCGACTAACTAGTGATACTAGCGCGTTTGGATAGTTGGGAAGCAGGAGCCATTGGGGGGGGGGGGGGGGCAGGGGCATCAAGCATTTAACATGTAAATAGTAAAAATATTATCATAACATTGTAATGCTTTATAGAAACCCTTAAATAAATACAAAAAAAAATTGTGTGGCCAAATTAAGAACCAGACTGAAAACTGTCATGGATGCGAATGTTTACATGAAGCGTATACAAATGGATCCGAACTAGATTTCGGTCTCGCATCAATTGACACACATGATAGTACTGAGTACGGGTTTTCGATACGGTCCAGCTATTTAACCAGACCGAACTCAGTCGGTTCGGTTATCGTTTTCAAGGTGTTTACCTGGGTAGTGGGTACGAAAGCCTTGCTCAACAGCGTAGTGAGTTTCTCAGGTAAACTAGACTAATGTCTGCACCCAATCTTAGCATTTGCTTTGTAACTGAGTAAAACCTCGGGAAACCATTAGTCAGGATTACTGGTTGCCGGTATCGAACCAATGCACCTCCAGATAAGAGTCTCGCCTCTTACCGCTTAGCTACCTAGGGGAGGCGTAGCAAAAGCACAGAGAGCGTTGCGAGCGATCCGGCAAACAGTCACTGAATATTGGATACACACAACTATAAGCAATAAGAATTTCCAAGTCTTTGAAAAATGACTTGACTTCTTTGGAATCAATGTATTGCCTTCTACAGGGGTTTTCAGCGAGTTCTAGCAGGCAGTGCTCAGTGGCCGGAACGCTCGCAGCGCTGCTGTGTAGTTGTTTGTTGTACGCCTACCCATTGGTTCTTGTGACTTTTGCACTAGATCCAGAAAATCAAAACCAACCTGATAATCTCAATCTATCCGTAACCGTAAACTCTCCTGTCTATTTTTCTTGTCAATTTCTGGTGGAATTTAACTCCGTGAAATACGTGTTTAACATACAGGCCTACATTTCTGAACTATGTGAACCCTTGTGTTAATAATAGACAGTGCATTTAAGTGACGCGTGTAAAAGCTCTCAAGTCCCATCGAAGCATTTCAATATCATCCCTCCCTGTGCGTTTTTATTCACCCTCTTTACGCTCGACGTGTGGGGGTTGCCGATCCCATTTATCCTCGTAAAGCAACACAAATAAGTAATATGTTTATAGATAGGGAAACGAATAGATCTTTACTGCTGAGTCCTTAACGGTCGATTACCTGGAAAGGTAACGAGTACTTTCGACAAAATGTCGTTGGCATTTACTCCCTTCTTATTGAATGTGTTTTGTTTGTTTGTTTGCTCATCGGGGACAGCTTAAGGTGCACTCGGCTTAGCTAAGTTCACTTTGTATCGCATCTCGCAGTCACACACTTGTCGTATAAGATAAAACCTTCACGTCACATAAAACAGATCGTATGCAAACATTTCAAACAGTTTAATCATTGAGTTTATTAGAGGCCTATCGCCTATAGGTAGCTTTCAATAGACGTCACGTGGCGGCCATTATGGGGTACACATTGCTTGTTTACATTAGTTCTGTCAATAGAATACACATAGGTTATCCAGGAAAAATCACAGTTTTAAGCCGTATAGATTGATTTGTGCAGGTAAAAGGTCAAGTGAATGATAACACATGCAAATGATTGTCTTCAAACAGAGTGTACGCGTTCTTATTTAGTTTTCAGTCATAATACAGAACCTTTGTTTGAAAACAGTTGATGTGTCAGTCAAAGGACATCTGCAATATTGCAACAATGCAGTGTCGGAAGAACCTTCAACAAATGTTTACAGAGTACCTCAGTATGGCTACCGTGCGATACCGGAAATGACGTTATTGCAAGCTCCCTATTGGCGACTGCTACCCATAAATTTCGCACGGACGCTAGAAGTACGGGGAAGAGCCGTTAGGTGCCGCCACATTAGCACGTGCTTATCAATAGGTACCTGTGGCGCCATCTAGCGGCTCTCCCCCGTACTTCTAGCGTCCGCGGGAGATTTTTGGGTAGACAGTCGCCAATAGGCGTTGGACCTCTACCCTACACTAATAAACACAATGGTTTAATAACGCCAAGGGATGGACGACGTTATCGCCTACGTTTCCTTGTCGTATACATTTTCACGATATGAATGAATGAATGTATAATGTTTTGAAACTAAACATGTGTGATCTGCCTGTGTAAGAAGACTAATATGCAAAGTTGCCTCGAGTGCTGCATGAAGCTTGCACCGAACTGTACCACTTTGTAAAACAATGCGAATATTGTTCACGACGTTGCGGAGTCGTACGAAAGTAGAACTACGGACGTAAGTTGCGATATGATTCAGATTGAGACCAAGCAATCATATTTACGTTCTCCTACCTTGAACGAATGCTTAGAACGGAAATGGGATTTATGCCACGATGCGAGACGAATCCACGTTCCGCACAACAAAGAATTGAGTCTAGCGAGCTGGAATAACACGTGATGCATCTATTTCCTGTTAGCAAATAGCGATACACGTCAGAAATTCTGAAAAACTTGCTTTTCTGTAGCAGGTTGAGATGATGCATTTGTGCCCTTCTGTCGTGATTGAAATTTGCAAATCGAGGCCGTCGTTGAAATTGTAAGCATACGACATTTGTGTGTAAGACTGAGTGAGATCACGACTACGTGAATCGTTTAGGGTCTTTATTTATTTATTAATAATTTATTTATTTTTTTGTTTACTTATTGATAATAATTCCTTCCTTTTCATGGGAAATGAATAGGGGTGGGAAAAAAAAGAGCTCTAATCACACGGAGTGACTGCGAACCAATACTAAAAGGAACTTATAAATAATTACATTGGCGTAATAATCATAAAACTACACAAGAAAACCGGAAAAGGTGATAAATAATTAAATCTTAAAATAAATACCATGAAAAATAGAAATGAAGACTTGCCTGTAAATTCCTCTGCTAAAAGAGAATGTTACCTGAGCTGAACGAACTAAAGGACATAAAATTTGTCCACGAACAAAGAACCTTACACTAAATATCTTAGAAGTAACCTATAGGGTTGGCATTGAACACTCACTTTCTATTGGTCACGACACAATTTGGTGGCGATCCTGGCGGTGAGGTCCTAATCTCAGTCTTCCTACAGCCCTATAAAATGTTGGCAATGGCCGCTTTACATTGTGGAACAATCCCTATATAAGCAACTGAAGAATAAACCTTTAAATCTGTTTGCCGCGGTTCAGATAATCCTGCGAACCACCTGGTCCCATTAGGGGCTAATACCAAATGATGTAATGTATTTCCTAGTATTCTGAAAACAAAATAAATTCAAACCAGGAAGTTCTTTGAATGCAAGGTCTACTTGATCTCCGCCTAGCGAAAATCAAATTCAGTTGTTTTAGTGGGATAGAGCACTCAAAACATACTAGATGCATTCTGGTGGCAAGGAAATAAACTTCTAGGAAGAGTGATTTAGCTGTCAATTTTCATTGTTGTTTTATTGTTATTATACATCAATGGCGCTGAACGAAGGTTGCTTTTTGAGTCCTCTGTACAAAATGGTGATTTTGGTTTCCTTGCGACGACCTAACTTGCGACTTCGACGAACCTCCGCTAGGCGGAAATCAAGTAGGCCTTGGTTGAATGCTGATTCATATCCACCAGGCTGTGATCAATTTTAACTAGAGCCTCTCCGCGTGGCAGCGCTGTTTCCATCTCGCCGCATTTGTCTTTGTTAACTCTTAACATGGACTCTGAATGTTATCTTTCCCTGGTTAACCTTTCGAGTAGCGATACTATAGTGTTTAATGTCTTCACGTTGCTGTGACGTCATTCCCTTATCAGCGGACGTCGAACCTTCACGCGGTGACGTGTTTACGGTTTAATATATCCGAGGGTAATGGCTTCCAAACGAACAGGTGAATTTATTGCCAGACTACAGAGAAAGGAAAGCTTACCTTATCGTGGCTACCAAAACAAAGCTGTCTAGGAATTAACACTGAGGCGTAGTTAATCAACACACTCGATAGCTAACGGTTTAGCTGCGGTCGCTCAGCCGGTTACCATACGAACACCGAAGTTAAGCAACCTCGGGCTAGGTCAGGAGGTGGATGGGTGACCACTCTCCTCTGAAACACTAGTTACCGCTGCTTAGAGTGGATTGGTGGGTTCGAAAGCTTGTGTAACGGCTTCGTTCTTCTCGTCAACTGCTCGGCAGTCCAGGTTATAGTGGAGGAACCTATATGACTGGTCAAAGTTACACCGTCCTTTCGGAGTGGTAGTAAAGCCGATGGTCCCCTTGGTACTTTTCGACAGGAGTAGGCTACGTGCAGGTACCATGCTTACCCTCCTCCCTTCCTCATTATCATTCATCACTTATCAGCCTAAAGAGGGCATTGTGCTCTACACTGGCCTTAATTACAATAAAGTAAAATTAAGCGACACACTCAATCAATGGAGGAGAAACAAACTCGCTTATCAACATTCTTGATTCAAACGGAAATCGTTTCAACTTACGGGTTGGCATCTTTCATACTTACTGTTGTGGGAGTTAAATTTTTCTATTCTTGTTACAATCTTCTCATTAATTTCGCTACTTGCTTCGATCCAATTTAGTTTTAGAACTGATTTGAGGACGGAGCGGATAAATTTCGATATCTTTTCTCTAGCCGTTTGGGGGAGTAGGGGTGGGGTGGGGAGGGCAGGATGGGGGAGACAATGTACATACCATTGCGATAGGGGTTTCGGCCAATGACATTAAAACAAACTTATTCCAGCAATTAGGTATGTTGAGTCTCTCAAAGTCTCTCCAAATTATGCGATGATAACTATGAAACCGGATAACCCGAGGTATTGAGTATTTCACTCTTAATAAGGACAAAGCTCTTTGTAAATAATTGTAGACTTGAGAAAACATGCGCCATTCTAAGAGAGTGTTAATAGTGAAGCGAAGCTTATAATATAATATGCCAAGCTTATTTGAATATCCACTGCACACGGGATCAAAATATGATAAACAATTTCAATAGACACTTTCGATGGGATAAAAAGGAACATTGCGTATTTTCTGTGTTTGCCTAACTAGGAACTCAGAACTCAAGAACTAGCCCGAATGGGTGTGAAAAAATAAAACATTCTACAAATTATTGTTATTTTAGACACAAAATAGTAACATTACAATATAACTGATTTTATTCATCGCCAATTTTAATGTAATATAATAATAATACGTACTAACCCACTAACCCAACGTACTTACCTTCTAACCCAACTTTATTAATTAAAATGCAAGTCATAGAAAGTCTTCTTCATAGTGTCAAGCAAAGGAGTAACTGGGAGTTTCGGAATGATTTTTTGCATTTGAATGTACGACTGGCATGAATAATAATTGTGGGTAATTTAAAACCATAATGTATTCAACACACGTACTATAAAATGTGCATCTTTGACTCATAGAATAAATAAAAAGAAAAACTGTTTATCAGGATTTATGGAATATTATAGTTTTTCTCCGTTTCACTTAACAACATAATGCATTATGTCGATGGTTTTTACTGTTTATTCGCCCTCAACCAATTGCATTTGACACATTTTTATATTATGTGTATTTCATGTTAACGACATATTTTAAGTTGCTTTCAAAGTAAACATCTTTGTACTTCATACTATTCAGCGCAAACCTTATATTCTTGTTAAAAATGTGGCTTACAATTACAAAGGTGTATTTACTCTTTGAACGATAAATAAAAATAAAATAAATAAATTCACATTTAGAGTCTACCCACTCAGTAATTAAACTGATTTGCAGTGGGGGACTTTAATTTAAAGCGACTAAACCAACCCTGTAGGCTTCGAACACCATCGACGAGTGAGCGATAACCAATCAAAGATCGATATTTCAAATCAGTTCAATTAATTAATTAATTAATCAATTCAGTTATATGATAATAACAACATTTATTCAGTCTCTGCAGCCAAAGCTGTTGCCACATGACACTGAATAACATACAATAACCTCTATCAAAACGAAAATTTAAACAAATTACACAATCAAATTTATGTATAAACTAAACAAAATTTCGAATAACAAATCGTCAAAATTATTTAATTTTAATCTTTCCGTGGCGCTTTATTTCGAACATGGGGCCATGGCGCTGTATCATGTTGGTAATAATAATCGTCAGTGATAAATATTGTACGAGCTAAGTTACGCATTGTATAGAATCGCGTTCACGCAAGTAGCTACTATACCAACCGTACAAAACAAACATGACTGAGTTGTTGGCTCAGAGAGTAGGAATAAGTAATTGGCGTGGCATACGAGAGACTGTGTTTACATATCACGGTATTTACCGACGTAAATACTTGCACTCGGTTGTGGCTTGGCTTTCATTCAACTCGACTTGTTGGATAAACATTTCTAAGTCTTGTTCGTTAGCTGTACTCATATGTACTAGGATTTACTCTCATATCACTGCAGAGGAGGCTTAAGTAGGCATTCCAATACAATTGCTCGAGAAGGTAAGTGATACAGGTATCTTACTATCTTACTCTTCAATATATTAGTAAAGAAACACTGTGTGCCCACCTAGCATGCGGAACTACCAATTTTGGTATGTTTAAAGGCTGGTCCACACAGAGTTTTTAAGCATTAGATTTAAGGTTTAGCGCGTAGTCGTAAAGTTGGATCATAGGAAACACGTACTGGCGTTCACACAAAGTTTTAGTTTTAATACGTTGTTTTCATTGTTGTTTTTGAAACAACGTCTTAAAACCTTAAATCTTATGCTTAAAAAATCTGTGTGGACCAGCCTTTAATTGCTTTAAAATGTGATTAAACTGCCCCAAATGTATATCAAAATATGTCAAAATCTAGAGAATTGTTTATGATTTTTTTTGTTTCAATCAATGTTTCCGTTTTTTTACATGTATATTACCTAATAACCTTTTGTAATGTGATGTTGTTAAACACCTTTCACACCTAATTGAGAACATCTGCAAAACGGAAATATTTATTGAAATAAAGAACCATTTTTAAGAAAGTACGTTAAATTCTCTATAGGATGATATATTTTGATTATATTTTGGTACAATTAAAAAGCATTTTAAAGAAATTTTATCAGATCAAAATCGGATGTTTCTCAAGGTGGGAGAACATACAGCCTTAACGTACATTTTGGATCATAGTTGGTTATGGGAAGTTTAATTATTACTCTGCAGCTATTGGATTTAGAACTTCTAAATTGCGACGATTACAAAACTATCCTATTCTCGAAATAAGAGATAATAGATAAGAATCTTATCTGTAATGACGATATGGAAACGATAAGAGAAGTTACTGAAATATTGCGGCACCGATACAAGAAGTAAACAATAAGAAAACTAAGAGATAAGAGATAAGAATCTTATCTGTAATGACGATATGGAAACGATAAGAGAAGTTAGTGAAATATTGCGGCACCGATACAAGAAGTAAATAACAAGACAATTACTGTCAATAAGTTATGTGTCGAGCTTACTCCTACTTTTTAAGTCGATAGTAAAATAAAAAGCGTACCTAAGTTTACTCTTTAGTTCTATCTTATCTGTTTAAGAAGAATAAAGTCAGAGCAAACTGGTCTTGAATAGAAAGTAAAATGTACGGTTCCCAGCAAACGTACCCTAACTTCAGTTTCGACGGATTCATTGATTTAGGAAAAGATCTGGAATGTTACTTAATAACTTTTGTTTACAATTTTGTTTCTTTTCTGTGCCAAACTTGAAATGAAGATTGTTAAGTAGTAAAATGAGAAAGTGCTGCAACTTACCGTGCAGTAGATGAAAAAAGCTCCCAGCGTGATGACTCTTAACAGGACTGGGCTGGCAGCTCGCACGACCTGCAACAGAGAGGGGGTGTAACATTAGAGTACACTAAACACACAAACACTCTCAGCTCATTCATGAAGTACTGTTATCAATTATGCACGTTTACTTATTTGGTACGAGATCAATAGTTAGTAAAAAAGAAAGAAATGGCGCGGTATTTAAATTACATGAATAAGTTTACTATTATATTCGTATCGTTGGGGAGGGGGGGAGGGGGGGGGGGGTGAGTCTCGACGCTTTTTCCACGTGGAATTATAGACTCACCCCCCGGGTGGGAGAGGGTTGGGGGGAGGAGGGGGGGTATGTCTAAATATCTAATATTTGTGACTACTAATTATCAAGGTACATATATATATTTTCAATAACAATAAGTAATTTAAGGACACTTTTTCCGAATTGTTTATACATTTTCCATAAATGTTTACAAAATAATTTACATGAATGTATTATTACAAATTCAAGTAACTGGGTGTTTTATTTCTCTTTCTTCATACTAAATATACATTCCAATCTTGAATCTTGCTATATCATTGGCTTATGTGTATATGATAATATATAGCCACGTAACTAATTATATAACGATTTGAATAAATATGGTTTAGTAATTCATTGATTACTGAAATGACTGTTATAGTAATTACAATATTTGAATATTGTGAAATTTATTGTTTTGCTGGTAAAAAAAATAAATTCCGGGTATACGAATAACTTTGTATATATCTTGGCGCATTCTCAAAATATCAATAAACAAACGAATGTAGCGATTTGGGTCCCTTTTCGACACAGGTAATAATCTGCGACATGAAGACGAAGTTATTCAAGTTTTGTTATGTTACCTTGTCATATCATTTCACCATATCTGGAAGTATCGCTCATATAGTATCTACCTAGCCATATTGTAACCAAAGCAGTAGAGATATCAGTAGCTTTATCATGGATTTTCCTTCAACAAGTACACATCTTGCATTTGTTCAAGAAAGTTAGTTAGAGTGTATACGGTTTTACAGTCAGTTAGTCCTGAAATTACACTTTCGTTATGCTTTATAGTTAGCTAACTTGCGTACATCGTAATTTAATTAAAGCGACTTTGCCAACACTCTTGTACATGTACACAACTAATGTTTAGTTAACGAAGTAGATCCGAACACGACTCTGTCAGTGCCAGACTCGTCTACTTGATTAGAGAGGTGCGAGAACATGTAATACTTGGAAACCAGTGTGAATAATAATGTTCTTATATTTCAACATGCTTTTGAAACTTAAGATTTCTAATACATGGAAAGTCAGGAGTTATTTTAATTGCCTTTTGTGAAATTAAATTACCAGAGATTAAATAAACCCCGTATATTTATGAACAAATATAAATTGAACTTCCACAATGATCATATTTGATGGAAAATAAAATGCATACGATTAGTTTTCATATTATTGTCGCTACGCTAATACTTAGGCATCCACGCAAAGTAAAATAAAATAAAATTTAACAATGCGTAGTGCACGATTTTAGTTTAGTCATTGTAGTATAATAATTATCAATAATTTTTCGTAGAAATACCCGTTACACCGTTACAGGGTGCACAACAGCGTTAACTGATGTGCCCCTCTTCAGGTGACTAACTAGGTTATTACGGTGTTTGGATAGCTGGATAGGGATGTCCGAGAGCTATTAGGACTCAATCCCAGCATTTGCCATTACGACTGAGGAAAACCTCGGGAGAAAACTTCAGTCAGGACTGCCGGTGGCCGGAATCGAACCGGTGACCTCCCGAAATAGAGTCACGCGTCTTACCGCTTAATTGTTTTAGCAAACGAAGAAAACAAAAAGTCACAATCTCCCCACAGAAAATCAGTTCTTGTAACCGAGTGTTTAGACAATGAATAAAAATGTAAGCATATGATTTTAGTTCGGACGTTTTTTGTGTCTAAAGGTCACAATTGCGCAATTTAACTCACGTTACTCAACCTAATAATTAATTAATTAATTAATAATTAATTAATTAATTTGGTGGAGGTGCCGGGTTTTGTTGATATTGAAAATTCTTTATTATTCATTTTGTTATTATTTTTGGTCGTATTCTCTTTGATAAAACTGGTGTCAACACGCCGTATGAACACAGTTGTCAAGCTATCTGTAATAGTTATCTAATACAACATACTTTACACTGTAAAGTTGATAGCGTTCATCTAGCATTTACAAATACAAACATATCTATGCATGTTGCTATACTTTGCTAAAATACTATAATAAAATAAATAAATAAATAAATAAATAAATTCACATTTAGAGTCCACCCACTCAGTAATTAAACTGATTTGCAGTGGGGGACTTTAATTTAAAGTGACTAAACCAACCCTGTAGGCTACGAACACCATCGACGAGTGAGCGATAACCAATCAAAGATCGATATTTCAAAAACGAAACATATGAATCAGTGATTGGACAGTGCGAACACCTGCGGACAAATACCAGAATCAACAAGGCCGATTCAGAACAACTTTGAATTTATTGGGTGCTTCGTTGCTAGGACGGCTCCAAAGTCACCGTTTATTTATTCCTAAGCCAAGAAGTAATCGAATTGAATTCACATTAGAAGTTAAAAAACTTCTGCCTGAAGCGGGATTTGAACCCGGGACCTTCTGCATTGAAAGCAGGGATGCTAACCACTGGATTTAGTTTTGATTTTTAGTCGTAAGTTATTAATGTCATCCTTTTTACTAAGTAGCTCGTATTTTATTCTTAGTTTGTAAGTTATTAAGCATAAATAAATAATATGTTACTCTCATACTATTTGCATCATGGTAAACTGACAAAATGCAAATAATTGAAATTGAAATTTAAACGAAAGTTGATGAAAGTGGTTTAATATGTTAACATATTAAATTAATCTGTGTGAATATTTTCTACGAACCGAACTTTTAAACGCAATATTTGCATGGTCGTGGCACCTTTTTGTCGAAATTTATTTTATTGTTGGAAAATCATAAGTACATTTTTGAATTCACATTGTTGTAAGTTTTTAAAATACCCAAATATTTTCATTAATACTATTTTTTGACCCACGTGGTTCTGGCTTGACTGAAAGATGGGGATACCACACAAAGTTTTAATTTCGTAAACAAGTTTCAATTCATAGTTCCCACGTGACGTCACAGCGGCCATGATTGCGACACAATTGAGGAGGACCAATTCTAGATCCTTGGCAAATACTATCTAAATTTAATACAAAAGCTGACTTTGTAACATAAAAAGTTAATAAAAATAGTACAAAAATACAAAACTACCTAACATACAAATTGCATTTTGTTTTTATAGCTGGATTTTAAAGAACTAAGAATTTCGTTGCTTTACCACAAAAGCCTTCAATTGTTACTCCATGGCAACATCAAAGTTTGATCACAAATGTGGCCGCCACGCGCACAGATGTGACGTATGTGCAATCTCTTTGAATATCGATGATGTTTTAAGTTTATTTTAGATTTATAAAACTCACAAGCTTGCATAGTTTCGTTAAAAACAGATCTCCCAAGTCCGGTAAAAACACCGTCTCTTGAATGAAAACATGCTTCCTAATACCTCGTGTTCCGTGCCCCAAACAGCTCGACTGAGATTATAATAGAGCGACTAATGCGCCGGAATCGTAAAGGATAACAATGTTTTAATTATCTAGTTTGTTTTTTCTCTCGGAAGCAACGCTTCTAATTCCACCACAAGCTTTCTGTTCACGTTCGGGCAGTAATTATAGCGTGCTTTATTGGTTGTGGCGGGGAGCCCACGTGCGGGGTGGTGGGGGGGAGGGGGGGGAGGGGGGGGGGGGACCCAACGTCGCGGTGACCGGAGGACGCAAGAATGGAGGCGGTTCCACCCGCGTTTTTCGTAATCTAAAATATGACAAAGAAGAACTATGTTGAAACCTGGTGCTACAACTTAATCGAAAATGTGTTTGGTATTTTCATCCGAGCGGGAACACGGGAAATAATGCGTAGATTTTTTTTTCAAGTACGCTGTTTGTACCGTTCAAAGATGGAAATTAATATGGCGCATGATTATGCTGCAGGTGTTATTCTGTGTCGTGATAAACTTTAAAAATCATAATCTATTATATTATCCTCTGGTGTATGACTTTGTTGGTTTGTTGGTACAAAGCTAGATAAAATACCGGTAAACTTAACAATTCATAGAACAAAGGTTATAGAAGATTCTTTTAAAATAATATCACGACATGGACTAAGGCCCGGTATTTCAATGTCCAGTTAAAGTGTCAAGTAACTACTCGACAGTTAAATTTATTAGTCACTTATAACTGGCAGTTACCATTTTCCCGTATTTCAATTCCATATTATTTGGCAGTTAGCTACTGGGAACCTCTCCCTTGCTGTGATTGGTCAAAGCAGAAAAACTTCATTATCGACTCTGGCTGAGACAATTTCACGGCCTGTTATAGTGTCAAAATTATGTAGTCAAGGTCTACTTGATCTCCGCCTAGCGGAGATCAAGTAGACCTTGTATGTGGTTTGTTATGATTGTGAAGTTTGAGGTTGTGTCAGTTTTATTTCTGGATGTGTTGACTTTCAATTTGGGTTTTTATCAAACAATTTAGAGAATTAAAAAAATATTAAAGATGAGTGACAATAAAAAACCCACCGGGGGGTAATTTCACTTCAGAAGAAAGGATTTTACTTGTTAATATCATTGAACGGTTCAGGTTTATTGTGAAAAACAAGAAAATGAATGGCCAAATGGCAAAAAAATCCTGGTGGGTGGGATGAAAACGGGTGGTGAAGTGAAATTAGAAGATGTTACTGACGTGAAAATTGTTATTTATTGAAATTCTCATTTAAAAAGAAACACATGTTTTACCGTTTTCCGAAAATCAAATTAAGAAATGTGAAAAGGTCTTCATTTTCATCAGAAAAGGCATCAACTACATCGTGATCAACATAACCTATTCTCCGAGCAGCCATCTTTTCATAACGGTAACTGTCAGTTAACGCTTAACAGGCACCTGATCTATCAGTTAGTTTACTTGTCAGATAGGATCAAATTTACTTGCCAGTTAGGCTAACTTACGGTAGAAATACACCAAAGTTGGAGTACCTGGCAGTTAAATTTACTTTCCACTTTAACTGGACATTAAAATACCGGGCCTAACACTTGCAGCATAACCGTGCACAAAATCAGTATACATTGTTGAACAGTACGTACGGCGTACTTGAACTAACCAAACATCTTTCAGACGCATTATTTGCCGTATGCCTACTCGAAAAAAAATTATCAAAATATTTTTGATTATGTTTTGGCACCAGGTTTCAACATCAGTTTGTACATAGTACTTTCTGACCACAGTTTAGAAATGTGAAACGCTGTTGGAACCTCCATTTATTTATGTCCGATCATTATAGTGTGGTATAATGTATGACATGAAAATGTGGAACGTGCAAGAACGTTTCTGATGAACAGCTAAAAATAGAAATAAAAGCAAACATTTGTTCATATGTAAGTTTTGGGAGAAATGTGCCACTTAATTTGAGCCTGTTTATATACGTTCGATCATATAAAATATTACATTTTTGTTTCATGTACGGAACTTCAATTTTAACAAAAGTAATTAATAAAATAAATTCCCCTTAGCTAAAAAGTATGCACTGAAAGTTTACTAAATAGATTTTCTAGTTATAACTTTAAAATTTAAGGCTATGAGCAGTGAAACCTTGATATATTGGTATAAAAAGAGAATATTTGTCTCTTATTAGATAGGTATAAAAAAATACACGTTTTATTTTTAAGAGTGGACCATTTCCTAGAAATGTACATTTCATTTCAACCTTGCGATATTAAAAGGTTCACTAATCAATAATCATTCTAGCCGAACTGATCACCCGATAATTCTTCAAGGATAACTTACTGTTAAACTCATGAGTAACCATGATCTAAGATAAGATTCGTTGAGACAAACATCGATGATTCGGAAAAGGGATAAAACCTTTTATATTTGTGAAACGCTAGGGTCTTTTAAGTCGAATGGAAACGCTTGCTTCGCTTATTTAATGACCAGCACAGAAAATCATCTCCAAATATCGATGCACACATTTTGTTTATTTATTTAAGTATCTTTAAGGTTACTTGCCATTAAAACTTATCAATCTCTTTAATACATCGTCCTACAAATTAATAAAGGATACGATTAAATATAGATGTCTTGCAATGTTTAGAAACAACTTTAAAAGTTAAAGAAGTATTGGTAAACGTAAGATCCGATTGCCAAACCGTGACATAAAAGATTCCGAACTTTCTTTTAACTACCCAAGTTTACGAAAGTCAAACTAAACTTTATCAAACTTGCGTCAATTAAAAAATAACGTTAAAACCCACTCCGCTCCGATCATAATTTAGTTAAATTATTTTCAAACGAATTAAGGTTTGACGCTGCAAGCGTAGAAAGTATTCTCGGAAAATGATGGTTTATCTTCATCTTCTTCCCGAAAGCAAATGAAAGCGGCTTCGTCGAACGTGAAAGCCCTGGGCAAACGATGAGCTTGTCCTAGAATTTCGCGAGCGGTATAGAGAAACTACTTTCACTTCTAGATTAATGCATGGCTTTCTAGAGTGAAAGCCGCAACTTTCTATCGCAACATGACGACATGTTACTACTTCTGAGTATGGGAGCTAATGTAGCTGCCAACATTGTGTATACGAGGTGTCAATAACGCTTTAGGAGGGGGGGAGGGGGGGGGGTCGATATTTGAAAGAGCGTCCTATGAATATTACAAACTTTCCGAGGTTCATTGCAAACCAAACTCTCTCTTCGCATAACTTTCCTTTTCCGTGTTAGTTTTCGTTAACACGGATCATATTTCCCATTACTCGTTACCACGTGGTACTTTAGTTTTCTCATTCGCTGTTAGAAACATAACACGTAAACAAGAACTATTATGATTGTTTTGGAGTGAATATTCTTTACGCAATGCGAAATTCATCACGTCCTAAAAATAATGAAAGGATTGTTAAGTATTATTATTCAATTTTATTTTCAGATATATTATGTCGGATACATCCTATCCGAAAGGACGGTGTAGCTTGAACCAGCTGTATAGCTTCATCCTTCAACCTGGACTACCGCGAGCAGTTGACGAGAAGAACGAAAGAGTTACACAACTTTCGAACCCTCCAATCTGACCTCCACGGCTAAACCGTTGGCGATGCCGTATTTTAAACCTTTATAATAGCCACATCCGTAGTAGTGCTACGCTTTAGTAACTGTGTGATTTGATTACTGGCCACACTCTGTTAGTTCTGAATTGATTTCAGCTTGTTTAATGCTGAATTTAAACACGCAAGAATAATTATCAAACGCAGTTTAAAAAAGGCGATTTAACTTTGTTACATTAACTTGATACAAAACTTTACGATTTTATCCCTAAAGAGATAAGCTTTAACGTGAGGGCTCAGTTAAAATGCAATGACCGAATGTAAACGCGTTGAGAAGTTATACAAACCACAATTTAACGCAAACCTCCGACAACTCAGGAAGGTACGCGGGAAGGGGTCAGGGGTGATGGTAGGGGGGGGGGGGGGGTCAGAAACTGCGATCAGTCATTATCGTGAACGTTAACTAGACCACATAGGAACGTGTTAGAAAGCCAACACTATTGTTGCTAAGTCCGGGCCAAAGTCTAGTTGTGTGAAGCTACCAACAATCATTAACAAGCAATTAACGGAGAGTGCACATAGTTGATGACGTCAAATCTGGCCTTCCCACCGCATTACGTGATCGTAGGATCACCTCTATAATGTGGTGTGTTACAGCTTCAAAAGCCGCAAGGGTTTGCGGTGTTGTGCATGCACATAATCCTCACCACACAGCATTCAAATCTAGCTGTTACGTTTGACATGACGGTTACCAAATGCTAATCAATGTGTCACTGTGTGGAGGTGTAATCTAATCATTGTAGACTGAGTGGTGCGTGCGAGCGGCGTGAGTTCGAGCATACATGGGGGGTATAAGCCTCCCCCCACCGGAAAATGGCTTTTGTACTCCCCAGTAATATTACCCGGCACACTATATATTATAGTTTATTGCTACTAAATTCAATGTTTTGAATAGTAATTTAGCCACCCATAATTCAAAATGTATTAGAATTTAGTATATTTAATTACAATAAGACAAATATGATAATCTCACCGTACACTAATAGGATGCCAGACCCGCAGTTCTGTTAGGTAGATTATCTAGTTGAATGTTTGTGCTACAATCATGGCATATGTGTAGTACCTTTTACTTGATGTTGTGGTGGTATTTTTCTAAACTTGAGTTGTGTTTGGTAGACAAGTCTGTGATTAAAACTCTTTCATATCTACAACACTACCCCTCATTGTGTTTTCTTCAATACTTAAATTTTCTCATGCAGTACATTATTGTATTTCCCCACTTCTGTGGTAAATGTGGAGTATTTGGGTTTTTAGTAACCACAGTCAAGTAATTCATTTTCTCTCTCTCTCTCTCTCTCTCTCTCTCTCTCTCTCTCTCTCTCTCCTCTCTCTCTCAACATGGCGGCAAGTGCATCGTAGTAGTTTGTGTGGCTCCGGGGTAACCTCCAAATATCGGCATTTAATCATCATTCAAATGATTTAAACTGTAACATCATGTAGCCGTAAGCTCCAACTTTATCACCGTCGATTTCCAGTGCATACTTTTATTATATAACGCGTTTCCAAGCATTATTATCATTTGTGTTTTAGGCCTAGACTAGGCCTTTTCCAGAGCCCGTGTTTTCACTTGGTTAGCGCTAGCGCTCTTGGCGAGTAGTTCACCGCTGCTGGTAGTTCACCGTTTTCCACGAAGAACGCGCTTGTGCGATTCGATCTGCGATCATGCTGCGATGTCTCCTCCGAAAACCATGAAGGGCACTACCAACGCGGTAGAAACAAACTCCCCCAGAACCGTCAAGGAGCTGGCGGATCTACATTACAGACTGGAAAGTTCTTTCGCAGCGCAGTTGGCCACGTTGCAGGATACTCTGATGGCGCAGATAAGCCTTCTCGCCACCAAAGCCAACCCGGAGACCGACGGCTACGTCACCGACAACCACCCCCAGAGCAACGCCCCGTCTGCACAGGAGATACGGGACCTGCAGGCTCTACTTGACGCGCAGATCGCGGCCGTCAAGGCCAGCATAGCCGAGGAGATGGGGGCGGTGCGGGCTGACATCGTCCGCCTCACAGCGTCGTCCGAAGAACACACGGACCGACTCGACGCCTTCGAGCAATATAGCAGGCGTAACTGTCTGCTCGTGCATGGCATCGCCGAACGCCCAAACGAGAACGTCCACGACGCTGTTCTCCACTTTGCAAATGTAACCCTCGGTGTAGGCGTGCGGCCGGAGGACATCGACCGTTGCCACCGTCTGGGGCCTGTTAGGCGAAGCGCCGCTCAGGTGGTGGCGTCGGGACACCCTCGGCCGATCATCGTTAAGTTCGTCCGCTATGTCGTGAGGGACCACGTGTGGAGTGTGAAGAAGCGACTGGCGGGCAAGGGCCTCCTTATAACGGAGTCACTCACTTCTGTGCGAGCAAAGCTCTATGCTATCGCGAAGGAGATTGCCGGCAGTCGGAGAGTCTGGACCCAGGACGGGCGAATTGTTGTCTTGTGTCCTGACAACACGCGACTGTCCGTCACTCGCGAGCGCGACATCTCCCAAGTACGCACGGTGCTCATAAATACCATTTAAGCCCCGGGCAGACGTCAAAACGAGAGACAACTATGGAACACTTCCACAAAACTCTAAGACTCAGTCATTTTAGTTTTAATATTAATATTATGTTGTGCAGTGCGAGTGTATGTGTGTGTGTGCGTTTCGATAAGATGTTAAACAAAGAAGAGGAAGTCATAAATGGTGAGTTAACCCAGCATATTAAATCAGTTACATTTGATTTTTGTGACATGAATGGCACTGTCATTCCTATCATTGTTGTTATTATTATACAAATGTACTTGTCTTTCTTTAAAAATGGTTCGTAAACATCAGTTGGCAACACTGGGCATTCCAAGTTCCCCTGTATCCTCGCCCACACCCACATCTCCGCAACACTCCAACTTTCACAGACATTTTAATGACCCTACCGGACGTAGTAAACAACCCCTCTCTCTCTCCACCACAATCGCCGACCATTCATCCCTCGACTGGGAGTGTTCTAAAAACTAGTTTGGCGGGACATCCAAGGTCGCTGTCAGTCGTGCATCTGAATGCCTCGTCACTAATGGCCCACAGCCTCGAGCTTGAAGCCATTGTCAATGAAAACAAGGTGCATGTTATTCTCGTAAGCGAGTCATGGTTAAAACCATCCCTGAGCTCCAGTCTTGTTGCATTAGATGGATACCGCCTAATACGCAATGACCGCACTAAGCGACGCGGTGGCGGCGTGTGCGCGTATGTTCGTGACGACATAAAATGCAAAGTTTTAAGTCAGTCCCCTAGTGTGTATAACGCTAAGCCTGAGTATATTATTTTTGAAATTAAATTAAGAAACCAAACAGTACTTATCTCGCTCGTCTATCGCCCCCCAAAAATTGGCTTTTTAACTGAATTTGAAGCTGCTCTATTAAATTATATCGCACACTATGAGCATGTCATTGTGATGGGAGACTTCAACACTAATTTACTGTCAATCAATCACACAGATACAAAGCAATTAAAAACTATGTTTGAATCATGCAATCTATCTATACTCCCCTTAGAGCCAACTCATCATACGTCTACCTCCCACACATGGATAGATATTATGATGACATCCAATCAAGACAGAGTACTAAACCATGGCCAACTCTCGGTCCCGGGAATCTCTGCTCACGATTTAATATATCTTCAATACTCAATCCGCACCCCAAAGCATAAACCAAAATTTATTTCTCGTCGAGCCCTCAGACTCATAGATACTGACCAATTTAAAATAGATTCGATCTCCTTGCCATGGGATAATATACTGACTGCAACTACTATTGACGATAAGCTATCCGTGTTCAACTCCCTACTGCTACAACTCTACGACAAGCACGCCCCCCTCAAAGTTATTAGGGTAAGTAAGCCTCCTTCACCTTGGCTCAATTCAGAAATAAGAGACCTTATGTCAAGAAGGGACGCTGCTTATAATGTATACAAACGAAACCCTAATGACGACAACAAAGAGACATACAGGACCTTAAGAAATAAGACAAATCAGAGTATTAGGACAGAAAAGAAGAGACACACATTTAAGTTATTAGACCCTAAAATCCCTATTAAAAAAATTGTGGCAAAGTCTGTCACACATGGGCATCGGAAAACAGAAAGATGAGGAACCTCCACTTGAAATACCTTTAGAAGCAATTAACACCTATTTTACTACACTACCTGCAAACGTTGATCCTATAATAAAACATGAACATATTAACGATATTGCAAACAATTCAGCGCAACCCACCTATGACCCATTTCATTTTAAACACGTTACTCCAAAAATGGCCCTGTTCGCGATAAAACGAATCAAATCAAATGCCCAAGGTGTAGACCTAATACCCATTAAACTTATCCAACTCATGATTAATCTTTCCCCTATCTTAATCGAGCCGATTGTATATATCTTCAATTTTTCTCTAACACATAACATCTACCCTAACATCTGGAAACAAGCCTTTGTACGCCCCCTACCAAAAAATACTAATCCTTCCACAGCCAATGACTATCGCCCGATCAGCATTCTACCTGCTCTCTCTAAAGCTCTGGAGTATATTGTCCACACTCAAATTTCGGATTTTTTGAAAGAAAATAATATTCTAGACGTGCATCAATCTGGTTTCCGATGTAATCACAGCACGTGCACTGCACTCATTAAAGTGACCGATGACGTACGAACTCACGTGGACAATAGACAACTTACTATTCTGACCCTTCTAGACTTTAGCAAGGCCTTTGACTCTGTTGACACTGATATTCTTATAAACAAACTTCAATCTATCAATTTTTCTCCCTCCACACTACAATGGATGAGTTCGTATCTTTGCGGCAGGCAACAGTGCATAGTATCAGGCGACAAACAATCTAATTGGCTGCCAGTGACGGCCGGTGTGCCGCAGGGAAGCGTTTTAGGACCTTTGCTATTCTCACTGTACATTAACGATATTTCTAAGTCATTAATCTATTGCCATCACCACCTGTATGCGGACGATCTCCAAATTTACATACACGTTTCTCCATTACTAATAAACCAAGCGATTGACATGATAAATAAAGACCTGCAATCTCTAACGAAATGGGCAAATAGAAACTGCTTGCACATTAACCCTACAAAATCTCAAGTTATTATTTTAGGTTATCACAAACTGTTATCAAAACTGGATCACTCAGCAGTCAAAAAAGTTTCTTTAAACGGCTCAACAATACCATTTCAACAACAAGTTAGGAACTTAGGACTGACTATGACTCATGACCTTTCCTGGACAGAACACGTCAAACACGTATGTCAAAAAACGTATGCCGCCCTACACTCATTGAATAGACTTAAAAACTTCCTTCCGACTAGACTAAAGACAATGTTAGTGCAATCCCTTATCATTCCTCACTTCGACTACTGTGACGTTGTATACAATGACCTGACCGAAGACTTAGCAATTAGACTCCAAAGGGCACAAAATTCGTGTGTCCGATTTATATTGGGATTTCGAAAGTCAGACCATATATCTCCGGGCTTTAAGCAACTCGGTTGGGTTCGTTTAAAGGATCGCCGAAACCTTCACTCCGTATGCCTTGTACACAAGATACTTTCAACATCGTCACCCTCTTATCTCGCATCCAACTTTCAACTTCTCCACTCAAACCACAAATTTAATACCAGATCTAGGTTGGGCACGCAACTCACATTTCCCATTCACAGAACTAATCTCCTTGACCACTCATTTACAATTCACGCTATTCGAACTTGGAATGCTCTTCCGACAGACATCAGAGACAAATTTAAGAATAACTTTAATGCTTTTCAAAGTGCCACTATATCATATTATTCTAGTCGTATATATAATAATGACAATGACGCTAATAGTGCCAAATAGTGTCAAAACAATCAAAACATTGTTGATTGGTTTTATAAGCTGGGTTATTGTGTTATGCTATTTTACGTGGATGTCTTGTTTTTATCGTAGTCATTACTATAACGAAACGGTATGAAAGTGATGGATAAATGTGGTGAATGAATGGTAAACTTTTATTATTGTTTATTGTATTTTCAATTGTTCACGTCTACAAATAATTATTTATAGTCTACCTGAGCGTATTATTTTTATGTTTAAAAATTACCAATAAGTTAAATTAAGATGAGAGATTTCCATGCGTCTATTACCATCATAATTATTTCTTTTTTATGTTTATTCCTTTTAAATATTCACACTATGTCTCTCTATAATGTACTTACTGCATTGTATCACCTTATTGTATTGTATCACCTTACTGTATTGTATCATGTACTGTATCTTCTTAAAAGGGTTGGATGGAAGATAAGGTTTCGCTAGCCTTAATCCCGCCTTTTAATAAAAGACCTTAATCAATCAATCAATCAATCTCTCTCTCTCTCTCTCTCTCTCTCTCTCTCTCTCTCTCTCTCCCTCCTCTCTCTCTCTCTCTCTCTCTCTCTCCCTCTCTCTCTCTCTCTCTCTCTCTCATCTCTCTCTCTCTCTCTCTCTCTCTCTCTCTCTCTCGCTCGCTCTCTCTCGCTCTCTCTCCCTCTCTCTCTCAATGTGTTTAGGTTTACTGCATGCATTGCTTTCGCAAAACAGAAATAAATACGATCCCAGCGTTTCCATCGTTACGTTAATCGCAGCTTTTCACAATCTACGTACGGTTTCTATTCCCTTTATAATCACACCTACGAATGTGAAGCTTTGCTGCAGCGCAGATTGGTAATCTTCTTGTTTGGCGTCTTGTTGACTTAAACACTTCTGATTTTAAACCGAGCTTAGTTTAAACTCTAGCGTTTCCATTCCACAAGACTCGGCTAAATACAAATTACGAATCCACAACAAATTTCACCCAACAGAATTTGTAAATACGTAATCTGAAACTCACGGAATACGCTCTGTTTTCAACAGTCATTACTTTACTTACTTTATTGAAATTAAGGCCAGTGTAGGGCACAATGCCCTCTTTAGCCTGATGAGTGATGATTGATGAATGATAATGAGGAAGGAAGGAGTGGAAGCCTGGTACCGGTACGTAGCTCACTCCTGTCGAAAAGTACCAAGGGGGCCTTGTGCCTCGTCCCATCCGAAAGGACGGTGTAACTTTGACCAGTCTTATAGGTTGCTCCACTAACCTGGACTACCGAGCGCTCTAACCAACGGTAACTAGTGTTTGAGAGGAGAGTGGTCACCCATCCACCTCCTGACCTAGCCCAAGGCTGCTTAACTTCGGTGTTCGTATGGTAACCGGCTAAGCGACAGCGGCTAAACCGTTGGCTAACGGTCATTATGTTTGCATAGTCTTATGTAAGATAATGCAAAATCACCGGGTTGTTTTACTTTGCTTCGTGACCGAGTAATACGCTCATCGTCAGTCGGTCAATTTACGCCCAACCCAATAATATTCAAAATAAAGTTACTGACTCTACATGACGGTTTGTAAAGATCTTCCAGGCTGGAATCGAGTAGCAGTGGAACGTCCAATTAATTCCAGCCATTAATGTGACTCAATGGCTCTGTCGTGTCATAGGCCCGATTTGAGCTAACTAATGATTAGTGGGCGCTTAATTGCATCACTACGTGTCTCTCCGATCGCAGAGAACGTGGCTACGTGGGACCAAAATGACCATAATAACCATCCTAGTCAGTTATTAAACTGATTTACAAAGAAATACAATTATACAGTTAACCAAATAAATAATAAAAACACAGAATAAAAAGTATAAAATTGCAATAAGGGTAACACAACAACAAAAAGACTATAGTCAAGTCCGATAAAGTAGTAAACTTTCTACTTCCCCAGTTCTTACCAATAGGGATATTTGAGTTAGATAGCTGCAAATTACTAACACAGCGTGCGTGAATAACACGACTAGACTAAGGCTTGTACACTACATACTAACACAGAAGACTGCCTATTCGAATTTGAGAATGAAAGCAAAGAATCTGTTTCTTTTTTTAAAACAAAATTATGATTATGATCTGAGGGCGGTATGAGTATGAGACTAGTCACTTTGGAGATAAAGTAATCACCACAAGTATGTTATTCAAACGGTAACTCAAACCCGCGCGGACTTAGGCCCGGTTTTTCAATCGCTCATTAACGGGGCCGTTAGCTGACGCTCCATCATACGGTTGTTAGGTTACAAATTACGGACCGTCAGCTAACGGCCCCGTTAGCGAACCGTTAACCGATTGAATAACCGGGCCTAACTCATCCCAGATAACACGTTTGCTCTCACATAAATTGTCTAGGTCATATTTGATCCGTTTCTAAAATGATTGGGTGGACTGTTTATAACAACACTGTTTATTACAACATCTTTTAACAAATTGCATTTCAACGGAACAGTAATGCTGTGTTTTATTTCGAATACAGTAAACATGACAAAAAGGAGCTCGGAAATTGTGATATTACTGCCCTAGTTTTGTATGCTTACGAAACTGTATCGTACGGAAACGCCAATCGGAATCCCACTTTACTATGTGCATACAAAATATAGAAATATTTTATTGAGTGTTCGAATATTCCCTACAATATATTTCGAGGATTAGAATATCTTCATATAGAGTTGAGATCAAGTGAAGGCTTATCTACACAAAAACGCAATGCGTAATACGTTAGGCATAACGCTTATTGTTGTAAAGATAGACGTAAGGAAACGCGTACGGCGTCGACACGAAAGTGCTAGTTTTGAGACATAATGATGTTTTAATGCGTAACAAAGTTGCGTTATTTCCAATTTTACTACTAAAACTTAAAACAACGCACACATACTTGATTCAAACAAACATCTACTCTCATATGTAAGACTACTTCAGTCAATTACGCATCCGTATAGTAAATACATTTGGGGGAAGGGGTGAGGGGGGGGGGGAATTAAAGCATCGTTTTTTCAAGCGTCTTAAGAGCGAAGGATACCTCTACGTCAAAAACCGCAGACAATTTTCATTTTTTAACTATATCTCAAGATTAAAACACAAAATCGAAAATCTGAGAAATCTTAGCGCTGTGGTTTAGTAGCCCTACAGACTGAATGATACATGTATATCTAATATTACAATCAGTATGACTGTGATACTATTTCCTTAATAATTTAATGAAATAAAAATCACAGTCATACTGATTGTAAATGTTAAATACATTTATCATTCAGTCTAAAGGGCTTACCAAACCACAGCGCTACGGTTTCACAGATTTTCGATTTAGTGTTTCAATTTTGAGATATAATTAAAACAATGAAATTGTGTGCAGGTTTTGACGTAGAGGTATTCTTCGCTCTTAAGTAGCCTAAGTAAAATAATTTATTACGACATTTTAGTGTATATGGTACCGTATGGACCAACGGAAACCAAATACAAAACAATAAATGTGGATTTATTTATTTTTTACTAACAGTATTCTTTCCCGACTAGAGCAATTTGAAAGGTTACTTTTCACTGCTTTCTCTAGTCTCTACAAACTCAACAACAACATGACAGCCAATGCTTGAGTGGCTAACAATAGAACATGATATCATTTGGGTAGGGACCTCGTATTCAATGCACGTAATATGCGAATATTGGGGCAGAAACGCGGTGGTGGATGTATATTTGGAGGCCCGAGCGATGAAAATGAGATGAATGTAAACAAGTATCTCGTTGCCTGGCTTGAGGGCTGATATCGCGCTTCGGTGGAGCGGCCGACGAGCGTCCGTGACTTGAGTCAAGTCGACCCCGGAGGAGGTTTTGCCTCTTTTGTTGCGATAACCCAGCTATAGAAGTGCACTTAAAGAAAATATGTGAAGCGTTGAAAATATCTCGAGATATCCTAATGTACGGAGCGGTAATATTGCGAAGTATTTCTTATTGCGGGTTGGCATTAGTTAAATGGACTGGTTTTTCCTTCTATCAAGAATTAGCAAATGAGTGAACGTTCATGTCCTACATTTGCGAAATAGCGGTTACGAACGTTTACTTGCGAATAAAAGAATACCTTTGTCGAATCTAAAACAACTAAAGAAATATTCTTAAGGAAGAATTGTGAAAACCACTCTCAAGTTATTAAACAATTCTTCTAAAGAATATTTCTATTTAAATTTTACTTTTTACAAACTTATTGAGTAGACTTGCATAGAAAATCCAATAGTTCCTTTCAGTTGACAGCAACAGATTCAGATTTTTTTGCGTAAGAGTTTTGATGAAAAGTTTTACTTAAAATTGTTTCCCAATGGCATGGTTTTATTTTGGTCAATTTATGTTTCCTTCTTTTGTTTTGATTTCATTATTTACAACTTAATTTGTTGTGTTTTCGAGCACATGGGAAAACTAATCAGGCTGCTACTTTTTACACCCGTTTAGCTACCTATACCATATTATGTTACACATGTGGTGACGAGATATAAGTTATGTTGGTTTCTTGGTATAAGAATTCAAAACTACGCACAAGTGTATAGACATTTATTTTCTCTTGAATAACAGCAACGCGTTAGATTAAATCGTAAAACATTATTCATATCGTTCAAACTTTCATTCCCGTTTTTGTATTTATTAAGCCTCCTCTCAAGCCTCCTCCATTCAACCCTATTAAATATGTTTTGTTATTATTTAAACATTTTTGTAGATATATTTACTTTCCATGTAATTACTACGTGACTTGTAAATTAAGTGAACACCAAAGGCATAAACCACTTTTCAAGTCAATCTTTCAAATTTTTCCTTGAAACTCTTTGTTTTTACATCTGTTTTGATATTGTTCATTCTATCTTTTGTATGTGTTGTGTATCTTGCATGTAGATAGTGTAAACTGTAATGAAATATTGATATATCTGTTAAAAAATTTCTATTTTATTTTTTATTGTTACAAATTCAATCAGAAACAATATCGTTAATAATATTTTGTGTCCCAAAAAACCTCACATCTTTATACTATGAGTGTTTTGTACTCAGTATACCAAATATTACATCATAAGTTAGTGGAGAAATACGAATATCAATTTGAAAACGATATCTGGCTTTCTTCAGGTTACATTTTAAATTAAACATTCACAAACATACCTGCTGGTGAAAGAATGATAATTTGAAATAAATTCATCTGTTATCGAAAGAATATTTTACTTTTTCCTTTACTCAAATATATTCCTCGTTTCTTCACTACCCCAGATGGAATTGCCAATCAACTTTATCGTAAAACACCTGAATTCCCTTCACAACTTCACCGTTTTAATTTCGAGAACAGATAAACCAATTCCCCTTTGAACGCGTCACAGAAATTCATAGTCTCGTTCAACATTTCTCATTCCTAAACATTCCTACTTTTCAATTCAAATCGAGGAACAAATAAACGTCTTAAACACCACTTTGTCTGTTTAACATCACATTTTCTCAAGTGCATTTTATTCCGAGCTGCTTGGCACAAAGCGAGAAACTTAATTCTAGACATGTTTCTGTTTCAAATGCGGTTTCTCCGGCTATATTCGTAGCATCCTTGTGTTTAATGTATCAACGAACATTTCTTGCCTTGTCACTGTTGACAGTTGGGTTGGCAGATACTAATGATGTCGCTATTTGCTACTTTGTCACACATTTCTAAGGAATAAAGAAACCCTTATCTCATTTCTCTATCAGAGTGTATAAAAGTTGAGACACCAAAAAACGTGTTGTTTTTAACTGTAAAAGTTGATTGTAACCTCAACATTGCAGTGTACGTGAACCAAATACTACAGAAAACAACAGAAGAACAATTATTTATAATAGTGATAATATTGTATGATTATATTATTATAACTCACAGTTTTAGTTCAATATATCTTTACGTCATGACATGTTGATGTACTAATTACAACGACGTTTATTTGGCTATTAATAATAATAATTATTAATTATTTAATTAGTTGGCTTTTTAATTATTTAATTATTTAATTAATTATTTAATGATTTAATTATTAAATTATTTAATTATTTAATGATTATATATTATTATTGTAAATTATTAATATTATTAATGAACCTAATAAAAGTTTAGCTAAAATTACTAAATGTATTTTTTTATTATTTACTTTTGTTATGTAAAACATGTGCTTAGTAAAATTAAATAAAAGCACAACTTCTTATTCTTATCTTGTCATATCATTAGGTAAAATTGAATTCCCCATATTATCTGTCAGTGTTTTATAATTGTGGTTATCCTTATCAACAAACTAATAAAAATAATGTTTTAATTTATTTAAAGAGACATTCCAAAATACAGACCAACAAAAACACGATGAGCAAAGGCGTCATCAGAACTTCTCACAAAACCACACGGTGTGATTTTGTCCGATCACAAATAAGCTAGACATGCTTTATCACGCATCCCTAAACCTGTTTCAACATAGATTCATGGTACACAACACAATGTTGTTAATTTGGGACATGGTGAGATTGAAATATACGTTCACAAACTTACCAACAGCTTACTACAACTTATAGTTAGAAACTTACTTAGACATGATTATATCGCGAGGCAGTGAACTTTACTACAAGCTAGCCGTATCTCTCACGAAGTACGCCAATAAGTTGATCATGTTCAAATGAATTGTTGCAATGTGTTTGGATAAATCAGTTAAAATTATTCATTGTATGTCTCTGTGGTTAGTTTAAAATGATCTATGGTATATTTTAACTATATACATACATATACTGTTATAAAAGCCACTGGTTCTTAAATAAATACCTGTGGCTTTTATACCAGAACAATAAGTTTGCTTATAAGTTTGTGAATATACATATAGATGTATATTCCTATTAAATCTTTGATTTTTCTTTTTAACAACCAACCTATTGTTCTGATAAATTAATGATATTCTGTGCGAAAGTTTTCAATTTCACACACAATTTTAAGTAACTTTGTTGGGTTAAAGTTTGTGATCTGTAAGTTGAAGGTTTTTCAAATTGTTTGACAATAATTGATTATTTACAGTTACTGCCTACCTAGTACCCTGGAAAAAGTTGTTTCTTATGTACAATTTCCATATTGCCCAACACGCGCAACACATATGTAGGCCTAATATCTTGAGACCGCTAAGCAATATTGAAAGAGATAGGTTTATGTGGTATCGTAAGAATTGTAAGCAAGGTTGAAAGCTTTCAAATATTGCAATCTAGTTACGGTTATTATTGAAAACACAAATATCGTATTAATTTTGGGATTATTTTCCCACATAACATTTCTAACGAAATAATATATTATGAAATTCTTTCAATTCGTTTTTTACAATGCACTTCTTATATATATACGTCGTTATCACGATGTGGGTATATGTTTATTGTACGGCTTTTCAACATTGGGACTATCCCTGCGCATATCAAGCCCAAGTTATGTTGACATTATAAGAACCTATAGTAATTGGACTGTACACTGTTCCTTGTCACAACAAAAAATTAACGTTTTACCTGTTCTACTATGTTTCCGTTTTAATTATGTTGACATGTTTTGTGAGTGAACATGTTTTATGTTTTGGTGCAGGTGCCGAGTTGACATTTTGTCGTTGGCAAAACGACTCTTGCCTTGTTGGGGATCCTACACCAAACTATTGTCAGAACTCATTTTGTTGGAAGAATTTTAATACAATTTCCGACTGAGTGAAAATCAATTGTCTTTAGGCAGTTTGTGAATTTATAGCACTTTAATATTTCTTTTGGATTATCTATGACCATAGCTATATTGGAGGAGATACTTTTTTTTTTTTACTTTACACTTAGATATTTGTAATACATGCATGTGACTGTAAGTATAGATTAATATCTAGTTCATTAGAAATACGTGTTTAATGAGTAGAGTAGTGCGGAACATTTGCATGTTGGCTGTTGAATAAACTTGCGAGAAATATTAATTTTGATATAAAACGTGTCCATGTGGTTTAATGCAAATAATCTTACTTTTGGTGTATGCATTACTATTAAATGTAGGTCTACTGGAACTGTTACTGTTGTGAATGATTGCAAACATTTTTGAGGGTAAAGCAAACAAAAATAAAACTTTATTATTTGTTGATGTTTTGAATTCAAATCTCTATTTAAACTTTTGGAACCTATTTGTTTTCCGAGAAGTTGGTGGCCAGATACGTATATTCCCCCTGGCTCTCAAACCTATCAGAGTTTCGGTCAACTGCAAAGTTTGTGGATTTAATCTACCGTCATCTAGAAGACCCTTTAATTGCAAAGTCCTTAGAATAGCGGTGGAACAAATCCTCATCTTTAAGGTTTACAGGAACTCAGCTTGAAGGATTGAGAAGTTCTTGATTAATTGGAGACCGTCTTGATGAATTTGTTTCCTTGCTCATACAAAAACAAATGTTTATCTCAAACAAAGAAGACAAAATAGCATCTAAATTCTAGAACAGAGTCTTGTTTAAATCACGAACAAGTTTTTAAAACTACAGCTATGTTGGAAATAACATGTTATACATAAAAAACAAATAAATTGAAATGTTCAAAGTATGATCCATAATAATAACAATTAATCAGCAAGGGCATTTTGATTTTATTATTGCAACTTATATTATTGGACCCTGAGTGACTAATATACAATTTCTATACTCTAAAGACCTGTTTAGTCTCCATTATCATCACCATTTAAACCCAGTACCAAAAGCTTTTAAAACAATACTCCTAATGCATTGGCCATAGTCGCTAAATATCACTTTTCCAAAAAAAAAAAAAAACGGCTTCCCCTCTCATTTTTGCTGATTTTTAACAAATCTGTATTTTATGACCGACTATTGTTAAAGAACGCGTTTTTTCCGGACAGGCATTAGATCACGTAAACCAATCAGTGCCAACACGGCAACTTTAAAAACGTGTTGCTATGATTAAACCATTAGAGCACCACCATCGTACAACTTTATATAAATCTGGAAAAACTACACCTCTAAAATTATTCCGACCCTCCAGAGTCCACGAGTTAGGAAATCTGCTCTCTCTATCGTAACCTGTGGCGATGCCATGGAACAGATTACGGTGCTCATAATCTAATTGTGAGATTCCGTGGCGTGCCGCGAGCCATTGTAACTAAAGTTACAACTTGTTAAGAGAAAGTAATCTTTATGTGATCTTATATCATCGTCGGACAAAACGCTACTTTTAGAACATTTTACAACTTTAATCTGTGTCACGTGAGGTAAAATATCTCAAAGACTTTAGTACAACAATTAGCATGACAAGAAATAAACTCTACTTCAACACACAAAGGCTAACATAGCCAATCTAGCCACCCGCTGAACTTATGGTCGGTTTACACATTTTCTAATATTAAAGATTTAATATTTTGTTCCTATAGCACGTATTTTCCTAACTGATTTACATAGGATCTTTAACATTGGCCGGATTTTTAAAACATCGCCTCTCATTGGCTGGGGTAAGATTTTTAAGAATAAGAGCTTACGTTGCAAAAATAATAATTTAAAATGTATTTTATTCTCACGAACATTTTATACACGATTATATGCTACACACAGCACCAATATATCGAATAAATCTTTTAGATTTTAACTTATGTAATATATTTTTAATTATCTAATCTAGTGAGAGGCTCGTTTTATGAAAAGATTTCTGTGTGTCGGCATTGTAAACGAACAAGTATGATTGTAGTTAGAGAAAATTCTTGGCCCAGCCAATGAGAGGCGACGTTTTATAAATCCGGCCAATGGTAGCGATCCTAAGTACAACAGTTATGAAAATAAAACCTTGGAACTTAAATATGTGTGTAAATCGAACTAAGGCCCGGTTTTTCAATCGGTCATTAACGAAGCCGTTAGCTCTCGCTTAATTATCTGCATAGGGTTTGTTGGGTAACAGATTACGCACCGTAGCTAACGGCCCGTTAAAGACCCTTTAACCGATTGAAAAACCGGGCCTAGCTCCAAATCACAGCTGTACGGTCTTCTACAATGTAAAAGAGGGAACCGTTTCGTGCAACGGGTAGAAGAAGTATTCATGTAAATGGTGAACAGCACAGAATGAAGGGTTTTAGGGCACGAGACTACGTTCACATAGCTCGCATTCCTTTGGCCACGTTTCTGTTATGTAGCTTGAGTCATGTTTAACGTGCGGAAATGTGAAGAGCCGCTATGAAAACTCTGCCCCCACCTCCACCATTTATTCACACTCGTGATCTTAATTTTAAACGCAAGGTTGCACCTTTATATCTCAACATGTTCCGGTGATAAGAGGTGTTGAAGATGTTCCAGGAAAAGCATCAGTTTGTACACAGTCGAGATGATTTTGAATATTTATTTATTTAACGGAAACAAGTTGGTATAACGGAACACTCATAATCACGCAGTAGGTTCTTAAGATTAGTTATTTAATGTACTCAAGGAGGCCAATCAATTGACTGTATGGACCCAAAGGCCCGATTTTTGCATCCTTTCTATGCTTACTACATTGTATTGAGTTATAGATCAATAAAAAATAACAATAATAGTATATGAATGAACCCAGTAGCTATAGGCGCATTGAACAACTCGCGAATAGGGAGTACTCACGTGACGTCACAACGGGCATTTTGATTTTGATTTAAGTTTAAAAATCTTTGGGAAGACATTCAAGCTGTTTAAAGAAGACGAATAGGTTTACGGGGAAATATTAGAGTTTGAACACGTGCATTCGCCCGATAAAGATTACGGAAATGATAGTTGTATGAAAATGTAGAGTAATTGAGACAAAAGAGTTTAAATATATATATATATATATATATATTCTATGTTGTGTTCAACTATTATAAGCAATTATCAAAGTTAGAGAACAGTCGAATTTGTATCAATACAATGGGCTACCAATCACATGACATTGTGGTTTACAGTATTGCCGCTATGCGCAATACGTGAATATGAATACACCCTTATTCCCTGCGACAATAGCGCGCGTAGCGGCAACGTGTAAATTACCTATCTTTTACATTATAAAAAACTACCTCTAGTTGTAGTTGTACTACTTTACCGACCCGTCACTTTCCACTGTGCTACGCCCACAGCCAGGCATAGGAACAGCGCTTTTACAATACGCACTTTAACGACACTATGATATTTTGTGAAAAGATAATACTCCACAAGTGTAAAATTTGTAATGTGCATTTATAACACTGACTTTGGCGATTTACATTGTTTTTTTTTGTTATATTTAACTTATATTTTTAGAATAATCCATTCTCTTTATTTCTTTGTTTTAATACCGATGGGTTTTTATTATAAGTCAATGTGGGGCCCTGCCCTGTGTATGCACACATTTAAATTACTAGTGTTGTGTACTGCATATATCGATCAATGTTTTTTTAGGTATTTTTTTCAATCCCAAGATTATACAACCAATCCGTGGTAATATATGTTTTGGATGTACTATTGGCCATGTGAGTGCGGATTCCAAACAAATCAATATTTTATGTATTCTTGTATAGCATCAGCTTTCAATACGACTCTCTAATTAATATCTTATTAATGAATGTGTATTTTAGAAGTATGGACGAGAATGGAGCAAATCATTTGGAATGAATGTCCATATACGCTTATTCGTAAGGAAACACAAACAAATGTTATAGACTGGCATCTGTGTTTTGCAAACTACAGAGAGCAATAAATTTCCCATTCATTGTTCGTATTGGAAACTTTTCCACTCGTTTCTCACCGGAATATTTCAATTTAAAACACGTCACGATTTTGTACGTTGTCGCATTTACCACGTATATATACGTTCTAAGCTGCGCTATGTATATTTAAACTTTATTTTCTCTCCCTCGCAATTTTCCTGCAGTTACAATTGACTTCGGGGCCCCATTTCACGCACAACTTGAGTACCCCCACTCCCGTCACTTAGACTAAGCGAGGTATTCAACTGTAAAAACAATGCCTGGCCTGTACACGTTGTGTTGCGAAAAACCGATAACAAACACAATATACGAAAAACACTTCATTTTCATCTGCACGAAATGTTTTCCATTCATTGTCATTTTCTCATTGAAAGTCATCATTGTGTAAAAGTCTTATCGTATCCATATGAAACATGGTACTTATTGCGTCGCGGTTGGTAGTGAAGTGATGACTTAGTAAATTGTTCAGAAAGTGAGGCTAGCCTTGAATGCCTTGACGCTATTGTACAACCGTCCTTTCGTTGATTAAGTAGGATATTCGTGAGCGCTTTTACTTGATTAACTACCAAAATGTGGAACGAATGTGAACAATATGCTAACACATTCTTACCAAGATTGTTCTATGATGCCAGTGGCGTATCCGGGGGGGGGGACAGGTTGAGGTCGTCCGAGCCCCCCCCCCCCCGAAATCCCAAGTTTAATTATACTATGCAAATAATCTAAATGTTTAGCAAAAAATTAAATTGATTTACATATTAATTTTTCTATTTGCTAAGACCCGGTATTACAACGCCCGGCTAAATGTTTTATACCACCGCTAACTTGTTTTCTCCTTTGAAACCACGCTTCTGATTGGCGGTTGCCATGGAGAAAACAAGTAAGCGGTGGTCTGAATATTTAGCCGGGCGTTGTGATACCGGGCCTTAGTCGGGTAACACTCCCGTAAAGGCGAAATTGTTTTTACCAATATAGTAAGTTCAAATACTTAATATTTACTATTGAAATTATTTTTAAATTGTATTTGGCGCCGTTGTAACCCGTATCCTGTACATCAAAGCACTTACCTTCTCCTAAAACACATTAAAACCACTTAAAAAATATGGATTTATAAAAAATTGCTTGCGGCGCTATTGTGGCAGAAATTCCTCCAACTTTCCCCAAAGCGTCCAAAGCTGTCCAAAGCTGTTAGCGTTTAGTATGTAGCAGGTTGGTAGTTAGTGGTTAGTAGGCGAAAATCAAGTTGGAACACACCCTTAAGGGAATGAGTATAAAAAAACCGCCATTAATAAATGTTTTTATTATATCATGAGAACGCTTCCAAATATTGAAAAAGTGATTCTAATCCTGTCTCTGGTTTTGTATTAGCTAAAAAATGGGATAAGAAAGTTAAAACAAAAATATATTTACGATCGTTATTTTATTTCTTTGGTAATTATTAATTATTAATTATAGAATAAAATAACAATCATAACGATTGCAAACTGTGAATGTTTTTAGATCCATTGTTTAGCATATAAAACAAAAACAGTATCAGAATCACTTTCTCAATATTGGAAGCGTTCTCATAATATAATAAAAAACATTAATTTTGGGCGGTTTTAATACCCATTCATCTTAATAATGGATCTGATAGTCTCCTAGTTAATGCCGCATCTAGAGGCAGACTGACCACAGAGAAGGATCGTGTCACAGAAACCAGTGTAAACTTTGGCCGTGGCAAAGCTGAGAACGCCGCAGGCCATTTTTTTCTCTACATTTATAATATGTTGTATGTACAGCCCGACAGCGATCCCAGTTTCCTTGAAATTATTGGGTCCCAACTGTCGAAAAGTAATCAAATATAATCGTTTGTTTGTAGTTGTGTGGACGCCTATAGATGTTGGGTTTCCAAGAAATTTGCGCATGGTTGAACTTCTGTTATGGCTTCTGGTAAAGAATTCGGGGATTTCGTCTCATGTTTGAGCTAAAAAAAAAAAAAAAAAAAAAACGGTGTATCATTTGGGAAATGCCAAGTTCGACGAAAGATCGACTGATTTTCTTGTCCTCAACTAAGACACGGACCCACTGTATCTGGAAACACATATTCTTGGTAGACACTGTCCTATTAACCAAGTCTTTCAGAAAAACTCTCCGCCTAATGAGTCTGACATATATAGGTCACCGTCTGGGCTATCTGTCACTCAAGAACCTCCCTAGAGGATGTCAGAATGAGTCACCCAATTGCCTTGCTAAGCCGAGCGAGAAGAGATGCAATTTGATTGGCTCTATACTGAAGTTGATTGATGTGATTCTCTGACAACCGTCAGCGCTTCGCTTTATTTAACGAGGCTTAAGAAGGACAAGAAGAATAGCACAGCCAACGACGTGTCAATAGCCTGTTGTATACCTTGTTCACGCTACGACCAATAACAGCAGTAAAGCTAACAGAAGTTAAGTGAAATTCATATTTTATAGTAAGACAGTGTTAAATTGGCATCTGTTAGCTGTGTACTACGTTCACATTACATTCTTAACAGGGAAGGATACCTCTACCTCAAAAACCGCACAACATTTTAATTTTTTAATTATTTCTCAAGAATGGACTTCGAAATCGAAAATCTGAATCAACAGCGCAATGGGTTTTGACAAGCCCTACATACCGAATGCTCTAAATTTTGTCTTATATTATAATCAGTATGGTTTTTATATTCATATAATTTTATTACTAATTATCGATTAAATAATCAAAATAATTAAGCTAGTTGTTATAATATTTCATTCAATCTGAAGGGCTTACCATAACACAGTGCGCTGTTGCCTCTGATTTTTGATTTTATGTTGCAATCTTGAGATATAATTAAAAAATGAAAATTTGCTGCGGTTTTACATAGAGGTACCCTCCGCTCTTAACAGCAGTTAGTAGCCTAATAGCCTAAAGACGGGTGCACAAGACTGATCTAAGTTGGCCGACTTATTTCCGAACAGCATTGCAAGATAGGATTTCTAAAACCCTCCAACTTTGTGGACAACTCGATTTGTTGCGTTACTATTACCTACACCTCAGATCATCATTATCTCAATTACAAAATATAATACGTGTTATTGTTTAGGAAACATAAAATAATGAAAATTAATAAATCTCAAAGTAATACTCAACAAGTAAGGTTATGTTCTTGACGAAGTTGGACTAATCGAGTTGGCCAACTCTGATCAGTCGTGTGCACCCGTCTTAACATCTGTTACTGGCCTCAGTGTGAACAAGGTATAATGTGAAGTTCACATGCTCTGACGCCGGCGTTTACCGTTAGTCGTTGGCCAATCAGGCAACGGAACGTCGAACGCGGCTCCTCCCATTTTCAACAGGATTCATTTCTATTTGCCAAACGACGAACGCTAAACGCAGGCGTTGGACCATGAGAACCCAGCGTTACTCTTAAGAGCTAACTGTCGTTAAATAAAACAACGTCGGCGGATGTTTTAAACCATTCAATGAATACTAGAAATGGTTTATATCCACGTCCCAAAAGGAGTTTTACTCTTACGAAGAACGTTTATGGATAATATTATTACAGTAAAAAGTTTACGACGTGAAAAATATCAACCATCAATCGACTTATAATAAAAACATCAACAATCTAACACCCTAATACATTTTTAGTACGGCAACGAAACATTATTTTATTTACATTCGTTTGAATATTTGCAGTATTTGTAGTAACACACCTTATATGCAACTTTATTGATTTAACGGTGATGGTATTTGGGATTTTCTGCTCATATTTTGACAGCGATGGTAATCGAGACGATGAGTGGGTGATTATAGAGATAACAAACGCCTCATGGCGTCCACATGCCTAAGACAAGGCAGATGCCGCGGTTAAATAGACCAACGAATAGTCGAACAAGAAAAAAACAACATATTAACAATACTTGTACACTTGCTAATCGATTCAAAATACTTCACTACGAATTTGAGAGAAGGAAACAAAATAATCTGGACTAATTTACAATTAATTATCATTTACTCTCGTTCTAGCACGTTAGGACACCTATCATGTCGACTCGTGTCCAAAACCATCTATATATTTTTAAAATGACCAAATAAAATACCAATAGAAAGATTCATTATAGGCCTACACAAATTTTTTGAATTATTTGACGATGCAGCGGTGAGAGGTCGAAGTTTAAACTACATGTTACATATTTAAGATTATTTTCCAATCACATTCGTTTTTTAAAGATATCCTAGACATAAAGCTATTTTTTAAATTCAAAATTAAAGAGCATTTAGAATTTTTACATGCTATATCCTTTAAACATTGTAAAATTGATTTTTTAAGTTAAATTCAAACGTTTCCATAAAATTCTTATAAACAAATCCTATGTGCATCTGGCCGAAAAACACAAATCTTATTTGTTCATTCACATTTCCAACCATACGTGTAAACGTATTTCTTTCAGCTTGGCGGAACAACGCAATCAGATACACGAAACGAGAACGCGCAGAATGTTGTTCAAGATGTGTTTGGTAGCAAAAAGTGTCATCAATCCTCTGCATACGACACCACCTATACGGTTTCAGTCTTCAGGATATTTATCGTCTAGTCTGTGTGCAAGCGACAAGAATAATATACCACATTGTTTGAGGTTTTATTTTACTTGTTTCTATACATGCGCATGCATTTAGACCGTGTGCACGGAGAGTTCGATACATTAGACCGTCTGCACAGAGTTCAATACATTAGACCGTCTGCACAGAGAGTTCGATACATTATTCTGTCTGCACAGAGAGTTCGATACATTAGACCGTCTGCACAGAGAGTTCGATACATTATACGTCTGCACAGAGAGTTCGATGCATTATACCGTCTGCACAGAGAGTTCGATACATTATACGGTCTAGACAGAGAGTTCGATACATTAGGCCGTCTGCACAGAAAGTTCGATACATTTTACGGTCTAGACAGAGAGTTCGATACATTAGACCGTCTGCACGGAGAGTTCGATACATTAGACCGTCTGCACAGAGAGTTCGATACATTAGGCCGTCTGCACAGAGTTCGATACATTAGACCGTCTGCACAGAGAGTTCGATACATTAGACCGTCTGCACAGAGAGTTCGATACATTAGACCGTCTGCACGGAGAGTTCGATACATTAGACCGTCTGCACGGAGAGTTCGATACATTAGACCGTCTGCACAGAGAGTTCGATACATTAGACCGTCTGCACAGAGAGTTCGATACATTATACCGTCTGCACAGAGAGTTCGATACATTAGACCGTCTGCACAGAGAGTTCGATACATTAGGCCGTCTGCACAGAGTTCGATACATTAGACCGTCTGCACAGAGAGTTCGATACATTATACCGTCTGCACAGAGAGTTCGATACATTATAGCGTCTGCACAGAGAGTTCGATACATTATACCGTCTGCACAGAGAGTTCGATACCAGTCGAGAGTTGTAAGCGAAAAATTTGACGGCTGTTACAATGTTAGTAATTTTTATTTAGTAAAAATTGCGTTTTTATACATCAATAAAACCAATTACAGTAACAATTTAATTCACAGCAGGGTATGCCAACTTTCAAATGTAAAATAACGGGATTGTATTTCGTACAGGGAGGGACGCGCTTTGGGGAAGGTAAGGGGCCGGGGGGGGGGGGGGTTCTAATTTTTACATTGTAAGTAAGTGCACAGCTTACCTTCAATTTGTAAGATCGTACTTGTCGACAGATCGAGCCTGCTGTAGGAGCTTCCAAATGGTTTTGATATGTTTATAAACTTTTCTGCACGAGATGTGTCTCAAATTTATTACAAGATACTTGGAGCTCACTTTTTATTAGATTGACTGAACAATGATTCCTGGTACGACTCACAATTTTTACTCATTAAAGAAGAAACTTATTCCCCAAATGCATTAGATCCTGGTGCACTGATGATATAAAATACATCAATGATAACAAGTTTGGGAAATTTTACTAGTTATGAGAATATGCAGCCATTTTTTTTTTAAGGAAAAGAGAAGAATGTTCTGATACCAAATGCAGGCTGTCTTTCATAATGCAACATTCTTCGAAAAGTGCTCTATTAGCGTGGACTTTAAAAGCCCACAAATTACATTCTCAAAAAGGACACAAAAGCAAACTGTAAAAAAGAAAAAAGTGTTAAAATAAGTGGTTTTAAGCGCTTTGTACAACGGATGGTATGGTGCTAAAATCACTGAAAATCCAGTCATTTACGGGATGTTTGTCAAATCTACCGAATATGAAATATAATATATTTTAATTTATTTAATTTATTTTATATAATACCGGATATAATGTAACTTGACTCACAGATAACCCACACTCATTACCTGAATGGTACTGACAGCCGCAAAGTACAGGTTTAACAAGATCAAACACGTACTTCGTAAATTATGAAGCAATATTGCAGGAATGTGTAAATGTTAATTAGTAGTAGCAGCTCTATCGCAATTAGCGATGCACTGAACAAACTGAAAATCAACAATTTACATTTAACAAATTCCAGTGGCTTGAACGTGCTTAGAAGATAATTAATTTAGCGTTAATTATTCCGGAAAATCAAATATTGAAATACCTCAGAGTTAATTAAATCAAGGCTAATCTAAATCTGATTATGATGCCAATTTAACACAGAAGGTGTGTTTATTAACGTTTTTCGGCGAATACATTATAGACACGTGTTAAAAAGATAACGTTAGTTTTTGCTCCATATACGTTAACGCGAATATTCTGCCCGAAAGCTTTCAAAGTTACCACCATTGTCCATTGTAGATATTTCGCCGTTGTGCAATAAAAATGTAATTTCTACCGCCAATATAATTATTTACTTACAAATCTTTAAAATTACGATCACTTCTTTTTTTTTACATAATAATCTATAACAATAACAACAAAAACAAAACAAACTACTGAACTATATAAAATATAATCAAGAACAAGAAAAAATAATTGAGAAATGAAATAAAATCAAATGAAGTGGAAATTCAACATATTAAATAATAAAAATAGAAGTATGCATATATATATATATATACTTTGTGAGATTCGATTCTTATTGTCATATTATCTGCCTTGACCATGCTATGTTCCTGCCTACATCCCTAACTTTGCACAGTTGCAGCCATGCAAGAGATGAGTTTCAACCTTGTAACATAGACGAGACGATAAGAGAAGATAAGGGTGTGTTGAAGAGCAAGAGAGAGAGGACAATGCTACGTGATACGGGCGAGTGAGTATAAGATAGATGAAACACATCGGTGAGCAACCCCAAATAAGTTGGGAAGTTTCGAGTGAACTTGAGAAACGTCAAGCGGGGAACAAGAAGGCACTGGAATGTATGAGAGCACAAGAAGGCCCTGGAATGTTTGAGAAGAACTCATCCGGCCGAAAGCGGACCAAAGATTACTGAGTGGGGAAGATGTTTCATCGCCGTGTTAAAATATCTGCGCGAGTTTTTTCGAAAATTTCTAAGTCCCACCATAAGTTCGAATTCTGACCGCAAGGAGCGCTGGCCTTGCGTACGTTTGACCAAGGTCCACTAAATCCCTTGGCGGCTACTAGCGATCTAGTAGACCTTGCGTTTGACTTCGTTACCGTTAAGCAAGGTCTACTAGATCGCTAGTACGTGCCCGGGGATTTAGTGGACCTTGACTTTTAAACTTTTGGAAGAGCGACTCTTGCGGTGAGAATTCGAACTACACGTCGGACTTAGAAAATTTCGCTCAGACACGCGCAGACGAATTCCCATATGGATGAAACATCTTCTCCACTCAGTAATCTTTTCCATGAAGTAACAACTGTCCGCCACTCTGTTCTGTTCATTCACTAATTGGGTCGACAACGTTCAGGAAAAAGTCCACCAAATCCAGTTTGTGAAGCAAAAAATAACAAAATGTATTGTAAAGAACGACTTGTGTACATTCGTCTTATTCATTTGCATGGTTCGTTACTCTTGTTGTTACTGGGTTTAGTTTATTTGACTGAAACTTATTTTTAATAACTAAACTCTTCCACTTGGTTTATTTTGAAAACTATCTGTGAATGTGAGAAGTGAACCAGCCCTTTTTATTACCTTGGGAAATAAGCCGTGCATCCAGTTTCACTGAACAGTGAAACGATTCAACCCTTTACAAGAGACAATGTCTTTATTATTTATATATTTTATTGTAATTAAGACCAGTGTAGGGCACAATGCCCTCTTTAGCCTGATGAGTGATGATTGATGAATGATAATGAGGAAGACAGGAGAGGAAGCCTGATACCGGCTCGTAGCCTACTCCTGTCGAAAAGTACCAACGGGACCATCGGCTTTACGTCTCATCCGAAAGGACGGTGTAGCTTTGACCAGTCATATGAGTCCCTCCACTAATCTGGACTGCCGAGAAGTTCACGAGAAGAACGAAGCTGTTACACAAGCTTTCGAACCCTCCAAACCGCTCTAACCAACGGTAACTAGTGTTTCAGAGGAGAGTGGTCACCCATCCACCTCCCGGGTGGTATGGCGTACGCAGTAATGTCTATAGCTGCACATAGGTCTTACATACTCCTACTACTCACATGCCAACCTCAGGAACCTCTCTACAAGCACTTCTATACAAATTGTTCCAAGGAAAATCAACGTGTTCAGTCGTGTTTGTGGAAGAGGTTTCCATTCGCAAGAACATGCATGATTCTCTTTAATGAAATACTGAAATAAAAAACAGTTGTGCAAGATCATATTTTGAAACAAATTGTTTTCGGCAGAAATGTAGCAAAGCTTTGTAGTAAGTATTTTGTACAGCAACACTAGCTTAAAATTAAGTACGTTGATTATTATTACCACTGTTATGGTGAAGTTGAAGAATTACCAAGATCATTATCAGAAAATAGCACAGCTTCGAACACAAGGAGTGACTGCCAACCAATGCTAAAAGTAACTCAAATGTAAATACAACAAAATAATATAATCAAAGAGGCAAAAGATAAAAAAAAATTGATTAAAACCTGAAAATAATCATAAGGAGCTAAGAATAACGAAATATACAAATAGGAAACAAATTTGTATTAACACAAAGGTATTAAGGTATTTTGGACGATAGTTAAAAAATATTTTAAAAAGTTAACTCAACTAATGAAACGAAGAAATATTTTTTAAGTAATATTTGAAATTATTTGAAGACTGGAAATGTAACCAAATATGAAGTGTAGAATCTTTTTGTCTAAACTGAAGGTCGAAACCTGCTAACATGCACTATAGAAAAACCGTTTACCCCAATGCCGATTTTGATCATAACGTTACCATAAATAACCAATATTTGTCTTTTGTGGTAGTGACTCGGGCAGTCCAATAACCCACCACAAAACAGTGTTTGTAACATGTAAGCAATTTCAATTAACTATTTTTCAATGCCAACTGCTGAATGATATTGAATATCAATATGGCAATAACTGCTGACAGTAACTCTTAACGAGAGAAAGAGAAAAATTAAACATCTGTTTTGTTTTAATATTCTTCAAGGTATATAATTTACTCAAGAAATGGTGCAATATAATATAACTGGTGCATGTTTTGGTAGATTATTGTAAATGTGTACAGATATGCATAAATTATTGCCTTTTGCTACTCTCTTAGCTGAATATTCCAATACAGGACATTTAATAACCACGTCCAGTAAAAGCCCAAAATAATGATAGGAAAACAGCCTACATCACGGTTACATGAATGAAATTTATTTATTTATTTATTTATTAATCATTTCCATTTACTACAAAAGTGAATGGAATATATATATATAGGTATCACAATGTTGCCAAAACGTTCGAAATGAAATGTTATCCTGTAATATGTACATGAAATAAAGTATGTTTTAGTACATAAACTTTTATAAAATCTTAATGAATAACGTCCGATTTAAATATTACCAATCTTATATGATTATGGAAAAAACTTTTCATTTGTGGTTCACTTTATTTTGAAGCCATAACTATGTCATTAATAGCTTTACTTGGACAACCTTTCTCATGTAATATATGAATTAAAATTTTAACTGCGTCAGTAAATTGCTGGTTTCTGTACTCCAATTCAGCAATTCATTCTGTTTACGAATGAATGAACTTAAATGCTCTCTTCAAACAGCCATTTTGTCTTTATACAAGTACACGTCTTCCATTTTGCTTTAAGATTCTGAAAAGTGATCTAGTGTGCATTTCAATTCATAGCACACACAGCTTAGGGGAATACGGGATGCATAGCTGTCTATGGGAGCTACATACATGAATGCAACAGGATATTACTGCTAACTGATTCCGGGCTGATATACAACAATTAGAGCACGCACGCGGCAAATCGAAGGAATTACCCCCCCCCCCCCCCTGGCAACTTTCATCAATAAAATCGATGCACCAGAATAAACAGTTTTGATCCAATAACTTCCATATTTACTATACCATCTTCTTGCTGTACTCCGACTGTAAAATCCCTAAAATATGATGTCTTAACAAATCCGATTGAAAATGGAATATCACAATTAAAGTTATGATAATATACGTTACAGAAACTTTTGTCTTAATTTATTAATTTATAAAGCAATTAGTATATTGATTTTAATCTATAGTGTTTAACTTTTCTGTGTACAAACAGTTATCTTACATTTTCACATTAGATAGCAAAACATATTCATTTCGCTTGATTAGTAAGTTCTACGAGCGTTAGTTTGATGTAAGTATAAATAAAAGATAAATAAATAATAATGAATAATAAAGGGGATAAAGCACGTTGATACACATAGAAATATGGGGGAACATGATATCACCTCTACCAGTGTAATATTATATAGATCCATAAGTTTGATGTACCAACTGAGCTGAGACTGTAATACGATCGTAAGTAGAGCACTCGCGAGAGTGGCAGCTTGATTGAAACCTAGTGCAACGCCGATAAAGGAGTTTTATAGAGATATCTACTATCGTCTTCACCAGTATATAAACTCTTTGATGGGCGCATCTCGTCTCGCAAAGCTTGAAAGTAGTGGAAGCTCTCACGTAATCCGAACAGAAACTCACTGAGGCACCTTCTGTTCAATAACAACAATAAACGTAAACCTCTCAGGCCCAGAACACGGCTTGCCTGTTACTTAACTCAACCTTTATTAACAACAGTAACAGTATTAAAAGTATAATCAGGTGAAATATGAAATACTAAAAAACTACCATTTATATATGTCCACCCTCAAATATGGAAAACATGACTAAAAGATGCCATACTTTAAAAGCAGGCGGTTAAAAAAATTAAAGAAAACGCGATTTTTTGGCTTGTTGCTACCAAGTAGCACCGAGCAACTCTTCTCATGGTAATTCCCATATTAAAAAAATGTTGCCTTGAGAAAGTAAAACCATCGCTAAAATAGGGCACTTATCAAAAATCGATCAGGAGGTTTAATGTGCATCGTTTCTCTACCGATAACATGCTTCTTAGTACGAACGTGTACTTCTTCAACATGCCCTGCAATTAAATGTTTTGTAACTTGATGTGTAGAAAAGTTGCAATTTGTTTTGAGCGGCACTGTCTGCAGTCGCCGAGTGTTGTGACTGGATTCGTATTACACAATAAGTGCTCTGTCTATCGGGAAGGCGCTAGCGAGCTCAGAACCGATACAGCTGTACTACGCTTTAGAAGAAAAATGCAGCAGAGCTGGCGAAGGGAATCTAGGAGAATAGCTAAATGTTCAGTTTTTTTTTCTTGCATTGAAGCAACCTATATCAATTTTATTTAACACATAACTAAATTTAATGCACTTATGACTCATTGGTTTGTTTTTTTGTAGTTTTTCATCTGACTATTCCTTTAACCTAGAAATTTCTTAAAACAACTACGTGAAAGGTGGAATGCCCTTATCCCGAGTTCAATAACACATATAATATATTCAGTCTATATCTGCAACAGGACCGAGGTCTCATTAGTGCAAATGGAATATGCTGTATATGATGAAATTGAGAATTGATGAACGGTTATGAGAAAGGGAGGAGGGAAAGCCTGGTAGTGGCATGTAGCCTATGGCTGTCGAAAAATGTATTCCTTTACTCAATGATTATTGTTGATGTACCTCGCATTTATTGAAATACTATTCGAGACGTTGAGCGAGTGATACAAGAAGATGCACAGTTACACAAACTCGTGCCTTATGCGGGATTCGAACCCACGTCCCTAAGTGGCAAACGTTTAGCGCTGCGCCTCAAGCTAAAGCGCGGAGAAAACAAGTAGCGCTCTTAGCCGCTAACGTCAAAACTAACAAAGGTTAGTGTACAAGTTTGGCGCACATGTATTTACAAGGTTGCCATTAAATTTGTAGATAAAATGATAACTCTTGTATTTAAGTGTCAGATTCCATAACAATAAATAGTCCAAAAATAACTAAAAATAAGTAAATAACTTCCCAATCAGAAATCACCGATATCTTGCCATGTATCCCAAACTTTATGCCCAAATTTTAAACTGTAATTTTCACCAGCCTCGCGTGGAAAGTTCCTAGATAACAATGGCAGGACGCGCTGGATCACTATCATTAGAATACTGAGGTATGAGAACAAGATGCAACTAGATTTAGGTTGGTAGTACTTCCATATTTCTTGCGACAAGAAAATATAGTAGCATGAGGAGCAGTTTAGCCATAAACCTATTGATTCGCCTCAATAACAGTGGCAAGATGCGCCGATAAGGATCAGAGCTGGATATTGAAGTACATTTGAAGTTTGTATTTTGTATTGAAAATACATTTCTCGGAGTATCTTGTATTATACATAATACTTTTCCCGTCAAAATACATTTTCCGACTTTAATATGGCAAAGCAGTAGCTAACCTTTTTTTATAGTAATGTTCTACTGTCTCTACTAAGGTGGTTCTGTATACACAATAAAATGTGCTAAGCCTGCTGAAAAGCATTTTTTTCCAAAACCAAAACCAAAGTACAAAATTTTATTTTTTTTGTAAAAAATTATTTTTTATAATATGTTTTATTCAATCATTTCTTATTTCCCGACAATAACATTATTTTAATATTGTAGTATTGGCAAATGTGTTGTACTTTGAGTAATTTTGAAAATACAAAATGTATTTTGTATCTAAAATATAAATTTCTTTTTATTTGAGTATTTTTGTATTTTGTATCTAAAATCCAAATATTTGAGTATTTTGCCCATCTCTGGGTGGGTCCCGGGTAGTTACCCGGGTTACCGTGCCTATTTTAGATACGCCAGTGAGCGGTATTTATGTGTTCGTTTGAGACTTCAATTACATAACCCATGACGTCACCACCCGTAGGTGTGAGCTGTGCCGGCGGGGGCTGAGACCTCAACACACACACATCGCAACGCGGAGAGTTTCTGCTCTAAGGGAGAGTTTCTCTCAGCGATGTAATCAATCATTATCACCGTTTGCGAGCGAACGGAAAACTGTTGTTGAATCGGCTTTCGGTCAACTGTTGGTTACATATGGAACGCAACGCACCGATCACTCAACGCGCTCACAAACACATTCTACATTCAACGATAAGAGAGAAGGAGGAAGTGGGGGGGGGGGGGGGAGAGGGTCGTTAAGTTCAGAAGAAAGTTTAAAATTCTCTTGCTTCAGCTTACCTCATTATTTTTTCTCTTCTTTAGTATATTTTCAATATTTTTGAAATTTTATCATAAATCATAATAAACAATGCTATTCTACATGGGACATTATATATTTTAACTATTCCACAGTCATTGTCAGTCGTTTCATAAATGCACTGTGATTTTGTTAGTATGTTAATTTCTATATAATGCTGGTCGATCAAAAAAAAAATTATTTCACATTTTAAACTTTCGCGGCCCGGCAATAATGAAAGAAAAATATAATTGTATGATTATTTAACTGTGGTGGAACATTTTGCTTGTTACAATTTATTCCAATAAAATAATTGATTTTTATTATTATATCGTTTCGCCCATGGGTCTATTCTTCATGGGTTCCGCTCCAAATAAGGTTCTACATCTTCAAAATCGAAACATTATTTTTCGGTTTAATTTCACGTCCAGATTGACTCCCGTATACGCGAAACCACGGTAAAACTTAAAAAAAAAATATTATTCATTAAATTGGCAAAAGCAAGATGAAGTTTTCGAACTATTAATGGCCAGGTAGGTGTAAATTATAGTCGTAGTGTAGCAATAAATTGAAAAATACATGATTGTTTAAAAATATCGATATTTTTTCATTTACATAATGTAAAGCTAAAATAGGGGAATGTGTGTAAACTCTAAACTTGGAAATTACAAGAAAGCGACGATATTTATTGTGGTAAATAATTGGATTATTCTGTGATTCTCTTTTCCGATTTGGTTTTAGAAATAAAAAATACGCACGATTCTTGTTTTCTTCGTTTTTGCAAATTTAACTTATTATTTTTTGTCCCCTTCTAATTTTTCAGGTTGAGAATAATAATAAATGCGGTCTGGAGTAAAATCTTCAAATAAAATCATCTTCTTTCTTTCTTCGCGAAGAAACCAGTTAATATTTTGACGTTAGAAATCAACAAAGTTAATGCTAAGTGGAATGGTTCAATCTTTGTGGAAAGCAAACAATGCTTGCTGCTTAACGCCTGAACCTACAACGCATCAACTTCCTTGGAAAAAGAAAACGTTCATTAATGCGTGATTTTAAATATTCTTTGTCAAAGAGCTTGGTAAAGACATCTCGTGCCTTCTTCGCCAAAGAAGTTATCTGATGCACGAACTACGTATTTTCCTTGCCTGTGTAGCTTTATCACACCCAAACTTTGTTCTGATATAATTCAATTGCATTTCATCTTATCTAGATAAAATAACTCGTCATCTTTTGTTATGTTTTATCCAAACAAAAATAGTCAGTTATAATCAAATCATTTTAAGACTTTAAGTTCTTGTCACAACGGTCGATTTATTAGAGTCTTTTTTAATTATACATATTTCAAAACCATTCCAACCAATCAGCCCTAATACTTTTATCGATAATTCGGTAGAAAGTGAATGATGATTCTATCAATACGATAAATCAAATTGACAATACATATCTCGTCTCCATGTTTGAATTTATCTCGCCGTGAATTGTGTTTGAACTGTATGCCATCTAAATCTTATCTATTTACTATTTGTCACGTTATCTTTACCGTTTTAACGGTATACATATAATACATATATTCTCAGCAATACACTATAAAATATGAGTGGTTCAGCTAGGTAGAACATTACCCTAACTATACATATAAACTAATCGTCAACAGTTAGCTTATACTCTAGCGAAAAACCACTTTGACCTGCATTTAGTTTTTGTGCTGGTCCCCATATTTCATGTTGAGTTAGCATTATTATTAACTTCCTCCATATGCGCTTCAAAGAACTTAATAGAGCTAAACCCCCACCAGACCACCATTCAAAGTGAGTACTTCTATTACTGGTAAATAGAATTTACATTACTATTTAGTGACCGTATAAAAATCAATTAGAAATAAATGATCGCCTGCTATTATGAACCATGCATTCTATATCCACTCACTGAACAAAACTATTATGTGGTTTCCACACAGTGGTGAGCGTTTTTCCCACAGTTGGTAATAAAATTATGAACTAATATCAGAAAAACAAATTGAATGAATTCAATTTTCGGTTGGGTGATTAAAATGCTATTCTGGATGAAGGATTTTGAATAAAACTAGTCGTCTACACAATATAGAAGGCATTTTGCCGTTTGCTATATAGTAAACTATAGAGAGTTTGAAGTTGAAGTATATTTTGTTTACAACCACGATTGAATGGTAGCTATTATAGCTACAACCTATATAATTTACCACATTATAACCAGTAACTAAATTTTTTTCCGAATCAAGATACACACCGGCAAAGTTTGGATTCAAAATACTACTGATTTCTTGCTCTCTTTGGGTGCAAGGCTAACTTTTAGACGTCAATCACGTTATCGAATTATTTTGTACTCAAAACGAAATATAACCCAAAACAAAATTGAGTACCGAGTTTGAAAATCGCTAAAGTTAGTAATAATGTTTGTGTTTAGTTATTTCACGTTTTATGAACTTAAACAGCAGCGCCCTAGTTGAAGTGAAGGCCAATATGTGTGGTTGGAGCTGCCTGTACTACAAGGGATGATGAGTTCTGTGCAGAAGAACTAACATTATCAACAACGCTCTTTTACAATAGTTGCCATTTTACCGTTGAGTGAGTAATATAGGGTAGAGGTGTAACGCAATCGACAGTTTGTCTACCGCCTTTTACTGCCCAACATAGTTTAGTCGGGTAGTAGGGGTTCGTCAAGCGACGCGATGAAGGAGCCTGATTGATCGGCTACTTCGCCGAAGATATGCGAAGACAGCCGAAAGCTCTGTCGCTGTGTACGCTTGGCGAACTCTTACTACCCAACTAAAGTAGTCGTACAACAACTTCGGTAATGCTTCCGTCACGGGTGGATGAGCGGCAGCCAACCAGCGGCCGTGGCTAATTCATGTACCTGCTCGGGTTGGCCGAGACCGTAAACAGGTCATTGATTGATGACGAAAGCATTACCGAAGTTGTTGAACGACGACTATAAAGTATGTTGGAGGGTAAGACGCGGTAGACAAACTGTCGATGGCGTTGAGCCTCTACCCTATATTAGTATTACTATAGTCAACGTTTTTACCACTGTGTATTTTGATTTGGAACAACCTATAGTGAAATATCTGGAATAGTTTCGTACATAGTTAAGGGTATAATATTACACTATTTCCATTAATTAAACACAAGAATGCTTGTTACCTGTATTAAATCATCCGCCCTTGTGGTTGGTGTAGTGTTGGATTTAATAATAGTGCCAGCCAAACAATGCGTTCATTGGTGATGTAAAGAGCTCTACAGAAAAAGTTTTTTTTTTCAAATTTCGTTTTTCAAAATGGAAATTTCGCGTTTTGGCGGTGTTACTTTTTATAAGGCGCATAACAAGCAAAAAAACGTGATAAATTATCAATTTAGGAATATCATTTAAATAAAGACGAGTTATTAGTGTGTATAAACAGTATTTTCTCTCTCTCTCTATACATATATATATAAATATTTGTTTCTTTATTTTTCTTGTTCACCCTTCTCGCCACGAACCAATCAGATATCTCCGACAGGAACCGTGTGCAGCCCTATCGCGTAGGCCTACCGCTTTGGCTTTGATGTCCATACCTCGGTCAACTCCTTGTGTGGAGTATCCACGTATCCCCTCTACCCTCTGTCTTTGTAGAAGAAGAACGACCCACTCAATCCCTTTCAAGTTCTTTGTATTTTCCCACGCCTGCCTTTTATAATGAAGTGACCTGGCTTTGATGTGAAACACATACATATATATGTTGGGGTTTGTTCCACTTCAGATGTCACCACCATGTTCTTTGTAAACAATAGTTGACCATTTGGATTCGTTTGACTAGTTTGAAGGGTTTTGTTTGTTCAATAAAAGTGGTTTTATCTCAATGAAGCAGTGATTGGTCTATTCATGTACGTGAGTGTACACAGTCCAGTATTATTACAATTTTGTCTCTTTCCCCGATTTAAATTCTGAAGGGATGTGGGCGAACACTGAGTTTTACCGTATTAGAAGCAGGGATACTCTCAGTATAAAAATCGCACAGCATTTTGATTTTGTTTATTATTATATCTCAATAATGGTTCTTGGAATCGAGAAACTGAGGGGATAGCGAACTGTGGGTTTTGTAAGCCCTACATACAGAATGATAAACATTATTTAATCATAATTAGTAAATATAATGTTAGACACATTTCAGTCTTTACTCTTTAGGGCTTACCAAACCACAGTGGGCCATGCCCACCGATTTCCAATTTCGAGTGGAATTTACAAATTGGAAATATTTTAATATTTTAAGAAATCTATGTGGTTAAGAGAGATAAATGTGAGGAGTAAAATATGGTTCCCCCTTAAAATGTTGTGGAATACTTGAATATTGTTTAGTACATTTTATTTTGGAAAAAATAAATTTTCGGTCTCGCCCGTTCTTCGTCCGGTGACCATCGAACGTGCTGCCCGAGGAAGGACCACACGTGTCCGAAATATCAGTCACTTAATTAACTAAGTGCTCATGGTCAGTGTTAACTTAATGTTTTCTCTTACAAAGAAAAAAACAACGTAGAACTAAATTGGATTAATGATCTTAAACCAAAACAAACAATGAACGAATGTCATTCTTTTGTAGTATAACCTAGTCACTTTCGATCCATCAACTTAGAAAATATAATCCAAGACGTCGATTGTGTTACTTCAAAAACCTCAATATCCGCCAATTTGTTTGAACTCCATCACTTCTCCAAAATGATTCAATTCCTCCCAGAGTGGCAAAGTACGAGATTCTGTTGTTGTTTGCGATTAATTGGCGAGATTCAAACCAATCGATTTCTTCGACTCGTTCCGAGCTCGATTCGAGTGGCCACTACAGCAAAATCAACACTAGCATCTGCCGCTTTTCGGGTTTACTTTGAAATGTACGGGATAAGGCAAAGGCCAGTGTTTAGCAAATATAACGGCTGGGTGTGTTGACTCGAATGTGGTTGCTTGCTGGGAGATGTATCGCACACACAGATATAGAGGATTGTGGGGTGAAATGTTACTATATCTGCATCAAAGAAAGTACGATTAATTGTATGAGTTTAAGTGAGTACGTATCATAAAATAAAACGAGGACACAAGCAACTAGACAAATCAACAGCAGATATATATATATATATATATACGACAACTAATTATAAATATTTGAATATGTGAGACTGTTCATAAATAAAAGTAGGCGATTTGAAAAAAGTGGAGTTGCATTAATTGTTTAAATAGGGAAATAGAAAATTGTCAATTGGTCGAAGCCAAATGTAAAAAAAAAGACATATAGGCTAATAATATACATACATTATAAATCAGTTTTATTAGGAAAATACAAGAAACACAAAGTACAAGATTTTGTTTACAGAAATTCCTGAGAAACAGATAGATCTCTTTACTTTCAACTTAACATTATTTGATGATTGAATTGTGGTGATACAGTAGAATAACTTAAAGTAAAACAATGAGGGGAAAAATATATCGTGAATAGGGAACTTTCAAATTAAATGGACGTTTTACTTTACTAACGCCCTATTCGACTTGAGTAACATTGACTGAATTTCTAAAAGCGAAATAATGTTAAAAATAGAATGAAGTTTCAAGAGCCCTTTCATTCATCCTATATAAAGACTCTCCAAAGTTAATAAAATAAGAAGTACGCGCCGAAGTTTTCTTTTGTAAACTGTTTCATACAAAAAATACTTGAAAATAATAATTGATGGCAAGCAGTCTCGGCTTCAATTCTTTCGTGAGATATAAAAACATATTTCTTTTACAGACGCTAATGCATTTCGTAAAAAAAAGCGTACGCCGAATGTATCACTTAAGGTTTGCATCGACCAATTTCAGTTTTCTAAAATAAGCATTACGCACAAAAGATGAACTTTGAAATTGAAACATTGACTTCCGAAAGTACGAAAAATATTTTTTTCTTAATTTTTCAGCGGCCGGTACCGCCAATATTGCATCGTGAATTCGCTTAATTATTAAAGTCCCCCACTAAAAATCAGTCTTTTTACTGAGTGGGTAGACTCTATAAATACGAACATATTTATTTATTCATAATATACTGCCTGCTCGAAATACGTGCTGGTGATACACAAATGTTATTGTGGTTAAAGAACACACATTCATCGTGGGTATGAAGTACTTTCAGTACATAATCTGAAACGGTATTTTGTTTACGGTTGTTTAAGTCTACCGGTATAAATGCGCCCGCCGTACCGGTAGATTAAAACCATCGTAAATAAAATACCGTTGAAGACAATTCACTGAAAATACTTCATACCCAATACCAAAGTGTGTTTTTTAACTACAATAAACCGCGGCGTTGATACAAGTTGTACCAACGTCAAAGAAGGTAGTTTTTTCGAAAGTTTTCTGTACATTGATTACACTCTTCACTTTTCGTGTAAGTTCTTCTCGATCAAGTATTTGCCTAAAAATACATCTCAATCAAAACTTCAAATCTTTGTACAGGAAAGACTGAATGTGTGTGTGTATGTTTGAGGCCAAGGTCCGTTGATCCCCTGGCGGAGGCTCGGTAAACCTCAAGGGAGTTCGACGAGCCCCCGCCAGAGGATTTACGGACTTTGGTTTGTAGCCACACTCACCGCACACACACACACACACACACACACATATATGTCTCTTCTAAAATGAATCACTCTCTGGTCCAATCCCAAGACAGTAGATTTCTCCGCAAGCCTCCATCACATTAATTCTCTTCAGTTAGGATTCAATTAACCAGAACATTACTACAATCGTATCTCGTAATGTTTGCGGACCTAATGATTATTAGTTGTAATTTCGCACAAATGTTCCTTCGCCCCCTCTCTCCCTCTCATCGCCTCATTGTTTGCAAAGTGTTTAGATGGAATCCTAAACGTTTCCAGTCGAAACGTTCTACGCGGGTAAGAACTGAGAACAATAGCCGTCGTCCGTTCCTCTACATTCGAAGCGTGTGACATCTACTACGTCTCGCGTGGTGCATGCTGGGAAGTTTCCCAAACGACGACAACTCCGGGGAATTATGGGTACAGTTTTCACCAGATGTGTTAGAACCGAGAAACTAAACAGCTATGCCGGAACAAAGGGAAGTTACATCGTCCGTGCGCTGACCTCAACTAACTTTGGATACCGTCGAAGCTTCTGGATAGTCCCTTAGAACGGAAATCGTTGAGGAGAACTGGCGATGGTCGGCTCGGAGTATTATTAAGAAAAAGGCACTCACTTCAAACAGTAGAGGTTAGGAGAGTTTCCGTTGTGTTTGCCCTGAGGTCACGGCTGAGCTCTCGATGCATAGTCACGTCCACCAACCCAAACTGGTAAAGGGGACTTAACTAAATGAGGCCCAGTGTTATGACGTCCTGCTAAATATTAAGTCAACTGCTGACTCGTTTTCTACGTGGCAACCAACAATCGAAAGCGTGGATTTCAAAAGAGAAAACAAGTTAGCGGCGGGCTAAATATTAAGTGAGCCGTTATAATACCGGGGCTAAGTTAAAAAATTGTATTGATATTTGGAAACATTTCAATATATTGAAAAAGTGATTCTTACGCGGAATTTGGTGTTGCATCAGCTAAACGCGACATTTAAAAATTGTTCAATATTGTAAGTTTAATGATTATCATTTAGTTAATTATTTCAAAGATATTGAATTGAATTAAAGATATTGAATTAATTACGTAAATAAAATTCGTTTAAATTATATTTGAAACTTTTAAGATTCGTATTACCTAATGAAGTACTAAATTGTGCGTAGAAATCACTTTTGCAATATATTGAAGCGTTCTTAAGGTATCAATATATTACCGTGAATTTTGCACAGTTTAATACCCATTGCCACTAGTTCGATGTATTACGTTTTTGGTTGGTGGGTTGACTCATCTTTGATGTTGAACTTAGTGCCGACGCCTTAACGCATAAACACAAATGTCAAAAATTGTCAGTTGCCCATAATTAACCCACTCAAGGAATAATTACCGCATATGTACTACGAATAAAGCGATATTTACAGAACCAAACTTGTAGGCCTACACATTGAATCTGATAGATAGATTAGTGGGTAAGCGATTTTGACAGAAGTAAGTAATTTAGCCGAAATAGTTGAAAAAATCATAGATAATACTGTGTAATAGAAAAAGGAATGACAATCGATCCTTCATATTCGGTCTATAGTTTAGAGCTCCATATCGCCAGTGGGATTGAATTGCTGACATTCTTATTTATATATAAAAATAATAATTTTACGTATTATTCCCTGTTATAAGTTGCACACTAGCTTTACCTGATGTACCCCCCTTCAGGTGACTATAGCTAGGTATGGGAGGGTGTTTTGGATAGTTGGGAAGGACTCCGAGGGCTGATAGTATGACTCACTCCGCAGCATTCGCCTTTACGACTGAAGAAAACCTTGGAAAAAAAACTTATGTCAGGACTGCCGGGAATTACTACTCATGTCTCTCAGTTTGCTCCTTTCGGAAACATATATTAAATCACGAAATCACAAAACTTCCCAGTACAAAAATTAACTCATTTCATTCACCTTTCTTAAACTTTTCCGTAACATTTCATTTAAATGTTATTGATTGTCGTTTTATTAAAACAGGATGTTACTACAACACTATAAAACGACTGTATATACTTATGGAATTCCGAGTAGTTGAACAAGATGGATGATGCCAAAGTTCCATCCCACACAGCTGTTGCCAACGTATAACGACCCGCGGCAGAACCAAAAAGTTTACGGGCTGTTTACCTGCTTTGTGGGTCTGGCAACATCGCGAGTAGCGCTAACAACAAAGACGGACGGATTCACACAAAACCTTGTCAATATATATATGCAGTCTTTTATGGGTGAACAAACAACAAATCACTTTACTTGAATTTTCAATTCTTTCCGTTGAAAAAAAGTTTGAGCTCGAATTTCTTTGACGTTGTGATATTTTGATCGTATATATTCAAAGTCTTTACATATTTCACGACCAAATAATCTGCCTACGGGGAAGATAAAACTTTCAGCTTTGATTTGAGAAGATCGTATTTTATTGTTTTCCTTGTATTGTCACTTTTCACGATACCGGGCCTGAAGGCTCACATCAAACTTGCCAGGTAAAGGCAGCGAGATGGAAAACTAGTGATCGTTGTTATGAAAATCGTACCTATAGTCGGTTCCTACCTAAGAAACACCCTGCCAATCACTAACCTCAAAGAAGGCGATGATATTGTGTAGATAATCGATGTAAATCATCCCCATTATTCAAGAAAGCAGTCACCTTCTCAGCCGGTACCGACAGCTACAAACCCCACGGGTAAATAACTTGACCACTAGGGATACAGCTAGCTCTATATAGGGAAAGGTCCCAGCTTATTGTAATTGTGTCACCGAATCAACTGTCGCCGGAGATCTTAGACATGACTGACATGTACAACTTCCAGCAAGAAGGCATTTGCTAAGTAGCTCTTTCAGGTTAGTGACTGGCAGGGTGTTGTTAGGTTGAAGCAAGTATTGGCTATCTTGTCTTCAGGCAGTATAGTCAAGGTCTCTCACACCAAGAAGTAAGATAGTGTCAGGGTAGTCAGGACCGCCCACAATTAGTTGACAACTTAACAAGTGCGAATCACTAACGTTTTTCCCGATTATGTAGTAAAATTTGGTTGCGTTAAGTTTTTTGGCAGAAACCTGTTTGCACGTTTTCTTGTGCGTTTCCGTCAAAAAAACTTACCGCAACCAACTACTACTACTACTAGATAATTGAGAAAAATGTCAGTGATTCGCGCTTGTTAAGTTGAAAACTAAATGTGGGCGGTCCTGATATTATCTTACTTCTTGCTGTGAGAGACAAATAGTTCCCAACAAAATACATTCCCAACAGAAGGATTTGTTTGATTATTAACACCTAAACGCACCTCAAACTATTCATTCCTATGTGTTCAACATGGCAACCCCATACCTGTTTGTAAGACCTAGTGCTAAGCCTGGCTTAGCTTATAGCTGCTTTGACCATGGCAACCACGCTTCTTCTGACGGTTCCCATGCAGAACGCAGGATAGCTGTGGGATTATTATATAGCGGTCACTGGTCAGCCATACACTAAGTGACACATATTTAATTTGCAATAGTGGCTGCAATTAGTGGCTCTAATGTACGTAGGAGGTCGTAGGTTTGATATCCGCTACCAACAATCCTAACTGAAGGGGTTTTCCTCATTATAGAGAGTATTCACGTGACGTCACATCGGCCATATTGGAGGCCATTTCATTTAGATTTAGCTGTCAATAGAAAACGAATATTATTGTTTACGGGGAAATATGACAAGTTTGAGAACGTGTATCCCCCGATAAAGTGTACGAAAATGATTATTGTATGCTTTTGTAAACAATTAAAAGAGTAATCGAGACAAAAGAAAGTGATAATAGCAAACCAAAGTTAGAGAACAGTTGAATTTGCATCAAACGCCAGCTGAAGCATAGTAACAATGAACTACCAATCACATGCCATTGTGGCCTCCAATGTGGCCACCATGCGCAATAATACGCCCTATTAGACGAATTTTGGGATTGAGTCATACAAATCCCTCGAATATTCTTTAGCATGTCACAACTATTCCAATCACCGCAATACCAATTGTTAGTGACCTGAGATGTTAATAAATAATATACAATAATTATTATTTTAAATATCTTATTAAAAGTTATTTTTTCAAGAACGTGGTTGGATTAGTTACATTATGTTGCAAGCACCAGTTTTAAAATCCATCTGGAATGGAAAACGTCACCAATTAACAGATGATCAATGTATGAAATGAAAACAATCATGCCAAGTATAAAATTCCACCAATGTCCCATCAATTGTTGTGAAACAGTTCATGTTATTAAGTAAGTGTTAGTAAGCTTTCCTTTAGCTTTGTCATATTTTATTAAGTGCATGGATTTAGATATTGAATATACTTATAACTGAACGTATGTACTCTCGAAAGAGACGGGAGGATATTTCGAGCAAGTAACAGATTACATTTCATGTAAACTGAGAAGATAAAAACAGTAAGTTCTATATCAGGGAACATCGTACATGTTTGTATATAATGTTATGATGTAAGTTTCAGGAACATCTGCGTATTGACGGTGAGTTTGAAATTGTATCCCGTGTAACTTGATCCACGCTTTTAACCCTAGAGAAAACAACTTGTATAGAAAACATGTTGTACATTGTACAATATACTTTAGTTGTACGATGTGTGGCTCTTTAGTCTTTGGCTCCAATTTTTCCCCCTTACATCTTCATTATATGGTGGCTATATTTTTGTATGCCCCGTAAGAATAATTTTGAGGCGGATTATGAACAAGATAAGAAGTATGAGAAATATAAAAAGGCACAATATTTAGAAAACAAAATGAAATAAAATTATTATTTAATTATAACTTAGCACGAATAGAGACAATGTCATCACATTTGATTTCCAATAACATGAAAAAAGTTGATTTATTGGTTTCTGGTTAAGAGATGAAAGGGTTATTTTTTAAATCTCAGAAGGTCTTGCTTGCGTTACTGGGGGACTAATTTAATTTAACCTCGCTCTGTCGACTCAAATGCGAAAGACAAAAAACAACCAAGTCGACACATGCGGAAGTGACACTTGAATCCAGCTGAGACTCCGCCTACTTTCTGACTGATTAGTTGAGCAAACATCTTCCGGCTTCAGATGTTTGGTGCACCATTGTATCTCTGGTTCCATGTTGTTTGGTGTCGGAAAGAATGCAGGGAATAACGTGTTTGCCCGGTTCCACCAAGTGCTAAACTTAAGTTTAAAAATTTTAAACGTCGTTTAGATCGAAAAGGCATTCCACCACAACTAAACTCGAGTTTATCTCGAGTTTAAAATAAACCCCACCTCCGGTCCGGTTTAGATCTTTAACTACGACTCACCGCCAACACGATGCCCGAAATTTCGAGTTTTCAAATTTAACAAGCCGTGATACTAATGTTTTGATTTCGTCATTGCCTGTCAGTGTGTGTGCGACAAAGTATGGTTATGTTGATGTGTCTGCCTTTTGTCATCATTCTATTTTGTATGCTAACTCTATAATGGCAGGCTATACGTGTCTGATGTGATGTGTCGTTTCCATCCGACGATGATGAAGAAATAATTAACTTTATTCAACGTCCAATGCGACGTCCTCGAATCATAAAGAACTAGGCCTACCCGTTGGCATTACAGTCACAACGTTAAATCATAGCTAATTTTACTGTTCTACTGTAGCTCCTCCCAAGTTACTGTAGGCCTAGTCCCTCAGCTAGGACCTAGGCTATCATATAGCCAGCCTAGACCTAGGCCTACACCCAGCTAGGGCCTAGGCTAGACCCTAGCCCTTGCGCAACCTACACTAGGCCTAGACCCTGGCCCGTGCTTGTAGGCTAAGCGTTCAGTTCCCCCGCAATTCTCTCCCATATTTCCTCTTTCTCTTTCCGCGAAACAGAATCGGTTTTTTATTTTCGATTACTCCACGGTATTGCTCAACAATTTGTAATAATAGATTTTTTCTCTTTCGGAGTAATTACTTCCACGCGAACGTTGTTGCTTTTTCTCCATCTTTCTTCAGGTTATGTTTTGACAAGCTCCTCACCGCTACAGTCCGCCATGAAAATGAATCACGTGATTGGAACAACCAATCACAGCCTTTCTTACAAAATTAACTCGGCTTAGTTAACAATAGGCAAACAATTCGTGGTGGAACACGGCATGGTTTAAACTCGAGTTTATAAATAAGCGTAGCTTTGTTAAACCCGAGTTTAAATCAGTTTGGTGGAACCGGGCCTTAATCATTTAAACACCATATGCAATGTTTATGAAATTATACATTTTTATGGCTGTGGAACGAAACTTCAATCGCGAGTCCAGAGAAGGAAGAAGTTGCTGAAGTAGAAGAGGTAGTTGTGTCAGGCCTGACTAGTCGACAACGAAGACGTCAGCCCGAGTAATGGAGCAGCACGTTGTTCCCTGTTCCCCCAACCCGATACTAAATGGGACAAAAGACCATTATAACATTTTTCAGTAACGGTAGTTTACCGGCAAATATTTAGAATTTGTGTGACATTTTTTTGTGATAATATTAAAAATAGTATTTTAAATTAATTCTAAATTTTAAAATTTCTGCCAACTTTTGAAAAAGGACATTTTTAATTTGTATATTCATATTTTTCATAGGTCTCTTCAAAAACGTCTATGTGGAAGTGTTGTTAGAAGTAAATGTCATTACCAAAACATGAATTTAAACCTCCCTTACATACCATGTTAACACTTTCAGATTAGTCTTCAATATAGAAGAGAGCTGCCTTTTTGTTTGCCCAATTAACATTAAGATACAAGTTGTGTTGGCAATAGTGTTGAAATAGTTGGCGAAGAGAACATGTGACTTGTGACGGTGTCAGGATGGGTTGAATTGAAAAAGTGACGTTCACAGTCAAAAATCAGCCACGCTTGACGCCAACAAACGCAAAACGAAGATTGAAAAGTCACCTCTCTGTTTTTTTGCTCTTCTTTATTGCTGCGCCCATTCACCTCGCTCCAAAAATTGAATACAAATCTGTATTTTATTCATGTGCCAGCGAACTATTTCAGATCTCTCAAACAAAAACTTGAATGTGCAAACCTCTTTGGCTCACCTCCCCCTTCCTTTCCTTCCACCCCTCGCACCATTAAGCAACGAATTGCTATGACGATGGGCCATGTAGCAAGTATAAAAACTTTCTTCATATGTCTCAAACCGTCCGTTCAAGGTCTTGTAGATGGCAAAAGATGAATGAAATCTTTAGTGGTAACGTCTTCACAACCCGTTCCACATTATTAAAAAACACAACCACTGTGACACAACACTCAAATAACAGAATTTATGGTAGAATCAAGTCAAATCAAGTCAAAACTAACGACGTGCAGTGTTCTATAACCGTAATAATATCCACAAATATTAAATTATACGCTATAAACTATACCTATAATTCTATCAACTTTTTAAAATTGGATACCATTAGTCAAAACTTTCCTTATAAATTACGTACATTTTAATAATGATGTTTTTTACATAATTCTCATAACTGTGCCGTTGGATCCCATGTTATATGATGTTTCCGAAACTCCTCTAGAATATAAAAGGTCTTGAACTCTTCGGCGTTCACCGATAAAGGAGCACAAACATTTGGACGGAACTCATTTGCGAAAGTATTTCACTTACTTATAATAACAACACATAAATGATAAAATAGTTACATTCCAATAATATTATTAAGATCTATGTATACATGTGCTAAAGTGACATTCTTTATTATAACTGTGTAAATATTGAGAATATATACTGCAGTATATACGTATATTGTATTGGGAATGTTGTTTCTAACTTATCGAAGCAAAAGTATATAAAATAGCATTGAAAAAAAAGATTATAGTTATTAAAGTTTGGTATAGTTTAGAAAAGTTAAGTGTATAGTAATGTAGTTAGATTATAATTATAGTTATGAAAGATTATTATAGAAAAGATTATAGTCGGACCACTCCACATCGAACCGCTACCAATATACGTGTATCTGTGCCCAGCACGCGAGACTCCAATTCTCGAAGTTCTCAGTTCGATTTCCGCCGTGGCCACAATCTGAACTGATCGGCCTCTCAACATCCCCTCTCATCATGAGAGGAATTCCCTGATTGAATCCTTGAGAACTCTTGAACATTCCTTCCTTATCGATCAATTACCAGTCTGCACGTACGTACATGCATTTCATTGTTTGCCATCAGACTCATTGGCATCGCGAGGGTGGGGGGCTGGATCTCTGGAAATTAAAATTTAACTAGCTATACAATACGCGTTACAAGCGCCATTAAATATAAAGCATGTGAATAGAAAATGAAATAAAAATAACAAATAATTTAAAGTCTATAATCCTACCGTCCTTTCACGAATATGTTAATTCTCATGCGATCCGATAAGCATTGTTATTTTTAGTGAAGGTAGATATAAATAAAAGCTCCACTGACTGACTGTTACGAGCGGGGAACCCCCCCCCCCCCCCCCCCACCCCCCCCCTTCGCACTACTCGCTCGTGCTGCCTGTCTAGCTTTCTACTATTTTATGTTTAAAATGTCAATCTTTTTTTTTTTACTTACATTGCTTTTAAATTTGAATTTGAATTTTTGTTTCTATATTTAACCACGGCCAGACGGGCCTTACCTTTCATATCTCAAACGATATTGTTCCTACGTTTTGATGATTTCTATGTCATACATTATGTTTTGGAATTTGATTTATACGAGCATATTTTATATCGTTAACTACATGAAAATGGAACCCTGTTTTTTCAAAGTACGTGGTTCAATTGATTTCAATCAGAAATTGATTAAAAAGTGTTGAAAATCCAGAAAACATCCTGCGGGGCAACTTTGGGGGCTTGAGACCCCCTCTTTCCTCGCAGATGGAAATTATTATTTCACAAAGCCATATAAATGTGTACATGCATCGGGTAAGTCGGCAAAAATAATAAACTCGCATTTATTAAAAGAAGAACAGGCCTACTCCACCACGCTACAATATTAAATAATTGCTTCCTTATTGTATTGTTTTAAACTTTTAAATTTATAATGGTTTGGAAACAAAACGTGAATCTTATAAACTTTTAATGGGTAGCAAACCTTTGCCGCTCCAATTAGGAAAAACGACGGAAACAGACTTCAAAGGGCAATCGTCGATCATTAGTTGCAGAGCGATTGAGTGTTAAAACGGGTTAAATATTATATACGTGTGCATTGGGGGTTACCGAGACGGTATCAAAGTTGTAACATTTCTTGTTCTAAGTGAGGGAGAAATGTTTGTAATGCGACCTATAAGTGTTAAACTTCCTGTTTCCTAAATATCCAATGCTCGTGTTTTGACCTTCCTGTTTCTTGAATATTTAACGCTCGCGTTTTAACATAATTGTTTCCTGAATATTCAATGCTCGTGTTTTAACCTTCTTCTATCCTGAATCTTTAATGCTGGTGTTTTAACCTTCCTCTTTCCTGAATATTCAATGCACGTATTTCAACCTACCTCTTTCCTGAATATTCAATGCTCGTGTTTTAACCTCCCTCTTTCCTGCATATTCAGTGCTCGTATTTTAACCTTACTGTGTCCTGAATATTCAACGCTCGTGCAAAAAACCGTTGCAGAAGGATAACTAAACTTTCATCGATTTCAGCGCTTAATTAAAATGCGTAACATCAATCAAAACAAAAAGTAATCAAGGCTTAGATTTACAAACATGAAATAATTTACTAAAATAAATTTTCTTGACCTCTTTCTTCTTCTAGTTTAAATTGTAGTTAGTGGACATTCAAAAGACCATTTCATTCAGAACATTAGTAAATTCGTGAGAGATTGTTGACTGTACATGTCAGTGAGTGAATGTTTGTGACAGTGACTGTACGTGCAAAGTCTACGCGACGTAATTTCATCATTTCATCAACCGGAAAATTTGTCCAAAATAAGAATTGTGAAAACTACGTATATAATAGTTATTGTGAAATCCATACATTAAAAGAACCGACCACGGCTGGGATCGAACCCAGATCTGTACATACCGTGTGGGCGCCTTGAGCTCTAGAACTCTAGGACCAGCGATTTAATATATAAATATTGTGCAAATTATATCATATGTGAGTCGGTGAACGAACATTTTAACAATGTGTTAACTATTCACACATATTTCAGCGGGGAGCTAATTGAAGTTATTCCAGAACAGTTTTTCATATTTCTTTACTACTATATCTATAACTGGATGTTAATTCTAACAATACCCACGCTCAGCTAAAGTTACGTTACTTGTTGCGAGAAAAGAAAAGTTAGCGTTGGTTAAAATAAAAGTTAAGGTTCGTTTATCTTCTGCAGTCCGCTTCTCAACAATTAACACAATCGTAGTAACCATATTCAAGTAAAGTCTCATCGCATTAACGTGCAAGGTGTTGTCACGGATTATGTAGTAGTGAAGTAACGCATGTGACAACTACCTACCTAAATCTAGTTGCATCTCATTCTCATGCCACCAGTATTGTGATTATACCATCAGATCAGATCATATGTTGACGAGCGTTGTGAGTGTGCATTCTGTAGACTACACGCAGTGGCCAATAACAAGCAGGTACCGGAAAACACCATGGTAAATTCCGATTAAATAAACCGCGTCATGCGACCGTCTCTTCTGAGAATTTTACGAGTCACCTTTCTTCTTCGGTGCGTCCAGTATAATAAAAATATTCCGCTATATCGGACTTCCTCAGTATAATAAAGATTCTGTTACATCGGACCTCCGTTCAAGCGTTGGTGGCAGGTTACACCAAGTCTCAACTTTACTCAAGTTATCCACGCACGGCGTCATTCCCCATTCCTCCAACTTTATCGTTTCAGCACCTGTCTAGCTGAAGTTATCGTCTCATTTAGCCGCCAGGTGTCGCCGAAGCCTGACTGAGTTTCACCTGTCTGAAATTGGCAACGTAGAAAGTTTTATCGCCCCGTAATGGGTTATTTTGTTTTTCACGACAGTTCAGTCGAAGTCTCGCATCGAAACAAGTAATGATGACGTAGACATGGCCAGCCAATCATCTGTCTTCGCCAATTAACAACAAGGTTGACGTTAACTCATTGCGGCTATGGAACATCAGCATTATGAACGGCTATATTTCATATTCTTGTCTCATTTGCAAAATACCTAGAAAATAATGGTTGTGCCTGGCTGAGTAATGGCTTCCGATCGCTCACGACAACCATATTGTTTTTGTTGACTATAAAAACACTTCATCGCGACCCATTCTGCGCCTCAAGTTAGTAATATATAACCGAACAAAGCGAACGTTTCCATTCTACTTTTAAGACACTCGTATTGTTTTTGTTTACATGTTTTGCAATAGTGGTCGAACGAATTAGTGTGATCAAGCTAAAATTTTGTTGTTTTTATGTCTTGCAGTGGCGGTTTATATCAATTGTTGAAATTTCGAACACCCACAAATTTCGATGTGAATTGAACGACATTAATGTTGTAGCAAAATAGGCCAAGATGTTATAATAATTGGTTCCAACACATTTACTCGAATTATTTTCCAAGCCAAAGTTGCGGCAAAGCCATCTATTCTATAGTAGATACAACCCCCAGTTGGACACACAGATATTTTCGAGGTCTGAAAGTTGGATCGTTTGGAAAACCTTCCGACATTCCTTCCCTCGACCCATCGACCGCAAATACCTTTCATCGGCGAGCTGTTCATAATCTTACTTATTAATCCTGATGACCTGTCACAACAAATTTCATATAGAATTTAGAACAACACTTTTTTCTGAATTATATGAATATTTCTACATTGCGCTATAAAGAGCTGGAAATTATAAAATCAGTGGTTTTTTATTTGTCTTTTTATGATGGATACAACCATACTTAGGCCTACTTATGAATTAATTTTAGTGGGTAAATAATGTTTTTTTCGTGTATTAGAGGAAACAGTAGTCTTACAAAGACAATCAGAGGACCCGCTGCTCTAAAAAAAATATCTTTCATTTTAATTACAATCAGTTTTGAGAATTAATGCCAACGTATAAGAAAAATGTGGGTTTTCTTTCATAAAACGGCTTCAAATTACACTACCACATTTTTTAAATTGCATTTATATTTTATACGTAAGGCAATAATCTAGTACAATAAAACTGATCAGTATAATAATAATCAGTGTAATAAAATTGATAATTACTTTGAGTATTGTTTGACTTTGTAACTTTCATACTCTGATTTTCTTTGTAAGACTATAATATTATTTGCTTATAGTGCTACATAAATGTTTTAAGTCCGGTTGTTTTCGTCATAGAAAGACAAATAAAAAAAACCTGAGTACATAATTTCAAGCTGTTTAACGCTGTTTAACGCGATCATGAAATATACGTATAGTTCCTAAAAAAGTGTTTTTCCTATAAGATGACTTTTGTTGTGACAGGTCATCATGGCTCGTCGATTGCAGGTAATTACGGTCGAGGCGAGAGGGAGGGAAACCCGTACTTTGGTCAGAGGTTGGTACAAACGCTACCCGAGCCTCATGCCCTCGGGCCTGTCCAACTGCGAAATAAACGAACTGTAGTTAAATTTATGAATATATTTCATCGCGATTCGACGAGTATTAGATGTGGAAATTTGATACCTATAGCTGTCTATAACAGAAATCAGTTTGAAACTGTAAAATCTAACCAATGCACATTATTTTTGAAGTTGTTGTTGATAGTTGTTTTTAAATAATAATGATCTTTCTTAATAGTGTAAGCGTTGGGAATTTTTGGTCAGAATGTTCGTGGACGTGAACATGCTTATCAACGCGTTTCACAACGTATCCCTAGTTGTTATTAAACTAACTGTAAGTAGATTGTATTTCTAGTAGAGTATGATAGGATAAACGTTGTTGGTTTTACATCAGCGGAGGTTTACTATTCATAGGTTGCACGTGCGTCACATTTTTACGCGTGGCGGCCACATTTGTGATCAAACTTTGACGTTGCCATGGAGAAACAATTGAAAGCTGTTGGAGTAGAACACATAAATTCTTAGTTCTTTAAAATCCAGCTTGTTTTATTAAATACAATTGGTTTGTGCGGTTATTTTTTATTTTTGTATTACTTATGTTTAATTTGTAAATTCTACATTAGACTTATTTATTACACTTGAATAGTATCCGTCAATGACCTAGGATTGGTCCTCCACAGATGTGTCACAATCATGGCCGCTGTGACGTCACGTGGGAACTATGAATAGCAATTCTAACCGTGTGTACGATTCCACTTGATCAATGTTGTGTTTGTACTGGAATAAAAAGGGTGAGTGAATCGCTGCCACTTGTTGCCGGGTGTCTCGTGATTGAGTGCATAGCCACGTTGCCATATTGATTGATATCCTAACAAACCTCGTCTCGTGTTGCTCTATTTGTGCTGCTACTACAGAATGAACGAGGATCGAACTGTCCACGTTAGTCCAGCGCAGAACCGAACTTTATTCAGGTGAAATGACGCGTTTGCAAATACTTCAATGGTTGATTACATTTTTACAGTGACGTAACTCAAAATGACGGGGCCCGTTTTGCAAGCTGGATGTGTGGGCCCAAAAATGTAGTGCTTTAAGTATAGTAGATCAGTAATTATTTCTAGCACCAGATTACTTGCGTTTGTCATGTTGTCTTTTCGTTGGGTGACATTGTATGTTTTTATTTCATTAAATGAATCTGAGAAATCTTTATTAAATACGTTCTTTTCTTATACAAACATTTCTTCAAGTTGCATCAAATTAACTTGCAATGTGTTGTTGTCACGGATTATGTAATAGAGAAATGACGCATGTGACAACTACTAACCTAAATTTATAGTTGCATCCCGTTCTCTTGCCTCAGGTATTTTATCGCTCGCCTGTTGTCAGAAGTGGTTGGGTCGCATTCCATTCACGGTTGGTACAGTCGATGCAGTCGGGAAACCCCGCGGTGAATACTGTCGAAATAGCACAAGACTCACTGGAGGTAGTTGTGACATCAGATGCGGACAAACAATGTGTTGCTATAGGCAACTCCAATGTTGTATCTTTCTGTGATTGGTGCATATTCAATGTTTGTCCGAAACAAAACACGGCAACATGGCTATTTTTAGAATTGAGTCTTGTGCTATAGATAGACAGTGTGGAGCGACCGTCTCTTCTGAGAATTTTAGGGGACACCCTGCTTCTTACGGCGTGGCCTGTGTACAAATCCGTTGTTCTTGAGAGGGCGCCTAGGTCGCGGGGCCCGTAAGCACCGCATACCTTACACTATGGGGAGTTACGCCACTGTTTTTTTTTTTTATTCGTATTGGTAGCGCTGTCGATCATGTGACATTGCTGCTGACCTATTTGTCTATGTACAAAAAATTATTGTGTTGACATATATGATATTTGACATCAACTATTCTCGAAAATATTTATAGATATTGAAATGTTAAAAAAAAACTGAAGTATGTTTTGTATTGTATACACATTGCATGCATTTCATTCTAGTTGTCATGTAGACGAACATCATTTCATTTACAAAGACCATTGAAATGTTGTCTATAAATAATGTTCACTATTATTATTCCAAAGTCGAACATGTCAAAACATGTTCACGCGAGCATAATAATGTTTGTTTATGACGGGTATTGTGTATATAGCACTAATTGTAATAACAGTTTTGCAATTCATTAGTTTTTGAGGGGGGGGGGGGGGGGGGGTTAGCTAGTGGCGAGACAGCAAAGTGTCGAAGTCCATATTATAGAACCACATATTATTATTGTTAACAGCTGCGCGAGACATTAATTGGTAGTTTAATTCATGAATCCCCTTTTCTGCACCCATAACCAAAAATTTCTAAGTAGCTTATGCACACACGCAGATTTTTGTCTAGAATTATTTCTAGCCAAAGTTTTAAGGGTGTTATATGTTTGGTAATGAATGCGGTTGACACGAGTTTAACCCAACATTTGTTCCACGACTCCATGTTGATTGTTAAACGTATTCAATCAGAATACCGTGTGATTAAACATGAAAAATTTCAAGGAAGTCACGTGTGCATTAGCACTAAAGATGAGTTCAAACATGTTAATAAGGGCTATGATAAAAAGTTGTTTTCTTGGAAATATGTACTTGCGTTCACACGAAAATTCAGATGGTGACAATGTTAACGACTGCACTATGACCCGGTTTTTCAATCGGTTAACGGGTCGTTAACGGGGCCGTTATCTGAGAGTCCGTAATCTGTAACCCAATAAACCCTGTGCAGATAACGACCCCGTTAATGACCGATTGAAAAACCAGGCCTAAGAAAAGGTGAGCCGTATTCTTATGCATATTTAAGTAAATCCAATCACTTATTTTTACAAGAACCAATTCGGTGTAAGTTACTCTTCTTGCTGTGGCTCTTCGTCGTTAGCTTTTATTCACTATACTTTGTCATATTTAGCAATCTGTTACCATACTGATGTATTTAACACTTGGCTTTGTGTAACCATCCTCTTTCTTTCTCTACGGATATATAATGTATGATGCATACGGCACTAAACCGAGACTATGGATTCTGGTGACAACAAATTAAACTAATGCACAGGTTATGTTTAGCTGTCAATTATTGAATAACTTATTTGAATTGATGGGCTTTATATTATGTAGAAGGCGCAGACAATGGTGCAGCTAAGCAGCGCTTTTCTTGGCAGTTTTAGCGGCGTATTACGAAACTACGGACGAACTGAAGTCAACTTCAGAAATCTAACCGTCGCCCTTCTTTAAAAAGGACTCATCAAAAAAGCGAAATTAACTGGTTTATTTTCGCTGTAACGAAAACAAAGAGTCTGTTTTGCGAATCTCCAGGAATCTAAATGTTAGTACCACTGCTATCACACACCCTTGATAACGGGATGGTTTTGAAGTTTTCTCCCTGGCCGATACGGTCGACGTGAAGAGGCTTATTTCCCAGTTGAGTTGAGTTAAGTGGACAACGATTGAAATATCTTCTCCCGCGTCGTCACTGTGGCGAGCTATGCTTATAGTTGTCCCAACGAAAGTATTCTGATGCTTACGACACAGCCAAGTCCAAGGTGACAATTTAATTTTCTACTTCGCTAATTCCTACCATCTAATGTACACAGATTGATTTGGGATAATTTAAGACCTTCCGTTGGTTACCTGTAAAGGGTGTGGCAAAACCGCATGTGCAATCGACTAAGCCGAACCATGCTTTACGAATGTGTGACAGAACGCCAGGTAATGTCGATTTTCTTTCAATTAGCGTGGTTGAAAGAGGCAGTTGACAATGACCTGGGATCGGTATACGAATACTATTGTTGGGACTAGTACAGCATGCATGATGTTTTATTACGTTACAAACGATGTAGCCTGTCTGTTGTGACTGTATACTGGTCAAAACTTGAAAGTCTCTTATTATCAATCATTTTAACACAATAAAATGATACATTAAAATCTAAAGGCGTAAAATATTTGCTCTAAATAAACGGAAACAACAACGAAAAACTTTCTCCTAAAAGTTATTTTCAGTCCTTCTTATTCAAACACAAACAACTTTGAATAAAATCGAAATGTCAGTGGATCGTAACGCTCAAAAACATGCCACTAATGAGTCCATTTGTGGAAACATTTTTGTGTATACGTTCTTCTTTGCAGTAAGTGCTTGCAGGCTTTAAAAAATGCGGTTTATTTCGTTCGAATCGACAAAAAGTCGCAAAAATCTTCAAATATTTTCTCGAATCTAGCTCAAACAAACTCCACATTATAATGAGATGCCAATATCAAGAAGGGCTCACTTTGAGAGATAAAATGCCTGTCAAGTTGCGACAGTCATCTTAAAGTGGAAAAGCTTAAACATTGTTTATGTTTTTCTCCCGATCGTCGAATAGAATGTCGTATGTTAAAGGTCTCTCACACCAAGAAGTAAGCTGTGTTAGGGGAGTCAGGACCGCTCACAATTAGTTTCCAACTTAACAAGTGCGAATCACTAACGTTTTTCCCGATTATCTAGTACAATTTGGTTGCGTTAGGTTTTTTGACGGAAACCTACTTGCACGTTTTCTTGTACGTTACAGTAAAAAAAACTTACCGCAACAAAATTGTACTAGATAATCTGAAAAAACGTTAGTGATTCGCGCTTGTTAAGTTGGAAACTATATATGTGCGGCCCGAAAGGTTTTTATCAACTTTTTTTCTTCATTGTTTAATGTATATATGTATTGTCTTTTCGAATTGCCTAACCTTTATGTTTTTGTCTTATTTCTATGTTAAAATGTTAAAAGTTATCCACCTAGGAAATTGTATTAAGAATGTAAGTAATCCTGATTGTTTATAATTTAATAAATTGTGTTTTATCTAAAAAAAAAAAAAAAATGTGGGCTGTCCTAATACTATCTTACTTCTTGCTGTGAGAGACCTATGGCTATAGAATCTTAAATCTTACCTTGACGTTTCCGTATTTCCACGTGAAGAGGATGACGAAGGGTAGACAGCAGATAACCACGCCCGAGAGGACAAGGATCACCGTCCTCATCACCCAGTTGAGAGCCACGACGCACGGGCTCTCGTCCTCACAGTATTCACATCCCTCAGCGCATTGGAGACACTCGAACATTCCCGGTGCGTCATACTGGCTCTCGTCATCCTGAGGGAGGGAGAGAGAAGATTCCTTCATTAATGTGTTTTTAATAAGTGAATATAGAAGTGAATAATAATGAGATGAATAAGTGAAATTACAGTGTAAAACCGAGGTCTTCGTTATACGTGAGAACGTAGTCATTTTAAAAATGTTCTTGGTAAAACGAATATATTTATATTTTTATATACCTATATATATTGAAATAATTTTGTTTATACTTTTAGTATATACGCAAATACCTGACAAACTTATCTAGGTACGTTTGTTTAAATAAGGGTTTGTTTAAAAATCATGTAGCAGATTTGAGTTTCATTTTGTAAGATAAGGTACTATAGGTTGAAGCTCATTGCCAACGTTCCCTGCTGTAGTGAAGGAGTATTACTGATAGTATTGTTGGTGTAGGGGAGTGGGGGGGGGGGGGGGAGTAGGTCGAGGGGATAACGACAAACAATGGACCAGTGTCTATATGTTCGACAAATTGAGCATCCAGGGTCTAAGCTAGGAGCACCTTCTCCCCAAGCAAGCAAGCAGTACTTTATAAACGCACATTTGTTCACCGCTTGTGTATCAAGGTCTTATGGTGCATCATAGACGGTCTTTATTGTGTTCATGTTTGCTCACAGCAGCATTTATCCCTGGAGGTTTCCACACGGTCCGTACGATATGAGGGCATATAGAAGATGGATTGAGCATGTTAACTCATACTTCCTCGCAATATCTTAGGATTAGCTGATATTGATTGATCTGATGAAGTTGAACTGATAACATTCAGAATGCGAAGAAGTTAGTGGCCCCTACACCTAGGGGCGCCCATAGTTACCAAGGTAACGATGGGCGCCCCTAGGTGTAGGGGCCGACTATGAATTCCAACCTAAGTAGGAGATTCTGACTTCTCATGTAACGAAGAGGTGCCTTAAGCTTGTTGTGTTAGATAAGTATAGTTCAGTGATGTTACTTATAAGTTCTACTAATAAGTTTGTGATATAGATATTTCATAAGTACTACCAGTTTGAAAGGTAACTTTAGTGATTCTTGTCTAACAGGATATATATTATTTCAATTTTAACGATTAAATATACCACGTTATTAATATTCAAGTATTTATTTAAAACTTCCTGCGGGTCGAAAGGATTGCAACCATTTTCGAGGGACAAGATTAATAAGAAGGAATTAAAAATGACATAAATAAAAATTTAATTTTTATTCTCTTATTGTTTATTCTTGCCGTCAAAAATGAAATTACAAACACATAAACTTTTAAACACACAGGTAAAATAAACATGAATTTTAAGTCTCCCAACAAGAAACTGCGTTGACGCAAACATTGAAGTCCTAGGAAATCTTGTGCCGCGAAATTTTACACTTATATAATAATATAGAATAACAATAATGCCCGCTTTAGATGTAACGTAAATACTTTTGTCAAGCACACGCACACGCACACGCACACGCACACGCACACGCACACGCACACGCACACGCACACGCACACGCACACGCACACGCACACGCACACGCACACGCACACGCACACGCACACGCACACGCACACGCACACGCACACGCACACGCACACGCACACGCACACGCCTGTGTTAAAACTCTTTGAAATCTGGTATAAATTTTCATTCATTTCATATTTTATGTCTCAAGGGAAATTTGCCGCGGCTGGGGATGCGCGGAGGCTGGTTACATATTTTATGTACGACAAGCTATGTTTTATTTGTTCGGTATCGCGAGTCAAGAGAAAAATACTAGAAATTGCAGTGTTTGACTGCCCTATACTCTCCGACTCCGATAATAATAAATAATTTAGCTTGAAGCGCATATTGGGAATAGAATAGTTCAAATTGCGTTCAGTAGAACATTAAAGAAACAATTTACCCGATGGTTACGATATTCAATAATGAAAAGAATCGTTATTAATTGATGGTGAATATATAATTGAATTGTTTGCTTTAATATTAAGAACCTCTTCAATGAGGTCCAAAATCATACTTCTTGCCCCCCTCCCATCCCCCTCACCCCCTTCGACCCCTATATTTTACCCTTTGCGCTCGTCTAACTCGCAGAAGAAGGAGTTTACAGGCAAGTACGGTAAATAATGAATATGATTACGAATACAGCCATGTGGCCATATTTTTTCGGGCATCATTGTATATGTATTGTATATGCACCAAAGAAAAGATTCTGGGTGTGCCCTATAGTAGGGATTTTATTAATTAATACTATTTTTCCTTGTGAGCTGGCCTCAGAAATACGGCACAACTCGCAGTGGCGTAGGCAGGAATATATTTCGGAGGGGGCTGCCCAGAGTAGAACATAGCTGTAAAAAGGTGTTCCACAATCGAGACAATTCCCCACAAAATAACCCCGCAGGCAATTAAAAAAAAACGCACTTTTCAAGTGTTTTAGATGAAGTTGGGGGGGGGGGGGGGTTCCTGGACGGGATATATTACACATACTTTACATTTAAAAATTACTATATTATTACATAATTTATACAATTTTACGTACGGTAGAATTTCCTGATTAATCAAATAGAGAAATTAACACCTAAATGTATTTAATTTTTTGCTTAAATTTAGATGACACGCATTAGATATAATTAAGATTTCAGATATAATGATCAAAGCTGGGATTTTGGAGGGGCTACATCCCCCCTGCCCCCCCAGCCCCCCCACTGGATACGCCATTGACAATTCGAGTCCCGACCGATGATATCAGAACAGTCTGTAACAACTTGTCTTCGTTCCTCGTTTCAGAATGTACATAAAAAAGTGCTTTTTGTACTAGTTATGAAAGAACTTTCTTGTTTTGAAATATTGCGTCAACATTCTTCTAGGATTGTTTTTTTTTTTTTTTTGAAACGATAGTTTAATTGATTCATACAAGAAATTTTAAAATATTGAAGCAACATTGGTACAAAATTATTAATCGATGAGAATGTTTTTTTTATGTACACAACGGTTATTGGTCTAATAGGCTTGAAATAAAAGTTCAAACTAGATAGACTTATATATGTTTTGTTGACGAGTAACGTAAGCTCAATGCAGATCCGACGACCCAAGCTCGTTCCGCGACGCTCAGCATGTTATAAACCATTGTTTGTTTGTTTGTTTAGATTTCACCGTTGTATGATTTCTAATATTTTTAGGAGGCTTAAAGGCCGGAGTCAATTACACTGACGAGGTTTTCCCGGTATAACCGTGTCAAAACGTGAAAATAAGGGATTAAATATATAGTGGATAAACTAAACAAGAGATTATTTCCATCAGTTGATATGGAAAACCTCGATCGTTGGTACTTATGTGTTTCCCGTGTGTTATTTCGCCTGTTGTTGATATTGATGGCAAAAAAAAATAAGCGCGAGCTTTTCATCTCAATTAAAGATAATATTTTCTTTCAAATAATAAAACAATAAAATTTCAAGCTGAAATACGGCCGAAGTTCTGAGGTGAAAATCGCAACAAAAAACTCGTGCGAGACACTATAAGGGTGAAAATAGACGTAGTATATTAATTAGTCTAAAGTTCGTCTCTATCCAAGATCCACGCCGGTAAAGAGGACTCCTCAAAGGGAGGCTTATTTCCCGCTCACCGTGCAAGGTTGTAAATGTCAAGCTTGTCACCAGGAAGGATGCACAGTTTAATAAAAGGGACCACCAATGATTTCAATTCATATAACAAAAACCACCCGCGTGACAATGACGAAGACGGGGGCTCAGGATTCGGTTCTTTTTCAAAGGATCGGCCATAATTATCTCTTTCTCCAGAAAAATTACCATCACTAAATGAAACTGCTATTTTAATGCTTTTCTTATACATACCCATTATGAGAGTGGCTAATATTGAATATTTATGGTCGAAGGTCCATTTGGTTTGGAGCTGTCTTTAACTGTGTTAGAAAGTGAGTGGTTTGCCAAATAAAGGAAATGATTGACAGCAAACAGTTCCTTTTAGCTCGCATTTTGCCGGCGTGCATTTTGAATAGCACAAGACTCAATTCTTAAAATAGCCGTGTTGCCGTGTTTTGTTTCGATCAAAGAAAGATATCAATCAAAGAAAGATACAACAACGGAGTTTCCTAGCAACACATTGTTTGTCCGCCTGTGATGTCACAACCCCCTCAATTGAGTCTTGTACTATTCGGATGGACAGAAGCCACTAGTTCTATTATTGAACACTGTGAATTGAAGCACGTGTATCCTTAGTGCTTGGAGCAGTTTAGTCAGTAAACACGATTTAGTTGTGTCAACAGGTGACGTTTGCTCATCCCGTAATGTAAATACAGATTAATTCAACCTTTGATGTGGGAATTATATTCCCATTGTAGTGGGATCACAGATTTAATTGCAACTAAACGATGATTATATACAATGTTGCATTCTTTGATGAAATATTTGATTAATTACTGAAATGTAATTGACATCGTTTGGGATTAATTTAACTTTGTAGTTTGTAGCACATTTAAACTAGGAAAACGATCTGTGTGACATGTTTATGAACGAGCACGTACACGTCATTACATAAAATTAAAGTTACCGTGTTTTTAAAAATGATTTAGGGCTCCGTTCTTGTTTCTTCCCACGATCCTCTTAATCTTCAAGAACCACTATTATTGCAATGTAAAATCTAGGTTAATAGCTGGAGGACATTGATATAACATTTGACAGTTCATGTTTAATTGTTTAACGTTATTTTTGTGAAGATTTAGGGGACCGTTGTTACACCCCTAATTAGCGGGAACAATCTAGGTTAACCTGCCGGGGGCCAAACATGGCCGGGCTTAGCATCTAGTCGGGGTGGGCGTGGGTTGATTTGTTGCAGTCTGGAAATGTGCTATACACACCAAACTTGACCGTATTGATACTGTGACAAGTCTTACCTTCCTTAATTGACTGGTGAGATAATCGGCTGTTGCATCAACGTGGAAAATCTCAGTAAATAATCAGATAATAATATCGTTCACTATGTAAATATAAAATTCAAAACGGTTTGAAATAACTTCTAATTTACACAGGTCTGTATGAATTAATCCTCGTATATTCCTTCTCGTAGATAACCGCTACCCCACAGTGACCTGTTCTCGTCAGGGTTCGGCAGTGACTGGGCCGGTTGTTATTGTCATTCTATATTCTTATCTATCCCTCGAACACTCACGTCTGTATATAGGTGTATAGTCCGAGGCGCAGAACTAAATGTATATTTCGTGACGCAAAACCTGGCGTCACACCGTGTGAGAAACATGAATAGATACCCCAAGGTCCGTAAATCACCTGGCAGGGGCTCGTCGAACTCGGTTTACCAAGCCTCCGCCAGGGAATTGACGGAATCATCTTTGTGCGTGCGCAAGGCCCTCTCTATCCTCTCTGTGGAGGTTCGGTGAACTTCAACGTTGATTTAATCCAACCTAAATACCTCTAAATACCTTTTTGGGGTCTCGTCAAACTTGTGCGCTACTGCCGCCGTTTTAGTGAACTAGCAGAACTTCTTTATCGCCACTGGTATCGTTATGATCTTTGTTGCCATGGTTACTGACTATGTACCTCCAATAAATTAACATATTCGTGACCAGGCGGAAAGTGACTATATAATGGCTTTCTCATATTTTGCCGCAATTTTTTTTTAGAAAAAACTTTGTAGTAATTGTAGTGTAACATTATACTTTCTCTACCACTTTCACCACAAAACCAATGATGTTCAACCCACATCGAGGCTTGTGGATGTTCTAAATTTCAACTTGATCAGACTTTCCGTTCGACCGCTATCGCGAGACAAAGAACAAGAAAAACAAAGAGAACGAATGTCATGTAAGAGTAAAATCGACACCGCTACGTCAGCTTAACACATTTTTTTATTTAGTTTCATTTAACATTTATTTGATGTTAAAAAGATAGTTAATACAATCAGTTATTGACTAGAAAAAATAATTTTTATTTATAATGAAAATATGACGAACAATATTTTGAAGTAAATTATAATTTGTTATTAAAGTATTTGGGTAATCTAAACTTACGTATAATTTATCAAAGTAGCTAAATTTTAAAATTAAACATAATCGTTTAACTTGAGAAGGTAAAACCCAAGATCTTGTACTCAAAAGATTTTCGTAAAATTAACATTATCAGACCTAACAAAAACGCAGTATTTTCTCTACAGAAAAACGCTTAATTACATTATTGCTACGTCCGCTCTTGAACTTAAAACGTTTAGGTAATCAGCTCTTGTTCAAGACGGTGGGCTAGTCTTGATATTAAAACCACGAGGCAATTAGGGTTTCTTAATATCTTTAGAACGCTACAAAATATTGTCTTAAATTTATTAAAACTGGAGTAGAAATTAAAAAATGTTCTTTTCGTAACAGAATTGTTTCGGCCCAAAGCTCCATTCTAAAACGGATTGACTTTTGCCTTCTGCCACGTACAGAGCTCCTGAAAATACCGGTAAATAAATGCTATTTTATCGATAAAATTCTGTTAAAATCGATAGCAGTGAGTTATGATGTAATTTGTGTGTTCACACGTATACAGTTCCAATTAAAATGTGTGGCGTACTTTTCTTACAAAGTATAGGCTTGTGCTATTTAAGCCCAAACCAAATGCACCAAAATTTGTAATATCTGATTGAGGTCCGAATTCAAAACTTTGTTAATCTTTGATTTAGTTCTTAATGCAAAACTTTGTTAATCTCTGGTTTAGTTCCGAATTCACAGAACTATGATAATCTCCGATTTCGTAGTTGCGGATTGGTTCTACTTCTAACAAACATTACTGTCCAAATGCATGGTGACTTCTTGCATATTACATCATAGGACTAAATGTACGTTCAACGGATAATCTGCAATTAACGGCTTATCTCGGGACATGAAGCTTGATGAAACTATGTCTGAGGTAAATCCATTACATTTTTTATTTCACTTACACAATCACAACATCATATTTTTCACGTTCAAAAAGTTTTAAATCCACTTCTTGGAATCGTCTGTAGAATCACATCCCATTTATTAACGACTTTTTCAAATTGTATAGAATTTAAAAGATTCTGAACAACCATTTTCATGGACACAGAAAACTCAATTAGTTTGTTTCTTTGTACGTGATCCTACTATTGTTCGAGTTTAGGCCTAAAGTTGTCCCAAGACTACCTTACACATGCTTTCGTCACAGGCGACTGATTTGTAGCCAATCAGCGATCGTGTGTGTCTCTCGAGCGGTTCGCTGGTTGGCTGCCCCGAATGTGACGAAAGCAGGTGTAAAGTAATCTTGGGTCCAGTATAGACAGCTGATAAATGTACTTGTGTTGGCACTAAGGACCAGTTTCACTTAACTTTAATCCGGCGATTTTCTGGTACAAAAATGGCACCGGTAAAAGCCACCATACATTTTTGTATGTAATGTTTGTTGAAATCATGGTAACCAATCCGAGATTAGTAAATTAAAAAGTTTGGTGAGTTCGGTCCCAAGAAATTTGCGAGTTACTTTTCTCGTGAATTCCGTTTTGCAACTCGATAATCCTTCAGGTTTGTCAGCTGTTGTTCACAGTGTCAGCTCAGCGGGCCGCGAGTCAAGCTTACGCTACGTTGTAGATAATATTGCGCCAGGTTGTCATTATGAACGACACGAGAATACACTTTTGACAGGTATAAAAGTTTTGAGTGTTCATGCTGCCGCGATTATGTGTTACCCCAATACAAACAAAATGTTTCGCACCTGTACCTGGAAAATAAATAACCCGAAAAGATGAAAGGCAAATAACAATATTTATTGTCAACAAGGACTATTTTTTTTTTAAATCGAGTATATATTATGGTCAGAGATAATGCGCAGTTTATAGAACACGAGACTCGAATGCGGCATATCGCCTGTTTGATAAAGGCAACCCTGACGGAGGTTTTTTGCGGTTTTCCTCATTCACAAGATAGATACTTGTGTCGTCTATTTAAATTTTAAAATGTCACAATATCTATTCAGACACTAGAGAGGCAAGGATTGCCCCTGAGTATGTTCCCTACAAACAAAAGTCATAATTATCATTATTATTACTATCTATAGTCTATACGCATTATCTACGTTGAAACAACTAAAGACTTACAGACAGGACCGTAACTAGGGTATAAAAATTACCCGGGTATGATTGGGCAAACTATCATGGAGGGTCTGGGATGCGGGCTCGGGGCGCACAACCCCGGAAATGTGTTTGATTATTACTGTGTGAAAAGTGTTTAAACGAGTTTTAGGCACGTTTTTTTATAACATTTACTACTGGTGGTCAGTGTGACTCTTACGGTGGGATTAGCAAGTCAAAATGGTATATTCCCTATTATTTACCTGGGTTACCCACCCTTAGTTACGGCCTTGCTTACAGAAGACTATATAGAGATGTTTGCACAATAATACCTACATAATGACACCACAATGTTTCGATTAATGAGTGACAAATAGGACTGAAGTTGCAATAATTGTAAGTGTATCAGAATCAATCTACCCCTTACGAACATTTCGTCTGCTCTTTGTCTACCCCTGATCAAATATTGATGTACTATCTATCCCAATTCAAAATGCACGCCGGCAAAATACGAACTAAAAGGAACTGTTTCTTATTGTTAGAGACTAATGCTGTCAATCATCTCCTACATTTGGCAAACCACTAACAATCTAACATATTAAAGACAGCTCCAAACCACATAGACCTTCGACCATAAATATTCAGGATTACCCTTTATCTTAATGGGTTTTTAAGAACTGTAGTAAAATAGCAGTTTCATTTAGTGATGGTCATTTTTTTAGAGCAAGAGATAGTTATGGCCGATCCTTTGAAAATGAAGCGAATCCTGAGTCCCCGTCTTTGCTATTGTCCAGCGGGTAGTTTTTTATATTTGAATAGAGATCATTGGTGGTCAATTTTTTTTAACTGCGCATCCTTCCTGTTGACAAGCTTGACGCTTACTACCTTGCACAGTGAGCGGGAAATAAGCCTCCCTTTGAGGAGTCCTCTTTACCGGCGTGTATCTTGGATAGAGACGAACTATAGAGCTCTCTCTCTCTCTCTCGCTCTCTGTCTGAGTAGTATCTTGTTTGCCCCAGATGTTAAGTTACTCAAATGTGTTCCACGAAATTCCCACGCTCAACAAGCAATGGATTATAAACAAACCTGTTGAATAGCTGAACTATCTGTCAGAGGTCTCTCTCATTCGTGGTAGATAGATATAAGCAAATACTGTAATATAGCAAATACTAGTATATACAATCTATCGGTTGTAATATTGGACAATGGTCTAAATTTTCAGCGACAGTTATGGAGTGATGCTCGCTATGTTAAATGATACGACTAAAATAATATGACATTTCAGATTGATTTTTTACAATATATTTAAATCATAATTATATCTACTACAAATGTTTTCAATACGCTGATGAGTAATTGCTAGCCTTACTTACACGTTTTAATGTACGAATATAGCAGCCATAATCGCCGTATCAATTAATTAAATTATAGCAACCCTATGTTATAATTAACTGTTTTTGGACATATTTGGGGTTTTCTTTCGAAAGTATATTTATATGGCGGCAACCCTACTGGATGGTCGTACATTGGTACTTTTGTACTTTCTTCCCACTTACCAGCTCTGATCATTATAATGATAATTTTACGTGCGATCGATATAAAAAACGAACTACTAAGGGTGTGTGGGAGGGAGGGAGGGAGGGAAGGAGCAAAGCGAGAGAGAGACAAAGAGAGTCACGGAAGTGACTGTTACCGCGCACAAGTCTCGACGCCATCTCACAGAACTCAGGTGCAATGAGTGATGCTCTCTCATTATACCCGGACCTATAACACTCTAATGAGGAGGAATCTAGCTAAACGGGCTGGATCCCCCCGCGCGATAACTGGGAGAATAGCTGATCGGCGTTGTGATTTGCGAATATCTTCCTGGTATGAATCGAGTAGTAGTGAAGCGTTTAATCAAACCAGCCATCATGGTGTGAGCTGCGCTCAACTCAGTCGCTTCGTGTGTCGTAGACCCAAAAAAAGCCCCACAACAATTATTAGTATCGGGATTGCAATCGCAATTACTGGAAAAAGTTAAGGCTCAACCACAACTGTCAGTATCGTTATTGTAGTCGGGATCACAAACGTAGAAATATGATTGACCATTACAATCCATCACGACGTTACGATATAGTTGTGAACAGCGTCATACAAACCAAGTGTGTTAATTCTTTTACGATTTCCGGATCTTGAGTACGATTACGATGCCGACAATGTGGTTGGGCCTTTTACTTACATGGTTGTTATGGCGCTGTTCAAAATAACATCGTAATGTCGTTATGATTTAGCATGAGAAAATGTACGACTGCAATCCCGATCGTCTTTTACAATAACGATGCAGGCAACTGTGCTTGGGGCTTAAGGTTAGCATCGTCGATAGGGGTGGCTCGGCGGTAAGATGTGATACTCTAATTCGTGAGGTCGCCGGTTCGATTCCGGCCACCGGTAATACCTTGACAAAAGGTTTTTCGAGGTTTTTCTGAGTCAAAACGGCGAATGCTGGGATAACATCGGGCATTCCTTTCGATCTATCCAAACATACTAACATTTTGCCCACTTTTTTATCTCTGTTATGTCTCCGTTAATAAAAACGCTTGATTAAAACGATTGATCCAATATAAGTTATAATAATTTGTTTGTTACCTTATTATTTAAAAATTTTATTTTTTCTATTGCATGTCATGTATATTATTTTACGTACCTTATGGTCTGCAATTATATTTGCATAAATAATAATTATTATGCAGTTATTTTTTCCGAGATCATGATTGTATGACAAGATGAGATCTTTATATGAGTAATAAGTTCTGATTCCAAAGTTGTGTGAAACAACACTCACCACGAACAGTTTCTCGTATTCCTCTTCAATGACGCTACCGTTGTAGTAGCGATGAATGGCTTTGGTGTCGGGGAAGTAGAAGCCTCGACGACAGACGCACTTGTAACTGCCACGACGGAACCCCAGGCCTGGTAGTGGCACACACTGAAACATGACCACACACGATGCTGTTACCCCACCTTAATTAATCATTAAGACATTCATAAATATTTGATAAATATTTGATAAATATTTGATAAATATGTGATAAATATTTGAGTCGTCTAATATCAAAAGTGTTCTTTTCAAAAAAAAAAAAAAAATTAAAGCTCTATTAATATGTTTTTACAGAAAGGTAATCACCATTCAACAAATATGTGCTTCAAAACAAGTATTTTTCTATGTTAAAAGACCGATGAAGTTCGTTGTCAGTTTCAAAACTTGACTTTGTCCAAACACTTTTCCTCTTTTTAAACTATAGTCTTTTCAAACTTGTATTTATATTTAGGGGTTTGCTTCAATTGAAATTCCAATGATATTAATTATCAATAAGCCACATGTTCGTGGATTGAGTGCATGCAATCATTTCAGATGTTCACACAAATTAATTGAAATACAATCACTTTTTCATTATTTTCTGTCTCCATTAAAGTGGAAAAGGCCAGTTTTGATACTAGACAACTCAAAAGATAATTTTCAGAATTGATATAGAAAGCCGTGGTTTGCTCTATCAACGGTAAACCTTTGTCACGGCCAATCAGAGCGCAGTATTCTCACTCATAGCCAATGAAAGAGGCCTGTGGCTTAGTCACGGGGGCTAGACACTAATCACTAGTCGTTTACGTAAAGGCGCGTTCAGACAGAATGACTATGGACTAAGACTGACAATAGAGTGATTAAGCCTTGGGAAAACAACGTACTCGGAAACATCCATCCCCAAATGTATTTCAACAATGCCAACAATCAAAAATCAACTTTCTTAATCACTCGTTCTTAAACACTAATCACTATAAAAGTTTGTTAACGCTTAGACATAAATCGTATACTTCAACCCTGTTAAACCTTAAATCGTTAGTCTTAAACACTAATCGTTAGTCTTAGTCATTTTGTGTGAACCCGCCTTAAACGGGCTTTTAACTTCGGTGTTCGTATGGAAACTGGCTAAGCGACCACGGCTAACCCGTTGGCTATTATATAGATGGTCATTATGTGGCGCATGTATTTCTTGAACGGTCTATTCTATGTTTTATGTCATATAAACTTTGCACAAACCTAAAATACCTCTAAACTGTTGAGCATTATCTACTAGAAGATATTCCGCATATCTGCTTCCACGCAGCTACGCAGTTTCACCCGATAAACGTAGAAAACGCTGTATCAGAGAAATCTTGTTGCTCAATATTTGAACTTTCTATCACGATTTCCCCCAAGAGGTTTTTTTCGTAGCATTGGATAAAAAATAAACTTAATTTCGTTCCCGTTGTTCCAGAATTCATCAAAACTGATGGGCGTAACGGTATTGGTTTGATCGGACGATCGCTACCCCCCTTCAACCCCCCCCCCCCCCCCCCCCCCTCCGTCAAAATCAGCATTCAGCTCTCATACACTTGCCGTTTGCATTGCATACCAACCCCCTACCCTCAGCTTCCCCGCGCCAGTCAATGCATTCATTAAAAAGCCAACGAAAATCCATTCAAGCATTTCCTTTTAAATCGAACGAAAGTTTTACCTTAAATTCAAAGTGGATAATGTATTTTGTAATTGACACTTTAATCAACATTAAAATGGGACTGAATTAAGTTCTATGTATCATTTGTTTAAATGTACTTCAAGGGAGAATTCACTTAACGTGGGAAGGTAGCTTCACTTTCAAATCCTCACATAAAAATCATTGTTTAATTATATCTCAATATTACTACTCGAAATCGAAAATCTGATGACATAGAGAACTCTGTCCAACAGACTGAATTCTAAATGTATTGTTATTTGTATTGCATTTTGATTTCTCATTGTGGATTTAATAAGCAAAATAACCGCTCTACTGATTAAGTCCTGTCTTACAATGTCCCAATAATTACTTATTCGTGGAATATAGCTTGTTGTCTTCTCCATGGCAACGACCAATCAAAACTCTTGAAATCCTCCAAATAACTTAATTGCTAAAAAACACTTCCCTATAGGCACCGAGATTGGCCACTGATGGCGCTAGTGAAAACGAATGAAGCGCTCCAAGTGGCAAAGTCGCGCAACAACCTGCTGAAGCAGCGTCGTTCTTCCTACGTCAATAAAGGGAAATTGTGAAAATTGTTTAATTAAATACGGGTTTTAAAATTTTCGTGCAGATTACGAATCCCATCAGTAAATCTTAAAAAGGCAAGCCACCATTTTAATCAGGACACGTTTTAGACGTAAAAACAACAAATAACACACAACAAACACAAACAAAACAAGACAATAAAAGCCAAAACAAAAACACAAAACAAAACAACAATACAAAATAAATACACATCAACAATAAAAAACAAAACAAACACCAAACAAAAACAAGATATATCACAATAATATCCAGCACTATTTTCAACCGCGGAATGAAATCTTCAGGAGTTTGTTGCTAAATTTGGCCACATATAGCGCTGTATGTACTAACACACGGTGCCTATTAGGAGATTCTAAGACCAGCCCTAACAATATTTGTTATATTTGTTATTCAGTCTGTAGGGATTGCCACTACAGTGCGCTATGCTCTCACATTTTCGATTTTGAATATAGCTTTCTTCAGACAACTAAAAACACAAAGATTTTGTAGCTATGTTTATGTAGAGATTCCTTCTTGCTAAGTAAGGCACCTTTCTTGTATTTAATAGTGAACATGATATAAGTCATAAGCAACCCTTCTAAAGATCTCGGCCACGCAGTTGGAAAATGTTTTTTATGCATTATCATTTCAATACTTTTTCATTTTTAAATTATATCTCAAGAATGGACTTCGAAATAGAAAATCTGAATCAACAGCGCACTGTGGTTTGGTAAGCCCTACATACTGAATGCTCTAAATGAGTTTTACATTATAATCATTATGGTTTTCGTTCTAAGTTATTTTATAACTAATTATCGATTTAATAATGTTAATAACTGCACTTATGGTTATGGTATTTATTTAAGTCTTTAGGGCTTAGCAAAACAATATGCGCTGTTGACAGATTTTAAATTTCGAGAAGCATTTTTGAGATATAATACAATTTTTAAACTTTTCTGCGTTTTTTTGACGTAGAAGTACCATTCGCACTTATAATAAATACAATACGTAGAAATAATTAATTTAAACAATTTGTAATTGTTGTTTTAGTTGACGCAGTAAATAGGCCAAAATACTTACACAAATTGTTGGGATGAATAAAGTTCACAGAGGAAAAACAAAGAATTCGCGTTTTCTCACAAAACTGACTTTACTTTTTGTGTATCATCCAATCACATCCCAAACAATGTAACCTCAATAAATCCAAGAATCTTCAACTCGAAGGTAATTCCACTTTTCTCTTAAAGTTGCTTAGTTTGCAAAGTTCAAGTTCCAGTGGTTTCGGTTGACCGCCCGTTTTCAACAAATGATCCCCTCTTAGCATCCCTCCCAATTCCCCGATGCCTCAGGGTAAGACTTTGGCGGGATGCCCGAATAAATCCGAAACGCAAGCACCGGTAACACGAGTGGGTGGGTGGGGGGGGGGGGGGGGGCGGGGTTCGCCCCGACGTTTAAGCCGGTTCCCATATGAGCGTAAAGTGATACGCGGGTAAACATGGTGGACTGGGGGTTGCTCGCTTCGAAAGAAAAGTATTGTTGGAAGAAGATATAGTTTGAGTAATCTGGCCAGATAAACGAGCAACTTCATTTGTATATAATTCCGTAGGTTATGGGTTCAAACATTTACAGATTGATGCACAAAAAACAGTCCTTTGAATCGCAGCGGTTATGTAATTGGATACATTTTGAGATACAGAGGAATACAAAATAATATTTCATTGTAGAGCTTCAAGGATTTGAAACTTCTCCTCCCTCACTATGGAAAATACAAACTCAGCCACATTCAATATTTAAAAGTGTAATCGCTTTATTAATTTTCTTTATAATTATTATTTTATCTATCTCCATAAAATTATATTTTATCTTCATATTATTGTCCGCAATTTTTTGTGATTCTTATATATTTTTAATTTTTTAATTTTGTGATTACTTTTATATTTTGTATTTATTATTTTGCTAAGGATAATATTATAGACACTAAAGCCCGAATGCATAGTTCACACTTAAGCCCTCCTCAACGCAGCCTCTCCTCAGCCTTACCTACCCACCAATTAATGAGCCGTCTACATGGCAATGCCGTTTGGTGATTGGTGGTTGGGCGAGGCTGAGGAGAGGCTGAATTGAAGAAGGCTTGAGTCTGTACTACACATACGGACCTATGTGATTGGGGCATAATTCCCTTTTCTATCATCCTCCCAGCTTCTACAACCGGAAAATAATAAATAAATATAAAAATATATTATGCAAATAAACCTTATTTCCAGTTAAATATATTAAAGCATACCAAAATTGGAAAGTGTGTCCGTGTAATATATTGACTTGCAAAACCGACTGTCTTTATACCCACAATTTGATACCAAATTGAGCTATTCTCCAAGTAAACATATTCGAGCCGCAATATTAACGTTGTTAACCTTCAATTAAGCGGCTTTGATCAAGTTTCTAGTCGCCACAAGGCAGACTAAGTTTAGTTCAGGTCTACATAACACAGACATAGTAAGAGAGGCTATAATCGATTCAGTTCAGGACCTGATTTTAGCACTAGGCCCCGGGTTATGAGGCGCAATATCTCATCAGCCGTTCTACCTCCCAAACCCAAACACTAAAGATAGACTCGACTCGGTGGTTTTCGGAGTCTGGATTCACAAGGTGACCAATTCATAGTCGTCTTTGACAAAGAAAGAAATTTTAGAGATAAATTATTTTTATTCTTAATAAATTTTGTTTCATTATAAGTATAATGAATGACTCCTTTGTAAATAAATTGTATGACTGTATAGGCTAGACATTAAATGAATGAACTATTTAAGTACATCACCTTCAAACTGAAACATTTATTATATATTTAAGTTTTATTTTCGATTGATTTGTTAAAATTAATTTTAAAATGACTCAAGAATGTTTATCTCGATACTATTTATACTTTTTGAGGTTGGACAAAATAAGAGGTATCGTCATTGTTGTCGTTCCAGACCCAGGATTTGAAGCGTAATTCCACACTATTGTTCACCTCATAGCGTGGATTGTGGGTTAAATATTACATTTAAGCTACCTTGGTAATGGCTGATTAATGTAGGCGTTTTTTAGCTAACATTGCACCGAAGTATATTTTCGACGAATTAACCCTGCCTCAGGCAATTTAATTATAGCTGAAACCATTTCACCCTCGGACGTAGTTAAAATCCGCATACCTCACTTATGTACTAGAAACATTACTGAATGATGGAAAAACCTTTTCTTTAGAATTTTTCTTGGGTCTATTAATAAATATCTAAATGAAGTACTTTCCGCTTATCAAACATAATGTTACCAGAAATATTGTGTATATTTATATCCATCCAACGTTCCGTGGTTTAATATGATTGTATTTTAGCTGGTATTATTTTTTTCTCAGGGTTTTCCTTGTTCACTTATTTTTATTGAACTAATATATTGTCCCTGTATGTAGTTTCAAATCATGGTTTGATGTGATTGTATTTCCTGTTGGGGATTACTTTTATTCATCGTCTTGTTCATCGTGTAATGACGTATATTACAAATAGTCCTCTATTGTGAATCTTTTCTGTACCTGAAGAAGACAAAGAATAATTAAATGAAGAACAACTCAAAGATTTCTCCACCTGTTCATGTTAATTAAAACAGTCTTGGTGAGTTCTCATTTCGTTCATATTATAATTTCTCATCAAGCAACTTCTTCGCTTGGGGCTTCCTCATCATGCAATCTATATTACAATCTCTCTCTCCCCCCCCCCCTCTCTCTCTCTCTCTCTCTCTCTCTCTCTCTCTCTCTCTCTCTCTCTCTCTCTCTCTCTCTCTCTCTCTCTCTCTCTCTCTCTCTCTCTCTCTCTCCATCTCTCTCCCTCTCTCTTTCCCTCCATCTCTCGTTTATTTCACTCCGCGATAGAAAACACGGCATATTTCACTCTCTACGCAACTCGTCACTCTCCGGATTCACTTGATTTGTTTGTTTGTTGCAAAAAGCTCTTTCAAATATAAATCAAACCTTAAATTAGAGAAACCAAAAGACGGCCTCACGGGACAACCAACGTCTTTCAGCTCTAGAATGTTATGATAACGAGGAAGTATTAACATATCCGGAGAGTGAATCTTACAACGAACTTTCTCAGGTCGCAAGAAAGTGTTTCAATACTTAATACTACTTAGTAAGTATAGACGTCGTAGAATATGACAAGTTTGCAGGATGCGGTTTGACAAGATGGTTCTAATGAACACACTGACGAAATCTAGCGTGAAATGCGGATGTTATAATGGGTGGAAAACTATGAATCGTGACGGGTTTAACAATTATTATATGTGACACGTCTTGCCGAATAGAAAACAAAGGATTTTCTTCGAAGACAGATGTGAATTGTGAGAAGGTTGGTGTGATAAGTAAACTTTAGAAACAAAGCTGTTCTTGGAATTGAAGACATTAGAACAAAATGGATTCGGAACTGTGTGTTACATTTAATATATCAGTATGATACTTGTGTTCAGGTAAACGGTGAATTTGTATATCATAAATCGAAGTCCTTTACTGAAAATCATTTTTTTTAACGGAGTGGGTAGACATATATATACAAAGATATGTATGTTCTTATTAAATGTATAATATGTAGGCTACAATGAAAGAAAATAGGAGGAAATAGACAGCAGTATTTATTTAATTGATAGTATGTATACTATACTGAGAGTAAAAAGAAGGGAATAGAAAGATGTATTTATTTTCTGTATAATATGTAGACTATTCTGAAAGAAAAGAGGAGGTGATATAAATAAGTATTTATTTACTGCATTATATGTAGCCTATACTGAAAGAAAATACTAGGGAATAGAGAACACTATTTATTTAATTTATAATATATATATATATATATATTTACTAGACTGAAAGAAAAGAGGAGGGAATAGAGAGCCGTATTGATTCAATGTATAATACGTATACTACTGAGGAGGGAAAAGAGGGTACAGTCTCAAAAAACACACGGAGTTTGATACGAGTACCGAAGCTGTCGTATATAAATAGCTCATTATTATTTTTGAAACTATTTTCTTAAAAGGTCAGGGTATGATTAACTACTTTGCCTTTTGTGAATTGTCTTAGGATAGGTCAGTGAAGATCATTTCAGAAAAGTTTTTACAGCACTTCCATTCCCTATTTGTGGGCAAGTTCCCAACAAAATGTTGTCTAGCCGTTTCTTCTTCTTATTCTTATTGGAACATAAACGAGGTCAAACTGTTCATAAATCATGTTTGGATTGTTTGAAGTACGAAAAACACTCGATGCAAGGAATACAACAAGATTTATAGTGAACGTTGTCTACATGTTAACATGGGATACTTGATAAACACCACAACACACGTTCAACTCCGGTGTAAAAATTGTGATCAAAATCGTTACATAAAGAAAAAAAAAGGCCTAAAATAAACATTAGGAAGAAGATGTTTTAGATTATTTGGAGGTTAACGACGTGTTTATATTATTATATTATTTTATTATTATATTATTATATTATTATATTATATTATCAAATACATATAGGTTGTATACTAAGGTATTTGACGTTACTTTATTATTTTTATTAGTTTAACTGGTTTGGCTTACTGCGCAGCCAAATATTCTTTTTAATAGTCTAGTATTTATATATAAATTAAAAAATAATGTTCACCCTGGCTATGTTGATAATATAATAGAACTAAGAAAAGATATCCATATAAGCATGACACAAGAAACAATGATGATTTCATTTTTAAATGAGTGAAAAAAATGAGCACCCATAAAACCTTACCAGCTGGTTACTAAGGTATTTGACCTTACTATGTGACATTCTTATTCTTATTTTTATTCTTATTCTTATTCTAATAATTCATTTTCTATTGAGACATAAATTACAGGGAGGTTAGAATATATATTTCCCGGGCAGCCCTAGTTAAAATACCCGATAGGGAACCAGTAAAGCAGAACAACAACGATAAACACCCTGCACGATGTTTACTAAAATGTTTCAATGAATTCGTTAGCCTACAAGCCAACGGTTTAAACGCGGTCGCTTAGCCGGTTTTCATACGAACACCGAAGTTAAGCTACCTGTGGCTAGGTGAAGAGGTGGATTGGTGACCACTCTCCTTCGAAACACTAGTTACCGTTGGTTAGAGCAGATTGGAGGGTTCGAAAGCTTGTGTAACAGCTTCGTTCTTCTCGTGAACTGCTCGGCAGTCCAGGTTAGTGGAGGAACCTATATGACTGGATGATGTATATGGTCTTATAACGATTCGTTTTGTGTTATGGACACATCAGTTTAATTGTTATAACAATTCTCAAGCCAAACATAGACATTGCAATAACACATTATATGTTACTTCTCTAAATTATAAACGATAAAATACGTGTTTTGATTGGAAGAGAGATCTTTGAAAATGAAAATATAATTGATTTCAGATCAGAAATCAAGTTTCACAACATGCACTTATTCGTCAAGGTGCGTTTTTGACGACAAAACGCACTTCGAATCTATATTTATTTAGGTTTTATACATTTTTTGTAGCACGCTTATAAAAACACTTATTGCATCTGAATGGGTTTTGATTTAAGAGTATTTTTGATCGGATTGGATACAATAATACATCAAATATTATTTACATTTTCTGATTGAATACAAACGTAATAAAGACTGTATATTTCTTTAAATATTATCTGAATAACTATGTTTGAACAAGCACTGACAATTTCAACAAGTGATTAAAAAATTATGTTTAAAAAAATACAAAACAAAACTATCTTGAATTATTGTATTTTTTAAATGTTTATACCCGGCACCTCCACCAAACACCAGAAACATCTATTTTTAAACATTGAAAAGTAAGTAATCATACCAACTTTCACCAATCACAGATTTCTTTCACATTTATGAAAGTTTTATTTATTAAATTTTCGAACAGATATATGTATATCAATATTTGAATCGTTATTTATACCATGCCACTATACTCAAAATCGGGTTGTATGTCTGCTGCATAGGTTTAAAAAAATTAACAAATGTAATAACAGCCAATGGCTCTGACACTGTCAAATTATAAACAAAAAGGCTAAATGAACTATAATGTAATCATTTTGTTTTCGTAAAACTGTAATCGCATAGTTAAATTGGAAAGCATAATATTCATAATCGGAATGTAAAATATCGTGATTGATTAAAATTATGATACTTTGTCTGAAGGTTAGAAAATATGGCCTTCAATGTAAATGTGTTTCAGTTTGTCGACAGCTGAATAAAGATGGACTGATGTAGCTCGATGGTATGTTCAGTATTAGCACGTTGTCCTTGGTATAAGGGTCTGTGAGTGAGTAAGTGGCTTGCTTTGATGTACTGAGAGGTTGAAGTTGCTTTGCCTGTTTGTTTGTTTTTTCGCCCCGACGTTTAAGCCGGTTCCCATATGAGCGTAAAGTGATACGCGGGTAAACATGGTGGACTGGGGGTTGCTCGCTTCGAAAGAAAAGTATTGTTGGAAGAAGATATAGTTTGAGTAATCTGGCCAGATAAACGAGCAACTTCATTTGTATATAATTCCGTAGGTTATGGGTTCAAACATTTACAGATTGATGCACAAAAAACAGTCCTTTGAATCGCAGCGGTTATGTAATTGGATACATTTTGAGATACAGAGGAATACAAAATAATATTTCATTGTAGAGCTTCAAGGATTTGAAACTTCTCCTCCCTCACTATGGAAAATACAAACTCAGCCACATTCAATATTTAAAAGTGTAATCGCTTTATTAATTTTCTTTATAATTATTATTTTATCTATCTCCATAAAATTATATTTTATCTTCATATTATTGTCCGCAATTTTTTGTGATTCTTATATATTTTTAATTTTTTAATTTTGTGATTACTTTTATATTTTGTATTTATTATTTTGCTAAGGATAATATTATAGAGACTAAAGCCCGAATGCATAGTTCACACTTAAGCCCTCCTCAACGCAGCCTCTCCTCAGCCTTACCTACCCACCAATTAATGAGCCGTCTACATGGCAATGCCGTTTGGTGATTGGTGGTTGGGCGAGGCTGAGGAGAGGCTGAATTGAAGAAGGCTTGAGTCTGTACTACACATACGGACCTATGTGATTGGGGCATAATTCCCTTTTCTATCATCCTCCCAGCTTCTACAACCGGAAAATAATAAATAAATATAAAAATATATTATGCAAATAAACCTTATTTCCAGTTAAATATATTAAAGCATACCAAAATTGGAAAGTGTGTCCGTGTAATATATTGACTTGCAAAACCGACTGTCTTTATACCCACAATTTGATACCAAATTGAGCTATTCTCCAAGTAAACATATTCGAGCCGCAATATTAACGTTGTTAACCTTCAATTAAGCGGCTTTGATCAAGTTTCTAGTCGCCACAAGGCAGACTAAGTTTAGTTCAGGTCTACATAACACAGACATAGTAAGAGAGGCTATAATCGATTCAGTTCAGGACCTGATTTTAGCACTAGGCCCCGGGTTATGAGGCGCAATATCTCATCAGCCGTTCTACCTCCCAAACCCAAACACTAAAGATAGACTCGACTCGGTGGTTTTCGGAGTCTGGATTCACAAGGTGACCAATTCATAGTCGTCTTTGACAAAGAAAGAAATTTTAGAGATAAATTATTTTTATTCTTAATAAATTTTGTTTCATTATAAGTATAATGAATGACTCCTTTGTAAATAAATTGTATGACTGTATAGGCTAGACATTAAATGAATGAACTATTTAAGTACATCACCTTCAAACTGAAACATTTATTATATATTTAAGTTTTATTTTCGATTGATTTGTTAAAATTAATTTTAAAATGACTCAAGAATGTTTATCTCGATACTATTTATACTTTTTGAGGTTGGACAAAATAAGAGGTATCGTCATTGTTGTCGTTCCAGACCCAGGATTTGAAGCGTAATTCCACACTATTGTTCACCTCATAGCGTGGATTGTGGGTTAAATATTACATTTAAGCTACCTTGGTAATGGCTGATTAATGTAGGCGTTTTTTAGCTAACATTGCACCGAAGTATATTTTCGACGAATTAACCCTGCCTCAGGCAATTTAATTATAGCTGAAACCATTTCACCCTCGGACGTAGTTAAAATCCGCATACCTCACTTATGTACTAGAAACATTACTGAATGATGGAAAAACCTTTTCTTTAGAATTTTTCTTGGGTCTATTAATAAATATCTAAATGAAGTACTTTCCGCTTATCAAACATAATGTTACCAGAAATATTGTGTATATTTATATCCATCCAACGTTCCGTGGTTTAATATGATTGTATTTTAGCTGGTATTATTTTTTTCTCAGGGTTTTCCTTGTTCACTTATTTTTATTGAACTAATATATTGTCCCTGTATGTAGTTTCAAATCATGGTTTGATGTGATTGTATTTCCTGTTGGGGATTACTTTTATTCATCGTCTTGTTCATCGTGTAATGACGTATATTACAAATAGTCCTCTATTGTGAATCTTTTCTGTACCTGAAGAAGACAAAGAATAATTAAATGAAGAACAACTCAAAGATTTCTCCACCTGTTCATGTTAATTAAAACAGTCTTGGTGAGTTCTCATTTCGTTCATATTATAATTTCTCATCAAGCAACTTCTTCGCTTGGGGCTTCCTCATCATGCAATCTATATTACAATCTCTCTCTCCCCCCCCCCCTCTCTCTCTCTCTCTCTCTCTCTCTCTCTCTCTCTCTCTCTCTCTCTCTCTCTCTCTCTCTCTCTCTCTCTCTCTCTCTCTCTCTCTCCATCTCTCTCCCTCTCTCTTTCCCTCCATCTCTCGTTTATTTCACTCCGCGATAGAAAACACGGCATATTTCACTCTCTACGCAACTCGTCACTCTCCGGATTCACTTGATTTGTTTGTTTGTTGCAAAAAGCTCTTTCAAATATAAATCAAACCTTAAATTAGAGAAACCAAAAGACGGCCTCACGGGACAACCAACGTCTTTCAGCTCTAGAATGTTATGATAACGAGGAAGTATTAACATATCCGGAGAGTGAATCTTACAACGAACTTTCTCAGGTCGCAAGAAAGTGTTTCAATACTTAATACTACTTAGTAAGTATAGACGTCGTAGAATATGACAAGTTTGCAGGATGCGGTTTGACAAGATGGTTCTAATGAACACACTGACGAAATCTAGCGTGAAATGCGGATGTTATAATGGGTGGAAAACTATGAATCGTGACGGGTTTAACAATTATTATATGTGACACGTCTTGCCGAATAGAAAACAAAGGATTTTCTTCGAAGACAGATGTGAATTGTGAGAAGGTTGGTGTGATAAGTAAACTTTAGAAACAAAGCTGTTCTTGGAATTGAAGACATTAGAACAAAATGGATTCGGAACTGTGTGTTACATTTAATATATCAGTATGATACTTGTGTTCAGGTAAACGGTGAATTTGTATATCATAAATCGAAGTCCTTTACTGAAAATCATTTTTTTTAACGGAGTGGGTAGACATATATATACAAAGATATGTATGTTCTTATTAAATGTATAATATGTAGGCTACAATGAAAGAAAATAGGAGGAAATAGACAGCAGTATTTATTTAATTGATAGTATGTATACTATACTGAGAGTAAAAAGAAGGGAATAGAAAGATGTATTTATTTTCTGTATAATATGTAGACTATTCTGAAAGAAAAGAGGAGGTGATATAAATAAGTATTTATTTACTGCATTATATGTAGCCTATACTGAAAGAAAATACTAGGGAATAGAGAACACTATTTATTTAATTTATAATATATATATATATATATATATATTTACTAGACTGAAAGAAAAGAGGAGGGAATAGAGAGCCGTATTGATTCAATGTATAATACGTATACTACTGAGGAGGGAAAAGAGGGTACAGTCTCAAAAAACACACGGAGTTTGATACGAGTACCGAAGCTGTCGTATATAAATAGCTCATTATTATTTTTGAAACTATTTTCTTAAAAGGTCAGGGTATGATTAACTACTTTGCCTTTTGTGAATTGTCTTAGGATAGGTCAGTGAAGATCATTTCAGAAAAGTTTTTACAGCACTTCCATTCCCTATTTGTGGGCAAGTTCCCAACAAAATGTTGTCTAGCCGTTTCTTCTTCTTATTCTTATTGGAACATAAACGAGGTCAAACTGTTCATAAATCATGTTTGGATTGTTTGAAGTACGAAAAACACTCGATGCAAGGAATACAACAAGATTTATAGTGAACGTTGTCTACATGTTAACATGGGATACTTGATAAACACCACAACACACGTTCAACTCCGGTGTAAAAATTGTGATCAAAATCGTTACATAAAGAAAAAAAAAGGCCTAAAATAAACATTAGGAAGAAGATGTTTTAGATTATTTGGAGGTTAACGACGTGTTTATATTATTATATTATTTTATTATTATATTATTATATTATTATATTATATTATCAAATACATATAGGTTGTATACTAAGGTATTTGACGTTACTTTATTATTTTTATTAGTTTAACTGGTTTGGCTTACTGCGCAGCCAAATATTCTTTTTAATAGTCTAGTATTTATATATAAATTAAAAAATAATGTTCACCCTGGCTATGTTGATAATATAATAGAACTAAGAAAAGATATCCATATAAGCATGACACAAGAAACAATGATGATTTCATTTTTAAATGAGTGAAAAAAATGAGCACCCATAAAACCTTACCAGCTGGTTACTAAGGTATTTGACCTTACTATGTGACATTCTTATTCTTATTTTTATTCTTATTCTTATTCTAATAATTCATTTTCTATTGAGACATAAATTACAGGGAGGTTAGAATATATATTTCCCGGGCAGCCCTAGTTAAAATACCCGATAGGGAACCAGTAAAGCAGAACAACAACGATAAACACCCTGCACGATGTTTACTAAAATGTTTCAATGAATTCGTTAGCCTACAAGCCAACGGTTTAAACGCGGTCGCTTAGCCGGTTTTCATACGAACACCGAAGTTAAGCTACCTGTGGCTAGGTGAAGAGGTGGATTGGTGACCACTCTCCTTCGAAACACTAGTTACCGTTGGTTAGAGCAGATTGGAGGGTTCGAAAGCTTGTGTAACAGCTTCGTTCTTCTCGTGAACTGCTCGGCAGTCCAGGTTAGTGGAGGAACCTATATGACTGGATGATGTATATGGTCTTATAACGATTCGTTTTGTGTTATGGACACATCAGTTTAATTGTTATAACAATTCTCAAGCCAAACATAGACATTGCAATAACACATTATATGTTACTTCTCTAAATTATAAACGATAAAATACGTGTTTTGATTGGAAGAGAGATCTTTGAAAATGAAAATATAATTGATTTCAGATCAGAAATCAAGTTTCACAACATGCACTTATTCGTCAAGGTGCGTTTTTGACGACAAAACGCACTTCGAATCTATATTTATTTAGGTTTTATACATTTTTTGTAGCACGCTTATAAAAACACTTATTGCATCTGAATGGGTTTTGATTTAAGAGTATTTTTGATCGGATTGGATACAATAATACATCAAATATTATTTACATTTTCTGATTGAATACAAACGTAATAAAGACTGTATATTTCTTTAAATATTATCTGAATAACTATGTTTGAACAAGCACTGACAATTTCAACAAGTGATTAAAAAATTATGTTTAAAAAAATACAAAACAAAACTATCTTGAATTATTGTATTTTTTAAATGTTTATACCCGGCACCTCCACCAAACACCAGAAACATCTATTTTTAAACATTGAAAAGTAAGTAATCATACCAACTTTCACCAATCACAGATTTCTTTCACATTTATGAAAGTTTTATTTATTAAATTTTCGAACAGATATATGTATATCAATATTTGAATCGTTATTTATACCATGCCACTATACTCAAAATCGGGTTGTATGTCTGCTGCATAGGTTTAAAAAAATTAACAAATGTAATAACAGCCAATGGCTCTGACACTGTCAAATTATAAACAAAAAGGCTAAATGAACTATAATGTAATCATTTTGTTTTCGTAAAACTGTAATCGCATAGTTAAATTGGAAAGCATAATATTCATAATCGGAATGTAAAATATCGTGATTGATTAAAATTATGATACTTTGTCTGAAGGTTAGAAAATATGGCCTTCAATGTAAATGTGTTTCAGTTTGTCGACAGCTGAATAAAGATGGACTGATGTAGCTCGATGGTATGTTCAGTATTAGCACGTTGTCCTTGGTATAAGGGTCTGTGAGTGAGTAAGTGGCTTGCTTTGATGTACTGAGAGGTTGAAGTTGCTTTGCCTGTTTGTTTGTTTTTTCTTCGGCTCGTTTACTGAACAGTTTCAAAAACTGCCACAAACGTAGGGTTCATGTTTTGTAACTATCTTCCAACTCTGTCCCTCTCTGATATCCATTACAAGCACCAGATGTTATTTATCTGTACATACGAAATACACTGGCGGAGAAATTGAAGTGCCCAGAGCAAAGTATTGATGTGGTTAAGATTTCCATTCAAAATGAACGTTGTTTAGCAACCAAAAGATATAATCTATTCAATTTCAATTTTATTTTGATTCGAACTTCGGTTACAGTCTTGAATGTATAGATATTTAAATTGAGATGACAAACATTGAACGTAGACAGAACTATTTGCAAGATGGTGGAGCAAAATTACTAACATTCTAACTTAAATGAGACACGAAACTTACGAATTACAAAAGGGACAGAAAAACAGTACATTTTTGAACACTAGTTGTAAAAACTTATGGTCATAATATAGGCTAGATGATATGCGAACACAAATTACATAAATTGTGCCGAGGTCATCGAACAACATGAGGCCAAAAACGACATATGTAGCAACAAAGAGTTGTTTGACAATATTTAGTAACAAATTAGTCACATCTATAATTAACTTGTATGATACACGTCAAAGATCTATGAGAGTTTTAAAACTTAACAGTAGGCAACACATCGTCTATGACGTAAAAACCCAGCCAAATTTCCGATGTCTAATCTAATCTTATCTCCATTATGTAGTGCTTTATTCCAATTTATCCAAATTATGAGAAGTAGATCACATCAAAGATAGTGTAAATCTGTGTTCAAATTGAAACAGTATTCACCTTTGATCCCACTGTGTATACCTGTATAACAACACTATTGATTTATTTCATAATTGTTTCATTTTTAGGGCGTATTCGACACTAGATCATTATGACGTCTTTATGACGTCAGGGGAATCAGATACATGACATTTCGCCTGGTCTCCATAGGGCGAACCAAAATCATGTTGGTGGTAGGGGGTTATAGAGTGTTGAGAGAGGTCGAGGGCTTTAAGGTCACATCTTAAATATGACAGACAAACTAAAGACGTGTGTAAGATTTTTATGAATGAAAAATAGTATGATTAAGGATGTGAAAGAGATACATTTCTTTTCATACACCGCGGTTACCATTAGGGGGGACTTACCTCGACCGGATAAAGGTAAGGACACCTCTACGTCAAAACCCGCAAAAAAGTGTTATTTTTAAATTTATATCAAGCATGGACTTCAAAATTGAAAATCTGAATCAACAGCGCACCGTGGTTTGGTAAGCCCTTCATACTGAATGCTCTAAATTGTGTCTTATATTATAACCAGTACGGTTTTCCCTTCTAATTAATTTCTTACAAATTATGGATTTAATAATCAAAATAACTACCCTAATGGTTATAATATTTCAGTCTGTAGGGCTTGCAAAAACAAAGTGTGCTGTTGACTAACATTTGCGATGGTGTCATGCAATCTTGAGATATAATTAATACATTAGAATTTTCTGCGGTTTTTGACGTAGAGGTACCCTTTGCTCTTAAATACTAAAAAGGAAGTGTAGTAACTTTACCATATTTTTGTGAACCGATATACAGGAATACATATTTTATCTACGGACAGATGTTAATGTTTTGGTTGCATTAAGTATTATTCAACACGTTTACTACGTGACCTGTATCATGATATTCAAACATGAGACGATATAAAGCATCCACTACCTATCTATAAACAGTGTATTTTGGATCTTTTACGTCAGGTTGTTAAAAGAAAATCGACTTCCCTTCAAAAGAAAAGAAAACATCGTAAAAGTGTCATTCACAAGTCACACGGTTATATAATATATATACACAAAAATCTGTTTTTCCAGCGGTATTTCTTCCCCTACGCCCGCCCGCTAAACTTGCCTTCCTTATGCGCGCGGGGTGGTTTTCAACGCTGATAAATGTTTCACCAACAAACACACAACCCTCTCATAAAGAAGACGGGAACAGTGGCGCATCCAGGGAGCAGACTTTCAGTTTATTATGCAAATTGATCACGTCGGCTTATGTGTCGGGACGGAAGCGGAAGGAGGAGAATAGAAGTAGAACAAGAAGAAGAAGAAAAAAAAGAAGAAGAAGAAGAAGAAGAAGAAGTCAGACCTTCAGGATTACCGATGTGGGCTTTATGACGAAGAACAAACACAAATTGCTAATTTAAGAAGGCGAAACGCGATGTGAAATAGTTTGTTTAAAAGAAGTACCGTTACTAAAAGCTGAACAATACTGTGGGCGATGTAAGCAACATAAAAACCTTTGAGAAAAGATTGATTATGAACATAAGAGTCATAGTTGTCTCAAATAGTTATTTTGTAGAGTAATCGTGCTGTAAATATTTTCTGTTTTGGGTGATATTATAGTGGAAATCTGTTTAACCAAGCAGGTAGCCTAAGGCTGTATACCCATCTTCTCTATACGCAATCTGGGATTTCGGTCTTTTTAAACTTGTCACGAAGTAAAAAATGTCATCTCCTAGAGAATATAGATACTCTTTGTTCCAATAGATGTTTCCTTTTACAAAATGTTCTTATTTACCTGGAAACGTGGAAAGAGCACTAAATTTTGTAGCCTATGACTTACTTTGTTTTACTTTGTAACAATCTCAAAGCTTTTTAACAGGCATGACTCGGGGGTACTTTGCATTGGATGTGGACATAGAGCCTTTGCGCTGTGTAATAACAAAACCTGAGCTTCATGGCGCCCTGTAAAGAGGGTAGATAACGTTTGGGCATCTAATGCTACTTTATGATGAGATAATTCTTCAATCTTTTACGTTCTCAGAAGCAACAAGGAATGTAGGTAGAATAACATGTCTTAAACTTTTGAAAGTTATAACATGACTGTTACGTTACATTTTTATTCAGGTCAGATCTAAGCAGAATCGACAATAGCCCGAGAACTGTAAACAAGTACTGTACAACAGCCCGAGTAATATAACAGCTGAAACCTGTGAGATACCGGCCGGTGTACGACTATAAAGTTGGCATTGAATATGGCCGACTAAAACCCCAAAAATGAAAAAAGATAAAACACGCGATAATCTTCCCCGCTCTCGTTCCCGGAGGGCATTGTGCACGGCAATAAGCTTATTCGGGCTTCCCGTTCCCGCCTGCGTTTCCGTTCATATTCCCGTTTCTATATCCATTTCCGTTTCCGTTTTCGTTTCCGCTTCCGTTTTCGTTTCCGTTTCCGTTTCCGTTTCCGTTTCCGTTTCCGTTTCCGTTTCCGTTTCCGTTTCCGTTTCCGTTTCCGTTTCCGTTTCCGTTTCCGTTTCCGTTTCCGTTTCCGTTTCCGTTTCCGTTTCCGTTTCCGTTTCCGTTTCCGTTTCCGTTTCCGTTTCCGTTTCCGTTTCCGTTTCCGTTTCCGTTTCCGTTTCCGTTTCCGTTCCCGGAACTCATTACGAGAAGGGTATTGTGCACGACAACGAACCTTAACATACATCTTTACATTCTCGGACTTCCCGGTTCCGTTCCCGTTATCGTTCCCAGGTTCTTGTGCACCCTGCTCTCATCAAAAAAATTCCAGTCCCGACCAAGCTGGAATCTCATTCAACTAGAGGAATATAATATGGATACAGAGACTTGAATCTAAAAATATATTTCATACTTTAAAACACCTTCCGTAAGAAGGATTAAGAAGTCTGGGACTGACTTGCATACTGAAGGAAACGGGGGTAACTGCTCTCTACAGCTGACGACTGAACACTATTAACCCAGTAAGAAAGTTTTGAACACTTTTATAGAATGTTAGCTCTCTAGCATTTATCTAGACTGTTTACATTATACTTGGTTCCAATCTAACTAACAGTCTGCCAATCACTAACCTGAGAAGGCTACTTAGCTGTCGCCTTTTTTTGTTGCACATGTCAGTTATGTATAAAATCTAGTCGATTTGGTGAAACACAGTAACAAAAAGTCGGGACCTTCCCCTATACAGCGTTAGCTATATCCGTAGTGGTCATATTATCGTCGGTACCGGCCGAGAAGGTGAGTGCTTTCTTGAATAAAGGGCGATAATTGACATCGATTATCTACAAAAAAACCATTGCTTTCTTGAATAATGGGGATGATTGACATCGATTATATACAAAAAACCATTGCTTTCTTGAATAATGGGGATGAATGACATCGATTATCTATACAAAACCATTGCTTTCTTGAATAATGGGGATGATTGACATCGATTATCTATACAAAACCATCGCTGTCTTGAATAATGGGGATGATTGACATCGATTGTCTATACAAAACCATGGCTTTCTTGAATAATGGGGATGAATGACATCGATTATCTATACAAAACCATTGCTTTCTTGAATAATGGGGATGAATGACATCGATTATCTATACAAAAACATTGCTTTCTTGAATAAAGGGCGATAATTGACATCAATTATCTACAAAAAACCATTGCTTTCTTGAATAATGGGGATGATTGACATCGATTATATACAAAAAACCATTGCTTTCTTGAATAATGGGGATGAATAACATCGATTATCTATACAAAACCATTGCTTTCTTGAATAATGGGGATGATTGACATCGATTATCTATACAAAACCATCGCTGTCTTGAATAATGGGGATGATTGACATCGATTGTCTATACAAAACCATGGCTTTCTTGAATAATGGGGATGATTGACATCGATTATCTACAAAAACCATTGCTTTCTTGAATAATGGGGATTATTGACATCGATTATCTATACAAAACCATTGCTTTCTTGAATAATGGGGATGATTGACATCGATTATCTATACAAAACCATCGCTGTCTTGAATAATGGGGATGATTGACATCGATTGTCTATACAAAACCATGGCTTTCTTGAATAATGGGGATGATTGACATCGATTGTCTATACAAAACCATGGCTGTCTTGAATAATGGGGATGATTGACATCGATTGTCTATACAAAACCATTGCTTTCTTGAATAATGGGGATGATTGACATCGATTGTCTATAAAAAACCATTGCTTTCTTGAATAATGGGGATGATTGACATCGATTGTCTATACAAAACCATTGCTTTCTTGAATAATGGGGATGATTGACAGCGATTATCTATACAAAATCATGGCTTCCTTGAATAATGGGGATGATTGACATCGATTGTCTATACAAAACCATTGCTTTCTTTAATAATGAGGATGAATGACATCGTTTATCTATACAAAATCATGGCCTTCTTGAATAATGGGGATGAATGACATCGATTATCTATACAAAACCATTGCTTTCTTGAATAATGGGGATGAATGACATCGATTATCTACACAAAACCATGGCTTCCTTGAATAATGGGGATGATTGACATCGATTGTCTATACAAAACCATTGCTTTCTTTAATAATGAGGATGAATGACATCGTTTATCTATACAAAATCATGGCCTTCTTGAATAATGGGGATGAATGACATCGATTATCTATACAAAACCATTGCTTTCTTGAATAATGGGGATGATTGACAGCGATTATCTACCCAAAACCATTGCTTTCTTGTATAATGGGGATAATTGACATCGATTATCTACACAAAACCATTGCTTTCTTGAATAATGGGGATGAATGACATCGATTATCTATACAAAATCATGGCTTTCTTGAATAATGGGGATAATTGACATCGATTATCTACACAAAACCATTGCTTTCTTGAATAATGGGGATGATTGACAGCGATTATCTACACAAAACCATTGCTTTCTTGAATAATGGGGATGAATGACATCGATTATCTATACAAAATCATGGCTTTCTTGAATAATGGGGATAATTGACATCGATTATCTACACAAAACCATTGCTTTCTTGAATAATGGGGATGATTGACAGCGATTATCTACACAAAACCATTGCTTTCTGGAATAATGGGGATGAATGACATCGATTATCTATACAAAATCATGGCTTTCTTGAATAATGGGGATGAATGACAGCGATTATCTACACAAAACCATTGCTTTCTTGAATAATGGGGATGAATGACATCGATTATCTACACAAAACCATTGCTTTCTTGAATAATGGGGATGAATGACATCGATTATCTATACAAAACCATTGCTTTCTTGAATAATGGGGATGAATGACATCGATTATCTACAAAAAACCATTGCTGTCTTGAATAATGGGGATTATTGACATCGATTATCTACACAAAACCATTGCTTTCTTGAATAATGGAGATGAATGACATCGATTATCTATACAAAACCATTGCTTTCTTGAATAATGGGGATGATTGACAGCGAAAATCTACACAAAGCCATTGCTTTCTGGAATAATGGGGATAATTGACATCGATTATCTACACAAAACCATTGCTTTCTGGAATAATGGGGATGATTGACAGCGATTATCTACACAAAGCCATCGCCTTCTTTGAGGTTAGTGATTGGCAGGGTGTTTCTTAGGTAGAAACAACCTATAGAAACGTTTTACAATTAAGCAGGTTGCCAAGTAAGGTAGAAACGCCCGTGCACTTAGTCACATGTCACGGTTCAATCACTTTATTCCTTTGCTGATGGTTAAATGGTAAGTGCTTTCAATAGCGGCTTTACTATCATGTTGGGTTTCTTGTTTTAACAATACTTAACAAAGATATTTAAACCTCCATAGGTCACGTCAGCAAAATTCTGTCTAAAACTAAAAACATACCATAAACCTTAGTTGAGTAATCAAACCAAACCAACGCTGTATACTCAAACGCTGTATAAAGTGTATTCACATAATGAGAGTGGTGGGTAATACTGGGAGACAAATTGATATGTTTTTAAAGGCGACTGGGAATTTGAGTTAGCGTTAAGTTCAATTTTTTTAGAAATAAAAACCATACTGATTATAATGGTAAATACAATTTAGAGCACTCAGTATGTATAGGGCTTACCAAAACACAATGCGTTGTTAACTCAGATTTTCGATTTCGAAGTACGTTCTTGAGATATAATTTCAAAATTAAAATTTTGTGCTGTTTTTGACGTTGAGGTATCCTTCCCTGTTTAGTTAGCAAACGCACAGAAATAGGATACAATTCGCTCGCACACTTGGCTGAAGATAGCAGCTGCACTAATGAGCAAACAAGGCCCGACCTCTGCAGTGCCTGGGGACTCAAAGATTATAACTCGGAGAGTATTTCCAACTGATTGGGGCTTAACCCCCTCATCTTCGTGCAACAAGGCTTATCGCAACGTTCTAATGACTTGAAAGTCCTCCTTTATAGGGAGAGAGCTCTGAGAGGATCCAGTGAAGATGCCAAACATATTTGTGACGTAAACCAGTTGTAACATCACCTTCATGATGTCCTATCCGGTACATATTAGTTGTTTCTCAAAAATATATTTCTTCAAAGAAGCATTCTTCAAAACATTAGAATTTTAAATGTAAGAAAAAAGGATTTGTTGCCATGGAATTGTTTTATCACATGCTATTTTCCATAACAAAAACGAACCTCATAACGAGTATAAACAAATCTTGATATCCAATATGTAGCTCGATTGTGCATCTCGCTCGTCATTTTTCTTTCTGCCTAAAAAAAATTTGAAAAACTTTGTTTTTCATAGGTCCGAATTCATCATACATTGTTAGTATCCGATTTGTTAATATAGGATTGGTTATCAATCATGGTTTCAACAAACATTTATTACTCATGCATGGTGTTATCTATCAGCTGTCGTGTTGTTGGGAGAAAATATCCTATTAGTGGCTAATCTTGGGAGCAAAAAGTTGTGAACAATGCATGTCCAAGTCGAATTAATTTATTAATTAACCTATTCATTCATTCATTCATTCTCGTATTTATTCATTCATTCATTCATTCATTCGTTCATTCGTTCATTCGTTCATTCATTCATACATACATTCATTCATTTCAATTACCACCTTCAATTCCTAACCTACCATCGAATTACCTAATTTATTAATTTTACATTTAATTGTTGAACAGCTGAACGCTAACGATGCGATAGTTAACGAATGTTAACAACGCTTGAGTTTGTGTACAATTGTATTCTCTCATTGTCACATTGCTTATCACATTATGCATTATTGTTCGTTCTGCACTAATCACAGACCAATGTGGACTATTCATGCATATAGGATTAAAATAACATGGGTAATAGTCAGGTTAGTAAATAAGTTCTTGTTTACTGTATTTTCTGCCAAACCACAATAACCAGAAACAATTTTAAGTTGAAAACCTTATACCACTAAATGAATTTTGTTGCTATAACTGATCCAAAGTCCCCGTTTACATATAATCCAGTATCACTAAGATGTAGATTAGAGTCAATTTCCAACGTGACAAATTCCAGCTTGAACCGGGAATCGAACCCTGGCCGTTCTGCATTGGAACCAAGAATAAACCAACTATATGAACGAGACACACTATAAATGAACAAACTTTATTTGGTACTTATTTATGTAATTCATTTGAACAGGTTGTGTGTTTCTTCAGATTTTTTTAAAGTGCTTTTCTTGCTGTGCTTTGCAAATATTTCATCGCAACGGCCGCCAAAATACCTTGGAGACGCTGCTTTTCACCCACATTCACTATACTCCCATGGTGATTTGATGAAGTCTCCTTCATACTTCCATAGGATTTACCTTGTGGCACAATGTGGCAGAATGTGGCACAGTGTGGCACAATGTGGCACCGGTCCATGCAGAAGTGACTGTGAGCGATGAGGGGCGGTGAGGAATGATTATGATAAGCCCCACCCGAGCCTAGCGCTCCTACCGGAGACGAGATGAACCCGCTCTGCTTGGCTATAGATGCAGCCAAGGGTGTCAGACCTAACAACCTGTCACACTTGAGGTGAGGTTGATGGTAATGGATTGTGACGCGGACATAAGACGGGAGTTACAGGATTGGATACAAGAAAATGTGATGTATGAGGAAGGAGAGGGTTTTTATATGGAAGGAATACACGAAAAAAAGTTAATAAAATATAATAAGTATTTATAGTCAATCGTTTACATGTCCAACAGGGCCTAGATTCAAAAAAATGTCTAACTCTAAGGTCCGAATTCACCAAACTTTTTAAACGGCCGGTTTACTAATCTCGGATTGGTTACCATGGTTTCAACAAACATTACATACAAAATGCATGGTAACTTCTACCGGGCGCCATTTTTTATCACCGATTAACAGAAAATCGCCGGATTAAAATTTGGTGAAACTGACCCTTAGTTATCCTGAGTTAGGCAAATCCTATCTAGATAAATCAAGACAAATCATCTCTAGGTATTGTTACGCATTAACAAATTAAATATGTTTAGTTTAATTGTTGATATTTTACCATAGTTTATCGTTAGCTTCGTTTGTTTGTCCAGTTCCAAGTACAGACATGTACTCCTGGAACCAGCCGGATGTACGTAATGAAAACGGATATGGGGGCACAAAGTTCACCTACCGTCCGCATGGACAAACAAACACGCTGTGCCTTGTTTTTACACATTTGCGAGGCGTATTCGAAAATGGTGAATTTAATCCCAATGCTTGTTCCATTTCTTCATTCATTTCAATTGTTCATTCATTCTACATCTAGGCTGAAGGCCTACTTACAATAATTGTGGTGTCGGGTAAATCGTTAGTCTTAAACATGGTTTTATTAATCGTTCTGGACGCGGCTTAAGTCTCTAGGACTTAACGAGTATTAATTGTAAGACTATGCCTAGGCCTACGCCCTGGTCCCATATTTATTCATTAGGTAGGCCTAGGCTGGTAATACCTATGCCTATGTTCTAGGCCTACTAAGGGTCTTTAGTAATCGTTCTGAAAGCGGGCTTCAAGAGTATTTGTAAGACAATGTCTAGGCCTACACCCTGGTCCCATATTTATTCATAAGGTAGGCCTAGCTTTAGTAGGGCCTAGCTATAGGCCCAGGCTGGTAATAACTAGGCCTATGTTCTAGGCCTACTAAGGGTCTTTTAGTAATCGTTCTGAAATCGGGCTTCACGAGTATTTGTAAGACAAGGCCTATGCCTAGACCTACACCCTGGTACCATATTTGTCTAGGCTAGGCCTAGGGAATGAAATGAAATGAAGGCATATCCATAGAGAAATAAAACAGAGCCTATCATTAGTCTAGGCCTAGGCTTATGTTCTAGGCCTACTTAGGGTATTTTTGTACGAAACCACGGTGGTCAATATATTTTGTTGGCATTATTATTTGAACGTGGGGCCTAGGCCTAATTGATGAGTTTTTTTAGGTTAGGGGGCAGGCCTGCCGGAGTTTTAGGTTGTCATACATAATAAAGTTACCTTCTACCACACAGAAAATATAACAATCACCAATAAACACAGGGTTGTTTGATTCATCTCTTGTTAATATCGCCGTTGGTAAAGCACTAGTGCTAGCGATACCTTCCATGATGCTTTGTATATCAAGTTTTTGACGCGATTCTTGTTATTCAGCACCCACTCACCTTCTAGCACATGTAATACGTATGAATCTTCGATTGTCACGGGATTATTTTCTCCTTCACTTGTTATTATTGCCGTAAATTCATAATATTTGGGGGAATGCGTCCGACGCGGCGTCTTCCATTTCGAAAGAATTGGCGCCTCTTAGGTTGGAATTCATAGTCGGCCCCTACACCTAGGGGCACCCATTGTTGCTATGGATTTGTTTTGTTTCTGGGAAATAACGTGCAAACAATTGTTACCTTGGTAACAATGGGCGCCCCTAGGTGTAGGGGCCGACTATGAATTCCAACCTTACCCTCACTCCTTCGCCAGGAGCAGTAGTAAAAATAAGTACTCCAGTTGTACCAGTGGTAAGTTAACACCGGACAGAAAAACGTTCCGAGTTGAAACCACGTCAAGTACCCCCGGACAGAAAAACGGGTTTTTCTCAATGTTGTACTCCTGGAGTACTATAACGTGGACAAACAAACAAAGCTTTTATGACATTGCAGAACGAAATATGCGTGAATTGTATCACACAGATTTGGCTAAACTAGGACCTATTAGCACTTAGGCACCTCCTAAATCCTCCTCATAACAGTTTATTTTCTTGCCACCAGATTGCATCTCGTCTATTTTGAGTGGTCAGGGCTACTCAAAATTATCATAGATAGCGCTGCTAATCAAACTCCTTTCAGAGCTATTAATGATATAACAATAAAACAACAATGACGAATTCACAGTTAAACTCCTTATAGGGTACGCACAACACCGAAACACAACAATGAAACAAATGAATTTAACCGATGGACAAGCAAGCTGTCAAAAAAAATATGAATTCTTAAGTTGGGAAAAACAAACGTTCAGAACGTTCACACACTTTCAGATAGTTGCTGTCCATTACTTAACATAAATCTTAACTGGCGAGCAGTAACTATCGTTACAACTAATTGTTTCTCCTCATTATTTGCAAAGATATTACTTTGACGGCTTGTTGTTTGTCCACCAGTTCCATTCATTTATTCCATTGTTGTAGTTCGGCTGTTACGTCATATGTGCGTACCTTATTAGTTTCTTGCCACCAGAATGCATTTATTATATTTTGAGTGGTCAAGGCTAGTTCACGTACCACTTAAATGAGTTCTATTGAAACAGCGCACGTATGTACAGAAATGTTCTAACCAACAATTTCAGAAATGTTTCATGTACACTGCCCTCAGTACCAGGCTTGTTTCAATGTTTTCCCTTCACCATGGTTTCTAGCGAGGTGGCATCTGACATCTGTTGAAAATCCGTGCAAAGCAATTACTTTTGGATTGATGTGGATGTTGTTCTATAGAGGACTCAAAATATACTAGACGCATTCTGGTGGCAAAAAAATAAACTTCTATTAGGAGTGGTCTAGCTGTCAATTTTCATTGTTGTTTCATTGTTATTATTCATCAATGGCGCTGAAAGGAGGTTGCTTAGCAGCGCTATCTATGTTAGTTTTGAGTCCTCTATGGAGAGGCGTTGCAAGTGTTGTGTACAACGAGCGTTGCGAGCGATCCGGTCAACGGTCACTGAAAACTGGATACACACAATTTTCAACAAAAATAATTCTTAAGTCATTGCAAAACTATTGGACTTCTTTTGATAATTTTACAATACTAAGTAGTGCACTGCCTCCTCGATGGGGTTTCGGTTAATTCCAGCATGCGGAGATCAGTGGCCGGAACGCTCGCAGCGCTGCAGTGTAGTCGTTTGTTCTACGCTTCCCTATTCCCCACATTTTCGCCATGGGTTTGTTGAAGATTTATTTGTAATTTATAAATATTATATAACACCTCATGTTTGTTCGTGGATTGACTCTATTCAGCGTGTTATCCGATGTTTGCAGAGCAAACATTCTATCATCCGAGAAAATATTGTTGTTTGATTTATTCTTCCTGTCTTTCATCCCATATTTGAACTCCGTGTTGTTGTTTGTTGTATGATAACAATTAATTAAGGATTAGAATTTCTGCTGGGGTCTCCACATTTACCTCTAGAGTGGTATTGCCAGTTCAGAGTGGTATGATTGTGTATTAACTACAGAAAATATCTTTGCTGTTAAGAGCAAAAGGTACCTCCACGTCAAAAACATTTTCATTTTTAAATAATATCCTCAAGAATGTACTTTGAAATCGAAAATCTGAATCAACAGCACACTGTGGTTTGGTAAATTCTACATGCAGAATGTTCTGAATCGGTCTAAGATTATAATCAGTACGGCTTCCATTTGTTTTTATTTGTATTACTAATAATCGATTTATAGTCAAAATAACTATGCTAATATTATAACATTTCCTTCAGTTTGTAGGGTTTACCAAAAACACAGTGCGTGTTGACTCAGATTTTTGATTTCGAGTACCATTCTAAATTAAAAAAAAGAAAATGTTCTGCGGTTTTTGACGTAGAGGTACCCTTTACTCTTAAGTTGTAGGTCTGATTGTTATGGCAACAGTTGGCATGTGTATCTCCGTTTGCGATTCACTATAATATAGCATAACTTTCATTAGAATGTATTTTATTCAACAAAATTAAAATCTATATTTATTCAATTAGGAATGGTGCGTAACTTACATTAAATAGATACCGTTTTCCGGTTGACGATTTTAAGCGTACCGTAAATTGATCGTAGAATAATTTGTCTTGGTCAGTATTGGTTCGGTCGAATAAGTTTAAAAATAAACACATTTCTTATTTATTGTCTTTCCACTCATATACAAGATCCATGATTTTCAGTGGGGATATTTATAATGTATATTATGGGTACATGGTATGTACATTAACACAACACAATATTCACTGGACTGGATCTTTTATTTGAAACGTAGCTGAAACGTGGCAGAAGCCCCACCCTCTTACATATAGCTGGTACATATATATACATGGTTGGTTCAATGCATACACAATAATATATAGCATTTGTTATGTGCTTCGTTGCTATAAGACGGCTCCAAAAACATGTTTACCAGTTTCATATAGAAAGTAAAGTTCCAAAAGTAAAAGACCACAGCCCGAAACATGATTTGAACCCTATACGTTGTGCATCAAGGTCCGTAAATCCCCTGCGTGAACTCCAAGGTTTACCGAACCTCCGCCAGGGGAATGACGGACTTCTGCATTGGAGCTGGAAATAAACGAGCGTACGAGTAAAATGTAACAACACACTTTGCAGAAAACAACCGGGTTCCGTCACCCATGCAGCATTCTCTTGCAAATACCTCCAGTAGACGAGTAAGCACACAGTGTCTCCGATTTCTTCCGCTAGATCGCGCGCGCAACTGTTGCACGGGCACAGCTTGGCCTCGTATCGCCGCTCACCACACACACCAGCCAGCCAGCCGTAATGAGAACGTATGTTGCACGAGGAAATGAAATGCAGCCGGCCATACCAGTTTACTTCTCATGCGGAAGAAGAAAAACAATACAACACAACACGGTGTTGTATTAATACCAACGTAATAATGTGTTAATAAAAACTTATCGTGGTTGGCTACGTGGAAACATGTGACACGATTAAAACATATACGACCATTTAAACAGCTTATGGGACTCTTAATGCCCCGGCCAAAAACTTTTAGTTGTTTACATTAAACTCTGTTCACCTGCGTATTCCCTGGGGGTGTTTAGGTCGAGGTCAGTGTGAGCTTAGGTAATGCTAGTGTTATGTAAAACATAGGTTTAAATCCCTCGACTCAGTTAACTTCATTATATAATAAAAAAAGACTTTTAATGGGATATTTACATTCCTTTGCTATATACGGGTGAGGCAAGTCGTTATTTGAACTAATTATACCAAAAATAGTCCCTACATGTGCTTAAAAAATTAAAAATTATAAAATCGTAAAATTTTCTAATGCTAATGTGATTAAAATAAATAAAATACAAATTTTGCATGACATAAAACCACACCTAGTCCTTAAAGAGATGCATTGTATAGAACATTTGCTACTCAGCTCTACGCCCTATTTGTTTTACACCGAATGTAAAGAACTGAGTTGTACGGTTTTATCAAAAGTAATTCATATTCCCAGAACTGGTGCGAAGTTTGTTCATAATCATTAATTATTTTTGAATAAAGTTGGTTACGTTACAGTTAGGATACCTATTATTAACACGAAAAGTATTCGTTCTATGCCAATTTCTCAAACGTTTCCGGAAAGAGTTTTTGTCGTTTGTATACCTATGACACCTCTGAAACCCTACAATACACAACATATTTTATAATCATAGATTTGTCATAACCTGGATTAATAATTATTGTTGCTTCGCAAAAGGTTCCAAGAGTTTGTTATTGTCTGATAAACTTGTATTTCCTAAGGGCTGGTCCACACAGATTTTTAAGACATACGATTTAAGGTTTTACGCGTAGTCGTAAAGTTGGATCATAGGAAACGTACTGGCGTTCACACAAAGTTTTAGTTTTAAGACGTTGTTTTCATTGTTGTTTTTAAAACAACGTCTTAAAACCTTATGTATTATGTCTTAAAAATCTGTGTGGACCAGCCTTAACGTTGATGTGGTTTAGTGGTGGTATTGTGAAGGTTTGGGACTCTTTGGTGGAGGCGCTTGGTCCTGCACACATGAGAGATGGATCATAGAGAGGGGGCGAGGGGGGGGGGTTGAGTCAGGGGAGCTTTAAAGTCACAATAGATTAAAGTCAAGTTCCAAAGTTCAAAATACCTAGCACGAACCGGTAGCTGATCCGAGGTCCTTCTCCATTGGAAGCAGGAATGACCAACGTGTTATACAAATTAATTATTTTATTTGTATTTTTTTTTTCATTTTAGACATTCGTAACACGTTCTCCGAGTCAAATGGATAGATTTAAATCTATTTTCTCACTAACTTATTTTCTCTTTCCTTTTTCTCGCATCATTATTTGTTATGCTTGAACTTGTACGATAATAAGGGAAGTATCGCCAAGTCTTCTCTTTAACGAGCAAACTCTTCTTCACTCAACTTACTTCTATCATATTTGTAATAAGTTACCATAAGATAAACAAACGCCTCACGGTTACTCACAGTTCACTTAACCGTGGACAGAAATCAGTCAATACCATCCTCCTGGTGCCCCCCCCCCCCCCCCATAACTATGTAGATATAGAACTTAAAATGAGTTATGTCTTGTCCACAAAGACATAACTCATTTTAAGTTATATATCTACATAGTTTTCAGTTACTATTGGGCGACTACTGTGGCGGACCACTTGGAAAACACTCAACAAGCCAATAGCAAGTGATAAGTACGCAGCTATATCACTTAACCCCCCCCCCCCCCCCTTAATAATGATCACAGGACAAACAAACCGACATATTGTCCCAAACACAACTCAAAACGTGAACATTTCTCCGTGAAGTGCAGTGTCACGCTCTTCCGATAATATCCATACTGAAACTAGAAGGTTTTTTTTAGTTTTTAATTGGTCACGAGAGAGTAGAACTAAAAACTAAGTCCGGAAACAAAGTGCAAATAGGAAGGAAGTGACAATACGTGTAATGTTTTATAATGAGTAGCATTCGAGCACGTCCTCATTAGGAACAATAAGAGATATCAAAAGCCAGAGGGAACTTATATTCGTCTAGCGTTTTAAAAACACTCGATTGTTCCATATAGCGTAGGAAATGAAGCTATATGTAAGTAGTGTGTGTTTAATCCTTCCTTCTACTCAGACAAGACCGAGTGTAGAGATTGACCTACATAGGAAGTATTCACGTGACGTCACATCGGCCATATTGGAGGCCACCTATAGATAGTACTGTTTCAAGTTTCATTTAGCAGTCAATAGAAAACGAATAATATTGTTGACGGGGATATATGAGAGTTTGAACACGTACATCCCCCGATAGAGTTTAGGGAAATGATTATGTGTGCCCTTGTAATCATCAAAAAGAGTGTCCGAAATAAGAGAGAATTTATTTAAGTTGCTTTTCACTAATAATAGCAAACCAAAGTTGGAGAACAGTTGAACTTCAACCAATTGCCAGCTGAAACATAGTTACAATGAACTACCAATCACATGCCATTGTGGCCTCCAGTATGGCCACCATGCGCAATGTGTGAATACACCCTATATGACGCCTTATTTCGTGGCCCTATTGAAAGTATTACAGCAACCAGCGAACATTAAAGTCGTGCCCGACGATTGAGATACATTTTTTGATACACGACAGAAGAATAATAGATAATAGATTCTCATGTGTCAATGGCCACGTGCTAAAATAACGTGTTTTGATTGGAGCTCGCTAACTTGACTCGCTAGCAGGTTGAACAAGCTCTACAGTTTTTGAGCTCGTGCGAGTAGAGCTGGCTTGGGCTGCTAGTGAGTTCCATCCAAGTCTACTCGTAGCGAGGAACTTGCGCGAGCTTCTTCCGCGAGTTACTCGATCGTCTGACACGGCTTTAGTAATCTGAAGGCTTTAACTATGGGAGACCGTATTACAGCAGCGCTGTGAGCGTTCCTACCCAACAAACATGATACTGCGGGACCCGTGCGGGAAAGTCAAGGGATGTGCGGGTTAACTGCTGGAAACGGGAAGATCTGGGATGTGCCGGTCAGGGCCTGCGAGGGACGGCTTAGGGACGTCCCGCATCTGGGAAACTCACGGGATATCCCTCACGGGAAGCGCGAGGGAATGTTAAGGGATGTCCCTGTCTGGGAAAGTCACGGGACGTCCCGTACGGGAAGCGCTTGGGAATGATAAGGGGCGTCCCGTGTATGGGAAAGTCACGGGACGCCCTACACTGGAAGCGCGAGGGAAGGGTAAGGGACGTCCCGTGTACGGGAAAAACATGGGATAACCCACATAGGATCCCGCGAAGAAAGGGCAAGATTTGGAAAAGATGTTTTTGTTACGTACGTCCGGGTTAACCATATAATTCTTTGTTCTTTATCTTTATCTTTTGATTGACGATAGATACCAATGATTTATTCGAGTATTTATTCGCTCTATACCACATTCAAAATTCCATTCACAAGTTAAAGTCCTTCATAACCTTGAATAAGTAAATAAATGTATTAATAAAACCCATTTTATATTTCTAATAAATCCAAGTAGTTACAGAAATGGGAGTTGTTGGTAGTTAGGGGGACTACTGGTTAGTAGTTGATAGTATACTTTCTAGAAATGTATTGTTTATTATTTTTCCCTGATTTGGCTTTCGATGGTTTTGATATGGTACGTTACATCAAATAATATTGTTAAAACGTTTTATGAATGGTATTACGATACGTCACAGTGATAATCAAAAACTTACTGATGATCGAATTGAGAAGATGAAGTAAATGAAGTTCTTAGATAAGGTAAGTATGAAACTATGAATACTATTATGATAATGCTGTTTATGTGAAAATTGTGTTTCGTAATGACAACGGCATAGGGGGAGGGATTTATACCTGTTTTGAGTGTTTTCCAGAAATATTTAAAATGACAGATGTTACATAGAATCAATGGATTTTAAATAGGCTAGCTGGTAATCACTCGATCGTCTGCAACTATCTATTGTATTTGTATTGGTTCTTCATTTACAGATAAGACAACGAACAAATTAATTGAATTCAATGAACGATTTGAAGATTACAAAGTTTCCATGTATTATTGTAAAAATGTGTCGCTGAAGCTTAATTTCAAATTTAGCAACATCATGCACCTGACATTATAGCCAACTGTTATACCTCATATCTATACAATATGAGTATGATATACATTATAGAAGTGGTAATAAATAAGGTAAAAAAGTAACTTCTCAATATTATACGTCTACTGTAAGGAAGTATTGTTTACGTCCTATTCAATTCGAGAAAGTGAGACTAGTTACAGTATGCACAACCTACAATGCATCGTACGCACATTCATATTGTTAATTTAAAAATCTCAGTTTAAAAAGTATCTTTGGTGCTTATAAACTGTAAGAAAACTGTAATGACAAAGGATACTGCACTATGAAGAAGGCTCTCTTTGTATTGTTATTATGTGTTGTGATATTGCTTATGTAGCTGATGATAACCGTACTTAATTCGACCACCACCGATAAGAAATTACAACGTGTTCATTCATTATCTATGCTACAAGTCCTACTAAGCTTTGTAATACGGTGCCGCTCGCTATAGTGGTGATAAGATTCGGGCGGAGTGGGGTGGGAATCCCACCGTGGTAAGCAAAACAGTCCAAAACACTGACTGGACTACACAACAAGTTTATACTTCGTGGGTGTTAGACGTTACTTATACGTGTGCTATCATGTTCTTTCGTGAAAAAATAAAATAAGTTAGGGCTTTATTAGTATCATAATCTTATTGCGATTTTTTTTTAATCCATTGAATATTGATCCGTGTCGTGGACTGTGTTTGTGTGTGAGTGTGTGTGGTCGGAAGAAAGGAAAGAAGAAAAAAAACTGACTGGCAAGTGGCAACGGTATATTGACGACTCGTGTTTTTAAAACGAAAAATAGGATTCAACTTCGTTATGGACAAGCTCATTATTATAAAAATCACGTGAAGACGCAATTGTTCCTGAAAATCAAGAATACTAAGGTAGGTTTCTTCTAAGTTCGTATTCATATTTTCAAGATGCTATCAAATATTATCTTCAAAATCCTGTTGTGTTTTTGGGTTGCTTTGCTAACACGGTTTCGTTCACTTTAACATCAGGCTGAAGACCGAAGTTGAGCTATTCGATCGGAAATTACTAATTTGGTTGGACGAATGTACATCGAATTTTATTTACGACTAATAATAATTGTATTACATTTTGCTTCAATATTTTCCTTTTTTAATATAACCTTAGTTATAGGTAAATAAAAATACATACATACAAGGAAGCATACAATCTAAAATTAATATGCATTGATTGATTAATACGATGATCTAGACTAGACAGGGATCTAACATAATTTAGTAGTATAAAAAATAGTTACGGCTGTGGCTTTGTCTCACATACTTATGCTTATCAAAATAAATCTTTTCTGGCAGGATTTTAACTAGCCAGAGTCGACAACTATTCGCTTAAGTTCAATCTTTTGCAAACGCGCCGTTTGAATAAGGATTTGGTTTGATTAGGAAATGGGTTTGATGTTCCATTTTGGTGTGTACTAACAGGTAATATGTGCTCGTATAAATAAATTAAAAATTATACTACATGACGGAAATCATCAAAACGTAGGACCAATATCTTGTGACTAGTCACAAATATAGAATGCCTGCGTAGTTGTTATAATATATAAGTTGAACAAAACACAAGGAAAAGCAATTATAAACACGTAGGAACAATATCATTTGAGAGCGTGGCTCGTCTGGCTGTGATTGACTATAGGTACAAAAAGTAAAATGCATATATAATGCAATGTAAGTATAGAAAAAAAAACATAAGAAATGTTGATAAAAGGATAGGAGGCTAGTCCGTGAGCATGTGACGAGTGGTGCGGGGGCCGGGGGTGGCGTGCTCATATTGCCCCCGGTCGTAACAGTCAAGTCAGTGGTTCTTTCATTTATGTATACACAACAAATAACAATTTCATCGGATCGCGTTAAAATAACAGTTTCGTGACGGGACGGATAAACTAGAAAATATTTGTTATTTGGTTATCTTATTTTTTATTTACATAATTTATATGAAATGGCGCATCTGGCGCGCATCGTATAGTCAGTTAAAATTTTGAATTCCTCAAATCCAAGGGGGGCAAATGCCCTTTTGCTTCCCCTTGCGGCGCCCATGTTAATACCTACGATAAGCTTTGCAATGAACCTCTAGTGTTCTGATTTTTGTTTTTGTTTTTTTTACGAATAAATAAAATGTGTAGACAAAGTTTAAGCACATATAACAAAGTAAAAATAAGACAATATATTCACAGAGTCACTTCAAAACGAGATATTCTTTTATAAAACAAACTGACAATTTTTTTCATTCTACTGCTCTAAAACACACAGATTATCACAAAAATGACGTTGAAAAATGCATTTTCCGGGGGCCAAACACTCCCGACCCCCCCGTCCCCCTTTCAGTTCGGGCCGTCTACTACACACTACAATTTAGGTCTTCACCCATATTGGGGGGGGGGGGGGGGGGGGAGGAAGAGCGTTGTGAGTGGGTGGTGTGGGTCGATAATAAAAATATAAAAATAGCAATGAATAATTATATTTTTGAAACAAATTGTCCAAAAGTGTTAATCATATTTCTCACGCTTGCACGCCCTGCTTAGTGCATACTAGCGCTTTTCAGCTTGTCTCTTCAGAATTACATAATTTTATTTTGTAAAATAAACAGCAGCACCTAACATAAAAAGCACCTTATAGCCATATGTCCACTGCCCTCAGATGAAACCTTTTTGTGGTGGTTATTGACACTTTGCCCTCCATTGTGGTTATTAATTGCCATTTGACGGTAAAATAAATAATTGTTCTCTAATCTAGCTAGGCCGTTTTTTAATACTCTATTATTTTTATTGTATTGACGTGAATCCTTTAGTTTTAGCAAATGGGTCTACAAAACCACCAAAATTATTTAAAGCCTTGGACTGTGACTTGATACAGTTTTGTAATTTATCTTTAACTTTATTTTAGTTGCTGTGAGAGCCAACTCCAAAACTGCCCAAGTCAATGACATTGAAAAAATCTTAATATTGTGGCTGGCAAATGCCAGGGATCGTCATGGCGGAAGAACGGTACGCGCAAAGAAGCGGGTCGTTGATGGCAACAAAGGCTGAACCCCCACTCGCAGCCCTCAAATATGTATCGTTATATTATTATTTTCAAGTGCAGAACAATCGCTTACGTGACGTTAAAATCGTTATGATTTTTTTTTAATGTTATGCAGTTGCCTATTTATTAATTTTGGATTTTATTATGAAAATAGAAATGTCAGTTAACCGTTTAAACGTGATTGATTTAAGGGGTTAGCCTAAATGTTAAGGATAAAATCGTTCTTTCCCATCCATACTTCAGGGTTATATGTAAATAGATAGCCTACTACTGAATATTCTATTAAATTCATTAATTGTATTGTATCAAAATTGTATTAGTAATACTGTATTGAATATTGTGTAATAGTAATGAGCAAAACATGGAGTAATAACGTGTAAATATATTTATGTTGCTTTGCTTTTGTTCATAATTGCTCATTTATGATTAACAACTCAACTTGCATCTTGTGGATGTAGTAATGTATAACAAACGTGTCATGAATAGCATTTTCCTAATTCGAATAGTTGGTAGGTAGATCCGTGATGATGTATCACTCTGTGTGTATTGAACTTATTTAAACGAGTAGGTACACATGCTACCCCTTATTGCTTGTATATAACTAGGGAATACATACATAGACACATTCTCTATCAGCTCGATCACATAGCACTATAATATATATATATATATATATAGTGTTATTATGCTATATGCCTATCTACATTATTTTATGAACATTTTATTAAAAAGTGTCTGCTGCAAAAACATGATCTCATGTCGTGGTGATCTATGGTAGTGTATCAGGGCATTGAACTGTTATTATTTCAGTTTGTGAGGACCTAAAAAAAATATAATAAATATACCAGTTTGGTGCGTTAAACTTAATACTGGTTCGATAACAATCTTGTTTTCCTTGTTAAGGCAAAGTAGGAAAATAAGAACATGTCACACTTACTACATAACAATTTTCAGATTCTCCAAAGTAACAGTAATCAATAATTCAGTAACAGTATCAGAGGCATTACATAACAATTGTACATTATTACGTATTTTAGTAATAAAATTCACTTGCACTTTATATAAACATTAGTGCTTTTGTTTCTTTATTTTTAAACCCAATTTCCTTGTCCAATAAGAACACTAGGAACTTAATCCAATTTTAGAATCAATTGCTGTATTAGGCTAGAGACTATAATTGCATTTATTTAAAAGAGAAACTACTGGATTTAATAAAATAGAATTTTGTTACTAATTGGCTTTACCTATAAATAGATTAAGTTTCACTCCAATGTTCACATTATGTTCATTCGTATCACACCTCGACCACAGATAAATATAATTACTCTACTAATAATAACCATAAAACGCTTATTTGAGAAAGGGGTAAATAAGAAACTAAACTGAAAACTAAAAACTGTGTTACTTTTCAGTTTGTTTCAATGTCATGCACTGATGAGGGGCGGCCGGGGGACGGGCCCCGGGAAGATAGCGGGCAGCCCATGCGGGAAAGCTGCGGGGTATTAGCGGGAAGATAGCGGGCAATCCGAGCGGGAAGGTTGCGGAATACTAGTGGGAAAGCTGCGGGATACTAGCGGGCAGACTGTGCGGGAAAGTTGTGGGATACTAGCGGGAAGATAGCGGGCAATCCGTGCGGGAAGGTTGCGGGATACAAGTGGGAAGATTGCGGGAAGTTGGCGTGCAACCCGTACGGGACCCGACATCGGCCAGTAGGACACTTCTAGGCGGGGCCTGTACGGGTTTCCCTTACAGGACCCGCATATGCAATGTGCGGGAAAAGACATCGGGAAAAGTGCGGGAAGGCACCAAAATGTTTGTTGGGTACCCACACAAATTTCAGTGTGCCTCTCATTTGACGCATGCAATAATGATGTCGTGTAACTGTAAATACAGATGGCTGTGGGACGGCTTAACCTTACCCGCGCGCGAAGAGTGTGGTAGACTGAGTTTTTCCATCAACCATTGTACCAGGTTTCACATGTTTTTGGATTCTTTAGCTGGTTGTTATTTCAATTACATAACTCTCATTAATAATAAAGTTTTAAGTGCTTAGTATGTCTATTATCAAAATTACTTTAAATAATATATTAGGCTTATAAGAGCACTTAACTGAAGTATAGCTAGATATAATAAGTAAACTGCACGTCATTGCTCACAGCGCACTCTACCTGTCATACGTATTGAAATGAAATTCACAGCGCATTCAACCTGTCATACGGTCTCTTATAGTATTGAAACGAAATGTATTATGGTGTTCAGACAATTTTAACAAGTACGACGGCTGTATACATTATTGCGGTGTTGAAAGAAATGAATACGTTTTTTGAATTATGCTTAAAAGTTTCAAGTGCTCAAGTCACTACACTCGTGGACAAATTTACTTTAAAGACTTCGTATAATTCAAAGTCGTTTGTTCAAGGAAAAGTTCGTCGCAATGACCCTTTATTCAAATACCGGGTTTTGTGAGATCGAGAGCTTTTAGAAACTGTTTTAAAACCTTTTCAAACGTAAATTTAATGATGGGTTTTTGAATGTTACATATTCATGTTATTGTTACCAGTAAGGCACTTAGCTATGAAACGCTTGCATTCAACAATATTTATTTAAATATGCTTTTACCACTGAGATTTAAACATGACTAAAAGATACCATACATTTAAAGCAGGTGGTTAAAAAATTAAAGAAAACGCGTTTTTCCGGCTAGGTGCTACCAGGTAGCACCGAGCAGTTTTTCTCATGGTAGTTCCCATTTTTAAAATATGTTGCCTCGAGATAGTAAAACCACCGCTAAAATAGGACACATCAAAAATAGATCAGGACTTTCAATGTGCATCGTTTCTCTGCCGATAATATGCTTCTTAGTATACGAACGTGTACTTCTACAAAATGCTTTGCTTTCAACTTTTTTTTGACTTGATGTGTAGAAAAGTGTCAATCTGTTTTGAGCGGCACTGTCCGCAGTCGTCTAGTGTTGTGGTTGGACTCGTGTAACACAATGAGTGCTCTGTCTATTGGGATGGCGCTAGCGAGCTCAGAACCGATACAGCTGTAGTACGCTTGAGAAGAAAATTGCAGCAGTGCTGGCGAAATGAATCTAGTAGAAAAGCTAGATGTTCACTTTTTATTCTTGCATTGAAGCAACTTATATCCATTTTTTTTACACATAACTGAATTTCATGCAATTATGACTCATTGGCGATTTTTTTGTTTTTCACTTGACTAACCCTTTAACAGCCTCAAGCACAAAGATTTACCGACGCAAACTAACCCTTCATTAAAGCTGGCGGACTTTCTGCGGTAGATTAATTTGATGAGATCCGGATAAATTTTAACTTACTTGCCGGAGAGTCGATTGAGCCGCAAATTAACGGAGCTTCCGCGCTTATATTTGCACCGGTAAATCTTTTTATGCATCCGGTTTAATCAATTTGCGGACGCAAGTCAACAGTTGCGTCCGCAAGTGGCTTTGTGCTTGATACCGTAATAGCTTAAAAACTCTCTAAATATAACGAATACGTTTCGGCTGCTCTAACGATAATCAATCCAATGAAACGCAACAGGACTCTGGTTCCCTAAATCTAAAACACAAAATGGGTCAACAACAAGTTGAATATTTTATAGCTACTCTAAAACTGGCGCTTATTAATTACTCAATTCTGAAATATAACAATATTATATTATTTCCATTGGACGAAAGATTATTTTTCATGAAAGTTGGTGATGGCGCCGATCAAGCTAATCTCTGATTGAAATACGTTGGTGAAAGAAGTGATAATTGTTGAACGTGTCGTTAACCCCAAACACGGCAGGCGCGGCCGCATTTACGAACGTATGAGAGAGAGAACGCAACAACCGTATTGAGGGAAACGTTCAAACAGCTTGGATGAAGAGGGCACATTTACAACTGTTCACCTGCAAATCTGATGTTCACTCAATAATTTAATACTAAGAATAAGAATTATAAGTATATCTACGAAAAGTAAAGCGTTACTTTATATAAACTCCATGGATGCGAAAGAGAGGGCGTGCGACGTCAGGGATAGATACGTACAACCCTCGACCGTCAGAACTCGAAATTCAGAACGATAATAAATTACTCGATTTAGGAAAAGACTAAACATATTTTCACTCGATATAAGAGAATATTATCTGCGTCGTAACATTTTGTCGAAAACCCTTATAAACTTAAACACTACTAACATATAATATAATATACTTTTTATAGACAGATTCGTGGCAGTCGTGGGCCTGCTTGCAATTTAAAACTAGCTTCAATTAATTATTTGTGTTACTGTTTTATTTCGTTTATATCTAATATTGAAAACTCAAATGTTCTGTACATTTTGTATTAAAAAATGTATAAAGTAATTCAAAGAGTGTAATAAATAATAAAATGAAAAATGCCGTTAGATAAGAATGGAAGGAAAAATGCGTTTATAGTGGTTGAACAACAAGAATCCCATTTTATAAGTGGCAGACCATTACTGAACTAATGCATTATTTCACATATATTATAATGCAGATAAGTATGCATTGTAAAATACACCACACCTAAGTAATTATTATGACCGTAATTATTTTATGTTTACAAAATAAGTGTCATCATAAACCCCTTAAATTATTAAAATGAACTAAACACTTGACAATTATGAAGTTAATTTTGTTAATGTAGTTTACACTGTATACAGTATAACGCTCACTCAAAATAAGTAAACGAACAAAACTGTTAATGGCGGCATAGAACGGCGACTTGCATATTATCTACATGAGAGGGTACCGATAGAGGTGGCTCAGCGGTAAGACGCGAGACTCTAATTCGGGAGGTCGCCGGTTCGATTCCGGCCACCGGCAGTCCTGACTGAAGGTTTATTCCGAGGTTTTCCTCAGTCGTAAAAGCGAATGCTGGGATTGAGTCATACTATCAGCCCTCGGACAATCCTTCCGAACTATCCAAACACCCTAATAGCCTAGTTAGTCACCTGAAGAGGGGCACATTAGGTAAAGCTGGTGTGCACCCTAGAACGGGTATTCCTACAAAAATTATTAATTATTACATGAGGGGCTCTTGTCGTTTTGAGGACACAAAACCTAGCGAGAGGTTATGGAACGTTGACTGCGAGTAAATAAGTAAGTACTCTCAGAATGGGCGGAATAACGCGGAAAGTGTATAGACACATATAATTCTATAATTTAACGTTGTACACACACAAGCAGACATTGTTTAGTATTAACGCGTAACGAGGCATAACGCGAACGCTTTACAGAACAAAATTTAACTTCACCAAAATTGTTTGGTAAAGTTAAACCATGTTTCCTTTTCATATGTTGTAGGTGTGAAGCTGCTTTTAGTTCAAGTTTCCTTGAATTCAAAGAAAAAAACGAATAATCTAAAATAGAGTATTAACTGTCGCATTTTATTTTCCATAGGTATGTATAGATGCTTCTTTCTCGTTGCCTTCAAGGAAACTTGAAGGTAACATTGAACCGTCTAATACGCCATTTTAAAACTATGTAGGACCCTTTGTATGCTTATTATCACGGTTCTCTTAACCTTCATGTAAAAGAATACACAACAATTAAAAATATAAAATAAAGGCTAGTAGATGATGATCTTGTAAGCATCAATGAACCTTAAAAGTACATTTGAAATCTAAAACAATAGGGAAGTCTCACACATTTTTTTAATTTGCTTACTGGTTACCTCAAGTTAAAATAAACGGGAACTAATTGGTTTCGGCTCGAAAGGTGCATTAACATCGCTTTAACAGCAAGTCAAAGATATTGCTGTCAAAACACGCTCAGAAACGAACCTGCGCCATCTTGCTCGTGATTTAAAGGTTCTGACGTCATATCTCTGTAAACAATGATTTTATATCATACAAATAGTACTGAAATCCCACCCTTTAGTAGATTATTGCTCTAATAAGACTTAAACTGAACCAACGTTTATTTCTAGTTAGTAAATGAACACTGCTCAACATTAATTAACAATAATATGTTAAATAATTGCATTATTTTAAACACGTTTTGGTAAATACGGTATCAAAATGTATTTTCTGAAGAAAAAAGTGGTATAAAAGGCATTGTTGTAAAGTCACTGCATCCTAGATATTGTAAAATGTCCAACTTAATATCGTTGATATTATTAAGAATACTTCAAGGAGGCAGTTGCTTTTTTCCCGTTCCATATTTCAAACTTAAAATGCTTATAGAATTGGAAATATACGCTTCTTAGATATAAAAATTATACCGCCCGTATTTTTAGATAATGATTTTCCATTTTTAGGTACTTTGAGGAATATTTATTTTTGATGAGACTTCCCTATTGTTGTATATTGTTGTTCTTGAAGATTTAGGAGACCGTGCTCAGACATACAAAGGGTCCTATATAGTTTTTGAAATGGTCTATTGGGCATAAACTATATTATTGTTTCGTTGATTCCACATGGGATATTCTCTTGTTTTTTACGCGCACATTACACACACATATGCAAACACAACTTTAAAACGTAACTACGTAAAACTATGTTCTAGGATTACAATATATTTGTGTGATATCCTGGGGGGGGAAGGGGGGCGCATCATTATTCAACCGCCAAACTCGAAGTAAATTTATCTTATTTGGTGAGTCAAGCTTATCAATGCACAACCTACAAGTAAATGTACACATACGTAAATAATTCACTTAGATTATAGCTTTATGCTTTGTTAAACGTTCTGTTTTTTAAAATGTGTGAACCTTACGCGCGTTTGAGGCATTGTTCATTTCCATATATTGGAGACGCCTGCTTGCTTTTGATTGTTATAACGAGCGTTTGGGGCATCGAACAATCCCTTACTTGTTTGAAGCATTCGAGTGCATAAATATTTCCCAAAGCTCTTCTAAGTACATTCTATGTTTTGTCTAAAACCACGTACAGCATCGTTTCTACAGATCAATGTCTTCAACCCTTCTAGGTATTGAAATAAACATTTCTCGTATTTGAATTTCAAATGCTGAAGTAATAAGCTTCTCGATTTGTTAAATTAGAACGTTGTTTTTAGCCCCTACGATGAATTGACATGGAGCTTCCGCGACTTCAGAAACTTCAATAATACATAGAAGGGGGTTAAAGGTTAAAGCAAGTGGAATATGTATACATACATTCACTCACGTTTGTAAGTAGCCTTACTCCCACCTAAATAGACCCAAACTCGAGCCAACTGGTTTTGCAAACAATTGACCATTGTTCATATCATCAACGCTGCCAGGCCTGACTCGATATAGACAATATTGTTAAGAAAAGCTAGGCCGAGGCCATTGTGTTGAAATGTGGACTTAGGTCTATACAGGGCAATATTATGATTCATGCTTATATATACAGTAATCTCCTAAATGGCTTTCCTCTAGTAGCACAAATGTAGAGATCTAAATATTCTTGTAAATTAGCCTGCATAAGTTATGCACTTGCAGTTTCTGTTTGTGTATATTTTATTTGTTTTATACATAAGCGTAGGTATATAAGGCAATTTCCAATTACATTAAAACAATTTATTTTAATTTACCTGTTCTTAAAATGTTTATTGTGTTTAAAGCTACGTGTAGCTGTTATGAAATAAACATCTACAGAAAATGAACATCTGTGAGGGTTTGTACTGGACAAAAAAAGTATTATAGTGTTGTGAGACAAGGGGTTGAGATATGGTTGTGTTTGTGCATAATAAAGAAATAACATAAATACAATTGGATTTATGTTCTACCCTCTGCGTTACAAGGAAGTCAAGGAAGTCGATGGTAGTCAACGAAAGTAAAGAAAGAGGTAAGTTGTAGTCTCAATAAGTGAAGTATTAAACGAAAAGTGTGTATAGTAGTCCAGAAACTAAACATTTATTGTAGAAATTATGGTTTATGAACCTGTACAAAAGTCAAAGCTGTATACAAAAATTTGGGTTCCAATAGTTTAGCAGTAAAATCGCTAAAAATATAGATTTGTAATTACTACATTATTGACAAAAATAGCCACTTTTGTTGTCCGGCAAGTAAAGCCTGTCCGCTCATAGTGGAAACGAAACTTTTAGAGATAATGACCAATGTTTGTCTAAATACCATGAAATAGGGTTTAAAGAGTCAACAGGTAGCGCACTGTTTTCATTTCCTTGCAATACTTTTTCTTTCAAAGGGTGAAATTCTTTCGACTTCCGTTAATATAAAATTGGCAACCGTGTTTTTCTACAAAATCTTGGTTTACAAGCCAATTATAATAGTTCAAAACACAAGTATAGGCTCTAAGCTCTAAACGTTTCGTTACTACTATTAGCGGACAAGTTTTACTTGGATTAGTTTTTAAAGGTAGAGTATCGTTTTAATAGGAAACTTGCGTATGAAAATTTTAATCGATTTTTAAATACCTTGTCTCTCATTTAATAATTTTGTGTCTTTGAATTTTGAAAAACGGATCAGTCTATGCCTCAAAATAATTGGTTTAGTAACGATAAATAAAAGGGCGCGAAAAACGATCCGCCGCCATGTAGAGTGGATTTGACGTCATAGTTTTGTACTCTGTACGCTCACCGCCTCAGCGATTGGTCTTTTACGCCACGTCTACAGAATCATTGCGTCACAGCCACCTGTACGCGTTTCAGATCCCCGAGTTTTAACTTCAATAAATGCGACCACATTAAACCTATTTAAAAAAAAATTTTTTTCTTGGGACTTGCATTAATATACTTTTTGTATCTGATACTATTAAACTAAGTGTTTGGTTAAACAAAAAAAATCGTACGCGTGTTGCCTATTGTCGCACGTTGTTAAACCTACTTCATATAGACATTCTAGAAGGTTTCTTCCATTCAGCACCTCTCAAGTTTGTACACACAAGGATTACTAGAAATTGAAAAGGGAATAGCCGGTACAAAACTTCTCAGCGTTCAAATTCCCAATGGGGACATATTTCTACATATTTTTTGATTGTTTTACGATTTGTTTGAGCATTTTCTGGTGTTTTTAGTTACGAATTTTGAATGTTTGAAATTCCGTATCTTTTCACAAAAAGTATCAAAAAGAAAAGTAACAAAAGTGAAGCAAAGTATAGAATATGACATGAACAATCTCAAAGCGCTAAAAACATTTACATATGAGATCGTTTATATTACTTCTATAAGTTCAACTTGGCGAAGAAACGGTAACCATTTCTAAAGAATATGTAATTTTCAGAATTGATCTAAAGGGCTGTGATAAACTCTATCTAGGGCTCCTTGATAGTAATATTTTTCACTGTTGTGTATTGTTGTCATTGAAGATCTAGAGGGCTGTGATTATCTCTATTTCTAAAGGTCCTTGATAGTTATGTCAAGTTATGTTAAGGTGCATTTTCCACTGTTGTGCATTTTTGTCATTGAAGATCTAGAGGGCCGTGATTAGCTCTATCTTAGATCAATTCTGAAAAAGGTCTTACCCTCAAATCATAAATAAATGTGAAAATTTTGTAATTAAACTGTCCCGTATGAGATATTGGTGACAGTCAGCCACAACGCTGATACACGGGACAGTCCCTGATTTACCGGGACAATGTAGCCAACTTTATACCCACAATAAACTAAAAGCCATGCATGCAAAGTATGTGCAAGGAGAACCACGTGTCTGTTGGCAGCACTGCAGCGAGGACATAGTTTATTACCAACTGTATACCAAGCACGTGACATCTATTGGGAAAATAAATAACCCTTTGCGTTTCCAGAAAAGCTAGATGAAATCGCGGAGAAGTTATTTCAGTTCAAATACAACATCCGACCACGTTATGATGGTTGCTAGATTCCTGCTACATGGGTTAATGAAAAACATAAAATAAGGATGAGATTGGTATGTGGATACATGACTGCAGCAAACAATAAATAAAATGTAGAATTTTATAGTTTTTGTGGTCCATAATGTTTCATATTGTAGGCCTATTAGTATTAACAATGTTGATCCTAGATGTATCTAGGTTCATAATAATTTATACTATAACGCAAATGACAACTTGTCGATCAAGAGCGAATAATTTGTAAATAAAATAAGGCACGCTACAAATTGTCGAAAGAGGGTGACAACTTATTAAATTGAACCCCAGGGCTAAAATTTACTTCACTACAGTCAGACTAAGCATTAACAACTGAAACAAAAATAATAAATAACTATTAAAAAAAACTATGCATGCATGCGCATGAATAAATGTATTTAATGTGTCACTGTTGATGGATAACTGGTCGTCTGCGTTAGTAAATAAACCCCTTGGTACAATGTTTGGTTCGGGAAGTGTTAATTGTTTCACTTACGTTTTTGTTTATAAAAGTAAAATAATGAACTAATGCAGGAACAGATTTTAGAGCAGTCATGGCTGATGAAAGTTATGTAAAAATGAATTGGGTGCGTTCTTCAATTTATACATACGACAATGATTTCCAATGATGATATTGGTTTTGAACTCATTCTTTGCCAATTAGGTTGGTAATCGAGAAATTGATGTAGATAAAAAAATATCCCACAACATTGTTATCTAAACTAGAGGATTATAAAGTGTTTTACAAGAATAATGATGAATACACGACGATCCATGGAACTTAAAAAGTGTAGGCCAATGTTACTTTGTTTTTAAATAAAATCATAGCTTGTTATGTAAAGTTAAGCGGTAAGAATGATCACAGAAAAAGGATTATGTTTCATTAGGATACATTTCGGTGTTCCTCATATATCTTTTTAAACCATCTTTACGAAATTTAATAAATAATACAAAATACAATCGATAAATAGATTGGCTTATAATTAATTGATATTTATTCTTAACAAAACACACTAATAAATAAACATCATTGAAAATATAATTAAATACTCTTTAGTTATATTGGCGATGTAGGCCTCACTGAAATATTGTTAGCTTCAAACATTTTTTGGTGACATTGTTCTATTGTTCAAGTTTCTTCTACACGAAACTTAAATAACAAATTGGTACCTTTTGAAATGAGCCATAAAGTAAAAACACACAATACGTCTGTATTTGGGTTAAAAGAAAATAGATGGGGAATATGAGGCCAATTACTATGAACGTTGTACAAGTACGATTTTTACAACAAAAAATGCCTGTACAACAAAAACCATGCAGCGTATCGGTTTGAATTGAGTGTGTTTAACAGTTAAACAAAAACCGAAAAGTGAGCTTCGAAAATAACTCTCCAGTGCTTTATTATTAATTTCTGTACGAAACAAAAAGGGAATGTAGCACCTGAGGTGCTACAACTATACGTTAACTATACTTTCAATCACTTTAAAACTATAGTTCAAAATTTGTTTTAAATGAATTTTGCGAAGCAGAACATACGAGATGTTTCGGTTTTCCGTATTTTTAGGATTTAGGCCTAAGATCCATCTCGTCTCGCTGTTATATCTTGTTCACACAATGACCACTAAAAGCATTTAGGCTAAGGAAGGCAGTTTTAAATAGACCTTTCTTAGCAGTTACTACGTTCACATTTAATTCTTAACAGCAGGTAGTTGCCTAACTTTATTGATTATTATTGAAAATTTATTGATTGAATATTTCTATTCACATATTTTACAATACTGAATAGGGGTGACACAAGGAGTGAATGCCAACCCACACTAAAAGTAACTTAAAACTAAATAAAGCATTTACAAAATTATATATTGGAAAACATGGAAAAGATAATGACAACCCATGTAAACCCAAACAACACGACAACCCAATAATAATAAAGTGTACAAAATACAAATTAAGAAACAGAAAACAAGAGTTACTAAGATATTATTAATGAAAATATATTTATAAGACAAAACTGATGAATATGAATTGAAAAAGCAAAAGAAATTCATTAAAGTATACAAGAAGTTAAAAAAAAGAAAAGGAAAATTTACAAAACGTCGTTTAAAAAGGCGTTGTTAATGACGCTTTCAAAATATCTAAAGAGCCTGTCGTCTGGAACTGAAGCGGTAGAGAATTCCAGGACTATAAGCACTGTACTATAGTTGCCAAGGTGACAACTTAATTGTCTACTTAATTCCAACAATCTAATTAAAACATGTCCATTGGAGACCATTTAAAACCTTCTGTTGGTTACCTGTAACGGTGGGTGTGGCCAAACCTCCTGTGCACTTGACTATGCCAGACCATGCATTTACGAATGTGTAAAAAAACGCCAGGTATGTGTTGATTTTCTTTCAGTTGGCGCGGTTGAAAGGGGCAGTAGACAATGACCTGAGATCGGTATGCGAATACTTTCGTTGGGACTAGTTTAATAATCTTCCTGGTAGCAGCTGTTAGTGGACGTATTGTGAACAAGGTATTAGATAGACGTTGACTTGACTGAGATTAACAATTTGTGTCAAATAATACGACACGACCATAAATTAATTTATAAATAATTTACCAGTAAAACTAATACACATTCATATATTCAACCATTTTTATTGTTTACACACGTTGTTGTACCATGTTTAATGCACAATGTGGGACATTTTTTAACGACGTATCAGTTTATATGGCTTACTCGTAAATTTGTTTGTTGGGTGACGCCCTGGATACCGCAACTCCCTAACCGTGGCCAAGGTTCTCTAACTATAGTCTAGAGTTCAAATGAGGGTGGATAAAATTCATAGGTTGCACTTTTTTTATTCGCGTCAACAAGCAGTATGAGATGTATTCTCAGAAGAGACGGTCGCTCCTTCCGCGCGGCTTATTTCATCGGAAATCGCAGCGAGATTTCCCACAACCTGCTTGTTATTGTCCACAGCCTCTCGCTTGGAATGTGCGTTGACAACGGCTGCCAACAGACGGGCTGATAGTTTCACTACAATACTGGAGGCATGAACACGAGATGCAGCTATAGTTCATTTACTTCGCTGTTGGTAGGCCAAAGGGCATAAGCTCGGGTAGTGTTTGCACCACCCTCTGACCAAAGTACGAGTATCCCCACTCTCGCCTCGATACGTAACTACCTTCGGTCGGCGAGCCTTGCATTATCTCACAATCGCTTTTAATCATGATAACGGTCGATGCTTGAGTAGAGGAAGGAATGTCAGGGTTTGGCCAAACGATCCAACTTTCAGATCTCGAAGGTCTCTGTGTTGTCAACTGGGGTTTGTATGGACTATAGATTTAGGTGGGTGGTTATCACACGCGTTACTTCACTATTTTTATTGATGGTGAGTCACCATGAATTATTTTATAATAATTATTATCATAATAATATATTATTAATTACCCATAGATAATTGGTAAATTCATAGATCTAGTCAGTGGTTAAAGTGTACTGGGAGAAGTGGCGGTATGCACAACTGCTGTGCAATGTAGACAAAGGAGGTACGCCAGGGGGTCTGGGGGGTGCGTGGGAACATATCTATTGAGCGAAAATTTAAGTACGCGAATCGTCTATTGCGCGAAAGCTCTAATGCGCGAAAACTCTAGTCCGCGAATAGTCTAATGCGCGAATGCTCTAATCCGCGAAAACTCTAGACCGCGAAAACTCTAGTCCGCGAAAACCCTAGTCCGCGAAAAATATATTGAGCGAATAATTAAATGCGCGAATCTTCTAGTCCGCGAATACTTTAGTGCGCGAATGATCTAATGCGCGAAAACTCTAGTCAGCGAAAACTCTAGTCCGCGAATAGTCTACTGCGCGAAAAATATACCGAGCGAAGAATTTAACTAGCGAATAGTCTATTGAGCGAATGTTCTAATACGCGAATAGCCTAATAAGCGAAAACTCTAGTCCGCGAAACCTCTAGTCCGCGAAAGCTCTAGTCCGCGAAACCGGTCCCAACCACTACGTTCCAAAAACATCGCCTGACTAGTGCAGGCCACCCTGGATGGTAGGCGATACGCTACACAGCGGAGCATTGCTAGTTGTGTGGATGCAGGCGTCTTCTTCAGTTGGGGTGTATATGGGAATGACAATGTTCGCTTCAGCCTCATCGTGACGACCATGATTATGTTTTACTTACTCAATAAAATATATGAGATAGCAATGTGTAAATATTAAATTCATTATATATGCTCACGTTATGTGAAGACAATGGACTTATGAAATATGTTGTTGCATTTTATTTTGTTCAAGTGATATTTGGGCTTTACGCTCATATTTTGGCCACGAGGGTAATCGAGACGGTGCTTGGGTAATTACAAATATGAAAAACGCCACATGGCATCCATACCCAAGCCAGGATTCGAACTTGGAAAGCAACAACCGCGGTTTAATAGAATCACGCGTCACGCCAAACGCTGGCTTGTTATTTAAACCATAACCCCTGATTGTAGGCTGAAATGTGAATAATAAACTTACAATAACGTGCTCGAAAGTGAATATAATCCATAATAGAACTCCAGTTCGTCCAACGTATAGACAACTAGATAAAATAACTTTAAATTATTGTGCCAAGAAGAAGTGGTTGTTATTTGCGTTCTGACATAAAACCTACCCATACCCATATGGATACGTACACTCCCGTTGCATGCACTGTCTTACCTTTACGTTCATTACACACAACGAAATAGTGTGACATGCGTCGTTTTCGTTACAATATTCTCTTGAGAATTACTTGAGAATTGAGAATCACAACAAAATTGTAGTATTTTGATATTACTATTAACAAGCAGAAGGTGACTGTTACTATCCACGATTTACTTTACGTATGGTGTACATACAAATTATGACATGTTTGTTTATAGCCAACTTCAGTTTTATGGATAATCTACGGATATAGCAATTCTAATATAAGTATGCCCTGACTTGACATCGAACACAGATCTGCGGCATTGCACGCCATTGCTCTTCCCACTTGAGCTACCGGGACGACATAAACTAACTTCTATTAAATTGATTAAGGGAAGGTATTTCAATGTCCAGTTAAAATCTACTTCTCAGTTAAATTGTTTTCACCATGACAACGGCCAATAGAAATACACCAAACTTGGCTTACCTGACAGTTAAATTTACTTGACACTTTAACTGGACATTGAAATACCGGCCCTAATTTGTTGTTGTATTGTTGACACATCGAACAGTGGACTGCATATACCGCAAAAATGTTTTACGTTTTGTAATTATATTTTAAAGTAAAAATTAATATATTCTCTTTGTATATACTCTCGATTCGTAATATCCTCGAATACAATAATCATATAAGCAAGTTGTGTTTGTTAAATTTTATCTTATTGGTAATCTACTTTGAAGAAATGTCATGTGTTTCATCACTTGTAAAAAAGAAGTAGAACACTTCAGATTAATTGGATGATTGATATAATTTAATTAAATAAAAATACAAAATTTGTATTTTTATTTAAGTAAATACATTTAATGTGTTCATATTTACGAAGTTGTCAACTAATTTAGTAGAAGATGAAAATTAAAAAAAGAGGAAAATTCCCTTTTAAATACGTATTAACATTTGTTTATTGATAATTCGCCAAGACTAATGCCGTGTATAGTGGGGAAGGGGCTTGGGGGCTTCAGCCGAGTCAATTCCCCCTTAGCCTCCCCTGAAATCCCGTCGTTTAATTAAATTATTACATTTTAATATAATTGAATAAACATATGATCACAACCATTTTTTATATACCAACCACTAACCATTTTTAATATATAATATTAATTTGTAAAGTACAAGACCAACCCTCATTTAAACCTTGGACAAATTTGGAAGGTGACGATATTTCGGGTCTTCTTATATATTTTTTTTTTTACCACCAGTGAAAATCGCGACGATGAGTGAGTGCTTAATTTATGAAGAAGCATTCATGTCATGGTTAACATGCGCTACACAGGATTCAAATCTGAATGCCAGAACCGCGGTTTACTACTCTAACGACAAGCCGTCAATGACCGCCTATCGTTGGCTTTGGTTCATTTTACATGCATATGATTTACCATGAAAAAGCATAGTAATATTATCTGAATATTTTAACTCCAAGTAATGTGCGCGTGGTAAATTAAAGGTTGCTCTTCTTGTGTTATTAAGTACATAATCGAAATAATCAAATCACTTACCGATACCTTACATATTCATAACAAAAATATGCTGTATGCGCTGTGTATTATACCGAAATGGACGTAAGCGCAAATTTGTTATAACTAGAGTTTTTGTATGTGTCGTTTATCTTGATTTATTACCATTAATAATTCGTGAAGCAATAAGAACCTGGAATACACGAATATTACTTTTAATATTACTGAATAGAATAGACATTAAATAAATAAATAAAATAAAATGTGTAAACCAATTGGGTGTGATAACGTGAACATGCTGCTTGTGTGGAGACATCATTGTAAATAAATCACTGTATTGTTAACCTACATCAGTATAAGAATACTTAGTACTACCTAGTAAAGTTACGGTGAGAACTAAAATACTGGGAGATTGAGATATCTATTTTCTCCGCATCTAAATAATACTTGTGTCAATTGTGATTGAGTGACAACGTCATTTGACGTTATCAGGAGTGGACCACCTGACAGCACAAAATGTATAATACGTGATATATATACGCAAACAGGTAACATTAACAAGCAACCGCTCGCAATCGGTGATGATGACGGGGCGATGGTGAGGGGGGGAAGGGGGGGTGACCCTTGGCGGCACGGTAGGTTAAGCGCAAGAACGGCACATCAATATTCTTGGCAGGCGGTCTGAGTCGAACGTTTTCAGGTCCGACAATATACACAGTATACCTGACCGCAGATATCCTGCTGCGCCTTAATGCAAAGAAAACTCTAATGCGCGAAAGTTCTATTGCGCGAAAACTCTAGTCCGCGAAAACTCTAGTGCGCGAATAGCCTATTGCGCGAAATTTCTAGTAAGCGAAACCTTAGGTGCGCGAAGAGTCTAGTCCGCGAACACCTTAATGCGCGAAAAATCTGTTGCGCGAAAACTCTAGTCCGCGAAAACACTAGTGCGCGAATAGCCTATTGCGCGAAATTTCCAGTAAGCGAAACCTTAAGTGCGCGAAAAGTCTAGTGCGCGAAATATCTAGTTAGCGAATCTTCTAATGCGCGAATACTCTAGTGAGCGAAAGTTCTATTGCGCGAATGATCGGTTGCGCGAATTTCGCTAACTAGAACTTTCGCGCACTTAAATTTTCGCTCAATAGCTATGTAGCCGGGTGCGTCCCCCCAGCTTTGCCCACGAGGGAATTTTGTTAGGGTGTTTTTTCACGAACACGTTAAACTTCTAACAGGGGTTGGGGGTTGAGGACTCGAGCACAAACAATACTTCTGTGGTGGAAAAACAAAAATTGAAACATTTAGTTCATTAAAACATTAGATGAGCCCATCACGTTTAACATAGTTCGCTAGTATGCATAACATCGATAAAAATTAGGGCCAGTATGGCATACCATCAGGAATTTTGGTAACATTATGCATACCGGCTCATACCGCCCCACTTGAACCACTGGATCTAGTTGCGTTTATCACAACTCATGACAAACGAAACTAGATCTATGAGCTTACCGATTATCTATGAACTATGGCTAATAATGGCAATCATAGATAATATAATATAATCATAATGTTATTGTTATATTATATATTAAATAATTATACTACTATTATGGAGAAAACGTATGTATTATCTTCTTACGTCATTTTATTTACGGAAATCATCTAAAGCGATATTTCATTAACAAATTAACTACATTTTAAGTGTATTAATTTCATCCATTAGAATATCTTGTATCGAAATAGCATAACTATTTAATATTACATTTTCACTGTTTATATTGTATAACTTATAATCTATGGCCTTCACCTAATGATCTTTCATAATAGCAGAATCGAACAGACGCTAATAAAAAACATATTTTTAAAAACCTTAATGGCTGCTGATTAAGTAAATAAACATACAAAAACTATCAGCGTTACATAAATTTAACGGAGTTCACGCTAACTAACTTCGTCTTATCATAAATAAAGAAGCGTGTTTTTTGTGCCAATCTTAGGTAATTAAAAGTAGAAATTTAAAAGCATCACAGAAATATGATTTTAAATATTTAAACCTGTTAGGGCTTTTAATACGTATACTAGTAGTTGGAAAATTTTAATTAACAAAGTTAGAGCACTACCTTTTTCTAAAAGCTAAACGTTTAATATAAACCCAAAACAAAACAGCCAAGCGAGGAACTTTTTCATGTAAAGTGACTTATATTAAATTTCCACGTTTAAAAGAACGTAAAAGTATTCATTATTTTCTGTATAAGACGGAAGAATGAATACGGTTTTACCTCGGCATCATTCAAACCCCTTTGTTAGAACATTAAATGAGAATAAAGTACTACTCTTGTGTTTTTAATTATAAACCAGTCATTTTGTTGGGCTTTATTTCATTTTCTTTGTGGGACGTTCTTGTATGCCAGACGCGTACACTGCAAAATCAAGACATTACAGTGGCCGTCAACTAGAGATGAACCCCAGGTATAGACATTTCCCCAAGCAACCTTTCCCCCACCACCTTCCGCAACTCGACAGACCAGACCCGTCTTATCTGTTTACAAACCGCAGAAAGGTTCAACTACCTGCTCAATTAAAAGTGAAGTTGAGTGAAGTTGCGTACCAAAAACATTTAAATCGTTATAACAACATTTAACTTCTTGTGGTTATGAGATTGTTGTTTCAATTAAAAATCAAGCAAACTGCAATTTGATTTTATTTAATTCGTCCATATTTGACTGAGAATATCCGATAAATGTGTCAGCACATTCATTCAAATATGGACGAATTAAAAAAATAAAATTGCAGTTTGCTTGATTTTTTAATCGAAACAACAATCTCATAACCACAAGAAGTTAAATGTTGTTATAACGATTTTAATTTTTTTGGTACGCAACTTCACTTTTAATTGAGCCGGTAGTTGAACCTTTCTGCGGTTTGTAAACAGGTAAGACGGGTCTGGTCTGTCGAGTTGCGGAAGGTGGTGGGGGAAAGGTTGCTTGGGGAAATGTCTATACCTGGGCCCGGATTCACAATAGGTCCTAAGTCTTTTTTAGGTCTTATCTCTAAGACCGGCCTTACTTTGAACATCTTGTAAAACCAGACCTAGGTCAGTGACTAATTCCTGGTGAGAACAAGGGCATAATGAGCATTCCAATAATATGTTTTAAAAGCCGTTTTAAGATATCTTCCTGGTTTTATAACAGGTACAAGATTAGGTTGGTCTTAGAGATAAGACCAAAAAAAGACTTAAGACCACTTGTGAATCCGGACCCTGGGGTTCATCTCTAGTTGACGGTCACTGTAGTGTATGTGTGAATATAGTATAATGCAACATATGGCCATAATACAGGCAACTGGTAGTGTTTAACACACAAAACTCGGAAACAGGGTTCTTATGATCCAAGCTATACGCCTACACTGCTATAACGGCGTAAGAAGCAAGGTGTTGACGTCACAGATTATGTAATAAACGAGCCAGGTATCAAGTCATTTACCCTCCACCTTACCATCTCCACTCAGTACCAGATAAGCGCTCGCGAGGAAGGAATGCAGGGAGGGTGGCGGTAGACCGCAGACCCATTACGCCAGGTGTCATTGTTAAAAGTAGCAATCTTTTGATGTAGATAATTAAATGTTCCACTTTCTCAATTACTTTTCAGGTTTCTGGAATAATCACGAAAAATTTGTATAAAATTCATTTTGAATTGAAAGAATAGCTTGAAACCATCAATTTAATAGCAATAGGCTTGTAATCATTAGCCAAATCGTTATATCCAAGCTATTTTTTAAATTAAAAGTAAATTTTTCATCTTTTCGGTTATGTTTGCAGCATTCCTGAAATCATAATAGCCGCTGTGACAACTATGCATTCAATATCCCCCCAACGAACAATCACGTATAAGGTTATTAGGAAAGCACTTTGTTGACTCAAGAATGCAATATAATTATGTATTTTATCTTGGATAACTTACATTCCATACTTTGCATTAAACACTGCACAGAATTATCTTAAAATTTAATTTTAAAACACATTTATCGGTTATATATATATATAAATGCGAAAAAGTATTGAACGAAAACTAGTACAAACATACCCAATTATGATATTGGTTCAAACACTTTAAAATTTAAAATGAGATGGTAGACTTATCTGGGATTGCGTCGTTGTCAATACGTTTAGTGATGATTGTGATGGTGATGATGATTGTCACGCATAAGTGTTTCGCAAAGCACAGTGGATCCATCCTCAGCACTAACGCACTCCACCTTGCTCAATAGGTCGGGCATTAGTGACGTCACCGCTGCAACGCTGGTCTGGTCACTGTGCAGCTTGTCCACGAGACATGCCTTGAAGGCGTCCATTTCGTGATAGAAACGCATGTTCTTCGAGGAACTTCTATGTTCGTCTAGATCATTCCTGGTAGACATGGCCACAGCCACACAATCCCACACAGCGTGACCTTGTCCAGCGTTCTTGAGGCGGTACACTTCTAACATGATGTCTGCAACGCGTTTACCGTCTTCCAAGCACGCCACTTCCAGTCCGTTGTTGATGAAATTAATCAGCAGTTCAAACTCTCTCTTCAGTGTACCCTTAAGGCAATCTTCTGAGATAAATTTTGAAGTTCCCAGACACGAAGTTACTGCTCTTTTTGACGTGCATAAGTTTTTGATATATTGACGCATAGCTTCGTTATCTGTGATTGTGTATTTTTCTTGCATGTCAAGCGGTATAATGTTATCAAAGCATTTTCCCGAGTCCCTTTCCAATATATCGTACATTTCCATGTTATTGCCTTGAGACTTCATCTTACAAATACAACATGCAGTGACTGACTCATGACTGATAGATATACACGGCACTAAAGTGCCGTCAATAGGATGTATGCATTTCATATTATTAGTAATTTGGTTGGTTAAATATTCTATGACTTCCCTCAATGGAGGTTCCCATTCCAACGTTTTAACACAGTCGAACATCTTAGTAAACTGTTTATGTAAAACGTACAACTTGGAAGAGATATCATAATCCGTCTCTTGAATAGCGTTCATGATCGCAAAACTCTTCTTCATGCACATTTCAACATCCTTAGTGTTTATTTCAATATCAGGATTAGATATTAATCCATGTACTAAAGTAACAAAACGTTTGGCACCCTCAGCGCAACCAGACTCTACGTTATTCAAAATCATGTCACGCATTATAGTGAATAATTTCATCGTCATAGGGTCTTCACATACCTCCAAATTAGCTTTTTTCTCTGCAATGCATTCAATGAAGCTCGGTACTCGAAGTTCGCACATTTTGTCGAAGTAGGTTTGAATTGTCCCGATAGAAGTGTCATTACCCACCATTATATTAGTGGGTCCCACGAGACCATCGCGACATGATCTTATGAATGAAGACATCTTGCGAAAGAGCAGTGAGTCGTTGTCAATTTCCTGTGGACAAACTCGATCTGCAGTGCCAGACTTTGCAACAACTTCTTCGTTGGCCACGGCTGAACCAATCACCGCGACAAGGAAAATCCCCGACAACACCGCTGGAAGCTTCATTTTGATGCTTGCTAACGAAACACTTTCCAGTACCTGTTGAATACGTTCCAGAAGTTGTTCGAGCCAACTATGTTGGAAGACCAAGTTTAGTTGAACGACTGGACAGAATATAACATTACAGCGAGTATTTTAATGATTTGTTATCTTTGACTTTGCGTCGTGCAACGTTCGTTGCTCGAAATAGCTTATCAAGGTCAAATGTCGATAAAGTTATCTGTGGCAAAAAAATGAATTCGGACTTGACTTCACTTTTGTTTTTCTGATGTAACATGCGTTTCAAGGAAATCTTAATTCCCATTTGGTGAATTCTATCACGTTAAATACTCTACCTCTCTAAAATTGTGTGTGTCTAGTTGGGCCCCAAGTAACATGGATGAATATTGTGTGTGTCTAGTTGGGCCCCAAGTAACATGGATGAATATTGTGTATGTCTAGTTGGGCCCCAGGTAACATGGATGAATATTGTGTGTGTCTAGTTGGGCACCAAGTAACATGAATGAATATTGTGTGTGTCTAGTTGGGCCCCAAGTAACATGGATGAATATTGTATGTGTCTAGTTGGGACCCAAGTAACATGGATGAATATTGTGTGTGTCTAGTTGGGCACCAAGTAACATGAATGAATATTGTGTGTGTCTAGTTGGGCTCCAAGTAATATGGATGAATATTGTGTATGTCTAGTTGGGCCCCAAGTAACATGGATGAATATTGTGTGTCTCTAGTTGGGCCCCAAGTAACATGAATGAATATTGTGTGTGTCTAGTTGGGCTCCTAGTAACATAAATCAATATTGTGTGTGTCTTAAAGGGGGCCCCAAGTAACATGGATGAATATTGTATGTGTCTAGTTGGGCTCCAAGTAATATGGATGAATATTGTGTATGTCTAGTTGGGCCCCAAGTAACATGGATGAATATTGTGTGTCTCTAGTTGGGCCCCAAGTAACATGAATGAATATTGTGTGTGTCTAGTTGGGCTCCTAGTAACATAAATCAATATTATGTGTGTCTTAAAGGGGGCCCCAAGTAACATGGATGAATATTGTATGTATCTAGTTGGGCCCCAAGTAACATGGATGAATATCGTATGTGTCTAGTTGAGCACCAAGTAACATGGATGAATATTGTGTGTGTCTAGTTGGGAACCAAGTAACATGGATGAATATTGTATGTGTCTAGTTGGGCCCCAAGTAACATCGATGAATATTGTGTATGTCTAGTTGGGCCCCAAGTTACATGGATCTTTATTATGTGTGTCTAGTTGGGCTCCAAGTAACATGGATGAGTATTGTGTATGTCTAGTTGGGCCCTAAGTAACATGGATGAATACTGTGTATGTCTAGTTGGGCTCCTAGTAACATGAATCAATATTGTGTAAGTCTAGTTGGGCCCCAAGTAACATGGATCATTATTATGTGTGTCTAGTTGGGCCCCAAGTAACATGGATGAGTTTTGTGTATGTCTAGTTGGGCTCCTAGTAACATGAATCAATATTGTGTATGTCTAGTTGGGCCCCAAGTTACATGGATCATTATTATGTGTGTCTAGTTGGGCTCCAAGCAACATGGATGAGTATTGTGTATGTCTAGTTGGGCCCTAAGTAACATGGATGAATACTGTGTATGTCTAGTTGGGCTCCAAGCAACATGGATGAATATAAAGTGTGTCTAGTTGGGCTCCTAGTAACATGAATCAATATTGTGTGTGTCTAGTTGGCCCCCAAGTAACATGGATGAATATTGTGTGTGTCTAGTTGGGAACCAAGTAACATGGATCATTATTATGTGTGTCTAGTTGGGCTCCAAGTAACATGGATGAGTATTGTGTATGTCTAGTTGGGCCCTAAGTAACATGGATGAAAATTGTATGTGTCTAGTTGGGCCCCAAGTAACATGGATGAATATTGTGTGTGTCTAGTTGGGAACCAAGTAACATGGATGAATATTGTATGTGTCTAGTTGGGCCCCAAGTAACATAGATGAATATTTAGTGTGTCTAGTTGGGCTCCTAGTAACATGAATCAATATTGTGTGTGTCTAGTTGGGCCCCAAGTAACATGGATGAATATTGTATGTGTCTAGTTGGGCCCCAAGTTACATGGATCATTATTATGTGTGTCTAGTTGGGCTCCAAGTAACATGGATGAGTATTGTGTATGTCTAGTTGGGCCCCAAGTAACATGAATCAATATTGTGTAAGTCTAGTTGGAGCACAAGTAACATGGATTAATATTGTATGTGTCTAGTTGGGCACCAAGTAACATGGATTAATATATTGTATGTGTCTATAGTTGGGCTCCAAGTAACATGAATCAATATTGTGTATGTCTAGTTGGGCCCCAAGCTACATGGATCATTATTATGTGTGTCTAGTTGGGGCCCAAGTAACATGGATGAATATTAAGTGTGTCTAGTTGGGCCCCAAGTAACATGGATGAATACTGTGTATGTCTAGTTAGGCTCCTAGTAACATGGATGAATATTGTGTGTGTCTAGTTGGGCCCCAAGTAACATAAATGAATATTTAGTGTGTCTAGTTGGGCTCCTAGTAACATGAATCAATATTGTATGCGTCTAGTTGGGCCCCAAGTTACATGGATCATTATAATGTGTGTCTAGTTGGGCCCCAAGTAACATGGATGAATATTAAGTGTGTCTAGTTGGGCTCCTAGTAACAAGAATCAATATTGTGTAAGTCTAGTTGGGCCCCAAGTTACGTAGATGAATATTGTGTGTCTAGTTGGGCCCCAAGTAACATGAATGAATATTAAGTGTGTCTAGTTGGGCCCCTAGTAACATGAATCAATATTGTGTGTCTAGTTGGGCCCCAAGTTACATAGATCATTATTATGTGTGTATAGTTGGGCCCCAAGTGATATGGATGAATATTGTGTGTGTCTAGTTGGGCCCCAAGTAACATGGATGAATACTGTGTATGTCTAGTTAGGCTCCTAGTAACATGGATGAATATTGTGTGTGTCTAGTTTGGCCCCAAGTAACATAAATGAATATTTAGTGTGTCTAGTTGGGCTCCTAGTAACATGAATCAATATTGTATACGTCTAGTTGGGCCCCAAGTTACATGGATCATTATAATGTGTGTCTAGTTGGGCCCCAAGTAACATGGATAAATATTAAGTGTGTCTAGTTGGGCTCCTAGTAACATGAATCAATATTGTGTATGTCTAGTTGGGCCCCATGTTACATGGATCATTATTATGTGTGTCTAGTTAGGCCCCAAGTAACATGGATGAATACTGTGTATGTCTAGTTGGGCCCCAAGTAACATGGATGAGTATTGTGTATGTCTAGTTGGGCCCCAAGTTACATGGATCATTATTATGTGTGTCTAGTTGGGCTCTAAGTAACATGGATGAGTATTGTGTATGTCTAGTTGGGCCCTAAGTAACATGGATGAATATTGTATGTGTCTAGTTGGGCCCCAAGTAACATGGATGAATATTGTGTATGTCTAGTTGGGCCCCAAGTAACATGGATGAATATTGTGTCTAGTTGGGCCCCAAGTAACATGGATGAATATTGTGTGTGTCTAGTTGGGCCCCAAGTAACATGGATGAATATTGTGTGTGTCTAGTTGGGCCCCAAGTAACATGAATCAATATTGTGTATGTCTAGTTGGGCCCCAAGTTAGATGGATCATTATTATGTGTGTCTTGTTGGGCTCCAAGTAACATGGATGAGTATTGTGTATGTCTAGTTGGGAACCAAGTAGCATGGATGAATATTGTATGTGTCTAGTTGGGAACCAAGTAACATGAATGAATATTGTATGTGTCTAGTTGGGCACCAAGTAACATGGATGAATATTAATTGTGTCTAGTTGGGCTCCTAGTAACATGAATCAATATTGTGTGTGTCTAGTTGGGCCCCAAGTTAATGGATGAGTATTGTGTGTGTCTAGTTGGGCCCTTAGTAACATGGATGAGTATTGTGTATGTCTAGTTGGGCCCTAAGTAACATGGATGAATACTGTGTATGTCTAGTTGGGCTCCTAGTAACATGAATCAATATTGTGTAAGTCTAGTTGGGCCCCAAGTAGCATATACCTCAGTGGTTCTCTTCTTGCACTTGTCTGACGCGGCAAAGATGTTGAGCTGAGAGCTGCCGGGGGGTAACGGGCACTGATCATACTAGCCACTATGACCTCACGAGATAACTATGCATTCAATGAACAATCACTTACCTCTGTGGTTCGCTTCTTGCACTTGTCTGACGCGGCAAAGATGTTGAGCTGGGAGCTGCCCGGAGGTAACGGGCACTGATCATAATAGCCACCATGACGTCACGAGATAACTATGCATTCAATGAACAATCACTTACCTCAGTGGTTCTCTTCTTGCACTTGTCTGACGCGGCAAAGATGTTGAGCTGAGAACTGCCCAGAGGCAACGGGCACTGATCATAATAGCCACCATGACGTCACGAGATAACTATGCATTCAATGAACAATCACTTACCTCAGTGGTTCTCTTCTTGCACTTGTCTGACGCGGCAAAGATGTTGAGCTGAGAACTGCCCAGAGGCAACGGGCACTGATCATAATAGCCACCATGACGTCACGAGATAACTATGCATTCAATGAACAATCACTTACCTCAGTGGTTCTCTTCTTGCACTTGTCTGACGCGGCAAAGATGTTGAGCTGGGAGCTGCCCAGAGGCAACGGGCACTGATCATAATAGCCACTATAACGTCACGAGATAACTATGCATTCAATGAACAATCACTTACCTCAGTGGTTCTCTTCTTGCACTTGTCTGACGCGGCAAAGATGTTGAGCTGAGAACTGCCCAGAGGCAACGGGCACTGATCATAATAGCCACTATAACGTCACGAGATAACTATGCATTCAATGAACAATCACTTACCTCAGTGGTTCTCTTCTTGCACTTGTCTGACGCGGCAAAGATGTTGAGCTGTGAGCTGCCCAGAGGCAACGGGCACTGATCATAATAGCCACTATAACGTCACGAGATAACTATGCATTCAATGAACAATCACTTACCTCAGTGGTTCGCTTCTTGCACTTGTCTGACGCGGCAAAGATGTTGAGCTGTGAGCTGCCGGGAGGTAACGGGCACTGATCATACTAGCCACTATGACCTCACGAGATAACTATGCATTCAATGAACAATCACTTACCTCAGTGGTTCTCTTCTTGCACTTGTCTGACGCGGCAAAGATGTTGAGCTGGGAGCTGCCCAGAGGCAACGGGCACTGATCATAATAGCCACTATAACGTCACGAGATAACTATGCATTCAATGAACAATCACTTACCTCAGTGGTTCTCTTCTTGCACTTGTCTGACGCGGCAAAGATGTTGAGCTGAGAACTGCCCAGAGGCAACGGGCACTGATCATAATAGCCACTATAACGTCACGAGATAACTATGCATTCAATGAACAATCACTTACCTCAGTGGTTCTCTTCTTGCACTTGTCTGACGCGGCAAAGATGTTGAGCTGTGAGCTGCCCAGAGGCAACGGGCACTGATCATAATAGCCACTATAACGTCACGAGATAACTATGCATTCAATGAACAATCACTTACCTCAGTGGTTCGCTTCTTGCACTTGTCTGACGCGGCAAAGATGTTGAGCTGTGAGCTGCCGGGAGGTAACGGGCACTGATCATACTAGCCACTATGACCTCACGAGATAACTATGCATTCAATGAACAATCACTTACCTCAGTGGTTCTCTTCTTGCACTTGTCTGACGCGGCAAAGATGTTGAGCTGGGAGCTGCCGGGAGGCAACGGGCACTGATCATACTAGCCACTATGACCTCACGAGATAACTATGCATTCAATGAACAATCACTTACCTCAGTGGTTCTCTTCTTGCACTTGTCTGACGCGGCAAAGATGTTGAGCTGTGAGCTGCCGGGAGGTAACGGGCACTGATCATACTAGCCACTATGACCTCACGAGATAACTATGCATTCAATGAACAATCACTTACCTCAGTGGTTCTCTTCTTGCACTTGTCTGACGCGGCAAAGATGTTGAGCTGAGAGCTGCCCAGAGGCAACGGGCCTGATCATAATAGCCACTATGACGTCACGAGATAACTATGCATTCAATGAACAATCACTTACCTCAGTGGTTCTCTTCTTGCACTTGTCTGACGCGGCAAAGATGTTGAGCTGGGAGCTGCCGGGAGGTAACGGGCACTGATCATACTAGCCACTATGACCTCACGAGATAACTATGCATTCAATGAACAATCACTTACCTCAGTGGTTCGCTTCTTGCACTTGTCTGACGCGGCAAAGATGTTGAGCTGTGAGCTGCCGGGAGGTAACGGGCACTGATCATACTAGCCACTATGACCTCACGAGATAACTATGCATTCAATGAACAGTCACTCACCTCAGTGGTTCTCTTCTTGCACTTGTCTGACGCGGCGAAGATGTTGAGCTGAGAACTACCCAGAGGCAACGGGCACTGATCGATATCGACGCGTCTCAGATCGATGTCTATCCCACTTGTTCCCCTGTAACAAGCACACGTCACAGTTATTATTAGTTTCATTAGGGTTAGTCAAGCATCAGCCACTTCACAGAGTAACGATGACGGCGCAATATAGAAAGATTACTTAGCGATCTTGGCACGGAAAACTAAACTATGAAGTATAAAGATAGTTTGTATACTGTAAATTGAGAAGGCAGTGTATTGTTGTGTAAAATACTTTATTAAAGGTCGGTTTCACCAACTTTTAAGCCGGTTATCTGAGATTCTCAACAAAGAAACTGGGTGGAAGAATCGATTTGTTTATGGTTGCTATGGGGTTTGCTCTTATGGAAAACAGCATGTAATAACAATTCCATAGCAACAAATCCTGTACTTAACTTGGCAGTTATCTGTGCATATCGATGTGAATGTCATGTTTGTGGAAACCTATAGGTTACCAAATCGAGCTTACTAAATCGGAGCTTCACGAAATATTGTATACACAATTATCAGCACTGTTTCGAAGAGGTTTTACAATACAATACATTACAGTACAAAACATCTTTATTTTGATATAAATTGCAACATAAAAATACAAAACAAAACTGGTGAAGTTTATTAATACCTAACCGAACAGTAATAAGCAAGCACACAAAAGTAAGAAAAAATAAGAAGTATTACGTTTTTAACATTTTCTCTCATGCTTAACCTATAGATATTTATTAAATAGCATGTATAGCATAAAAATAGCTAATCAGTGATCGCGTGTATATGATAACTGGAGTGCCTAGAATAGCGAAGTGTATAATCAAATGGTATAATGATGCATTGTAGGGCTAACATTGTGGTGAAGCCTGTAACACTATGTACATATATCGACAGCATGGGTCAGCGAAAAAGTCAGCAACTACCCAGGAGCGGAGTTACGGAACAGAGCCCGGTCGGCATCGGTGTGGATATGAACAGTGTGGATATTAGGTGTCGCGGTGTAGCAGGAGTTTGGGGCGAAGCCCCAGCCGTCGGAGGTAACTTTTCCGACGGCGAAAACATTTTTGGTACTGCATTAAGTTTAATGGCCTTAAACGCGTTTAAGTTTATTTTTATCGTAGATAACGGTGACATATAATGAGCTAACGATCAACTGAACTCTTTGCCCATGACTGGCATTAGACCCTGCGCCGATCTATGCCGCGCACACGTGAGCTTGAAGTTAGAAAATTAATTTTTAGCGAATAGTTGTGTAGTAGGCTCACTTTTGCGAGTTGATATGATACACTTGATTTTCGATGGGGCCTGGGTCCGCCTACCGCACTACCACACTAGCGCAGTTCCTACACCAGGTGCAATCCTAGATTCAATGATATTCAACAGCCCACAAGCGTGTCAATTAGAAGCCATCTTGAAATGGGCCAATACCACAGGCGGGAATAGGAGTCTCTAGTGCGACTTTCTGCCGCTCGCAGCGCTATAGCAGTACTGAAAGGTCCAAACTAGCATGTAAATTGCCCATTTTAAAATGGCTTCAAATTGCTACGCTCGCTACTGAGTGAAAGGTTGGGGGACTTGGTGATCTAGCCTACTATACCTGTTGAATATCATTGCCTAGATTGATCTGATCTGTTACCATTTAGCCGTGTCTAGGGACTTACGCCAACTTCATCTTAACAACTCGATCGAGTCAACTGGATCCATCGTAATCACGTGATGGATTAACTCGATCCTTGATGGTTCGCGAAAGGACATTTTTTGGGGGGGCGAGAAACTACTTTTTGAATAAGAATACCAAACCCAAGGAATCCCGCCTTGTTGCCGTCACATTTGACGAATCTGAGGCCCTTGCGAAAATAAATATTCGCGCATGCCGTGGTCGCCGTGGTAGCCCCTTAGACCAGTAATATAGGTAGACGGAGTATGACGTCATCGCGAGTGAAACCATCATTGAAACCACGTGATGTGGGGACAAAGCCTTCTCGACGGGTCAATCCGCGATAGACTGCATTGTTAGCAAGAAGTTCGCAGGTTTGCCGCTAGATGATGTTATGTGCGCGGCAAATACGTTTGGCATTTGACAAAGGATGTATTATTATTATTTGCATTTCCTCAAAAATGATTAGTGAAGGTACTGTTAATCTTAGTTAACATATTTTTAATTTGCACTTATTAAAAATGATAATTTTTCTTTACACAACGATGTACTGTTTGTACTGTTCATACGTAGACGCTTTAAATTGCCGCGCATCCTGTCTCCACATCACGTGGTCTCAATGTTGGTTTCACTCGCGGCCGGTCGCTAGCATCTGCTTGCTCCGACTACCTAAGCCCCATAACTCCACTTTTGCAGTTCACGTAGACGTTGATTCATATTGGCGCCAAAATATTACGTCTGGATCCAACTAACCCCGCTGGTCAGAGAGCGGATCACTTTCAAGGGATCCGAGAGTTAACTCGATCATGTTCGCGAACGCAAAACGAGATGATCCGATCGACTCGGCGATGTTGGCGAAATACATTTTAGGATAGGAATAACTCGGATCTGGTTAGGGTAAGCGCCCTCTGTGTCTGTATCGTGTCAAAGTGATTCAAGAAGAGTGTGTGGTTGTCGTAATGGGCGTCTCAGGTCAAAGCTGAAGTAAGTTTCAGCACCTGTCCTGAAAGGTCCAACTTAGTAGTTCATTCCATGTTAAATATTGTCGTTAGTCAACTGTCTAACTGTCAAACGACAATATGTTTGTTTTGTATCTATAACAAAGGTATTCTCTGTCAAAAACCTTGTAAAACATTACTTCAATGGATGATTCATATTTAAAAGTATTAAATATAAACGACTTTAATGTTGGAATTAAGAAAACGAGGTGCAAAGATCGAGTTGGACCTTTCAGTACTGCTAGCGCTGCGAGCGGCAAAAAGTCGCGCCTGAGACGCCCATTTGATCACGTGCTTGATTCCCGCAGAGATTGTCTAACATCGGTGGTAGCGGTGGGATTGTGTTGTAGGCTCAAGTAGGCCGAGCCTTGCGATCAATTGCACCGGCTATGATAGCCAACAATTAATTAATTAATTATTAAACAAATACAAGTATTGACGATAGCTACCACGTCATTGTGTTTTGGTTCGAAATCAAAGCTTGCCATTAGAAATATCATGCCAGACTGTTGTACCGGCCAACAAAATATGCGCAACTAATTTAAACCATTGAACTTTTCATTCGTGTCAAAATTCAGCCGAAATCGTTCTCACATATTCATCTTTTTAAACTGTGTTGATAAGCGCACATGGGCGCACCTAGGGGCGCCCATTGTAACCAAGGTAACAGTTGTTTCCATGTTATTTCCCATAAACAAAACAAATGCATAGCAACAATGGGTGCCCCTTGATGTAAGGGCCGACTATGAATTCCAACAGTCTTCATCCGTATCTTAAATTTTACACATTTTTTATATTACATCACACAATCTTTCCCTCACAGTACGCCTACTAGTTATACGAATATTTGTTTTACTGTGTCGGAGCCATGAATACATTTTCCTTCCATTACATGTTGTTTTTTGACGTTTTTGCATACTAACATGAGAAATAATAGTTATACATTTTTTTTAAATCGATCGTAGGTACTATTATAAATCCATGATATGACCGTTGTTCTTAACAAATGAAGAACATTGTTCACATTGTTCCTATTCACAAAATACAAAATAGACACATTTTACACATTATGTTAAATATCAAATTACAGATTCCAGACAGATACGAAGATTTTTTGCACTCATATTCCTATTCATTATTCACCATGGGAGTCAAGAAATAGACAAACATTCCTTTTGATTTAGTTTTGCGGCTCCATAGGAAGAGTTATAGACGCACTTATCCTTGCGTCAGACGATAGCAATGGCTGCCACCCTAATTGGAGGACACAATTTATGAAGTGCACACAGAACAGAAACAGACCTCTCACATCCCCTTGTGAACGTGTCTTCAAGGAAGATAGAAGTGGGTTTCAAACGTGTAATTACAAACGGTAACGAGATATATATCTTATAGTGTGTGTTATAATTGAGGTCTCTAACATAGTCGTATATTTCCCTGTTTGCCGATATTAAAGTGGATACTGCAAGTGGCGTCGGTAGCGCAGACGACGTCTATGTAACTGGAGGGCTAAGTGATCAGGGCTTAGCTCAAATCAAAGTATTGAGTGCTGCTGCATACCGGCACTGGCCTAATTGCTAAATAACAAGTGTACTCTACAGGGTATGTGGGTAGCTTTGTTATAAACACTTTCGAGATAATACATAACAAAAGTGTTTCATACCTGTGAATTGGTTTTGTGTCTGCTAAAAATTGAATATTAATAATATCAAATGTTATTATTGTTACGATTGTGAATGAATGAATGAATGAATGAATAAATGAATGAATGAATGAATGAATGAATGAATGAATGAATGAATGAATGAATGAATGAATGAATGAATGAATGAATGAATGAATGAATGAATGAATGAATGAATGAATGAATGAATGAATGAATGAATGAATGAATGTATGAATGAATGAATGAATGAATGAATGAATGAATGAATGAATGAATGAATGAATGAATGAATGAATGAATGAATGAATGAATGAATGAATGAATGAATGAATGAATGAATGAATGAATGAATGAATGAATGAATGAATGAATGAATGAATGAATGAATGAATGAATGAATGAATGAATGAATGAATGAATGAATGAATGAATGAATGAATGAATGAATGAATGAATGAATGAATGAATGAATGAATGAATGAATGAATGAATGAATGAATGAATGAATGAATGAATGAATGAATGAATGAATGAATGAATGAATGAATGAATGAATGAATGAATGAATGAATGAATGAATGGATGAATGGATGAATGAATGAATGAATGAATTAATTAATTAATGTATGAATTAATTAATCAATTAAAAATGAATGAATGAATGAAAAATGAATCAATTAATTAATTAATTAATTCAAATTTTGTGTTTACCAATATGAGAACGTTACACAATATAAAATATAAACAAAGGGATTTATGGCCTAAATATATAATATCCAATCTAAAAACTCGTCTAAAAATATATAGTAAAAACACAATTTAAGATATCCAAAATTACAACAGGACTTAAACAACATTTTAAATTGTGTTATATTTTTAGTTGCTATGAAACTAGACACTCTGGGCAGCATTGAGAAATAGGGTTAAACGAATCATACTAGAAAATATGTAAGGTAATGAACTAGCAGCATACAGGTAGATAGTGAAATAGACATAATTATGTACAAACATTTTGTATAGATCTCTAAAAACAACTTTTATTTATACTTCTGTTGGTCCGACTGTCTCAATAACGAATACAAAACCCGTCTAGAAGTTCAAGTAGTAATGATTGTTATTTATATAGACTCATTCTGATATAATTAAGTTAACAACGTACTATAGAACTGAATACAATGTATTTGTATCAAAGAATCGTCTTTCTTTATTCCTTAGAATGAAACGTTCTTGAAAAGAGAGGTTATTTGTACGATCACGAGATCTACAAGAATGGTGAATAGAACGCACATCAAACAAGTCAAATATATCCCGTCTGTGAAGCGTATTGTCTGGCTCGAGTCTGCTATCAGTATTCAATCCCCATTCTTCAGACTCGTTCATTCTAATTACATCATACGCAATAGATGGTTTTCAGAATTGGTCTATAGAAAACAGTGATTTGTTTTATCTAACGGCCCTTGATAGTTATGTTAAGGTGCATTTTTCACTATTCTGCATTGTTGTCATTGAAGATCTAGAGGAAAGAATAGGTGGAGGAAAAGAGAATGGGGACCATGTGGACCGCATTTCGTCTGGCTTCTCCTCCTCGACCCTTCCGGCTAAGGCGGCCCTACCAGAAGCATACGCTTCCGCCAGCATAACTCTCGGGATCAACAAAGTACAGACAACGGATTGTTATCTGTGACCAAAGCATGCAAACCTGCCCACCACGATAAGGTAGCAGTCCCTGGGCAGTATAGAATTATATTTATGGTTACTATGGAGTTTGTTTTTCTTATGGACAATAGCATGTAATATAACAATTCTATAGCAACAAATCCTGTACTTAACTTGTCACTTGACTGTGCATACGGCCGTGTTTTTAACAAGAAATTTACCACCCTTCAAGAATATTTTAATAATATTTTAAATTCCTGCAACAATAGACTAGTTCTATGTTCTAATCTGCAGCTCAAGACTCATAAAGCACTTGTGGTAAAAGTAAAGACTTAAAGCAACTCTCTGGCATTAGCAAAGTGGATTAGATTAAGTTAGACAATAGCGGCCATGGGTTGTAACTCACAAGAGTCAGAAACACATTTAAGGATGAATAATTTAACAGTTGGAAAAAGCGTATATTATTAATTACAACCGGATGCGCAACGGGGTCATACGAGCCTTAAGAATAACTAGGTAGTACTTCTAATCTCTAAAAGCTCTGGACCGCTTCATAAATGACCATTTCTCTTCTTTTACTGCTTCTGTCAGATTAGTAGAGCGCGGGAATAGTTAAGCGTTGCAAGTTATGCAGGTCCGTTTCCGAAAGCTTATCTACCACAGAGGTATACCTGCAGTCTGCATTACTTCTGCGAATTCACAGCTTTCTACAATTAATTCAATTTATAGTAATGTACGATGAAGTAGTTTGTTCTAGTGGGGTCGGGGTGGGGGGGGGGGGATGTAAACTGGAAATGTTCAGTTTTGAATACATTAATAAAAATAATTTTTCGTATGAATACCCGTTATAGGGTGCACACCAGCTTTACCTGATGTGCCCCTCTTCAGGTGACTAACTAGGTTATTATGGTGTTTGGGTAGCTGGGAAGGAATGTCCGAGCCGAAACATCTTTTTTCGTACGATCTCTCAGCTTGGAGTTGGCCCCGTCGACTAGAATCCTCTAACCAGCATTGAGGGTATACATAGGTTATTTAGTTAAAAATAAAATGGAAGCAATGCTTCCATTGCTTCCATGGACGGCACGCCACTGAGAGGTGCCCGACACATGACCTAACAGGTAACAGTTATGACGTAAAGCAGACCAACTCATGGCTAATCTCTTAACCTTTTGATAGTTTGCATGTGACGTGATATGATAAGTCCAGCGTAGCTCTGCCTGTCGTAAGAGGTGCCCGCCACATGACCTAACAGTTATGACGTAAAGCAGACCAACTCATGGCTAATCTCTTAACCTTTTGATAGTTTGCATGTGACGTGATATGATAAGTCCAGCGTAGCTCTGCCTGTCGTAAGAGGTGCCCGCCACATGACCTAACAGTTATGACGTAAAGCAGACCAACTCATGGCTAATCTCTTAACCTTTTGATAGTTTGCATGTGACGTGATATGATAAGTCCAGCGTAGCTCTGCCTGTCGTAAGAGGTGCCCGCCACATGACCTAACAGTTATGACGTAAAGCAGACCAACTCATGGCTAATCTCTTAACCTTTTGATAGTTTGCATGTGACGTGATATGATAAGTCCAGCGTAGCTCTGCCTGTCGTAAGAGGTGCCCGCCACATGACCTAACAGTTATGACGTAAAGCAGACCAACTCATGGCTAATCTCTTAACCTTTTGATAGTTTGCATGTGACGTGATATGATAAGTCCAGCGTAGCTCTGCCTGTCGTAAGAGGTGCCCGCCACATGACCTAACAGTTATGACGTAAAGCAGACCAACTCATGGCTAATCTCTTAACCTTTTGATAGTTTGCATGTGACGTGATATGATAAGTCCTGCGTAGCTCTGCCTGTCGTAAGAGGTGCCCGCCACATGACCTAACAGTTATGACGTAAAGTAGACCAACTCATGGCTAATCTCTTAACCTTTTGATAGTTTGCATGTGACGTGATATGATAAGTCCAGCGTAGCTCTGCCTGTCGTAAGAGGTGCCCGCCACATGACCTAACAGTTATGACGTAAAGCAGACCAACTCATGGCTAATCTCTTAACCTTTTGATAGTTTGCATGTGACGTGATATGATAAGTCCTGCGTAGCTCTGCCTGTCGTAAGAGGTGCCCGCCACATGACCTAACAGTTATGACGTAAAGCAGACCAACTCATGGCTAATCTCTTAACCTATTGATAGTTTGCATGTGACGTAATATGATAAGTCCAGCGTAGCTCTGCCTGTCGTAAGAGGTGCCCGCCACATGACCTAACAGTTATGTCGTAAAGCACCAAATGACGAACCAACTCATGGCTTATCTAGGGGTTCTCACCTGCTACACCAAAAAAATGTGTAAAACTAAGGCTAATTAGCTATGAAATTAGCGACTAAATAAACAAAAATCGAGTTCACCAAAACCCGGGAAAATAATATCAAAGTTAGTAATTTTCGAGCTAGGTCCCATCGGCGAAAATCTCCCATAAGAAATAGCATTGGGACGACCTGTATGCCTTGGGACCTTGGAGGATTCTGCTCCAAAAAAAAATGATGTAATACTTTTCGCTGCGTCTTTCTTTTATGCGTATTTCGTTTATTTTGGTTTTGTAATCGGAGCTTCCGTTCAGGTACAAAATGAAGATGTGTAAAGATGTGTAATCGGGTGCTGCATTTCGTTTTGAGCGTAGCTGTGCGCATCAGTACTTCGAGTCAACACGATACTCGGATGAGGGGTAACGAGTGGAAGGAGGGGCAGGCAGCGTGTGTAAGTCAGTCAGAGTCTTGGTGACGGGTTTGCATTGCATCGTCTCGTAATCACTTAGCGTAGCATAATTCTCGATGGCTACGGCTGGGTACTAGTTTGAGCCCTTAATATTCTGCAGAAAAATTGGCAGAAATAGAGAAAGCCAAAGAGTCTATTGAAAGTATTGGCGATGGCGATAGGTACAAGACACACAGTTGCACACCATACACGAGAATGCACGCACATGGGAAAATTAAGCTTCACCCATACACCCACGAGAGAGAGAGAGAGAGAGAGAGAGAGGGAGAGAGAGAGAGAGAGAGAGAGAGAGAGAGAGAGAGAGAGAGAGAGAGAGAGAGAGAGAGAGAGAGAGAGAGAGAGAGAGAGAGAGAGAGAGAGAGAGAAGTATTGGGAGGGGAAAAAGTCAACGCATGCGCAATCAACGCGGTCTGCTATGCAGTGTCGAGTGGAGGACAGCCGCACCAAAAGCCGGCTAACACCACGCTCGTGCAACAGTCGCCGCGGCAGTTAACCAGAAATGTCATTAATTAATAACAATTCACAGGTTTCAACTCACGATGTTAAATGGTTCATTATCGATTCGTGTGGTGCAGTAGACCATATGGTAAAAAATAAATCTAGCGGGTGAGAACCCCTTTAATGACAATACATGAATAAATTGTCATATTTACTAAATAATGAATTAAACCAGTATTAAATAATATTCCACGAAAAAAATATTTTTTTTAAAAAACAACGCTTATATTTAAATGCACTAAAAAGTAAAAAATAAATTTTCGCCCAACAAATTTTTGCCTCACTCGGTAAATAAAAGCGTTGGGTGCTTTTGGTATTGACATAGATTGCAGTATTCTGCTGTTTATGCAGGGAAAGCGACCAACGCTTTTATTTACCGAGTGAGGCAAAAATTTGTTGGGCGAAAATTTATTTTTTACTTTTTAGTGCATTTAAATATAAGCGTTGTTTTTTTAAAAAAAGTATTTTTTTCATGTAATATTCTTTTCTCCAACAGTATCTGTCTGCACTACACTGTACCTGTTACCCGTTGTAGGTATACATGATAATTGAAAATGCTATCTTTGTAATAGCATAAATTAAAATATCTGTTCCTTCGTTACGTTTGAAATTGGAGCCATTTGAGTACAGCCTGCTATATTTTCGTTAATTAACACCGTACACACCCGTAGGTATGGATCGCACTTGTCCGAGGGCTGTTAGTAGGACTCAATCCCACCTTTACGACCGAGGAAAACCTCGGAAAAAAACTTCAGTCAGGATTTCAGAATCGGTGGCCGGAATCGAACCGGCGACCTCCCGAATTAGTCTTGCGTCTTACCGCTGAGCCACCTCTATCGGTAAATACGTTTAGCTCTTAAATGAGATATATATATTTATATGTATGCATATCGTTGTTTTGTCTACACATCTTTAATGTGGATTCCGATCAATCAACAAATACTAAGTCTTCAAAACGTAACATGGTGATTAAAAATAATGAATAAATACGCAGTGTTTATTATCATTAAATTTTCTTATTCAATGATCGTTAAAACCTTCTCGAATGACATAGTGTGCATCTCACGTCGTCTTAGCCACCCCTATAAGACTATAATCACCTCAATATCATCACTTTAATGAGTAATTATCCCACAAAATGGTGGCCATAATTGTTAACTGCGTTTGTAAAGTGGTTTTAAAGCCCTCGCTATATATTGCCCATTTAACAGTTCTTGCCTTCGTAGGCCCCTGCACTGTGTGTGTATATTTACTGTAATCAATATATAAAATATTGACAGCAAGATGCGCCTTGTGTAGCTATTTTTCTGTCATTCTCCAAATACATTTGAGAGGGCTTTGACCCAGACAGTTTCATTGTGTAAAGTTGGGCAAATATTTGACACTCTGAAATTCTATTTTAAATGTTTTTCTTTTCTTTTTTTACAAACAAATCTATTCTCGTTGCTCGGGGGTAGATGGGAGGGTGGGGGGGGGGGGGGGGGGTAGAGGATTGGGCGCAATCCTATACACATTTCCGACTATTGTCATCACTAGCATGAACATTTCATTTATAACTGCGATCACCCCTCCTCACATTGCTGGCTTTCAAAGTCACAAAAGTCTCCACATTTTTCATCTCTTCCCCAGAAGCGAAAATAAAATACACAAATATACTAAACGAATGGTTGGTTGGATGTTATTATTTTGAGTGATATGCCACACCGTTGTTAAAGTGGTCGTAATATGTTAATGATTACATTAAATATTCAAAATAAATGTTCTTTAAATAATAATAATTAATTATTTGACTATATGATTTAACAGTACCCATTTTAAGGCTAATCCAGAGCCAGAAGAGACAAGTTTTCTCACTAGGTGCGCTGCCGTCAACCCCAAACCCAAAACCCAAAGAACACAAAAACCAAGGTTAGAATTGAAACGGTTGCACCATTGCACAAAGAATTGCAGAGCGCTACCAGTCACGCAAACTACTCTCGCGCCGCAAGTAGCTATTTTTGAACATTTGCAACGGCTTACTACTTCGAGTTCATCTCACAAAATATGTACTCAAAACAAAATTGGTTAACGGAATTACACAAGAATGCTGTTCTATTATGCTAACATATTTAAAACTAGTATTTTCTGTATTACACTAACCATTTGAGTACCGGTACCTCAATAATACAACAAAATTTTGGTCACATTAAAAACCAAAACTGGTGAAATAATTAACAGAAAGTCATGACACTTCTTTCATAGATTAAAGAAACGTTGATTGAAGTCTGGTAAAGAAATCGGAATACACCAATTAATTTTTTTCTTTCTGCGAATATAAAAACTAACGGTACATAAATGAGGACATAAGTAAATACATACGTAAAAACATACGTAAATGAGGACCCACTAAAGGGCGCGTAAAATGGTCTATGGGGAGGCCTACAACAAACGACTACACTGCAGCACTTCGAGCGTTCCGGCCACTGAGCACTGCTTGCTAGAAGTCACCTTTACTGTGGGTTTACAGCTAAGCGTTGGGAGCGAAGCGAGGGCGCGAGCTCCAATCAGCGGCCGAATTCGCGTGAAACTAGGCCGCTGATTGGAGCTCGCGCCCTCGCTTCGCTCCCAACGCTAAGCTGTTAACCCACTATTAGACAGATAGCTCGGCTCTTTTGGTGAAGCCGAGCTGCGGCAGTTCCAAGCACTAGGTCTGGGCAAAACATTGCCCAGACCTAGTTCATGGTGAACTCTTGCGCTGCGTTTGGCTGTACGTCAAGAGCTGGAAAACAGTCTGGATTATCATTTCACGCTAAATCGGAATGGAACTAATATCTCTGCCCAAACCAACTTCCGAGAATCACTCCTTTTCTCTCACTCATTTTGTTCTCAGCTCGGCTTCAACCGCTGCAATGGCAGATATAGGCGTGCACTCTGTCCACCGCTTTTATATGGTCTAAGGAATTCACCGAAAACCCTTCTAGAAGGCAGTGCACTAATTATTATAGAGCATATTAGTGTGACGTCACGATTCCCGTGTCAACCAATGGCGAACCGTATTTGTGACTCCAAGCAATCATGACAGTCGACAGTTGACAGAAAGTTTTGTTTTTGCAAACATTGTAGCGAGGGTTATCCGTTCAGATATTTCGTTTTCCTTAACAAGAAACAGGGGAAAAGAAGTTGATTAAATTGATAAGTCAAGTATTGTTAGGATAAAATTATTACTTTAAATAAAAACTACGTTTCAGAAAATTGTTTGGAGTCAGATAGCTCGTCCGCCATTTAATCTGACGTCGTCACTAATACAGTCTATTGGAAAAATTACATAGATTTCAAAGAAGTCAAATAAAGTTTCAATGATTGGGACATTCTATAGGGCACTAGCAACTCCAAAGACAACAATGGAACAAATGAATTGAACTGATGGACAAGCAATCAGCTGTCAAAATAATAAAATTGCAACCATAGAAATAAAAACATGTGTAGCAATAGTAACTGCTCGCTATTTAAAACTTTTAATGATAGACAACGACTAAGTGTAAGTATTGTATGTGTATTTGTTTTTTTTTTGTTTTTTTTTCCAAAATCAGAAGAAATTATTTTTTGACAGCTTGTTGTTTGTCCATCGATTCAATTCATTTGTTTCATTGTTGTCTTTTGGTGTTGCTAGTGCCCTATTCTTGGAAGTTGTGTGTATCCAATATTCAGCGACTGTTGGCCGGATCGCTCACAACGCTCTCTGTGCACTTGCTACGTCTCCCCATACATTGATGTATAACATCAGTCGGAGGCAATCTTGAATTTGGAACACCAAAGAAAGTTTGTTGACAAAAACTTTGACTCCATCATAATAAGCCATAATTTGACAGCATGCAACACATCATTGTCACGAAGACATGTTTTCAATAGTAAAACAATACAATCCATCAGATCATTTTTGTATATTGATGTTTTCATATTTAAAAAAAATGTATAAAATACGGCACCATCATTTTATACACTATTTTGTTATTATAATAAAACACACTTAAAATCCGTTAGAAACCCCACTGTTATTAATTGATGGATTATATAGTATAGCTAGTTTTAAACAGTTCTCCAAAACTCAATCAATATACACAATTCAATCACACTTCAGTAAACAGTCGTCCCGAGAAAAGATCCTAGACAGTCAAAGTGGAGAAGTTACCCATCTACACACTTTGCCTAAAGTTAGTTATATAATGTTACATTCAAGGAACTCGGGCATCGTTGACGTGAATATCCGCTACGCTACACAAGCGCTTCACGTGACAAGTACAAGAACTAGAGACAAGAATGGGAATTTAATAGAGATTCAAACTTTGTGTCGTACCAAGTTGTAAACACGTCTCTTGTTCATTTGACGCATTCGCCAGGAATGTAGAATAGTTGAAATTATTAACTGTAGACATAGTGTGTACTTATGCTTATACGTGTCGTGAACTATTTAAGTATTGGAGACTCAACTAGCACATAGATAGCGCTGCTAAGCAACCTCCTCATCTGCGCCATTGATCTTTAACTATGAAATAACAATGGATAATAATTGACAGCTAAACTTCTCCTCATAAAAGTTCATCTTCTTGCCACCAGAATGCATCTAGTGTGGCCAATAGATAGGAGTTTCATCTACATACATAGGATTCCATCTGCAAGTCTACGGATTACTTGTGTAACGGTTATACGCTTTTACATATTATTCAAAACGCTTATATAGTTACTACAAGCTAAAATATTCTCATGCTAACGTAATAGACGACTCTTGTCAGCTACTATGAACTGAATGATCTATTATTCCTTACATCTACACGTCGTGTTAGAGATCTGAAAACCAGTGGATATTTCAAAATATACGCTCTGCTGATTTTAATATCATCATTTTTTTTATGTTGTTAAACAGTCTCTGGGGATATTATAATAATAAATAAATTCACATTTTGAGTATGCACACTAACTAACAAGACTGATTTTCAGTGGGGGATTTGAATTTAAAGCGACTAAACCAACCCTAGGCTCCGAACACTATCGACGAGTGAGCGATAACCAATCAAAGATCGATATTTCAAATATGAAATATGTGAATCAGTAAAATATGAATTTATGATACGAAATCATAGCATGACCATCCGAAATGTTTCTAGTCTTGAAGTGTTCTGGGATAGTTTATGATTCCTGCCCCCTTTAGTTTTATTCTTAGCGAAAAGTCTGATTGAAAACTTAAGAAAAACAGTAAATTCGTGCAGATTTAAAATTGAACTACTTACTGTAACATGAACGGTCGGAAAAGTAGTTTAATAAAAGAAAATATATATTCGTTAAAATTCTATGAACAATAATGCGGCGTTGGATGGTGTTCGTCTCCGTGTGTTCAATTCATGTTGAAATCATTTTACTTCTGGTTTACGCAGAATAGTTGTCATTTCGAACTTGTTGCCATACGATGTGTATTCCTAGTATCATGTCTTTAGAGTTCGCCATTCTATGAATGAACGTCAACTTCACAATGAATGTAGAACATCTTCTCAGAAACGTTTTATTCAATACTGTGCTAACCTTTCGTTCATGTGCGGTTACTGGAGGTGTTTTAGGTTCTACATTGCACGCGCGGGAACGTGCTTTACTTTGCACAGTTATAACGTGTAGGAAACGTTTATTCCAAACGCTAATTTGTTAGTTCCAAGGAATTCCGATAAATATTTCATTTTAAGGACTCGTACGTTTTTTGTCGCTCTTCTATTCTTAGCAGCAATGGAAAGTCACAAAATTAAAACCATGCAAAGTTTAAGATAGGCTTCATTATTTTATTAATATCTAGTGAACACTTCAAAATATTGAACCCGTGATTTGGATTTGCGTTGGTATGGGCTTTAAAACATTCAACTATTTTAATCGTAACTGCTGTTGTTTGATTTATTTATTCAATAATTTGAAATAATTGGATAACTGAAATATCAATCGTCATAATAAAAGTGTTTTAAACTTATAAAATGGATTGTTAGTGATACAAAACCACATCCCGGTTATGAATAACTGTTTCCTTATCTTGAAACGTTATCAATACATTCATAGAAAAGGTTTATTTCATGGATGACGATTTTGCCAGAATTTTTCCATGAAACATCAATGAGAAACACGTTTTTCTCGGATAAATGTTTAACAACCTATGTAGATAATACACATTATCTCTAATAATTGTGTTTCATTACAATGTCAACATAGTACATTTATGACACGTCGTCGTAACAGACGATACTATTATACGCGTATCTTGGTTGTCGAGATGATAGATTGAGTCCCTGGCCGATTCTTGTCGTTTCTATTCCGTATGTAACCTTTCGCATCAGACACATACCAAAAACACAGCCAGTTTTTACTAGCTGACGCAGGATTTTCCTCATTTATCGATCTGTGTGTAAAATATTTTCGTATCCAAAGTTTATTATTCAAACTTAAGAACAATAATAGTGGTGTGTACTTACGAAATTAATAATCTCGTTAAGTTGTAAAGAGCAAAGGGGAAAAAAAGCACTTCCCGAGAAACTATTGGTATGGATTATTTATTCTATGAATTTCAAATCAAAGTATAATACATTGTAACATCTTCTCAAGTTATTTGTTTTATTGAGTCAAGATTACCTTTTCTGAGAAGTATCCAGGAAACTGTTGTTTGGTATGTCAGTTTATTTTATTCCATGAATTTCAAATTAAAGTATATATTTGAACAACTTTTCAGAATATTTGTTTTATTGAGTCAAAATTACTTTTTCTGAGAAATATCGTCCCCAGACAATATAACCCTAATAGCACGAGAAAAGCATTCCTGAACAAGCTCAGCAATAGAATTCCTGAAATCTTTGTTCATCGAAGCTACAAGAAATCCTAATCGAAGAACGGTATCTAATAACAAGATCGGCATTTATCACAAGAAATATTGCATCGATCGCCAATAAAGGGGACAATTTCGAGCGCTTTCATTGCCTTTAATAAGTCCATTCATTGGTGCTGACCGCTTTGTTCGGTATGTCATCGCAGTATTGAGTTCCTTCATTGGAATGTATGATCGAATCTTCAGCCGTCATTATTACCAATTCAATACAATCATTCCATCCGTATAGGGAATCCACCTTCATGGATGCCGATGTAATTGCGAAGATGCCTTTAGACGTAAAACATCACAAGATCTTGGATTGGCATTTCATGTCGAAATTCTTAACGTTAATTACTAACTCAATTTTCTTTATTAAACGTTAGGAATTTCGAATACAACAGTTATAACATTTCGGAAGTGATCAGAAGAACTTTTTGTGAATGTGTGTGTCAAAATCATCATCCCTCCTGACGTAGCCCGATGTTGCTTAACTTCGGTGTTCGGTGTAGGTGGTGACCGCGACTCAACAGGTGGTATGCTATTAGTATATTCCTTATACCTACTACTTCCATTGATAAGTTGCAATACAAACTTCACTTTACATAGTACATTATGTAACTTTTCTCTAGATCAAGTTTGCCTTGTAGTTGTCCATAACTTTGTTCTACTATTCCAAAGTAGTTTCACACAAATATAACTTATTCCAAACTACAGCAGCTCATCTATCTTACTATAACATGTAAGTTTTTTTTATAGAAAAACGGGAAAGTATAAAGTTTATTATCCTAGGCGGTGGAATCTTCGAACTTGTTATAACGTCATTGTTGGATGAATAAATAGTTATGTGACTTCCTCGCACAACTTGTATTATATAGCTCGATTGCTACACAGAGCAAATACCAAGAAAAGAGTTTCTTGTTTACTCAGATATCACCTTGAAACAGAGGGAAATATAGAACCAGACGAATAGACCTTTTTCAGAATTCATCTTAGACTCTTATATAGAGCTAATCACGGCCCTTTAGAACTTCAATGACTACAATGCACAACAGTGAAAAATTCACCTTAATTAACATAACTATCAAGGAACATTAGATAGAGCGTATCACAGCTCTCTAGATCTTCAATGACAACAGGACCCTTAGCTAGAGCAAATCACGACTTTCTTGATCAATTCTGAAAATTATCTATTGATTCAGCGGTTTGCTTCATATGGTTAGGGTTTGAAACATATTTAGCCACTTAGGTTTTGTCTTTCACATTTACCAAAGTGTTTTGCTTCGTTTGCCTTGCATTCACATTGCCAACGTGTTACTTAATTAAGAAAAGAACCATTGAAAAACGACTTAGGTCGTTCTTACAAAGTAGCAATGTTGTATGTTTTATATTTCTTAATACCACCATAATCTCGGTACTTCAATAAACCAAGAAACATACACCATTATTATAGACACTATCTATTTATGTTTATATTCGTTTGTTTGTTTATTTATTTATTTAAATATTGAGGTGGAACGGGGGGCCAAAACTGTTCAACGTCAAGAATGTTCTTGTTTTCTTACCTTATCATGATCACGAAAGTAAAAGTGTAGTTGAAAATGACACTTATGCTTAAACATGAAAATCCATGAACATAAGTATGCTCTAAACTACCCGGCATGTACTTATTATTATTAATTATGACCATTCTGAATGGTTTTATTGTCTAACATAACATTAAGAAACTAGGCAAGTTTGCGATATTAGTACTGTTGCTTGTAGGTCTATGTGTCTTGTAAATACCGTCTCCAGTTAGCTACATGAGCAAACTACACTTTGACACACGTTGCCTGGGCCTGAATTATGTAAGATGCCTAACTATGTTGTCCTAAGTAAGGCAAATCCCTGCCAGATAAATCATATCTGGGTTTTACTACACATTCACAAATAAAATATGATTTTACAATTTGTTGATACTTTACTTTATTTTCTCTTTATGACATTTCTGCAGAAAGACATTTTGCGTGATTTATATCACTAAGATCCGAATTCACCAAACTTTTTTAACGGCCGATTTACTAATCTTGGGTTGGTTATCAGTGTTTCAACAAACATTACATATAAAATGAGGTGGCTTCTACTGGGCGCCATTTTTGATCTCCGATTAGTAGAAAATCGCCGGATTAAAGTTTCGTTAAACCGGCCCTAAGATTTGCCTAAACTAGGACGTTAGAACTGAGGCACCTTTGTGAACATGGGCCCTGAAGTGTGGGCCTATCACTCATGTATCAGTCACTGGCTGTGTCCCTCAAGTCTCCAACATGCTAAAATATTGCCAACCAAAGCCTCAAAGTCAATTGCGTCACTAAGTTCTCAGAACTGCTTTTCAGTTTGAAGTGTCTTTGAAATGTTCGCAACAACCAAGCAGCAGAAAATTATAAAACTTTATCTCTCACAAAACTCGAGAAACGATTTCGATTTCTGTTAGTTTCGCTCGAACGGTAAATTGATTTATTATACCTAGCAAGATCTTTACTGTGCAAAGTATCATTGTAGATCATACTCGGTCCTGAAATGGATTTCCAGCGGGAGATAATAGAAAGAATTTTCTATATTACTTCTGCACAAAATGTTACGATGGTTTTACACGGAAAAGATAGTTCTTCAAATGGACTGTTATCGTGTTTGTCGGGTTTTTGTTTTCCTTTTACATGAAGTAAGTTCTTAGCACAAGACAGGATTTAATATTGAATCTTACATAGTGGCGCAACTCAAAATGACGGGGCCCGTATTCACGATGGATTTCTGGGCCCCCACTTTTTAAGGGTTGAATACTGAAATGTAGTATAGTAGCACAGTAATTATTTCTGGCATCCGATTATTTACACGTTGTAATTTACTTGTGTAAGCTAACGTATTTTTTTGTTATTACCACACCTATTTTGATAAATTTATATATGGACTTCCAAATAGTTTAGCAATGTGATATAGTTACTCATGAAGAAAGTAGAATCACAGAAAATAGTCAAAGTAAGGATAGCAATACCGAGTCGGAATCATTTGACAGTTGTTAATGTAAACACACAACAACCAAAATTCTACCAACGGTAAGAAAAAAGCCAGACAGGCTCAATCACACTTCAAAGCTTTCTTACAACTCGTTTTGACAACCGTCAATGAAAAGATCACATGAGAATCTTGATCGGTGGTTGTCGAGGGGACCCCTAGGTCGCGTGGCCCGTAAACACCGCATACCTTGCACTATAGGGGGTTACGCCACCGATCTTACAACCCTGGGGTTCTTTCAACATCGCGTTCAAGGGACTATTATCGTTAATAATTTGATTGTTTTACGACGTACTCGACAGGTACAAGTTAAAATTGTTTATATTTAAAATTGTTTTAACTTCTTTCAAATAGCCGCAAGAACGAACCAAGATTTTTTTGTCTCTGTCTTCTGTCTTCTGTCAGGAATATTGCTTTGTTTCAATAAACGTTGTTTTTTTAAAATTACCATTTCGTGTTTCGTGTTTCACAAGCATATCACACAAATTAAAAAAGAGTATATATTTAAAAAAAAAACATAATTAATATTTAAAACACTCTTAATGAAGAACAATAACAGAGTTGACATAATTTCCTTCAACGTCTCAATTTTAGAACATCAAAAGACTTTCCAAACGCTTAAAATCATGGGTGGATAAACACATAGCCAAACGTGTAACGAGTACCTAATTAGTGCCTAACAAGATGGGTCAACTTGAGCCGTTTCTCGTGTCCAGCTAATTAGTCTGAGTATAAGTTAGTTGCGTTGCCTTCTGCGTTGTAATATGTGACGTCACAGGCCTGCCACTTAATCACGTGGTCTCAGGTTGAAGGGATCTGTCCGTCCTTGAACGCTCCTAGCCCTCTCCTCTCTTGTCACACGATCCCCCCCTACGAACATCAACCCCCTTGAGCGCCCACCCGAAACTCGCTGATACCAGGTCTTCGTCGTTGAGCACAGCCACTTATCTTTGCATAATTAAAGGCATTTAAAGGCCAGTTTCACCGAACTTTAATACCGCGATTTTCTGTGAATCGGAGATCAAAATTGGTGCCCTGTAGAAACCACCGTGGATTGTGTATGTGATGTTTGAAGCGGGCCGGAAGAACGTTGGTTACACATTTTCCTTGATTTTATAAATAGGAAGTTAAACGGCTTTTAAAACAATATTAAAAACTAAAAATTGAATGGTTTTTATTTAAATATTTTAATGGTATGTCATTACAATTGAAGAAAATATAAAAAAAGAAATATTACTTTATATTTACCTCTTTTACAAGGTGTTTTGTATTCCATTTTTGGAGGCTTCACGGGTGCATGTTCCTCTCCTTTTCGGTTCACATATGGGTTGCCTGATGGACAAAGATGCTTTCTTTTATTGTCTTTCCAGTTTTGCGTAGGTACTTTGAGTTTTTTTCCCTCCTGTTTATGTTTTTCTGTTGCTGGAGTGAGTTTTATATTCCTAATGTATTTGAAACCCAACATTATTCCAGGTTTACCAATCTAACAATGCCCGCGAAAACGGAAATAGTTCACTAAAAACATGGTGGATCGCGTTAGCTTGAAGAATGAATTAAAACCAACGTTTTTCTTCAGTAAAAATATTTTCGAAAAATGAATATCCAACGTTCTTCCGGCCCAGACTTCGTTTGTTGAAACTGGTCATCCATCGTTGTTCCATCGTTGTTCATAGTTTCTTTTGATACAAATGGATATTGTTTCACAATATGACAGCTTCTGTGGTGGATTTGGTGGAAGGTAAATTTTATATAACTTTTTTGAAATTAGAATCAGGTGAGGTGCTGAGACGGAATTACGTCGTATAGTTATTTCATTCTGAATTATCTGTTAATGACAAGAAAACATGAAGACAAGTTTTTACGCAGTGTTATTTGGTGTTACACATGGAATCATAGCAGTGATCTACGTTTTGCAATCTGTATGCAAACCGTAACTTAACGCAAATATTTAGCTTACTTAACTTTTAAATGGTATAACCTTAAACTTTGTGAGGACCGCGGACTTAGTGTAAAATAAGTTTCCCGTGAGAAATATACTTAAAAAACATAAATTAAAAATGATAACTTTCAAAACAGTATATTCCTTGGTGCTAAGTTTGCCTTATTATTATTTACGTAAAGCATCGAGGTGTTTAAAGTTCTAACCGTAAATCACACAAACTTTTTTTAAATTCTGACAGTAATGCTGATGAATAGTTGGAGAGAGGGACGGTGATTCTTGGTGGGAAAACTCTTAGCCGTAGAGTGCTACGGAGGATAATATATTTATAATAATTCGCTGCTCTCAACAGAAACAACTCTCACGAAACACATCTTATTTTATTTATGTTATTTAATAGAAGTACTTTGGTGGGTTTCGAACAATTAAAAGTTTTTATACCTGTAAAGTTTCATAATTCGTTGTAAGTACTGTGCTTGCTTGTGTAAATATTACACAGTGTAAATATTCTATTGCAATGCAGACAGACTTTGTTGTGGTGCTAATAAATGTATAATATGGAGATTTCCCCATTTTTATTACAAAGTTTTGCTAGTTGAACGAGAAAAAGATTAAAGGTAAAGAGATACATGAAATATAAAGTTATATAATGTAGATAAAACACAAATTACACAGACAAACCAAATTTTTGCTGTTTCAAAATATGAACAAGATATGTTGATGGCATCATATTCTGTTAAAACAACCATTTCAAATAGATTGGTAGTAAAAGTGTGAAAAATCGATTTATTAAAGCCATCCTCTGTACATAATATAGGATACGCAATGGACATTGATACAAATACATTTTGTTAGTCACAACGTTTTTTTTATTACCTTTAAAAATTTTAGTAATTTTATACATCTTTTAAATTAAATTATTAAACCAGTTGAATTGAAGCGGTGTATAAACTGACGGTCAGCTGGGGTCAGTTGAGGTCATATGAGGTCAGGTGAGGTCTTGGGAAGCTGACCAGGGAAGTCAGATGGCTGTTTCAATACCGCTAGTACATCTATCAATAACCGTATTATAACCAAGTTACGAGTAAATCCCCAACCACAACTGTCGGCATCGTGATTGTTCGGGATCGAGATCGCAATCGTATATTTTCTCAATCTAAATATTGTGAACAGTGCCATAAGAACCATGTAAAGGCCATATCAAATTAGGCTCCGAGCTGACAATTGCAATCGTAGATTCAAGCTTACGATTGGCGGCGCATGCGCAGTAGCTCAGTTCGGCCAGTCTACGATTGCAATCTTTTTATAGACCGAGATCTAAAATAAGATTGTGAATCGTAGATCCGAGTCACGTGAACCAATCAGGAAGGAGAACGGTTAAGTACATATTGAGCACTGTCACAACATAACTTCAAGCAACAACTGCTTTAATGGAAACAAAGAGCCAATAACTATATATTTGTTTGTGATTAAGGCTTGTCTTATTAGTTATCATATCATAATTGAATGTATTTCCTAGTTGAACGATTTTTGGATTTTCAGCTGGTCAAGTGTGATTGGCTTATTGTAGATTGCGATTGCAATTGGCGACTCCAGTCTACGATTCCAATTGAAGTGTGATATTTTTGAGATTTTCGGATCCTGATTACGATCCAGATGCCGACAATTGCGGTCGAGACTTAATACGAGAGACCTGTTCCCCAATTTCAATATTTGCTTCAACAAGCAACACCGTACGCGTCATATCGTACAATGGTTACGATAAACAAAATACATTTCTGGATTTTCATTTCCATTTGCGCACATTGAAAACAAGCCAAGATTAAAACATCATTTTCATTACTATATCAATAACATTCGCTATGTAAACATTCATTTGATGAACGAATACCAGCAGGATCGTAAAGTTAAATGAGGAAATAGAATTAGTTTTATTAAGATCATATCATAATGAAAGGCCCGAAGTGAGGCTCGTATTGTTTAAAAGTTTTGAGAGAAATGAACTGCGGCAAAGCGAGGTAAAGAAATATGCGGGAAATGAGACTTGAGATGAGAATAAATGCACCACGAGCAGGATATGTTTGATCCTGACAGTGACGGGAACACGTCCCGCAGGATAATGCGATATAACCTAACAAACCAAACTTTGTTGAAGTCTTTTATCACATCACGTATATTATTTCTACAACTGTAATATAAAGACCTATAAAAAGGGACACAATTTTATTATTTTTTTCTTGTATCGTTTTGTTTTTTACGACTATAACTAAAACGAAAATTTGTCTTTTCCTACAAAAGCTATAAAAAGCAAAGATTACAAGTTGTGCGTGCGTGCTTGCCGAGTATCATGAAATGATCCATGGAACGACGTTTGTATAACAACAATTTCCTCTTCGGGCAAAGATGTCTTCACTCCACTTGAAGTTGAGAGGATTAGGACAAAGCAATTTCCACCCTTTTAACGTCACACTCACTACAATAGCACCACTCAATTATATAACTACTCTACTCGACAATCAAGCTCTAGTAAACCCATCAAGAATGTGGAGCTGGATTTCAAAACGAGACTTGTCCAGAGTTTTACAAGAATGAGTTACATATCAATTAGTGGTGATATTATAGACTTAAATCGATTAAATACTCAGTTTTGATCAGAAATGAACATGAACAGGTGCAAAAGCTGCTTAAAGTTGAGTGTTTGATCAAGAGTTTAAAATGCCTACTGATGCAAACTTTTACATGTCTTGTTTTGATCGAACATTTATTTTATTTTCTATTTTTGCATTGGACTTGTATCCTTATATTTGAACTATAATTAAAGTGTATCATTCTAAAAATTACAAAATGTTGTCTTTAAGGCTGTGCGAGTGGCGCGAGGACACCTTCAGCACAAACTTCGAGTTTCCCATCTTACGCTGTGCTCCAAACACACGGAATGTGACTCAAAATATAATCATTCACCAGAGAATTGTATGCTTTTCATTATGGATTATTATGAAGTTACATACAAAACACATGTTTAACGTGCTGTCATTTGAAGTTTACAATGTGTTCTACGTCACGCAACCCACAGTCAATTTTTAGGGCGCGACAGCGGCCTTATAAGTTGGCACCAGATTTATGTATGTATGTATGTATCCGTTCGCATTTCACGCGCGACAAGAAAGATGTATTTATTTGAAGTAGAAGATATTAACGAATATAAATGAAACTTGTCAATAATGATCTCAGTAGAATGACGTATGTGTTTTGTTAATCTCAATATTTTGAGCCGGGCGTAAGTACCACTAAAGACAAGTTTTGTAAGACAACAAAATTTGTTACTTTGCACATCGCTACGGTTTTTTAAAAAATGTCTGCTATCAATTTTGCGTTATCATTATGAAACTCAAACTTGACCTGTATTAATCCTTTGACTTTAGAATGGCGTAACATTTACATTTCTGACATTTGTATTTGAGACGCTACGTGTTACAGAAAATTCATTCAATTTTAAATTGTGTTTTTGGTTTTACACTTTATGGCCAATCTGAAGTAATGTTTATGCATTGTTACGAAAAATACGCATTCATGTTGTAAATCCAGTTGTATGTGATAGAAAAAAACAAAATAATAAATAAAATATTATCCAGGGGTGACTAAACAGGTCAAGTTTTGGCCCGCATTTTGGGCTCGGCAAGATAAATGTATTTATTTCTGGTTGAAGATTGCAACCCATATTACTGATTTTTTGCATGGCATTTGTCACTAAAGGAATGTAATAGTATGTAAATTAGCAATGCTATTGGTTGAAGGATAGATGAATAATTCTAGTTTGAACGATCCTCAGCTCAGCCTCGCGCTATAAAGAACGACAAGTGGAATGCTCGTGTTTACGTGTGCGTGGACAAAATGTGGAATGACTGTTGTAGTACACTTACGCAAATGAGTCTTCCATTGTTAGATGCCCAATTACTATTATGGCAATGCAAAAACCGAGGATTTGTCCGGTGATACAAAAACAATGTCTGGCCCAGACCGTATGTCGCCATGCTTCAAAGCCGGATTATATGTTAGTTACTCAACGATGCTACCCTTGCAAAATGCATATGGCTGTTATTGAAAAAAAAACGTGAAAGTTGTAATACGGAAAACAATAAAACATGATATTAATATTACACAGATATGTATTTATTTGGTGTAGGCCTACACTGTAAAGTGTAGGCCTATATTACATACTAAGATTTTATGAAGTGTGTACAGTGTATCATTTTTTCTTTCTAATATTTGCGGGATGTACCCGATAGCGCAATTAGCAAGAGATTTGTATGTACGGCCGGAGTTAGAGCAGTTGCAACTTTGTGGTATACTTTCGTATGATACGACAGCGATTATCAAATTGGTTGTATAACGTTGAATATATTTATTCGTATGTATCACTGATTAATATTCGCAAGAAACCATGCACATACCTCTCGTAACCAGAACATCAAACGACTTGATGATAGTAGAACCTTCATTAACAATATCGGTCTCTACAGCCAAAGCTCTTGCCATTCGACACAAAACAATAACAAAACATTTATTAAAAACAAAAATTGAAACTGAAGCAATTAACACTTAATGTATGTTTTAAAAAGCTAATAAGAAAGTGATGCCTAAAAATAGAAATAGATAAACGTAAAATGCATAAAAAATATCTTCGGTGAAGCTTGCACTCGGCTTGAATAATTTTCGGGACGTCTCGAAAAACCAGGTTCTTCTTCACCTATCAACTATCATAAGACCTATTACTCCGATATCTGTGAGATTGTAATAGGTCGTATAATAGGAAATAGTCGAGTTATAGGTATGCTTCTTTATACGGTCCACTTTCTTAGCTTGTCCCATGTGATCCTCAAACCGGACAGTTGGATATAAAATAAACCCTTCCGACTTCCCCCTGTATGTATTTAATTAATTGAAGTTAATTGATATGTTGTGTGACGAAACGTCAGTAAACTGTGGCTCCACTGTAAAAGCACGCTGCCAGCTTATTGGTTAATGGCATCATGTTTAGTGGTAAGTGAATTATGAGGGTCTGTTTCACATCGGGGTCTGTTTCACAGAGGCGGAGAGGGAGGGGGAATCTTACCATGTGTTTATACAAAAAACGGAACATGCACCTAAATTATCGTATAGCTCGCAGTTTCGGCCGTGATAGAATTCATTTTGCCTATCTGGACACTGTTCGTCACTATGTTCTAATGCCACAACAGTATGTAGAAACATTATCAGATTATAAATTTCAGCCCTTACATGACATGCATAAAGAAATTAATAATTCATATAGTAGAAATAGCATTCATTCTCCTTTTTGCAAGTCCAATTAACAGGTAAAAAATCATAATCCTAATGATGTCGTTATTGTTTTATGGGAGTTGTGTCTCAGGATTCTAATTATTTTATTTTTAGTATTATTGGTTCACCAATAATAATTATTATTTTCAAAATTTTGGTATGTAGTACGTGTCTTGCCCAAAAGTCAAAGTATCAAAGCATTACGTTTTACTGAATTAAAATTGTTTGATCGCACTTAGAACAATATCTACGAAATCTGTTATATTTATTGTTTCATGTAGTTTATGACCATTGTGCAATATGATATATATTGTATGATTATTTTTGACGCACTCGTTAGGCCTACCGATTTCTATGTTTCCTGGTATATCATTTACGGATTATTGCCATGTCCTAATTTCCCCCATTTGTGTAGAATTTCTTGTGCTGTGAAAACAGACGCCTTGTGGTCCGCGTAATGGTTTGGTCATGCTATAATCGGTGGGGCTGACTGTAAGGATCAAATTTCATCTGGAAAGTGTCACATAATTTGTGCCTGGCCGTGGCCGTTATGGTTTCCGATATTTACGTGGCATGAGGGGGGTTGTTTCTTAAAATCAGTATGAAAACAAAATCCGTCCACATATGCAGTAGACCACAGCGAGTGCAAGGGTGCGTGTTGACTTGTCCATGTGATTTGTATAATCGACGATCTATTAGTGTGCTATCAACATTAATGAAGTGATTATTGGATATTGCGTTTAAGGTGTTCACTTCACCCTTGTGTGTGTTATATTTATTTGTCTTTGTTTGTGCACGTTGTATGAACACATGTGTAGGCCGTGTGATCGTAAATAGATAGTACTTGTGCGACACAGTATTTTAAAATAATTGGTTGTGCATTAGTTATAATGAACTTTCAACGTGTTGTATAATATATAATAGAATTGTTAACATTTCAATTGTTTGGTAACGTAATTTTTAATGACTTTGAGAGAAACAACAATATAGCAAGCATGAATCAACGGCTTTAAGACTGTGTTAACAAAAGATTGGTCAAAGAAAAATGGCTCCATTGACTGATTTCGATTCAATTTGTGATACGTGCCGTTAATTTTCATTTACGAAATGGATATTTATTACTATTAGATTATTCGTACACACTTATGCGCACATGCATTGTAATGGACCGTTTGTGGCGATTTCTTCGTGTTTGACACTTAATAGTGTATGATTAAACATGCTTGCTGCCGTAAATATGTCTGACTTTGGAGGGGGTGAAAAACACGCGTCATGGTTGCAAGAGACCGCTGAAAAGTCAAGAATAAAACTCCATTGCCTCGTAAGATTGATTATTTTGTGGTCGGTATTGTTATGGAAATTGAGATCGCCGTATATTTTATAAATCGCCTTGTATTATCGTTTATAACGATTAACGTTTGACTACCTGTAGGTACTACAGCATTGTGAATTTACCTTGGCTCGTGTAAGTTCTTACACGTCACAGACTACTATAATGGACCCTGTGCTGAGTGTGTTTGTGTTCCACAGAAGACATAAAATGTGTTACCATAATATCATAATTTAGCTGTTTAAATAATATGCCGCGTTTAAAAGGAAGAAATTCCTGTGCTACGGTCAAAAAATACCGTCGTAAGAAGGCCAAGATCGCCGTTCAACATGAAGAATCTGCAGGGCTGGGACCTCCTGAAACTGGTGCTGAGAACCAATCAGATCGTGACAAGGCTGATATTGATGCAGGAAAGGTTTTATGTCTCTTGACCAACCGCAAGTTTTCTTAATTTTAAATAATTAATTGATCAACCACCAAAACTAATGTTTTACTAAAGGTTAAAACACGCTATTTACTGAAACGCTGTGATTGCTATTTGTTGCAGAACGGAGGTGGGAGGTGTGAGAGTGACAATCGAATTTTGAAAGGATGGATTTGATGGCAAATTTGTATGTAAACTTTTAATTTTTTATTATTATGTCATTACAGTATGCCACATTTATTTGATATTATATTTTACAATAAAGTTGTTTTAAACATAACACATTCAAGTTACTTTTTATTTTAAATTTCGATTACCTTCCACATCCCTCTGATACAGCACCCGCCAAACAGGAGAAGTGCTATCAAGGATATTCTCACATCCCCAACCCTAACAGGTTCGTAGAACTGGTTCGATCTATAAATTGTTAATGTTATTGTTATTATTGTTGTTATGATTAATTATTTAAGAAATAGTGGTCCCTAATTTATGTTTATTATGTGTGCATTTTAAATTGGTCGCGCCCTACAGTAAATGGCATAAGTCCATTTACAAATAAAATCATAATTCTAATGATGTCGATATATACCTCAATAGCATAGCAAGGATTTTCAGTCAGATACTGCACCTTTTGATACAAGCATGAAATTTTGCTCAGAGCTAGATCTACCTAAGATATGCATTTTAAGATTTGAAGGCCAAAAAAAATCCTCCGCGGACAGGAGTTATGACGTCATCAAGATGGCCGTCGCATTGAAACGCTTTTATCAGTGCATCTCGAGAACCACTCGCTCGATTCTTAATTTCGTTTTTTTAAATTAACCGTCATTAAATTTGCGTTTAATATTGTTATCTACACAAATACTCATTTGTTGATAATTACTTAGTTATTTAAAAAAAAAAAATGATAATGACCAGTGATAATGTTTGTCTATTTCCACCATAACAATTTATGCATAGGTCTAATTAAAAAATTCATCAAGAAAAAAAAATAAGTACAATTATGAACCTGCAATGTATCTGTGATTATTATGAATGCCGGCAACGGCGCAACGCAATAGTGAGCGCCGTGATGATGGTCTATGCCCGCTACCTCCTAGTGTTCAATTAATTATTATGGCCTAACGGCATGGTCATGTGAACATATATTAGGTCATGTTTTATAGGTAATTAAATACGAAACAATGTTTACAAGACACATTTTTTAATTCAACCTATTTTTAAAAAGTTTTGGCGGAAATAGACAAACATTATCACTTGTCATTATCATGTTTGTTTAAATATCAAAGTTATTATCAACAAACAAGTACTTGTGTAAGCAACAATATTAAACGAAAATTTAATGACGATTAATTTTTAAAAAAAAAATTAAGAATCGAGCCGGTGGTTCTCGAGATATACTGATGAAAGCGTTTCAAAGCAGCGGCCATCTTGATGACGTCATAACTACTGTCCGCGGAGGATTGTTTTTTGGCCTCCAAATCTTAAAATGCATAATATGTTAGGTAGATCTAGCCCTGAGACAAATTTCATGCTTGTATCAAAAGGTGCAGTATAAATTTGCTATGCTACTCAGGTAATAGTGATACGAGAGTTGTGTGTCACGATTTCAAATAATATCATTGAACCATCGTATCAGCTAGACAATTTTTAATCTCGTGAGGAATCTTTTAAAAAACTAAAATCATATAACCCTGGTATCTCGGAGTTATCAATTTACTATTATTAATTTATAAAAAAAAAGTTCATTAATTTACTTTACGTCGTTTATTTTTAAATTTAACAAGTGCCAATGTCAGTATTTGATCAGTTTGTGAATTGAGCCGGAAGTGACCGGCGAGGAAAGCCCGTCCGCGGCAAAGCCGCGGACCAAGGTCGCGCCAGCGACCTTGTTAAGTTATAATGAGGTCAATATTAAATTATGTTTTTAAAATTTTCTATAAGGATCTGGCCTATGCTGAACTTTGGGTGGTGGTGTTGTGATATGTCCCGTTTTGAAACTCAGCTCCACCCCTAATCGTGTTATTTGCATCCCACGCTACTCGATGTATTTTTGTTAGGGCCCAGCACCTTTTGAAAAAAGACATATTTTAAAGGATTAAACATAAAAAGAATGTAGCCTTGCGAACATTTTTTTACTACATTTTCTATTCTCTTTCCCTTGTTGGTACATTAAATCACATGTAATGTTCGTTTTGTCACGTTTAAACACCTGTTTCGCGTGATTCTGTATATGATGTATAGAGAGCAGTGTTAGCGTATCAGAGCTAAGCTGTTCCGTATGGTGTGACATTTGACAAGTGATGACAAACCCTCATCAAGTACTCCAGCTCTCATTCTAATGAAATATATCAGTACTACTAATAGTAATACTTTAAACTATTACTAGTCAGAGGATGATGTATAGAGAGCAGTGTTAGCGTATCAGAGCTAAGCTGTTCCGAATGGGATGACATTTGACAGCGTTGGCAAACCCTCATCAAGTTCTCCGGCTCTCATTCTAATGAAATATATCAGTGCTAGTAGTAGTAATAGTATCTAGGCGATGCTATGACAGGTACATAATCACAAACCACATCTAACGTGCCAATAAGCGTTTTAATTAGAGCTACCGTTTGACTGAACATTGTAAATCGATGGCAGACAGAAAATTTCGAAAAACAAAAGAAGAAGAAGAAGAAGAAAAATCTTTGATTTCCACACAAAAAAATCCAATGCCTGGCCATACATACGCAGCGCTAGCAGACAATCTCACTCGAGTATGTACGACGCGACACAGAGCTTGACGCTTGCAACTTGCCGTCGCCGTGGAAAAAAATCGAGTTTGAAACTTTCAAACTCGATTTTTTTTTCGATATAGATGTATCATATCGATGTCAGAATTTTGTCTCGATGTCGACATCGAATAAAAAAATCGTTGTCGAACGGCAGCTTTAGTTTCAATGGTATTTGTTTAACCTAGGACCGGTTTATTAAATTTTTTTAAACTCCGTCTAGGCTGTAATACGGGTGTAAGAAATTTTAAAACACATGAATCATTCAGGTAGGCTAACGGTCAGTTGTAACATTCTTGCAGACGACGTTTGGTCGATCCTATCAAACGAAATACTATATCAACAACTGGACAAACAAATTCCCTTGTCTTGTCCGTTAAAATTGCCGTTTACAATCATTTTGTGAGTTTATATTCCGTGTCAAATACTTGAGACTTTTATCATCACATTGAATGTACACGAACAATAAGTACCTTGCTAGGGTCTTCTTGTGAAACGAGAAAAAGAGTGGTATACGTATATTGAAGGAAATATCTCTCTCCCTTAATCATACTGGATCAGGATTAAACCATCGCGATATAAAATTAAAAAATGAATTTTTAATTTGTTTACAGGTGTATGAATAAAAACAATAATGTCAAACATGAGCAGTTTACTTGTTATTGCTGGCTTCCTGCCAATATACTCTTCTATATACACGGTTATACGCAGACATCTAATCTGATCATCTAATAATCTAATCATCTTATCTAATTTAAACATAAACAAACATGTTGAAATTAGATTAGTTAGACGGTATATGCGAAGAAAAAAAAACATGTCAAGCTCAAAATAAAATTGTAGTTCAGTTTGTATACTGTAACTTTCATGAACGATGCTCCTTACGGAAAAAGTAAAATACGTATCGATTTTCAAACTTTCAAACTTATAAACTAATAGTGTGGCATAGAACTGTAAACGCAATTTGTCCAGCGTGAAATGGAAAACATAACGTAGAACACATTGTAATGTTTACTATTCCTTTTCAATAATATCGATATAAAAACCTCGTATCGCATCAACATAATGTTTGGTTGGGGTTTTCAGGAGTGAACATAGAACGTGCCTAATTGAGAGCGTCATTATTTTACGGCAGACATGTGCGCATTATACATATATAACTACGTGGCTTTGAACAGACGGACACAATCAAATTACAATAAACACCCACTTTGGCTTGGTTACAAACAAACAGTTTAGCCTAATGACGTCACAACCATGTTCAACATTGCATTGTAATCTGTGCTGGGTCATTTACATTATTAAACGTATATCCACGACTTAACATGTAATGCTAGGTTTACACACTTATTTAATATTTAAGGTTTGTTTTATTTCCTGAGCGGATTTACTAAGATCCAGTCTTACAATGTCCCCATAACTATTTATTCGTAGAAAAGCTTGTTTTCTCCATCCATGACAAAGACCAATCAAAACTCTTGAAATCCTCTAAACAGCTTAATTTCTACAAATAACTTTCTTATAGAGTCCGCCAAAGTCAAGGCGGGAACCCGTTTCAGTGCAAAGCCCGTGCACTGCCCATTTAAAATAACCCGTGGTGTTTTTTCAAACACCTATATCTCAGTAAATATACATATTTAACTCATATGTTTTATGTTACGTGCATCACCAACTCTCTATTGAGGCATTATACACAACCGAACATCGACAAACTTGATAGAATTTAAATAATTACGAGTTATAACTCCAAATGTGCGATTACAACGTTGCCAATTTCAAAGAGAGAGAAAACTCCATTTCGTGAATAACAGAGAAAGATGATCCGCGCATGCGCACAGAGAGGATCGCGGCAGGCAAGGCCCACTAGATCGCTAGTAGCGAGTTCGAAAACACGCCGCCAGGGGATAGACCATTTCAAAAACTATCTAGGACCCTTTGTATGATTATCATCACGGTCAAAGATATTACAATATTCCCTATCACGGTCCTCTCAATCTTTATTAGCAACAATAAACAACAATTAAAAACATAAAATCAAGGTTTGTAGATGATGATCTTGTATGCATCAATGAACCTTGATATAACATTTGAAAACTGATTTTTAATTGTTGTGTGGGTTGTTTACATCGTGATTCGTGATCATCGCAGTTTTGCTATCAACAATTTTTGAGTTTTTTTAAAGAAGAACCGAAACTAGTTGACCGAGGTCGATATGCCTTACAGAGTAGGCACTTGTAAAGTTGCACTCTAAGGACTGCAGATGCAATGGGGATCTTTGAAAGCTCAACCACCAGAGCGCAGCACTGAAAAATGCGGTCCACCTGTCAAAATAAAAACACACTACGACAAAGCGGTGACTTCTGTGTGTTGCTAGGATACTCGGCGTGTTTCTTCGTCAGTTGATGGTCAGTTGTCTTTATTGCCGTGATCGTGTTTGACACACAGGTTTGACAGAAGTTAATTTCACGCAGGGAAATATGGCGTGTTCGACTGATTTAGTTTGTAGTATTATTTATGAAACCTTATTACCGATATCAAGAAACATTGACACTGAAAACATAACAAAGAGATCTTTCAGATTAGAAATATGTGTTCCCCGTGCCTTTAGGATACGACAACATGTGGAGAGACAAGGGTAGGTCATCCGTAGTTTTTATTTACGGCCTTTGTTTTTATTGATGAATTTGTCTTAAAATAATATTTCCCCTTTTGACCCGTAGAGAAGGCTGTGGGGAGAGCTTTTGAACAGCCAATAACAAATAAGACGATGTCTGGCAACATCTAATACAGCGACGCCAGATGGTGCGATGTAAGGCTCTGGCGTGCGCCAGAACCTTGTCTCTCCGACTTAAATTGCAACGTTGTAATCGCACATTTGGAGTTATAACTCGTAATTATTTAAATTCTATCAAGTTTGTCGATGTTCGGTTGTGTATAATGCTTCAATAGAGAGTTGGTGATGCACGTAACATAGAACATATGAGTTAAATATGTATATTTACTGAGATATAGGTGTTTGAAAAAACACCACGGGTTATTTTAAATGGGCAGTGCACGGGCTTTGCACTGAAACGGGTTCCCGCCTTGACTTTGGCGGACTCTATTAGGAGGTTCTAAGACCGGCCCTGAGGATCGCTACCATTGGACGAATTTATAAAACGTCGCCTCTCATTGGCTGGGATAAGAATTTTAGGTATAAGAGCTAACGTTGTTAAAACCTTAGGAACGTGTGATAACCCTATAATGCTTTAGGCTTGGTTTGATTTTGTTAAACCTGAAACCTTAAATCTTGAATAAGTGTGCAAAGCGACTTAGCAAACAACAGTTTACTGTAATGACGTCATGCAAATCAATATTCACTGAGCTTTGCTTGTAATCTAATCTGTGCTGTGGTAATAACATTATTAAACGTATATCTACGGGTTGTCAACATGTTTATAGCCATCCACAAAAGAAGGTAATTCGTGTAAATAGATGCGTTGCACCTCCCACTCATTTCCACCGTGAGAAGTTACATATATAGCGTTGATTTCGAATGGAAATTTGTCACTCTACAGTGTTTTGTTTCAGACCAACGTTTATGGGGAGGCGTACAACAAACGACTACACTGCAGCGCTGCGAGCGTTCCGGCCACTGAGCACTGCTTGCTAGAAATCACTGAAAACATCTCTAGAAGCCAGTGCACTAAAAATATCCATCGATTCCAAAGAAGTTAAGTAGTCCTACCATTGAGTTTATTAGTGTAGGGTTAGAGACCCAGCGGCCATTGGCGGCTATCTACCAATAAATTTCCCGTGGACTCTAGTAGTACGAGCCCGTACCGCTAGAAAGCGCTACACGTACCCACTGATGTCAGCGTTCCTGTGGAAAGAAGGGATACTACGTAGTACGATCACGTGGCTTAGGTCTAGCCTAGGTCTAGGCCCAACTCTTTTAGTCTAGGCCATTACTAGGCTACAATAAGCCTAGGCCTACATTAATAGGCCTACATTTGTAACGTAGTACTACAGCCTAGCCTATATAATGTATAAAACCTTATATAATGTGTTGTAATAAAGTATTAGCTTACTTATTGTTAACTTCGTGCCCGTTTGACATGTTTATCAGAACAGATGATAATGCTTTAATAACAATATCCACCGCCATCTGGATACTACTACCTAACCGACTTCGCATCTGCGCGTACTACGTAGTATCTCTTTCTTTCCACAGGAACGCTGACATCAGTGGGTACGTGTAGCGCTTTCTAGCGGTACGGGATCGTACTACTAGAGTCCATGGGAAATTTATTGGTAGAGAGCCGCCAATGGCCGCTGGGTCTCTAACCCTACACTAATAAACTCAATGGTCCTACCAACGACTTGGAAAATCGTAGTGTTGAAATTGTGTGTATCTAATATTCAGTACCTGTTGGCCGGATCGCTCGCAACGCTCTCTGTGCACTTGTTACGCCTCCCCATTGTACGCGAATCAAAGAGAGGCACAAAGAACTGAATCAACCTGGCAACCGATTTCTTTACCGATTTGTGTTTGTTCATTTATCGTTGTATTAATATAAAATCGATCAAATCCAGTCTTAATATGATTGCGTATGGAGATAAGTGTGTACAACAGCTAACATGTTTTCATTCAATTCTACTTAAAATAATTATATTATTTTTAACATTTTCTCTAAACCGAACTTCAGATTATAACACAAATATATCATGTACGGAAGTTGGCATCAGATTTTTTGTAGTTTTTTACAGTATTTGTTGTTGGGGATGAATAATAACAAGTAATTAAAGAAGTAATGAGATGCTTAACGGTTGTTGGTCTAGTGGATTTCGTGCTTATATGCAGAAGGTGCAGGGTTTGATTCCTGGTGGGGTTTTTAAATTCAGAAATAGATTTTCATCGACCGCTTTAATATTGAGGTATCTACGACAATGGGGACTTTGAAGCCCCCATAGAAACGACGCACATAATAAATAGTACTACCCACCATTAAAAATCAGTTGTATAGTAAAGGCTGGGTCACGCATATGTTTAAGTTATTAGAATTTGTGATTAACAAAATTGAATCACATATATACTTCCACATAAAAATTCTTATTCATAACAATTGCTTTACATTTCAACAATTGCAAAAACTTTGTTAACGCCTTAGGGCCGGTCTTACAATCTCCTAATAAGAAAGTTATTTGTAGCAATTAAGCTATTTGGAGGATTTCAAGGGTTTTGATTGGTGGTTGCTATGGAGAAAACAAGCTATTCAACGAATAAGTAGTTATTGGGACATTGTAAGACTGGACCTTATTCTAAGTTCTTACAAATCTATGTGGCCCAGCCTCAACTGAATATGTATAGAAAATAAATTACAAATGTATAGAAGTATTTATTTATTTATTTGTAACGAATCGAGAGATGTACATAAGGAACATGGAAAATTAGAATGATTAGTTTTGAAAGCAGAAATTGATTGCTCCAGAATCATTGGAAAAGTTAATGAATCAACTTCTAGCCTTAAGGCTAAGAGAGAATATTGAACGTACAAGATTTGATTGCTTCAACTTGTTGGTAGAGATCATCAAACGGAATTTATCTTCATCACTTGAGATCTGCAACATGGATTCCGAGAGAGAGACGAGCAATGTAATTTCACTGAGAGATTCCTCCGAGAAAGGTTCGAGTTCATTTTATCTCTTCGACTCGCATTAGTTCGCGCACCATCGCTTTCGTCGACCGATTGTCAATAGATCGATCTGTGTCATCACGAAGGAAGATAAAACTGCCTTAGTGAATTCTCGTGAAACTTTTCACCAAGCGATTGAACCGCGTGAATGGAAACATAATTTCTTTTTTCTATTCATTCGTTTCGTTTGACTTACGAGAACATATTACGACGAAACTTTATTGATACGAATTTTACGAATCAAAGGGAAATACAAAACAATAAGAACGAGATCGGTTTGAATTGGGAATTCGAGGGCAGTCTACAATTTGTCAAATATTCACTGGAGTAAACATGTATTGCACTTTTTACAGTATTGTTATGACAAAAAGAAAGTTTTGGTTTACTGGAGTCAGAGAAATATTCTCTTTTTAAAATTTTGTTTATGTTTCCTATCTGCCCAGGCACTGCTACCTTATCGTGCCCCAGGCAGGTTTGCGTGCGTGCTTTGGTGATCCCGAGAGCTACTATGCTCGTGGAAGCGTATGCTTCTGGTATCTAGGGCTACCCACGCCGGACAGGTCGAGGTGGAGAAGCCAGACGAAATGCAATTCACGTCATCACCTTTCCCCTTTCCTCCAAGTAACGCCCCACTTGTCACTTTCTTCCAATCACCTCTTGACGTCCTTCGTCGAGTAAATTGTTGAGCACCAAATAATATATATAAACAAATTTAGTAACTACACCGACAGCAGCAGTTAATGATGAAGTCATATTTTATGCATGATCAATAATCAGGCACGCTCTTAAAGGAATTCTCGAATGTTAAAAGCAGTTTATTAAAAAACGTTTCTTGAAGTGTGTTCGTACATTCGTTATATTATGAAGTTGTAAAACTAATGATCAATTAAAATTTTTAGATAAAATGATGAGGAATGCCGATTTTCAAGGAGGTGTGAGTTTTGGTAGAAAAACACTTTATTAGAGAGTTGAAGATCAACATCCTAACAAGACTTGAGATGTTTATACTTCAATAATATGTATTATATTGCACACTAATTTATTTATTCATTTGTTCGTTTATTTACTATTAGTTACTCAACAACCGTTTTAATTTAAAAACTGAAAGGCCTTACGCTTCTCAAATTGGATTTGAAGTTTAATTGAATTTCATTAATAAAAAATAAAAAAAATAGAATAGAAACAAATCAAGATTTTCCTGGAAACAATTATGTGAAAAGTAAAAGGATTTTCAAACGAGCGACGGTTTTAATAAGGTCGTACCAAATCATTGTGGACAAATTCATTTCAAATGTTCCAAGAAAATGTGACAGAAACAGATTCAATTTTGAGGCAAAACGGTTAATTGTTTTTAAAATTCACAAGAAATTCATTAATAACATTGGTGTTTGTAAGCTCGCGCTTATGTTTTTGACGGGAAAAAGGTAAAAAAAAAAACTATTTTTTTAAAAAAGCATATAATTATTATCTGAGATGACAATGTTTTAACAAAATTTATTTTGAGAAAATATGAAAGTCTGTTCGGCTAGAAAACAACTTGAGTGCTTTCATAGCTAATGACGTCACTTATGGGAAGCTACCGGGCCGTCATCGCTCAGGCTCGGCCATCTATCAATTATGACGTTACTGCTGGTAAAGCAGATTCCGTATCCGTACAGCAATAACTTTAAAACTTTGATTTTATTCTTCGAAATTTGCTATAGTCACATGCATGAAAAAGTTGAATGGAAAAGACAAGATCACAGAAGGGAAATGAGAACACAATGAGAAAGTCCGTTTGTTTTTATAACTGCTGCTTATGTGCGAATTGAAACGCAAATATACTTCATTCTTACGTAAGTTTTATTATTTAGAATACATGTGACGTATAGTATTGTCAAGAACACGTGAGAATGTCTTTACTTTTGATTCTTAAATTTTGCTTTGGCATCTCGCTCTCCAAAAAAAATACGGTCACGCCCACCAAAAAAGTGTGACCTGATATTTGACTTTGGAATAGAACCCTGAAACTTCTGCAATGGAACCAGGAATAAACCCACAAGACATCGGCTAAAATTCTGTCTGTCATTGCAACAAAGTGCGTTTGCAATACCAAAATTATCCGCACTATAGTCAAACTCGCGTTTCAGATTTCAAAATTATTGTTAAGTACGTTGAATATGCTGGTTAATGATAAAAAGGTTGGTTGAATGACACAGTTTAGGCGCGGCCGGGACATACGAATTGATTACCTATGTAATATAAAGTGCTTTCGATGCTTGTAAATTTAAACATTAGTCTTTGAAAGCACTGGTTAGTAGTTTTATTGTCGTTCTACTAACAGGGTATTTATAAAACTGTTTTTGAAGATTTGTATCTTAAACATATAATCTAGTGCTATTCTGAAAAATTACAGAACCTTTATTTCATTTTATCTAATAATACCAACGATAAAAAAAGAACTTTTATTGAAACAGGCAATCAATATAGAAAGAATAACTTAAGAGACCAAATTTCACACCTTTTTGAACCTATTTACAAATTTGCTTAAACATGGCCGAGATAAATCAGCAAAAAGAGATAATTATTTGGTTCAGCTAAGTATATTTATCATTTGTATTTAAACTACAAATGTTGTAGATGTCTGCTTGGCAGGATATCCCACTGAATAAAAGGTCTCTGACACCAAGAAGTAAGATAGTGTCAGGGGAGTCAGGACCGCCCAGAAGTAGCTTCCAACTTAACAAGTTAGAATCACAAACGTTTTTCCCGATTATCTAGTACAATTTGGTTGCGTTAAGTTTTTTAAAGGAAACCTGCTTGCACGTTTTCTTTTACGTTACCGTCAAAAAACTTACCGCAACCAAATTCTACTAGATAATCGTGAAAAACTTTAGTGATTCGTGCTTGTTAAGTTGAGCTGACTTCTTTTGGTACCGCGACTTTACTACCACCAATTAATACGCGCAGCGCGTCAAGTAGGAGTTCGACGAGCCTTCGCCAGGGGATCTAGAGGATCATGACTGTGGCCCCACCGAATCGTCGCTGTCTTTTTGACTGCTGCAATATCGAGACTGCTTCAGCCGGATCCCAATAATCACATTACTCAAGTAGCTTCCTTTGACAGTCACCCCCTGCGGCTCGAGCTAATGCCGAGCGCGGTCCGACCGCGGTTAAATCAGCAAATTGCATTTGTACCAATTAACACAAATTCATTCGCCACCTTCAACTTTTGACTAATGGCGTATTCTGGTAGGCTATTTCCACGAATTACGTCCCTAATGCAATTACAGGGCTTAGTTTGCATAGTAGGTAATGAAAAGACGGTTGATATAGCAGATCTCGATGCTTCTGTAAGGTAGCTGTTAATTCTCACCAAACATTTACACATAAACGTATATAGCGGAAGCTGGAAATGTGTGAAAGAGTAAATATTACAATTTTCTACAGTTTACACAGTGGAAATAGCGTCGTAATAATGTATCTTACGGAACATATGGCTTTTTACTTTCGACTTTTACTTTCATTTCTGAAGGACGTAATGTAACTACGAAATGTCCCACTTACACCGACTCAGAATCAACTCAAGATTATCTTGTCTAGTGCCGCACACCATTAGACTATTTGGTGTTAAACGACGTACTCGACAACAAGGTCATAATATTATAACGTGATTTGTGAAAAAGTAAGTAAAAGGATTGAAATTAAATGGTGTTTATGGGAGGGGAAAGGATTAAAAGGTCCTCATTTCGGTCGCCTCGTACAATTAGCACAGTCACTCTGGAACAAATTATACCCCGGGCCCAGACGGGGACACACGCTTCGGTGAACAGCATTCATTAAACAAATGTAAAATATAAGAAAACGTTTCAATTGAAAGTATACGTACAGAGACTGTTGCTAGAAAAAGTTTTTTCTTTGTTGTCATTTGGCTTTTCATCCAATCTTTTGTTTTTACATTTACTAAAGGCGAGTTTAACCAAACTTTAATCCGGCAATTTTCTGTAAATCGGTGATCAAAAATGGCACCCGGTAGAAGGCACCATGAATCTTGTTAGTAATGTTTGTTGAAACCATGGTAACCAATCCGAGATTAGTAAATCAGCAAATTGGTGAATTCGGATGGAAGTATTTTGTTTTGAACGTTTTCTTCATTCTAGCATCGGTTGCATGTGAAGACATATAGTTCGACGGGAATCCGCCAGGGGATCGAGATAACCTTGACATTTATCCAGCCTCGACCTTCAACTCATGTCAGAGATTCGCGTTTTGTCTCGTCACCCTTCAACTCACGAGGGATCAAGATTGCGACCACGTGACCTATTGTAATCGAGTTTTATATCGATCGAGTGCTTGCGATATTGCTTCGTTTTAATATTCGTAAGTACTCTTATTTTGTGCAGCTTGAATGCTTGTGTTCTACGTCTATTTTACTTTTAGTTGTTTTCATTTAGTCATTGAAATAATGAAAGATTACTTTTGCTAAAGGTCGTGGTTTACACGCTTATTTAAGATTTACAGATTAAGGGTTAACAAAGTTGAATCAGAACAAAAGTGTTATGGCGTTCTCATAGCTTCTTAAGATTAAAGATTTAAGGAGATCATAGCAACGCCAGTTCTTACACCTAAAATTCGTAGCCCATATCAATAAGCGGCGACTTGTTTTTAAATACGGCCAATGGTAACGATCCTAATAAAACAGTTAGGCAAATACGTGTCTTAAGTTCTGTCAGCCTTAAGAACCACAGTAGATTAATGAAGTCGGACCGACCCTATTGTACCCGCTAGAAGCGGCCATAAGTATAAGTTTTACAGAAATCTCGAAAACATTATGAACCACCAACCTAAATCATGTCTCACCAAAACTGCGCTTCAAGAGAGGACTTGGACTTCTTCATAAAACTGTATGAGACTGTAATTTTGTAAACTGGCAGAGGTAAATACAAGAATGTCTATCTATATACGTATGAGAAAACTGAATAACATATGTACATAATATGTGGAAGAAGGCAAATAAAAAGTGGTTATATGAGGATGGTTGGTCTGGTTATTAAATTCCCGTGCAAGCTCGAGCCCAGCCCACACAGGCGAGCATTCTTCAGTCCGTCTGGGGAGGGACGCGATGTGATCTCCCGTGTATTGTGTGTCCATCGACCATTTTGTTATGTGGCATTTTACATGGCCGGGTAAATAGCATCGCGGAATGGCGGTCGAGTAACCTTCAATAAGCTTCGTTGCAGTGTAGCCAACACAAAAATGAAAACATAAAAGTTTCCTCTAATATGAAGGGAATGTGAAACGTAATTCGTTTTGTTTGGAGTTATATCTCATTCATACCGCTGCAATTTGAGTACGAATACCATGGGAGTTTTTTCTAAATACTTGATGAATACTCTGAGTATATATGTAACGAAGGTAATTTAGACCTTACCTTTACATCAGCAATGAAGCAGCAATGAAAATTTGCCGCTGAAGTATTGTGTGATGCCTAATTGGTTGTTTTTTAAATGTAAACTTTTTGAACAGTGCTATGTGTACGTCATATATACGTTGCTGTACTTGGTTTCCTTAGGTCTGTCAAATGCTGAAATGAACCCATGTGGCTGTTTAGAGGAAAGATGGTTTTTATCTTATTGTTATCACGTGTGGTGGTTACACCCAACTACAGTATCATAATACAAACCCTAATTTAGCCACATCTAAAATAACATAAAAAGGTGAGAAATATCTGAAGAATGATATAAAGCCTATAATGTTAATACAGGTAGTAAGGAAGTAACATTTAGTTTAATAAGAACTTGTATTTAAATTAACAACTTTCCATCTTGCAATCATTGTAAAAATAAATGTATAATCAATACTTCAATAGGTGGCGTAGGCTATCGTGTTTGGTAATTGCCCAATCAGAATAGTACGTAACCTCTAATGCAACTTCTCTCATTTTTAAAAGAATTCATTTCTATTTCTCAAGCCCGTCTTACGCGGCGTAACTCTAACGCCAACATGAGAGCGTGAGACTTCTTCAACAAGGAAAGGAATCGAAACGATGAAAAACCACACATTACCAACCTTACAAATACTCACGTAGGCTTTCGCGGCCCGAGTCAATCACTAAACTTGAACTTGGCTTTCGGGTATAGCCGCGTCGATTTTTGCTTAAAAGCTACCAACCCTACAAATATAAGGAGTGTGTTCCACTGTTACCGCCCTTTAAATCAAATTTTTGACAAATGTACAATATTCTTTCCCTTAAACAAGTTACTATATTAAGGTATCTGGGGAAAGTGTCCCTTGATCCCTTGACAAATTTCATGAATAAGGTTTCATGAATAATCTTTAGAATGATGCGAGACTAAAAAGCCTCCCATAAATCCATGAGCGGTGTAAGCGGTGTCAGGTGGCACTGAGCTACTCCGGGGGGATCAAGGTCAGATACTCTCGCCCATCTGACTAGAATCAACCCCTAAGATTGATGACCTCGCGCCCGAACAAGACGGATAACGTCTAACAGTCAATAGCACGGCAAGCCGATACCCACATCCCGCGTAAAACTTGTCCGATATGGATCTTAGATGATGATATATTACATTGGGCCTCATTCGAGGTTGGTTTAACATTCATTGGCATAAAGACTCAATGTCAATGTTGTTTTCGCTGGTTTTCGAAAACATGCACGGAGAAAACTACTCAAATAATGATGTAAAGTTATGTTAGCTTGTAGAGAATAGAGTGAAAACATTCTTTGACATTAACCGATAAAACTGACTCAGCGGTAAAACTTTATACACTCAGGTTCGATTCCGAACACCCGAGGTTTTTCTTAGTCACGAAGAGAATTCTGGGACTGAGTCTTCTAAAGTTCTCTCACACCAAGAAGTAAGATAGTGTCAGGGGAGTCAGGACCGCCCACAATTAGCCCAACTTAACAAGTGCGAATCTTTTACGTTTTTCCCGATTATTAAGTACAATTTGGTTGCGTTAAGATTTTGACGAAAACCTGCTTGCACGTTTTCTTGTGCGTTACCGTCAAAAAATGTACCGCCACTCAATTGTACTTGATAATCGGGAAAAACGTCCGTGATTCGCGCTTGTTAAGATGGAAAGTAAATGTGGGTGGTCCTGATACTATCTTACTTCTTGCTGTGAGAGACCTATACCAGAACTGAGTAATTCCTTTCAAACTATCCAATGTAAAGTTAGTCATCTGATGAAGGGTTCATTAGATAAAGCTGGTGTGCAACCTACGGCAAAATTTCACCCAAGCATCGGTTTTAAGTAGACATTAGTGGTTTGACTTTAGTTGGGATAAATCAACTCACAACTAGAGACAAGTTCGATGTAATTTTGAGAAATGGTTGTAACAGTGATATCTGTAATATCGTGTAGTTAATGTCAATTTTGTTACCAAAATGCCATTAAACTTGGTTTCGTTAAATTAATTCGACTATGGTTTTGTTCTGGCTAAATATTTACTGAGTTAATTGGACATGTATTATTTACCAACTAATTTGAAAACTGATTGGAAATTGCGTGTGCTGGTATTTGTAAAATGAAGCTAATAATAAACACAATGAAAGTAATCACAAAAATATACATTGTTGCTTCGTTAACTGTTTGAGCCGCAGAATATTAATCAATTCCAGATGAGTGTGATGGTCAGTCATCCCAACCAGGGGGTTGTGGTGAATTTTAATGAGAACCTATCCTATTCGATCTGTAAACAAGACATTGAACGCGTATATGTTTTCAAAGGGGTCCCATACCACAAAATGGACACAAATGTGAGATAAATAGTCAACTCTGTCCGAGAAAAACACAAAAAGTGTCCAAACGTAGGATTAGTTTCTACAATACAAATAACGAATTTGGAGCGTAGTATTACATATAAGATTCTAAACATCCCAGTACATTGCTACAAACCAAATTTATATCACGTTGGTCTGGTTGTGTTTAGTTCTGCTTCTAATGCAGAAGATACAGAGTTTAATTCCTGGTTCAGGCTGGTTTTTGTTTATTTTGGAACTTGGCTTCAATCTATTCTTTATCTTTATCATGATACTGATGTATATAAAACACGTACTTTAGAGCCGTCATAGCAACAAAGAAATGTAAGATGTATAAATGTCTCCCACTGAAAATCAGTTATTGCAAATGAGTACATGAAAATACTATCTCTGTAAATTTTATTTTAATCACGTTTTGGCAATATGAACAGCTTGACACAACTATACATAAGTTAAAACAACCCAAGAGTTACTCTATTGTATTCATACAAGCAACTACACACACCAATCCTACGTTGGTTTATTTATGACGTGTTCTGAACTAGCACCGGTGCAAAGGGTTTTACATACAAAGTTATGAAAACAAATAACGCTTTTGACCTGATGAATGTATATTTATTCACTGCACACTGCTACATAAACTAGAACCGTCTCATTCTTAACACAACACTGTGTATGTATTCAAGTCTTTAGTATTCACATTCATATTTGAGGATCTACTCCAAGCATAGAGAATAACTCTTGTGACTGCATGAGCATTCATTTCACGTGAAGATAACATAGACTGACGATGATGTTCTTCTTAGTTCTTAGTACTGAGCTGCTTTACGGTAAAGCAGTCTGTATGTTCATTTAAACTCGCTTCCAATTCATCGCCGAGCACTGAAACGGACGCATAAAATGCAATTATTAAAAGGAAGTCACTAAGTTGAACCGATCTAACACAGAATACATTGCAATGTCTATTTGAGGAATAGAAGCTGACTTGTAAACGGTTCAAAAGCAGATCTTCTGTTGACGATGCTTCTAGTTTTGGTTGTATTAGATCATTTGTAACATTGATGTTGTTTATTATTCTCAATTATATGACGTCGGCTATTCAGATAGGCAAAGATACTTTAGATTTATTGTACCCGGGACAAAACGGGTACAGGATTGGTAGAAAAAGGACAATGAATAATTAAATGGGGTACTGTTGGTAAAAAGGGAAGACACGTGTGTGATTTGTCTCGTACGATCAGCTGATTTACTCTAGGTTAACATTGACAGAGTATTGGAGGAAGAAAGTGCGGAAAGATTTATACTGGCTGGGTCGAAGAGGAGAAGGATGAACGTAAGTGAGTGAATAGTCTTTACGACCAGCTGAGTCACCCTTAGCAATTTCTACCTTATGGTCAGTGTTTAGTGGACGATGATGTTTGATGCACAGAGAAAGTGTTCCATGTACGATACCTAAGAAATACAAGTCTGAAGCAAAACGCATGTATTTTAGCAATGTCGATACTTTCATCAGGCTGTTACCACACAGTAGTGATATTACTGAAGTTCGGAGGAGAAAAGCAAAGTGAGATAACATTGCATCTTTGCCATTCACATCTGTCACAAAAAACAGGTGCCATCGGGGTAGTCTGCATAAAATAACAATTTATTTTATGTATGTGAACTTATATTGGGAATCATATTGGCGTCGTGGCTGCTGACATTTCTATATATTCTATATATATATATATATATATATATATATATATATATTCTACATTCTATATATGTCTAACGCTCGGCTTACACTGTCAAGTTTGTCTTATAATAGTTTGGATATAAACGTGACAGACATACAGCTCTATTACGAGATCACTTGAGAAAGTACTTGATATTGTAACAGAATAGTCTTTAGTTATCCTCACTTTAGAGGGATTCAATAGTGTAAGACGAGTGTTGGGTTACCCAGCCACGAGGAAGACAGCTCGCGAAGTAGATCTGGCTTCAGTCCAATTCCCGAGATACATATTTCTTTTCTACACAATCCTATGACAGGCCACTTACCTGAAACTAACATCTGTAATGTACATGTGTATATGCTATGTATAAAACTAGTATAAATTTCACAATTCACAGAATTTGTATTCTTATCTCTTTTGTTTCAATACCTAACTATAGTTTGATGAACTTTTACAAATGCACTCATGTATTTAAAAACTTCATAATTCAGCACAAAATGAGAATTACTGGGTATAAAGATAACTTTTTGTTACCTATTAGACAAGCCCACACACAATTACTTTAGAATCTAATAAGGCTATTTATTAAGGCTGGTCCACACAGATTTTTAAGACATAATGCATAAGGTTTTAAGACGTTGTTTTAAAAACAACCATGAAAACAACGTCTTAAAACTAAAACGTTGTGTGAACGCCAGTACGTGTTTCATATAATCCAACTTTACGACTACGCGTTAAACCTTAAATCGTATGTCTTAAAAATCTGTGTGGACCAGCCTTTATCAATAAGTTCAGCTGCTTCTATAAACTTTGAAATTCACCATCCATATAATTTTAATCCAGTGTAATGTATGCATATAAAGAATATTATAAGTAGTATAAATTAGCATTTTTTATAAGAAAGTTTTGTGTTTTCACAATACAAAACAATTTTTTTTAAATAAGCCTATGTGAGCTATTCACCTGTAGAATTCATTGAAGATACAACTTGATGTTTGTGGTAAATAAAACCTTAAATCTACATCATGAATAAAATAACGGTAGCCATCAAAACACAAAGCGGTTGTATAAAACTGTGTTTTACTTTAATCTCTATGAAAACTTTAACTTTCTTTATAACTCAACCACAATATTCATATTTCCGAGGCAAACATTTTACTACAACACAGAATAGGTCATTCTGAGACGCTGAGATAGTTTCCCAAACAAATAGTCCACTTAAAACATACTTAACTTACGAACCCAGTCAAAGGACTTGGAAAGCTCTATTCTGTGTTGCAGCCGTCTGCTTGAAAGTACGCCCAAAGCTCTACGGAGTACTCTATAGAAAGACTAAAAGTACTAAAAAAGTTTATGTCATTAAACACTCCTCGCATTCACTCAACAACTCTTCGCCTTCATCGTACAAATTAAACTCTAACTTTATCTATGTTTTAAATCCTGGCAAAAAAAAAACATAAACATAAAGCTAAGCACAGCTTTATTTTCGTAATTTTAACTTTTTAATGCGTAGCATCTACGGATTTTGGACAGCTTAAAAGCAAAGTTTTGAATCTCTGATGAATCTCTGATGGATGAATGAGACAAATTTCTTATCAAAATTAAATCAGACAGTTACGAACAACATGTATCTCCTGAGTCCAGACTACCGACTTAATATTCCTATCGAGTTGGTTCAGTGGTAGCACACACGATTTAAATCTGGAGTTCACAGGTTCGATTGCCACATCAGACGAATGCTAAGAGCTATGTGCAGACTAGACTACGACAATAAATATACCATAGTATAAATATTTAAATTATCGCCTATTCATTGTATATCCGCCAACAGCACCAGTCTATTTGGAATCAGCGCCGCATAACCACATGCTTGCTATTCGTCTTTCCATCCCTACATAAATATAGATGTGTCCATATTCTTACTTGTCTTATTATTTTATTATTTTATTAATCATTTCCATTTACTACAAAAGTGAATGGGGGTTGGTTCTTCACAATACCACGATTTTCGAACTGTCCTTCCCCAAAGAAAAATAAAAAGTACACAGCATCGCAGCTTGCGATTCTACTAAAGCCAGCTACCATACGCTTTACTGCTGAATTGCAAACTGCGGCGTGGTTTATTTTGTACAGTCACGTAACACGCAAACCTCCATATTGTGAGAAATTATGATATTGTACAAAGGTTCCGTCAATTTTAGTTCAAGACGAAATTAAAAAACACAACATAACGCTTATTCAAGAAAGGCAATTGTAAAATGTACATATGCATTTTATGTCTGACAATTGAGAAAGGGTGTATTCGCACGTGCTGGCCATATTGGCGGCCAAAACGGGATATTTGTTTAATCTTGATTGGCACTTCAAGGTTGAAATATTTCAGATTTTGATTTGCGGGTTTCCAAATGTGGGAAAGAGTTGATTTTATCTCTTTAAAGAAGATAAAAATAATATTTGGCTAATATTTATTTAATACAATTTCTTCTAAAATACTGGCTCAAAGTTCTGAGCCCGGTCGTGGCATTTCGATCAAGATATACTGTTCATTACATTAGTTTACTATCACCAGTAAAAAGCAACACAGTCTGTCGACTCGTCCTCTTATTTAGTACTTTACAATACCACAAATAATAATATTCGTTCACTTTTGTCCATATCCCCTATCCCTTGGGGCGCCCATTGTTGCCAGGTAACCGCTTCATGCATGTTATTACCCATATACAAAATAAATTTTTAGCAACCACGGGCACCCCTGGGAATGGGAGACGACTATGAATTCCAGACAAACTTCGCCGTAAGCATATTCGTGTACTATCATAGCAGTTTTGGCAAATGTCAACATACATTTTCCCTTATCATTGCTACTGTGACGTCACGTGAATACTCCATAACTGTAAATCTGCGATTTAAAGTATTAGAAGTCAGCTACAGCTACGAAGTATTTCCAACTTAACTTCGCTGCGTTTCGTGCAAAACGTATAATTACACAATATATTTTGTGCTTGCGATGACCTCGTGGGGCGGAGAGTACGGGAACCTCCCCCCTCCCCCCCCCCCCCCCCCCCGGCGCTCGAATCCGGTCTCTTACCGGTGGAAGTCGACTCCACTCCCAACGTTTCCTCATGGCCTCGTCTCGAAAATGTGCAAAGCTACGTTATGTTTTTTTCTTTTTTTTTTTTTTTACTTTTCCAACAAGTCGAGTGCACTGTTAGAATTCAGGAAATAAAATACTGTCGAGTCGTTTATTTATGTTGCCAGGGTTCACGGATTTCGCGCGTTTTCACCCTTCGTTAGGCTAATAAAAGCGCCGTTTCTCTCCCGGCAAAGAACGAACGCGCGAACTGGCAACGTTGGACGGGTCGGGTGAAACGAGCGGCTGTAAATTATTGCAATTGACCTTTCTGCTCCGCTTTTACTTGGGCTCGCAACGTGCCCCCCCCCCCCCCCGCCACTCTTCTACGTGACATGTGTGTTGTTTGACTTGTGTGACCCGCGGTCTTAAATATATTAATATATACGAGTATACTGGTAAAAATACTTTTTTTCGTTGATGAAAGCTAACACAAAGTAGCTATTTTATAAATAAAAGTTGTTCTGAATCGGCCTTGATGATACTGGCATATTTTGTCTGCAGGTATTCGCACTGACAAATCACTGAATCATATATTTCAATAATTTCATATTTAAATATTGAACTTTGATTGGTTGTCGCTCACTCGTCGATGGTGTTCGGAGCCTACAGGGTTGGTTTAGTCGCTTTAAATTAAAGTCCCCACTGAAAATCAGTCTTGTCACTGAGTGGGTGCTGGGTATACTCTAAATATGAACTTATATTTATTTTCATTTTTATTTCATTTATAATGTACGTGTTGGCCATTATACTCATAGTAGTGATGCTATATTAGTTTGACATCTCGTATTTTAGCAACCATTTAAAAGATGAGTGTATGAGATTGTACTACAGAACAAAATATAAAATAGTGGGTTACCTACGACAATTTATAAGAATTGAAATACCAATTACGCGTAGATGAGATTTTAATTGGCATAATATTTCACAAAAAATAGTTTCGTAATCTAATATTTTCCGAAATAAAAATATTGTATAACACGATAGTTAACAACTTCGTCTCTTGTTATTAAAAAAGTATTTTCATCAAATGAAAGAGTCTGTCGTAACTCTTCGGTATTCTAGAGCATGATTTCAAGCGGCTGTTCCCTAGAGAAACTTTTAACAATATTTCCTGCTAAACTAACACCCTGTTTCAACTTTTCAAGCAAACAAATAATTCAGTAAACACTATAGTTATCGTTGGTTAGAGCATATTGGAAGGTTTGAAAGCTTGTGTAACAGTTTTGTTCTTCTCGTCAACTGCTCGGCTGTCCAGTTTATAGCTGAGGAACCTATAAGACTGGTCAAAGTTACACCATCCTTTCGGATGGGACGTAAAGCCGTCGGTCCCCTTGGTACTTTTCAACAGAAGTAGGCTACATGCCGGTACCAGGATTCCCCCCCTCCCTTCTTCATTATCATCATCAATCATCACTTATCAGGCTGAAGAGGGCGTTGTGCCCTACACTGGCCTTAATCACAATAAAGTGAATGTAAGTATACTTTTGGGGTCGGATTCACAAAGGTCTTAACTTAGGAACGGTCCTAAGTCCAGCTGTACCGTATCTGCTATTTTAACTTTGTACCCAAACTTTACATTTTGAATTCAAGGGAGTTGCCATGTTTTTTTCGTAGAGAGAATCTTCGCTTACCGGTTAATCACTGTTTAAAAAGTTGGTGAAACCAGACCTTAGCTGCTCATCCGACGATGAAAGAAGCGTGCGTGAACATAAATTTATGCTGTAGAAAAGGATATGATGACGTCATGAAAACTTTCTGCAATTTACTGTGACCTAAGACCTAAGCGTATTTTTAATTTTGCACGATTTTAAAAAAAACGTTTGTACTGAAATGAAACTGTAGTTATAATTTGGATATGATGACGTCATGAAAACTTTCTGCAATTTACTGTGACCTAAGACCTAAGCGTATTTTTAATTTTGCACGATTTTAAAAAAACCGTTTGTACTGAAATGAAACTGTAGTTATAATTTGAAAGCGGTGAAAGTTTTAGCAGGGAAAAGCAATATGGGTGTGTGCGGGCCGGCGGGGTAGCGGTTATTAATTAAACACGCAAAATAGAAAAACAAAACTCCCATAAAGTGTTAATCAAAAGCGTTCATTCAGAGAATATTCGAATCAGTTCGGACACTTTGGATTACGCGCGGCTTTCAAGATGATTTATTTACTAAATAACGACATTCACAATCCACATTGCTTATTGGATGGCGATGAACACATACTACATGACTACAATTGAGCCAATGAAAATAAAAATGAACAGTCACTTTTGAGTATTTTCCGACTTAACTTTAACATCGTCTTTGACACTAGTTTGAAAATTTGTAATTTGTAAAACTGTTCACTTTTATTCTTACACATTAGCGACAAAAGTGGGCAATGTCAAAAATAACAAATTTTTAAACTAATGTTCACATAGGACTCTTAATTTCCTGCGTTGAAAAATATTCAAATATGATTTGGCCTACTTTTATTCTCAAGGGCTCAATTTACTTTACTGTATAAACTTAAGTTAACTCGAGGTAAAGTTGGTAAGCGAATTCGATGTCGGTGACCCGTCTCGGCCTATAGTAGAATATGCCTTGAGTGACTCTGCTAGTCGTAAGAGGCGACAAAAGGAGACCCTGCCCCCCCCCCTCCCCCCTCCACTGTCCCACTGCAGATTTTTCCTCCCACTTGGCCCTGCCCACCCTTGCTGGACTCCCGTATGACGACCCACGCGACGTACAATGGATCTGATTTGGATGTGGCTTTATTCTTCATCATCATCTTCCCATCTTCATTATCACCCGCTCATCGTCTCCATTAGCCATTGTTGCACAAATATGAGACGTTGAGCCCCATTAATCAATCAATTTGATGTCGGTCATGTAAAGTCGGTTGGTACAGGGCCCAGACGTATAGAATCAAATGACGCTGATTCGAGTCCCGCATTGTTATCCAAAAATCATTGAATATTTATTATTTACATTAAATCAAATAAAGTACATACTTTACACTAAGCTTAAAGTTTATGTTTCAATCTTGGTCGCTTTACCAGTGAATGGCTACTTCTTAGGAATAATTTACTTTTACACACTAGACTAACGTATAACAGGTTATTTACCACACATTAGATTGGTACATTATAAACACTAGCAATAAAAAAACAATAAATAATAAACAAAAATCAACTTTCATAATTTTCTTATTATTTGTGCTGCCTGTTCCGACCTTCTGATGAAAATAAACAAGCAACAAAGCAATAAGTTTCAATTGGAAAAAGCGTTGATAAGATTCCTTGTAGTTTAACAATTCAAATATTCAACGGTCCACAGTTTGTATACTCAAGTAGCGAATCTCGACCAATTTTCTTTGCAGCAAACATAACATGCGCGCATCGGCATACTTCATATATGCACCGTGTGTTGGTAAATACAGCGCTATAAGTGGCTAAATTTAGCAACTTATTGGTGAAGATTGCATGCCGCGGTTGAAAGTATTGCCGAATATCATTGGGAAATATCTTTTTTCTTACTTTTGCTTTTTTTTGTTGATGTGTGTTTATTTTGGTTTGTGTTTCTTTTTCTTTTTCTTTTTTATTGTCTTGTTATGTTTGTGTTTGTTTTGTGATGTTTATTGTTTACAAGTCTAAAACGTGTCCTGATTTAAATGGCACCTTGCCTTTTAAGATATGGGTCCAGCACAGTGGTAGATGAAGAGCCGATAAAGTAACGTGTATCCAGCAGGTTACCACTCCGAGCGCTAGTGTCGCAAAGAAGCAGCCATGCGCAAGCTGTTCAATATGATCTGTGGTAAGCTATATACAGTATTCAACATCTGACACCTCCTCAGAGGATCAGCTATACCACGTATCGTATTTGCATCGATCAAAAGCTGCGATTTTCGCAAGTTTTTTTTTTTAAATACTTTCTTTTATGAAGAAATAAATAGGTCACATTTTTCTAGTTCATTTTCATGCCACCAGACATGCAGACATAGAGTCTACTTTTTAGAACATTTTCCTGAGCAACGATTGGTAGTTGATGCCTTCAGGACCTGGTCCTTGATTCTCTATGGTCAACGATAAGGTGATCACCGGTTTTGGTCGTTATGAGAAGGCTGTGACCCAATCACAGCCATCCATTCGCCTTGCGTAACGACAGAAACCCGTGAGAAACCTACCACGGATTTAGAGAATCGGGCTCCTGTAACGTTCAGAGCGTTGATATTGAAAAGCTAAGACAAGTGTGGTGGTAAATCGACGCGGTATTATTAAAGCTCGCTACTCCAACTCAATTCTTCTGTGTGGTGATAAAACCACGGGGTGAACTAAGACAGTTCACGTGAGAGAACTGAGTCTGTATTAAAATCGCGTACATGTAGTTAAATCTCAAAGACGCTACACGACACAAAATAGTGACAACCCTTCCACAAATCGTCTTCCGCGATTGAAAAGAAGAGGCGGCTGCCGTAATCCGTCCCTGTCTATACAAATAACCTTGGGCCTGGATGGTTCAGCCCTACTCTATACCAGGCCGGGATGTCACCGCGAGATGTGGCGTTTTACTTTACCGCCCCCTAATGGAATGCTAATAAAAGCTCTCATCGCCTGGACTCTTGAACCTTGAACATGGACAAGCCACCAGGTTCAATTATCTTTTTCCACGAATAAGACACTTATCACATCAACATCTCGCCCCAACGTTGACAGCGCTACTCAAGGGGTGGACAATACATCCCCTACGAACCGGTTTCTATGGTGACATGCCAGCCTGGTATAAACTATAGACCCTAGACTGAGACGGCTCCCTCTCGCTCCTACTAAGCACTCATTCGTTTTCTTCTCGTTTTTTCACATTGACATCCATTGTACCCCATTCCTCCTCACACTCAATTTTTATTATCACCCCAGCCCTCGGGCTTACGTGTTTATACATCTGTATTCCCTCATCTGCTCTAAAGGGCCCGGCCCGGGAGAGCGTTCCAGCAAAGTTCAATGCTGAACTATTGTATATAAGTAAGTAAGTAGTATAGTGAAGTTGTGATAATCCCTGAGTTCTCTATGTTAAATTAACTTTAAAATGCTTTGAATAAAAAAAAATGTTATTTCTTTTTGTATAAATTAATAACTTTGTATTTGTATATTGTCTACCGAGCTGAATGCTAAGTTGTTACGTTTCCAACACTCCATAGAAGATATTACTGAAATCCCTACATGTGCGCATTTTTAATACAGTAACTTTTCCTCCGACTTTCAGATAAATTAAACTCTGCTAATATTTTCACCAAAGGTGATTTAACTTATTTCCGTCGTGTGTCCGTCCACGAGCATAACATGTATATCTCTGCTTTTATCAATCCCACGTTACGAATTAAATAAACTTCCCTCGCATGACCAACCGCGGGTTAACTCACCGATGCGAGAAGTCAGCCCCCCCAATACGGGTGGCTAAACATCCTCCAAGCGCGGAGCTCGCCCAGTCGTTTTACAGTCGAACAGGTAGTTATTTCGTAATTTATATCTCGCTTTTGTACACATATATACACACGCCTTGCATACGCAGAAGTTGAGCCACGTAAATTTCGCGATCGCGAAATCACACGATTGTTAGTGAATATTGCTTTATTTGATAAAACGTCAGAGTTTAATTGCGAGAGGAGTTCTAAAATATAAACATTAAATCACGAAATTGGCACTCATAACACCGCAAATAGCGAAATGTCTTGTTTTGCACGAAATCTCGAAAGACTGACATCTGAATTCAAGTTTAACAGCGACTATTTGCAAAAAAGTTGAGTTCTCTTAAAATTAATACATTTTATTTTAAATTAAATAAATGTTTGACCATTTTTCCATAGCGGGGATAAAAATATTTATTCTGCAACACGTTTTACTTTGCGCGAACGTGTGCAGTAGGCCTAGCGCGCGTAGTTCGTAGATTGTATCGTACATTGCATCACTCTAAACAGCTAACAATAATAACACCGCTCAATACCGAAAAAGTCGATTAAAAAACGAAATTTGAAAAAAAAAATCATTTTTGATCGTCGATCAAAGTCGTCGATCGTCTGTGCTTGAGCAACAAGTTCCGTCGTTTTTAATTACTCGTACCAACATTGAGAGCTGTCGATTATTCAGGCCCCCACGACGACACGATCCCTATCATCAGATTGACCGTGAGTTATATAGGGTGTATTCACATATTGCGCATGGTGGCCACATTGGAGGCCACAATGGCATGTGATTGGAAGTTCATTGTTACAATGTTTCAGCAAGCGTTTGATGCAAATTCAACTGTTCTCTAACTTTGGTTTGCTATTATTACTTAAAATCAACATAAAAAACTCTTTTGTCTCGATTGCTCTTTTAAAAATGTTTACAAAAGCATACAATAATCATTTTCGTACACTTTATCGGGGGATATACGTGTTCAAGTTTGTCATATTTCCCTGTAGACAATATTATTCGTTCTCTATTGACAGCTAAATGAAACTTGAAATAGTACTATAGGTGGCCTCCAATATGGCCGATGTGACGTCACGTGAATACTCCCTATACATTTCTTCTGTCAGCCGCACAACTCCCTGCGCGACGGTAGAAGCAACATGTTCTGACAGGCGTCGCGACGCTTTGCAATTGAGAGAAGCATTCCCAGAGGGCGCCACCTCATCGTCCAAACTCGCGCTAGGCTGCACTTCGGACACTGAATATACCACACTCGATGCGCGATATTCGATCATGTAGAAGAAGTGATTCGATGGGGAATTTGTCGCCACAAACATATAGATTGAGTTTTTCTTTCTTCTCTTTTTTTAGGAATCAAGAGTTCATTGGGACGACCTGGATTTGAACGGTTACGGAAAGATTTCTCCACGGTCGCAGTTAGGGGGAGATTCGTGAACTCAAGGACGAATGGTTGTGACGTTATCTTTCAAGATGTTGCAACAAAGCTATGCTGTTATCTATTAAGCTACAGTTGTATCTAATCTAGCCTCTCCTTGCATTAGTTAGAGATTAGACTGGAAGAGGGAACTATGTTCGAATCTAGCCTATTTGTAAAATGGGTTGTTACGGCTTTTTTTTTACAAATAAAGATACTTATTGTTATTAAAAATTTGTCATTCATACTACTTTCCATATACACTGATCACAGATTATACCAGATACCCGGTATACTATCTAAAACATTAACTATGTATGTAAACAAACTCAATTATATGCCCATGTAAATTGTAAATGGAGCATTCATTAATTCATTCATTCATTCATTCATTCATTCATTCATTCATTCATTCATTCATTCATTCATTCATTCATTCAAGTTGCGCATCAACTGTCAGTGTATTTAGATGCATGAGCAAATTAAAACTGAATTTGTATTTTAAGGATATCAACGAAAATGAGCCATTGACAAAATGTAATCACTTATAAAACCGTGTTCGACGCAACAATTGTTCCATTTCAAATTAAATATAAAATAAGCTTAAAAACTGGTTTCAAAAAGTTTCTTTTTTAATTCATATAATACTCTTATATACATTCTTTTTAAAGAAGTTCAAAGCGGCTCCAAAGCCGCT
>OX246738.1:103925807-103943307 GCA_945910005.1 Isoperla grammatica
CCGTCTAGTCCACCAGACCTGGTTTATGGTTACGATAAGTTTAAACAACCCGTCTGCACTCGCGCTTTAATCTGAAGTTCGTAAAGAATAGCTGAGCGGGTGAAAATTTGATCTCAAATCCATTGAACAGGTGAAAAATAAGAAATGACATCAAGTCAATAAAGATATATCTTATGACATAAATATGGAACGTGTGCAGGATGGTGATAAGGGAGTTTCAGAGAATTACTTACACATTTTGATGGGGGCTATTCCTGAAATTTGTCACAGTGACATAATTCACTGAATCTCAAGCAAAGATTGTCTCAAGTATGTCCCTTTTTAAGTGATCTACGTAGCTATTACTTGGCATTGAATCGGCTGATGGAATAGCAATTAGTCAATAGCAACTTTTGCAATTAGCAAATAACAAGTGACAATTAAGTAGATATCACTTTTGTATGTCACCGTGACACATTGCAGAAATATCCTCTTAATTACGTATTTATTAAATATTCGTTTAAATATATTTTTCAATAGTTAGGTTAGCAGAAAAGAGCACAGCTCCAAGCACAAAGAGCGACTGCCAGCCCAAACTCAAAGTTATTGAAACTAAATAATATAGAAATGAACATATAAAATTATATATATAAAAAAAAAACTGGAAAGAAATAAAAACATGTTTACAAAACAACTTTAAAAAAATGGTTTGATTTTTGAAAACATCTAAAGATCCTGCCATCCGGATTTGAAGCGGGAGAGAATTTCAAAACTGACAATATCCTTGTAATAGTACCCTTTCGGTTAGGCTGCTGTTCTATCATAATGTTCCTGAGCAAAAGTTCCCTACCAAATTGGGCACTACGAGTACGATTACAAGCTTGAAGGCCTAAGGACCAGTCTTACAATCTCCTAATAGGAAAGTTATTTGTAGTAATTAAGCTATTTGGAGGACTTCAAGTTTTGATTGATTGTTGCCATGGAGAAAACAAACTTTTTGACGAATAAGTAGACTAGATTTTAAGACAAGACCTTACATATGGATCGTCTGTCCTACCATTCAACATGCCCTATACAGAAATTGCAGCTTCACCTTCTTTCTGAACGATTCCAGAGAGATCTTTGCTCGGCAGCAGTATGCCACTTCTACCCTGAACGACTGACACCAATCACGTGTAACTTAGTCGCTATATAACTATCTTGAACTTAAATGCAAAATCCCTGTATGTAATAATTGGTACTCGTGATTTAGTCTCAGAGTTCTCTCAGTTGACGTTAACGTAAATACAAGAAACAAGTGTCTGGCTTTCAAACTTGTATACACTGTAATGGAGTTTCAAGCAAGTGTCGAAGTAGGTTAGTGTAATGTGCAATGCAACTCATGTTCAAACATTTCATTCGAATGTAAGTCAGTCTAGACTTGAAGTTCGTGACGTAAGCAAGGGCAAGTAGGACGATCTGATGTTACATGGAAAACTACTTAGTCCACAATCAGGAACAAATGTTATTAACTATTCACTATAAGCACTGTTTACTTTTAATCACAACGTATTGCTTACATCCTGTATTGGCATTCTTTATTATAATACACGAAACAAATCAAAAGTGAATCGAACAAAATAATTCAACACTTAAGTTTACAACAAAACTTGGGAAAGAAATGTAAGAAATGTATAGTTTATAAATTTATAAATACTACTTTTTACAATTATTACTTTAAAATAGCAAAGAAGTAAAGTAATACATATGTTTGCCAATTATTTAATGTAAAACCTAAATAAAATTGTCAATATTACTTAGGTTAATACCGTAGTTTACATACAGAGGTTAAACAAATATGTAGATTAAAAGTGTGTTTACAGAATATTATTGCACAGCTGTTTTTGTGTTCACAACATCAGCATAAACACAATACTCTGCTGTAAAACCATACGTAGTGCAACAGCCACTACAAAACAGCTGCAAAATATTGGAAGTTTTATTCGTATTGAAAATGTATGCAACCTAGAAAACATATAATAACTCAAACATAACTGACGGCATCGTGATTGTAGTCGTAATCCGGAAATCGCGAAAGAGTTTACTTACTTGGTTCTTATGGCGTTGCTACAAAATCGTAACGTCGTAATGGATTGTAATAATATTGTAAATCATATTCCTACAATTGCGATCCCGATTACAATTGTGGTTGGGCCTTTACACTTTTAAAGTTTGTGGAAAGTAACAATTTTGAGCCAACCTAATAACATTAGAAAACCTAAGTTATACAACTGTAACTTTTACCTAATGTTCTTGTTCCTTAGAGAGCGTAAAGTAAAGGGTGGACGGGGTGGGTTGCACTGTAAGAAATATGAGCGTGTGATCTACCATTATATAATTGGCAAGACCTGCTGCCAATTATATAATTGTGAATCTACGACATATGTGATATGAGCAATCCACTACATTATAATAGTAGGATATACCCTCACATAATGGTAGATTGTTTTTTTGTTTCGGTAAATCGTTCATTTATGTTGTGGGTAAACTACCCTCACATAATGGTAGATTGTTGGTTCTGGTTTAGTAAATCGTTCATTTATGTTGTGGGTAAACTACCCTCACATAATGGTAGATTGTTGGTTTTGTTTTCGTAAATCGTTCATTTATGTTGTGATTAAACTACCCTCACATAATGGTAGATTGTTGGTTTTGTTTTCGTAAATCGTTCATTTATGTTGTGGGTTAACTACCCTCACATAATGGTAGATTGTTGGTTCTGGTTTAGTAAATCGTTCATTTATGTTGTGGGTAAACTACCCTCACATAATGGTAGATTGTTGGTTCTGTTTTAGTAAATCGTTCATTTATGTTGTGGGTAAACTATCCTCACATAATGGTAGATTGTTGGTTCTGTTTTAGTAAATCGTTCATTTATGTTGTGGGTAAACTATCCTCACATAATGGTAGATTGTTGGTTTTGTTTTAGTAAATCGTTCATTTATGTTGTGGGTAAACTATCCTCACATAATGGTAGATTGTTGGTTCTGTTTTAGTAAATCGTTCATTTATGTTGTGGGTAAACTACCCTCACATAATGGTAGATTGTTGGTTTTGTTTTAGTAAATCGTTCATTTATGTTGTGGGTAAACTACCCTCACATAATGGTAGATTGTTGGTTTTGTTTTCGTAAATCGTTCATTTATGTTGTGGGTAAACTACCCTCACATAATGGTAGATTGTTGGTTTTGTTTAAGTAAATCGTTCATTTATGTTGTGGGTAAACTACCCTCACGTAATGGTAGATTGTCGGTTCTGGTTTAGTAAATCGTTCATTTATGTTGTGGGTAAACTACCCTCACATAATGGTGGTTTGTTGGTTCTGTTTTAGTAAATCGTTCATTTATACAGTAAGTAAACTACCCAACATAATGGTAGATTGTTGGTTCTGTTTTAGTAAATCGTTCATTTATACAGTAAGTAATCTACCCTCACATAATGGTAGATTGTTGGTTTTGTTTCAGTAAATCGTTCATTTATGTTGTGGGTAAACTACCCTCACGTAATGGTAGATTGTTGGTTTTGTTTTAGTAAATCGTTCATTTATGTTGTGGGTAAACTACCCTCACATAATGGTAGATTGTCGGTTCTGGTTTAGTAAATCGTTCATTTATGTTGTGGGTAAACTACCCTCACATAATGGTAGATTGTTGGTTCTGTTTTAGTAAATCGTTCATTTATGTTGTGGGTAAACTACCCTCACATAATGGTAGATTGTCGGTTCTGGTTTAGTAAATCGTTCATTTATGTTGTGGGTAAACTACCCTCACATAATGGTAGATTGTTGGTTCTGGTTTAGTAAATCGTTCATTTATGTTGTGGGTAAACTACCCTCATATAATGGTAGATTGTCGGTTTTGTTTTAGTAAATCGTTCATATATCTAGTGGATAAACTATCCTCACATAATGGTAGATTGTTGGTTTTGTTTTCGTAAATCGTTCATTTATGTTGTGGGTAAACTACCCTCACATAATGGTAGATTGTTGCTTTTGTTTTAGTTAATCGTTCATTTATACACTGGGTAAACTACCCTCATATAATGGTAGATTGTTGGTTTTTTTTTAGTAAATCATTTATTTGTATAGTGTGTTAGGTAACTACCATTATTTATAATACCATTTGAAATGGTAGTTTACACACTTTACAAATGAATGATTTTCTAAAAGAGAACAACTAGCAACCATTATAATGATGATTCTGTGGGCTATGTACCAACTTTGACTGCGTTCACTGTGGCTGTGACTGGTGGTGGGGGTAACCCAGTCAACACAGTGAACGTATAGCAGCTGGTACGGGCTGTAGTCACAGTCACAGCGAAAGCAGACAACAACAGCAGCTGATTGACATTTAAAGCAACATTGACGGTTTCAATGGACCTTCAAACTCTCTGCATTGCCACAACAACCACAGTTAATATTATTTTTGATACTTCATCTGAGTCTTCATCCAGTGATGAAGAACCTGAACAAAGAATCAAAAGGAGAAGAGTTGATAACTACATAGAAACATTGAGAGGTTTATCTAGCGGCTGACTATTTAGCCATATGATAATTAACTTTACAACATTCATTACATTTAACGCTTATGGAACTTCTAAGTTGGCGTAGTGATGTCACATACAATTTAAACAATGATATATTGTGTATAAATTCAAAATTCGCAGTAAAATTTTGTAGCCACGCCTCACTTGACTGCGGCTACTCGGTCTTTTCGATCCAGTCAACGCAGTGACTGGAGGGGTAACTGCAAGCTAAACTGGGACGACTGGAGCTTGACTGAAGGCAAGGTGGTACAGACTTCAGTCACTGCAGTCACTGTCAGTCAAAGTTGGTACACAGCCGTGATGTGTCAACAATGGCACAAGACTCAATTGAGGGGGCTGAGAACATCACATTGGTATCTTTCTTTGATTGGTGCATATTCAATGTTAGTCCGCAAAACATGGCAACACTGCTATTATTGTAATTGGATCTTGTGCTATTATTGTGGATTACTGGATTGGATTGTGGGTGGGTGTTATGTGGTATCTTGCATGTGGTAAAACATCATGGCTTAACTTAATGTAACAAATTGTGTTTTTATTATTTTAATGAACGAACCTTCACGTAATGCTAACCAGTGTTTGCCTTTACTTTCTGTTCAGCATATCAATTCTGTTTTTAATTTGATTTGCAAGTACCCCATTGTTCAAATAGGCTTGGAGACTATTGGGGTATTTGTTGACACACAGTTTGGATATTCTTACAATATTGGCTAGGCTGGGATGGTTATTGATTTCGAAAATTTCTTGAGATAAGGATTGCACAAATTGATTTAATATGTGGCTCTGTAAGACCCTGCCAGCCTCCAAATTTTGAATTGTTCCTTGGGAGCAAATTTGCTCCCAGGGAACTACAAAAAATTCAAGACGGTTTGGGGTGCTTGATGTTAGCGGGATGGAAGGGGTGTTGGAGCGTGATGAAGTCGGAGTCACACTTTGCGAAGAACTCCCTTCGAAGTGGATATCTGAAAAAGAGAAACCATTAACAATACAAAACAAATTAAAACTTTGTCATGTATATAATTATAATGTCTAAAATTATGTACATAGTTTGTGACTGTGATTAAGCGAGCCTTGTGCCTCTGCATTGGGGTTCAGCAAAGTTGGCCTAAATCAGTTAAAAGGCAGGCGTTGCCTCTAATAATTAAGTGTACTCAACATCAGTAAGAACATAGCAACACATACTATCAGTTAGACAGTCTGGGTATTGTTCGTTTATTGGTTGAGTATCCTGGCACTATAGTTTTACAAATACACCAGGAAATGTTAAGGACCATCAGAAAAATTATTTGTATAGCAACATTAAAACTTCTTCACCGTATTATTTATCATGAAAAAAATTAAGAACATTTCCTACGTCACTTGCTTTTCTATTGAATATGTATGTGTGTGTGTGTGTGTGTGTGTGTGTGTGTGTGTGTGTGTGTGTGTGTGTGTGTGTGTGTGTGTGTGTGTGTGTGTGTGTGTGTGTGTGTGTGTGTGTGTGTGTGTGTGTGTGTGTGTAAACAGTAATTTTTCGGCTATCACCTTCTCACTTTCATTTTAATCAAACGTTCACACAGGACTCACATAAAGAGAAGTTAGCACCTGAAAAATGAGAGTTACATTGATATCAAGTTCAAAAATTTAAATACACACGCACCAATTATAAGAACTTGGACCCTACTGCATATCGAGCAGATCCTGTGTTTTATAAGGTTTGTGTGGTAGTTTTCAAGGTCTGGGTCTAAGATATTATTCTTACCTAGTTTCTTTTTTAGGATTCGGGCAGCGATCGGTGTCATGAACCCCTCAAAAGTCTGTCTCTGGGTTGACAAACTCCAAGTGTTCAAATTCAGTTACCCCCAACTGCTCCAGTTTCAATATAAAATCGTCATATTGTACGATTTTTTGTACCCCGATGGCTTTAACAATAAATGTTAAGACCGGGTATGGTGTGTTGTCTGAAAATTGTATGTACAGTATTAGATTTTTTCTCGGCATTAATATATAGATACCATTATTGTCCTGTTAAATTTACTTAAACAAAATAAAGCAAAATGGCAGGTCTTACTCTACTACTATGTAACAAAAGTAAATTGGAATGGACATTTATTTATTTAGGCATCTACTCGGAGCTTGAAAAATGCGCAAGCGTCACGTAACAGTTACCGGGTGCGCGCGCACCACCAAAACTTTGGCCATTAAAATATTTATTATTACTAATTACTGGTACAAGATAGAGACTTCTAGTTTTCACCATAAATAATGAAAGAAAATAACGCATTTTACAACGCCGGAAAATGTCAGTGTTGTGATACCCTATAAGTATTTCCATTATACTAATTGTATATTTCTTGTCATGGATTAATGAATTTTTTTCTCTTTTACGGATATTTTAGTGTTTACATTTTATTTGAATTGATAACAGTGAAAATCGTAATACATCCAAATAATCGATGTATACATTCACCTTTTGAATCATTTCATGCTTATACGAATAAAAGTAAAATTATTGACTTATAAATAAAATAAATACAATTGGATTGAATTTATTGTTTACCCACTCTGTTCCTAGAACTGTTACAATAAGGGACATTATTTTGTTTTGATACGTGTGTGACGTTCTTTATACAGTATGCAGTGGCGATTTTAGGCCTAGGCGCACTAGGCCCGCGCCTAGGGCTCCTCGATCTGGGGGGCACCCAAAACAAACTCAAAGATCACAATGCTAATAGTTTTCTACAAAGGAGACATAAACAGCGCAATCCTTTGAGATGATGTGATTCAGTTTTTAATGTTTACTAAACAGGAATCGCTTATTCCTCCCTCTGATACATCAGTTCCTATTTTGTGGACTACAACCAACTTTTGCAAAATAAGAAACAATTTTTACATATTTAAACGCATCGGAAGAACGCTCGTTTAAAACACTGAAAAGAGTAAATAGCTATTTAAGAATTTTTTGGGGAAGAGCAACTTGAGAATCTTGCAGCACTGTGCATCAAGTCGTCGGAGACTATAGGGTGTCCATTCGTCCCATTTTTTTAGGGGTCTGTCCCGGTGTCCCCACAATTGTTCACGCGACGGGTTAGCTGTTTTGTCCCGTTTTTGTAAATATACCAATTTCACGTGTAGCTCGTGGCTTTCTCTTGAAAATCTCGTCTAACTCGCTTTAAAGCTTTCATAAAAATGTATATCTAATTTTAATAATGTATAAAAAACTGCACGAATATGAAAGTTAATTTTCAAATTTGAATTTGATAATTCACTCCAGGTAAATCTTCAATGCTTGTTTAGATCGTTGTTAATGCTGTCTTGAGGATAAAAATATCTCAAAAAATGTTCACTTGTGGTGGCTGGGGCTCTGATCCAGACCCCTTCCCTCCCGCGCAGCTGCAAGCTACAAAGTCTACTAACTTAACTGACAACTATTCATTCCCGATTTTTAATTTAAAAAATATGGACACCCTATCAGAGTCTGAACTTGTAATCATTGTAAGCACATTGACAGCTTTGCCAATGCAAGTGTAGGGAAAAGTGGATGAAAATATATTTTTTTAATCGTGTGTATAAATATATTTGTTTAGACGTAGAATCTAATTTGAATAGCATGTGCCCAAATTTCTCTGCGCCTAGAGCTCCAAAGAACGTAAACGTACCTCTGACAGTATGGTATGCCCAAGTGGCAACAATGAAATGAAAATTTTCAACAACCTGATAAATATTAGAAATTGTTTAACACATCATTTCACTCTGACAAGTTGTTAATAACTTTACAGTGAAAAATGTGATTTTGTACTGTCAACATTGCAAACCTCATAAAAAAAAACAATGAATTTAAAAAATGTAATAATGTGGTCAGTAATAAAAAAATCAGGGCTGAAAATCTATTTATTTTATTTTTGTTTTACTGATGTAGGCTACTGTTTGAAATTATTCATGTTTTATTCTCATTTGGGAATATTTAATTTTGCGTCGATTGACAACAAAACACAGGTATTGAAAAATGTCAACAATGAATAAAAAAATATAAATAAAATGTCAAACTTATTTTTGACCATTTCTGAAAATTTGATATGATTCCGTCTAATACTTTACAAGTTGTGATTTATGTAAATACGCATTGCAATTTTTTTCCCTGCAAAATAAACCACACATTAATTGTTGTTCAATTGGTCTGATTTTGGGAGGAAATTTACATTTTACTTTTTACATTTACAATTTACATCCTGTGCACTTTCTAACACCACAGCGCGAATTGTTGAGGCGATGTACTATCTCGTTTCGGAAATGTATACACTGACGGCCCGCCACTAGAATTGTTTACACATCCATACACAGCATACCTATGCATTTTGAAACAGATGTCAAAAACAATGGTGTGACTGCACTAAATTAGGCACTTAAATAATCAAAACACTAGTTAGCCGTCCGCTACCTGCCTAGAGCGCTATGACGTTCTACGGGTTCCAAGAAATCAGTTTTATGCCGTCGCGACCAGTACATTTTAGTTACACATACCATCTTCTATTCAACACATTTTTGGACATGAATCTGAAAATTGTGAACCTAAAGTTCCGATATCCTTTTCCAGCGCTGGCCGCCAGCGCTCGGAGGTGGACAGGACACACAACGCAGGTTATTTGCGCCTAGTGGAATCGATGTGTTCATCATCCGAGGAATAATTTGACTGCATTTGAACACGGCAACCCGCGCAGGCAGGCGAGAAAAAATGTTTTCTCCGCTGCATTTGATAGCATGGTGACAATGATGATGTAGGAAAGCGTGGGCTGGCGTAATTACCTGCTTTTTCTGTGTGTGCCCCCTCGACTCCCCCACCCTCGCGACAGACGCCACTGATAGCTACACTAACTGTTACCGGTATGTGTAACCATTGATTAAATAATGGTGTAACCTTGCATGCCACATACTGTTCGCAACTAAAACTCACCCTCAACATAATATGATGCAAATTGCGTGTGAAATTAAAATACACCTATAGCTCACAACAAGTTAATAGAACTATTCAAAATGGTATTAATTATGTTACAACTCATGTCAATCTATATTATAAAATTGTGGAAATGTAACTCACCTGCCATGTTCAAGTAGTCACGTTTGAAGATGCGCACGATTACAAGGGATCCGTCCAGCCCTCAAAGCATCATTTCGCCAACTGACCAAAGGCAACAGGCACCTGCTCTGTCCTCTTCTTTGTCAACAGGAAGTCCTCACCCTTTCTCGGAACACAAGTGCCTCCGGCTTCACTTCCATCCCCCCATCACGTGAACAACCATTCAGCATTCTTCCAAATATGTTCAAATGCAAAAATATCTGTTCGCCTTCAGACAGCTTAGGCCTACAACTATTAGTGCACAAACTACCAAGCCGCTTATGCCCCAGTCTCTTCTGAATTTCTGAGATGTCATGATCGTTTTATTTTTATGTCTGTATCCGTATATCTTTGACTTACATCGATAGATGTATTATGACCGAGATAGAAATTAATATTTTATTAATTTAATTTTGTTTAACATAGGACAGAGAACTGTTACTCATACAAAAGTCAAAATTCACATTCGCGATATTTTACGATACACGATTTCAGGGAGGTTTATTATATTCACACAGATCTCTGGCCACGCCCACGTCAAATACTATTTCCGTCCTTCTTCCTTCCGTCCTCTCCGTCCTCTCTCTCTCTCTCTCTCTCTCTCTCTCTCTCTCTCTCTCTCTCTCTCTCTCTCTCTCTCTCTCTCTCTCTCTCTCTCTCTCGCTCTCGCTCTCGCTCTCGCTCTCTCTCTCTCCCCCCCAGCTCTATTTAAGTATTAACCAAGGTTTGTATCTATTGGTGGCGGAAAGCGTAGACGATGTTATGATAAAAGGCTAAACTGTCAAACGTCCTAACGCAATAAAGGCAACTCAAAACTTGCAGCAAAACAAGGTCAAATTTTATAATCGGAGTATTGCTCTTTTGCGGCTGTCCCCTTGAACTAACCAGCAGCCTATAGCAGTTCTGCCCAACATTGTTTAGAAGTGGGACAAGGCATAATTATTAGATGTTAGCGGGCCACATCAACGTATTTACTAGGAAAACGCCCTGCGTTGCCAGATGAGCGATTTTTTTTTTTCAGTAAATCAAACAAATCATTTGCTAATCATATTACTCGTACAAAAAAAAGATACTTTTATATTAAACATATAATTTTTTTACGTGATGGCGATTTAAGCAAGTTTTTGTGTAAGAGAGTTTCAGAATGATGTATGTGTTAAACTAACATATACATGCATGTTGGTGATAAATTTGGGCCAGATCAAATACCTTGGCGGGCCGCATGTTTGACACAAGCCTATAATATGACGTTATCACACTAATTGACATATTTCGTCGTGATGAGATTTACTATTTCCAAAGCATTTCAAACGTTTTCCTCTTTTTAACAGTCGTTAATATTTTTGTTTAGTCGCTTGAGCGTAGTGGGTAATACTAATATGACATGGGATAAATCATTTTATTACCCACGTATATTTATATTATAGGAAAGTAATCATATTTTGAAAGTCCGTCTTTCTTTGTGGAATCACTGAGTGCATCGCTTCGAAGCACAAATGCGATTTAGTCTGATTGTGTTTTAATGCGTCAAGAATGACCGAAAGTTGGTATTTCTGTATGATGACTGTAAATGAGGAAGTCTCCAAAACTGTTTTAGAAAAGATTGAGTGCAGATACGCTCAAGTTTAAATGTTCCCTCCTCCCCCTCTTCCTCCCCGTTTCTCATAGCCTAACCAAATACAAAATAATTACAAATTTGAAACGTTATTATTATTATTATTATTATTATTATTATTATTATTATTATTATTATTATCTTTATTTATCACATCACCAGATGGCAGGTACATTATTAGTCTACAGCACCAAAGGTGATCCTCACCTCTTAGGTGCTGCAACCACACATTACAAAATATGACATTACAAAGATTTTACACATTACAAAGATAATTACATTTAAAAAAGATTTTACATATCACAAAGATTATTATATTACACATAAATCAAATATAGTTGAATTCATGACACCGCGTGGCCCTGCGGTGCGACGCGGTACGAACCCGGGCCAACCCAAAACACCCGCACCGCATCGCAGGACCACGCAATGTCATAAATTCTACATAAAACAATTATATAAACATAACATAAAGACTTCAATATAAAAACTGATATCAAAATATTATAGAACCTTTCTCAAAATGCGAGCAGTACCCAGAATGGCTGTCTTCTGTAGTTCCCTTGTGTTATGTTGTCCTGGTATATCTTCTAAATAATTTTGAAATGTTTTGCTGATGGCACCTGTCGCTCCAATTATGATCGGGATTACCTTTGTCCGCATCCCCCACATTCCCTGGGTTTCAATTTGTAAGTCTTTGTATTTGGTTTTCTTTTGCGCCTCCTTAGTTGTGATGTTATTGTCAGAGGGCACCGCTACATCCACCATAATACATTGTCTATTCTCATGATCTTTAATAATTATGTCTGGCTTATTATGCTGAATATATCGATCTGTGTAGACTTGACTATCCCAGAGTAATGTTATTGAGCCTTGATGTATTGTACTTATTGGATGATGCTCGTACCAATTAGTACAAACATCTATATTATAGAAACGACATATATCCCAGTGCAGACGTGCACAAACCCGGTTATGTCGCTCTATATACTCATGTTTGGCCAAAATTGGGCAACCTGATACAATGTGGTCCACTGTCTCATTAAATTGTTTACAAAGACGACAATGAGCATCAGTTCGGGTCTTATAAATTTTTTTCTCAATATATCTGGTTTTCAATGCTTGGTCTTGGGCTGCAATCAGAAGGCTTTCAGTCTCTCCTTTAAGATCTCCTTGCTTGAGCCAAGTGAATGTATCCATCTTACTGTAATCTTCTTGTTCAATTTTTCGGAGAAACTGTCCATGCATCATTTTGGATTTCCATTTCTCCGTACCAAGAAGTTGCAGTTGATGTTTAACATTCATTCTCAAACATCGGATTTGTTCTTTTAGGGATTGATTGTTATGTTGAAGTGAGCTCTGAAGTTCTTCTTGAAATTTGATCGCTCTTTTAGTAATGGATGTTGTGTTTGGTTTCTCGTGATCATAATCATTCATAATCTCAACATATCTATCATTTTCTTTATTTTCCAGGTATGCTCGTAATCCGATGATAGCTATTTTAAACATAGATTCAATCTTTAAGAGTCCCCTTCCGCCTTCTGATCTAGAAATGTACAGCCTCTCAGTTTCAGCACGGGGATGATGCATTCCATACATAGTTAGAAGCTTTCTGGTTTTACGGTCTATATTAAGAATCTCCTCTAATCTCCAATCTATGATACCAAAACTGTAGTGTAACACAGGTACTGCATAGGCTCCTATGGCCAACATTTTGTTACGCGCATTCAATTCGGATTTTAAAATTAATCTTATTCTTTTCCGATATTCAAGAATCAATTTGTTTTTCATGGTGTTGTGTTGAGTTCCTTGTGACTCTTCTACTCCCAAATATTTATATGAATTATCGCCAAGGTCTTGGATAATAGTTTGATCGTCCAATTCAATATTATTACTTGATGTTAACTTCCCAGCCTTGAATGTTGCTATTGCACACTTTTCAATTCCAAATTCCATTTTAATGTCATCACTAAAAATTTTCACTGTACTTAACAATTTTTCAATATCCTTTTCATTTTTTGCAAATAATTTAAGATCATCCATATATAGAAGATGTTCAATTTTCCCTTTTCCTTTGATTAATGTATATCCAAGTCCAGTCTTATTAAGTTCCGTACTTAGTGGTATCAAACACATACAAAATAGTAATGGTGATAAAGAGTCTCCTTGAAAAATGCCCTTTTTAATTTTAACTTTGTTAGAGACGACGGTTTCTTGTTCACTGTTTAGTCTCATTGTTGTGCTCCACTGACTCATCATCTGCTTACAAAAGTTGACTAATGTTGGATTAATATGATACATCTGAAGCACGGCAAGAATCCAGCTGTGAGGCACGCTGTCGTAAGCTTTCTTGTAATCTATCCACGCCATGCTAAGGTTTTTCTCCTTCCTTTTACTATCTTCCATAATTGTTTTGCTTACTAATAAATGATCTTTGCTCCCATATGTTCCTGTACAACATCCTTTCTGTTCTAGAGGTAATATTTTGTTGTCATTAAGAAAATTTGCCATACGTTTGGTAATGATAGATGATAATAATTTGTAAGTTGTTGGAAGGCAGGTGATTGGTCTATAGTTCTTTGGTAGGGTAGTTTCTTCTGTCTTTGGTAACAAAGAGGTGACACCTTCAGTTAGCCACTGAGGCACTTCTTCTGGGTGGGTAATCATTGAGTTGAATATATCAGCAAGAATAGTATGAGTGCAAGTAAACCTTTTAAGCCAAAAATTCTGGATTCCATCTATTCCTGGTGATTTCCAATTAGCAGTTTTCTTCACATTGACAGTAACTTCTTCTGCAGTTATTAACCCCCATTCCATAATAGGAAGGTCCTCACATTCCCTTTCACATCTACGTATCCATTCAGCTTTCGTATTATGCTCTTGTTCGTTTTCCCATATTCCCTTCCAAAAATGTTCAATATCTTCCTTTGCTGGGGGAATCTTAACTGTAATCGTCCGTTTACCCAATTCTCTATAGAATCTACCCGTGTCTTCTCTAAACATCTTGTTTTGTCTGTACTGCAACGTCCTTTTCTCGTATCGGCGTATTCGTTGAGCCTTTGCAAGTATCTTTTGCTTTAACATTTCTTCTACATCTGCAATACCTTCATAACTTAATATGTTATATTTTTTATACAAATGTATTTTCTTTCGCTCTAGCTTACTGGTTAAAATATCAAATTTTATTTCATTCAATAAAGACAAGTCTGCCCTCCATTCGGCTATTTGAATTTGAATCCTTTCTTTCCATTTTGGCAATGTGGCTCTCTTAAAAACATTTTGTTGGTCTTGAATTTCTAAATGGTCTGCTATGACTAATACAGATGCATACATTATATTATTTAGCTGCCTCAAGTCTAATGATTTTCCTGCAATTACTTTGCTAAGGGCTTTATTGACGGTTTGTACAACACCATTAGCTTTCCGGTTACTGTTGATCTTCGGTAGCTTTTTTCTTTCAATCATATCAATGTCTCTAACTAGATCCAACTTATCAAGGATCTCATGGATAATTACAGTTATCTCATCCTCATCCTCTAACAAGTTATCATCCGGTCGTACTAAGTTGTTATCATATATGGTGTTGCTCTGTGTATTTACTGTATTGTCCTCGCCATTAATGATGTTGCTCTCATCCAATCTTTCTTGTTCGTTTCCATCTTCTGCTATGTCATCATGCTCTTCTGAGGGGTCTAGTTGTGCTGTCATAAACTCCCGTACATTACTTTTTATTATATCCAATTCAAAAGGGGTAAGTTTGTTACTTTTTTCAATATACCTTCTTTGATTTGCAAGTTTATTAGCATCCAATTCTGGTCGTACGTCTGGGTTTCGCTCCTTCCAAATTTTGAAAGATTCTTTTGTGATACCAGTTTCCGTTGTTTCAATAGTAAATAAATAACAAAACATAAGTTCCTCATACTCTTCCTTAGTCCACGGCGTCCTTTTCTTTTTAATTATATTGTTATCTTCAACTTCAACCGTGTTTACTATCACAGGTCTAGGGCCATGTTGAGTTGCCTCTGTATGGTGACCTAGATCCATGTTTTTTTAACCATTAAAAGTTTAGTTATTATATTTTGACATTGACATCCACTCGTGTATTTGTAAGGCAGTGTATAACTTTAACAAGGTTCATATAAGCTTGTCTATAAGCTTTGGTTGCGGAGCAAATCATTTTTATATGATGGCTTCACAAAGAACTTGATCTAGATGTACCCATGGTTACGAATGTATGTAATGTCTACACTTTCAGTTTTCTCAAATTCAATTTCAAAAAACCCTTTTTACTGGAAAAATACTGTTACGAGACAGGTACTCACTCAATAACGATGCTAGAAGTAGCAAAATGCTTCACCAATATGTTCATACCAAAATATTAAAAACATTCAGCTTATAAACTATATAAAATTATATTTCACTGAAGAGTTCACACAATGGCATGTTGCTCTTCCAGTTGTTGTTATTATTATTATTATTATTATTATTATTATTATTATTATTATTATTATTATTATTATTATTATTATTATTATTATTATTATCATTTTTAATTATTATTATATTATTATTATATGTTATATTATATGTATATTATATATTATATTATTATTATTATTATTGTTATTATTATTATGATTATGATTATGATTATGATTATTATTATTTATTTGCAATATCGTTACATATTGCACATGATACAAAACATTGCTGGTGGGAAAAAAATTAGAGTAGAGCCCCTTTAAAAAGAAGTGATTTACCACCATTTTAAACCTAAATGTTACATCTAAACTTGGTACTAAGGAATGTGGTTCTATATACAGTTTCTCCAGCTATCTCCAGCCTAGAGTGTGTGCGTATATACGTGTACGTGTGGCTGTGGGCAGGGACTCGAACTCGAACCCAAACCGTAAACCGTAAAAACCGTTATTGTTCCTGAACCTGAACCCGAACCTGAACCCATATTCCTGAATCGTCAAAGCCCGAACCCGAACCCGAACCAGAATACCTAGATTTAAAAAACAAAACCTGAACCTGAACCGTAATAATTCGAGCTGTTAGCGGTTTAGGGTCGAAGAAGGAATAACCATTGGAATAACTGCTCATAATTCCATGAAAACCATGAAAGTTCATAATTTCTCAAATCCCACAAACAAACTAACACTATTGAAAATGAAATATTCTCTAATCTTGGGTGTGGTCAGATATGCACGTGCTATGTTTTGTCCTGTCTGTGAGCCCGGTTAGCTACCTGTGACTTGCGGTCAAGACAAGAGAACGAATGTTCTTACATTTTGGGAAGAAAATAAAGGGAGAATGCAGGAGCTATACAAGCTTGCACAGATAGTTCTGGCTGTGCCTGCTACGCAAGTAAGCGTAGAACGATTGTTTTCTGGGTTAAAATTTATTCTCTCCCCCCTTAGGTGTAACTTAAACAAAGACATTCTTAAGGATATTTTGATTGTTCGATCAAACATCAAACAAACAAACAAACAAACAAACCTTAAATTTCAACTAAATTCTAGCAAAAAAGGCAGTTATATCTTATTTACAAATTAATCTAGAATAGTGTAAACTAAAGTTAAAAATAGGTTTAAAACTAATAACTATTCTTAATATCTAAACAAACTTAAAACTTGGGCTTACATCTATTTTCTGCTTGGGACATAAAATGGATACAAATAAAATATATACAAAAAAATTCAAACAGATTAGTTTCTCGAAAATCGCTTCTTAAAATCAACTGAGAATGGAAGTGAACCTGAACCCGATACCGTAATTGAACCCGAACCTAAACCTTAATAAAAACAAAACCTGAACCTGAACCCAAATTCTCATTTCGATAAAACCTGAACCCGAAACTGAACCGATATTTTTACTTTCGCTGTACCTGAACCCAAACCCGAAATTAATTTCGGTTCGACTCCCTGGCTGTGGGTGTGCGCGTGCGGTGCGTGTGTTTGTGTTTGTCTAGTTGTATACTAATATTATACGTTACGTTAAACTAATGATTTGTGTTCTAATACAATTGGGTTCTTTAAATTATTAACACGGAGTTTCATATCAACCGTAGCTGGAAGTATACAGGGCATGTTTCCTAGTAGTCCTATTTATATCTTGTGACATCGTCGATCGAATTGCTGAGCAACCCATTCAAAGCGAACAATTACCTTAATAATAAACAAGCAAAATGCCAATATAGTGTTCACTTTGCTAATGCTAGCCTCTCT
>OX246738.1:103948307-104141411 GCA_945910005.1 Isoperla grammatica
CAAAGAAGCAAGACACAGTCGGGCTAGTATTATAAAAAGGGTGGCATAAAACATATATGCTTATAATTTTTGCTAATATCAGTATTGCCCGTTGTTTTGTCAGAGAGAACCAAATCTATTAGTTTACGCAAACAGATTGCCAGTGTTGGCTACGAACGGTACTAGCATTGAGTTTCAAGTTAGGAACTCGTTCCTTTTCAAAGAAACTAAAGAACGCCACAGTTCCTGTTTTCCAGCTAGGAACTATTGAACGTAATAGTTACAATTTTTCAAGAACTGTTACTTATTTTTATAAAATCCTTTCCTTTTATTTTTACTTGACTGTACCAACTTGCAGAACGGAAATCTAAAATTAGCTTCATTTCTTACTATTTCACTTGTCAACCCATCAATGGTCAAGAACCCCGAACCCCCCCCCCCCCACCCCCCATCGCAGCCCCCTCGGATAAACCCGACCGCAAGTCCCAGCCTGTGGCCAGCGGCACTGCATTCTTCTACAAAATGTGTCTTTCTGGTCTGTGAGCGCATAGCCATTTACATGCACAGTCAACGGTTTAGCCGCGGTCGCTTAGCCGGTTTCCATACGAACACCAAAGTTAAGCAACCTCGGGCTAGGTCAGGAGGTAGATGGGTGACCAGTCTCCTCCGAAACACTAAAAGGTTCGAAAGCTTGTGTAACAGCTTCGTTCTTCTCGTCAACTGCTCGGCAGTCCAGGTTAGTGGAGGAACCTATATGACTGGTCAAAGTTACACCGTCCTTTCGGATGGGACGTAAAGCCGTTGGTCCCCATGGTACTTTTCGACAGGAGTAGGCACGTGCCGGTACCAGGCTTCCCATCCGCCCTTCCTTATTATCATTCATCGATCACCACTCACAGGCTAAAGCCCTACACTGGCCTTAAGCACAATAAAATAAATAAATATATTTACATGCACAGGCGTGGTTCACGTAATAAGATAAACGGTGATGCCAATGAATAAGACATTAAATCTATACATAAATTACAAAAATACACAGTAATAAATTACAACAATGTATCTAGATAAGTCAGTTGTCAGTGTTGAGGGCTTCCTGCGTACTACAACAAACTCAATGAATGGCACTACTGGTTTGGGATGAAGGTCACCACGTTGTGGTGTCTTGCTTATCTTTTGTCCGTTCCGTTCCAGGAATACTACTATTATTAGTGTTGACCACTTGACCCAGATTCTTATTCCTGTCGAAGCGAGTCCTTTGTTTCATAAATAAGTGTTTCTAACGAAATTTTACAAAAGTTTATTAGCTGTATTATGCGAATTGTATTTATTTACTATCCGTAGAAATGTTTGTTCGCGCTCCAATCATACATGAACGCTTTTCATAGATCATAATAACCATTTTCGTGCCCGCGTGTGAACCCAGACTATTTTACATTAATTAATATTTTTTTTTGTAGAAAACCTGCCCAAGAACAAGTGACTGACTAACTAGGTATAGAGGTATTTGGATTAGATCCATATCAGAGTCTCTCTCTTATCGCTGAGCCTATCGGCAAACTTTTCATTTATTCGCCAAGAAGAATAAGTGTCAAAACAAAAGTTTTGGTGTAAGTAAACGTTCTCAACTATTTCGAAGAACACTGCTGGTTATTTAAGAAATATTAGGTTAAAAACTAATCAAAACAAATACAATATTGGTGTTTTCTGTGTCCCAATGGATGGATGTCGTCTAATCGGAGGTTTTGGCATTGGGTTTAAAATTTTAAACCCAATGGTTTTGGATACGAACACCAGTCGGGACACAGATTGGGAATTAAAGGATAGTTTATTTTGCCGGCCCGAGTAGATCAATTGGCTAGTTGACCCGCATTCGATTCCCGCCCAGAGCAGTCACTTCATAGAAATAGTATAACACTAATAACAACAATATTATTAATTTGCCGGCGCAGTTGACCGAGGTCGATTAAGCGTTGGTCTAGTAAACCGCGGTCTCTGCGTTCCAGGTTCGAATCCTGGCTTGGGCATAAATGTCATGTGGCGTTTTTCCGTCTTCATATTCACCAATTCATCGTATCGATTAGCTTTGTCCTATTTAAGGAAGACGTTGATTAGATTGCATATTTGTTTACATACATATAATTTATATAATTTAAATAACGCATTTCCTTGCTTGAAATAATCGTACTAACTAATATAACCAAATTAACAATTATTTTGTGGTTAAGCTATTTTTATTCTCCTTCCAATACATAAAACGTGCTATGCTTACATAATATCCATATCCTTTAATTATAGCGGTGAAAACATGACAACGAAATATCTTAGCAACGCATATTGCACGACATTCAACAATATTATATCTATGGAAATTAGAAAAAATGTTGCAATGCGCATTCTTCAATTGTTGTAAATTGTTGTTTTTATTAGCTCTGAGAACTTTTCGCCAGAATGTTCGTAGATATGGACGCGCTCGCTTATCAACGCGTCACACATGGCGTTTTCCTAGTAAAAACAACAATTCATGAATGCTCATGGCAACATTTATTCTAATTTCCATAGATATTATACTTCGAAACATTGTTGAATGCTGTCCAATAAATGTTGCTAAGAATTTTCGTTGTTATGTTTTCACCGCGGACCGCCACCGCTAGTAACACTTATTGACGGCAATGTAACTGTAATTTCTGCCTCTGATACAAATCAGATCGCGTTTAAATTAATATATTCGTGACTGGACAAAAATTTACTATAATATAGCCACCTCACATTTTGCCGTTAGGCCAACTGTGTTTCAGAAAAGTATGTTTGAGTAACGTTTGTGTGTGTCAATTCTTATCAGATTGTCATAAATTGAACATATTCGTAACTGGAAAAATCTTAGTAAAAATATGGCTATCTCACATTTTGCTGCCATTTTGCTTCAGAAAAAAATATTTTACAGTAACTAGGCCTATGGTGTAACTGTTTAGCTTTTCAAACGAGGTTTTTCCTAAAAACTACACACATTCAATCCACATTGAGGCTTGTGGATGGTCCGAATTTCAAGTTGATCGGACTTACCGTTCGACCGCTATCGACAGACATAAAAACAAAAAAACAGAAAGAGTGCCATAAAACTCTAATGGAGACGCTCGCTTCGCTCGCTTAGTTATGCAATGGAGTTCACCTATAATAATATTAATAAGAATGTTTGTAGAAATACCCGTTATAGGGTGCACACCAGCTTTACCTGATGTACCCCGCTTGAGGTGACCAACTAGGTTATTAGGGTGTTTGGATAGTTGGGGAGGAATGTCCGAGGGCTGTAAGTATAGGACTCTTTGCCTTTACGACTGAGGAAAACGTTGGAAAAACCTTCAGTCAGGACTGCCGGTGATTGGCATCGAACTGGCAACCTCCCGAATTAGAGTTTCGCATCTTAACGGCACAGGGTACTCTCGCTATGGAAACCGTGCGAAATTAACGGTTTTTATTAATATCTTGAGAACGCTTCCAAAAATGAAAAAGTGATACAAAAGCACCCTTTGGTTTTGTATCAGCTACACAATGGGGTTAAAAAGTTTGTAAAAAGTTGTGTTTTACAATTGTTATTTTAATTATTAATTTATTAATTACTTATAAATAAGAAATAAAATAACAATCGTAATAAACACTATTTTGCTGACAAATGATGCTGACGAATCTACACTAACATAATGGTAGATTTCCATGTCACGTAAATAGTAAGTTGCAGGAATCATTATAGTGTATTGAGGGCCTTATAGCCCTACACTGGCCTTAAGACCAATAAAATAAAAATTAAAATAAAATATAGTGACTTGACCATGCACTTGTAGTTGATTTATCACATAGTTAATGTGTGTTCACAATATAATGCTGACGAATCTACACTAACATAATGGTAGATTTCCGTGTCGCGTAAATAGTAGGTTGCAGGAATCATTATAGTGTATTGTCCATGCACTTATAGTTGATTTATCACATAGTTAATGTGTGTTCACAATATAATGCTGACGATTCTACACTTACATAATGGTAGATTTCCGTGTCGCGTAAATAGTAGGTTGCAGGAATCATTATAGTGTATTGACCATGCACTTGTAGTTGATTTATCACATAGTTAATGTGTGTTCACAATATAATGCTTATGAAACTACACTAACATAATGGTAGATTTCCGTGTCGCGTAAATAGGAGGTTGCAGGAATCATTATAGTGACTTGACCATGCACTTGTAGTTGATTTATCACATAGTTAATGTGTGTTCACAATATAATGCTGACGAAACTACACTAACATAATGGTAGATTTCCGTGTCGCGTAAATAGTAGGTTGCAGGAATCATTATAGTGTATTGTCCATGCACTTATAGTTGATTTATCACATAGTTAATGTGTGTTCACAATATAATGCTGACGATTCTACACTTACATAATGGTAGATTTCCGTGTCGCGTAAAAAGTAGGTTGCAGGAATCATTATAGTGTAATGTCCGTGCACTTGTAGTTGATTTATCACATAGTTAATGTGTGTTCACAATATAATGCTGACGTCTCTACACTAACATAATGGTAGATTTCCGTGTCGCGTAAATGGTAGGTTGCAGGAATCATTATAGTGACTTGACCATGCACTTGTAGTTGATTTATCACATAGTTAATGTGAGCTCACAATATAATGCTGACGAAACTACACTAACATAATGGTAGATTTCCGTGTCGCGTAAATAGTAGGTTGCAGGAATCATTATAGTGACTTGACCATGCACTTGTAGTTGATTTATCACATAGTTAATGTGAGCTCACAATATAATGCTGACGAAACTACACTAACATAATGGTAGATTTCCGTGTCGCGTAAATAGTAGGTTGCAGGAATCATTATAGTGTATTGACCATGCACTTGTAGTTGATTTATCACATAGTTAATGTGTGTTCACAATATAATGCTGACGAAACTACACTAACATAATGGTAGATTTCCGTGTCGCGTAAATAGTAGGTTGCAGGAATCATTATAGTGTATTGACCATGCACTTGTAGTTGATTTATCACATAGTTAATGTGTGTTCACAATATAATGCTGACGAAACTACACTAACATAATGGTAGATTTCCGTGTCGCGTAAATAGTAGGTTGCAGGAATCATTATAGTGTATTGACCATGCACTTGTAGTTGATTTATCACATAGTTAATGTGTGTTCACAATATAATGCTGACGAAACTACACTAACATAATGGTAGATTTCCGTGTCGCGTAAATAGTAGGTTGCAGGAATCATTATAGTGACTTGACCATGCACTTGTAGTTGATTTATCACATAGTAAATGTGAGCTCACAATATAATGCTGACGAAACTACACTAACATAATGGTAGATTTCCGTGTCGCGTAAATAGTAGGTTGCAGGAATCATTATAGTGTATTGACCATGCACTTGTAGTTGATTTATCACATAGTTAATGTGTGTTCACAATATAATGCTGACGAAACTACACTAACATAATGGTAGATTTCCGTGTCGCGTAAATAGTAGGTTGCAGGAATCATTATAGTGTATTGACCATGCACTTGTAGTTGATTTATCACATAGTAAATGTGAGCTCACAATATAATGCTGACGAAACTACACTAACATAATGGTAGATTTCCGTGTCGCGTAAATAGTAGGTTGCAGGAATCATTATAGTGTATTGACCATGCACTTGTAGTTGATTTATCACATAGTTAATGTGTGTTCACAATATAATGCTGACGAAACTACACTAACATAATGGTAGATTTCCGTGTCGCGTAAATAGTAGGTTGCAGGAATCATTATAGTGTATTGACCATGCACTTGTAGTTGATTTATCACATAGTTAATGTGTGTTCACAATATAATGCTGACGAAACTACACTAACATAATGGTAGATTTCCGTGTCGCGTAAATAGTAGGTTGCAGGAATCATTATAGTGTATTGACCATGCACTTGTAGTTGATTTATCACATAGTTAATGTGTGTTCACAATATAATGCTGACGAAACTACACTAACATAATGGTAGATTTCCGTGTCGCGTAAATAGTAGGTTGCAGGAATCATTATAGTGACTTGACCATGCACTTGTAGTTGATTTATCACATAGTAAATGTGAGCTCACAATATAATGCTGACGAAACTACACTAACATAATGGTAGATTTCCGTGTCGCGTAAATAGTAGGTTGCAGGAATCATTATAGTGTATTGACCATGCACTTGTAGTTGATTTATCACATAGTTAATGTGTGTTCACAATATAATGCTGACGAAACTACACTAACATAATGGTAGATTTCCGTGTCGCGTAAATAGTAGGTTGCAGGAATCATTATAGTGTATTGACCATGCACTTGTAGTTGATTTATCACATAGTAAATGTGAGCTCACAATATAATGCTGACGAATCTACACTAACATAATGGTAGATTTCCGTGTCGCGTAAATAGTAGGTTGCAGGAATCATTATAGTGTATTGACCATGCACTTGTAGTTGATTTATCACATAGTTAATGTGAGCTCACAATATAATGCTGACGAATCTACACTAACATAATGGTAGATTTCCGTGTCGCGTAAATAGTAGGTTGCAGGAATCATTATAGTGACTTGACCATGCACTTGTAGTTGATTTATCACATAGTTAATGTGTGTTCACAATATAATGCTGACGAATCTACACTAACATAATGGTAGATTTCCGTGTCGCGTAAATAGTAGGTTGCAGGAATCATTATAGTGTATTGACCATGCACTTGTAGTTGATTTATCACATAGTTAATGTGAGCTCACAATATAATGCTGACGAATCTACACTAACATAATGGTAGATTTCCGTGTCGCGTAAATAGTAGGTTGCAGGAATCATTATAGTGACTTGACCATGCACTTGTAGTTGATTTATCACATAGTTAATGTGTGTTCACAATATAATGCTTATGAAACTACACTAACATAATGGTAGATTTCCGTATCGCGTAAATGGTAGGTTGCAGGAATCATTATAGTGTATTGACCATGCACTTGTAGTTGATTTATCACATAGTTAATGTGTGTTCACAATATAATGCTGACGAAACTACACTAACATAATGGTAGATTTCCGTGTCGCGTAAATAGTAGGTTGCAGGAATCATTATAGTGTATTGTCCATGCACTTGAAGTTGATTTATCACATAGTTAATGTGTGTTCACAATATAATGCTGACGAAACTACACTAACATAATGGTAGATTTCCGTGTCGCGTAAATAGGAGGTTGCAGGAATCATTATAGTGTATTGTCCATGCACTTGTAGTTGATTTATCACATAGTTAATGTGTGTTCACAATATAATGCTGACGAAACTACACTTACATAATGGTAGATTTCCGTGTCGCGTAAATAGTAGGTTGCAGGAATCATTATAGTGTATTGACCATGCACTTGTAGTTGATTTATCACATAGTTAATGTGTGTTCACAATATAATGCTGACGAAACTACACTAACATAATGGTAGATTTCCGTGTCGCGTAAATAGTAGGTTGCAGGAATCATTATAGTGTATTGACCATGCACTTGTAGTTGATTTATCACATAGTTAATGTGTGTTCACAATATAATGCTGACGAAACTACACTAACATAATGGTAGATTTCCGTGTCGCGTAAATAGTAGGTTGCAGGAATCATTATAGTGTATTGACCATGCACTTGTAGTTGATTTATCACATAGTAAATGTGTGTTCACAATATAATGCTGACGAATCTACACTAACATAATGGTAGATTCAGTGGTCTCTGTAAATAGGTGAATGCTATTTATGTTACGGTAGAGTATATGTTTGTTTATTGTGTAATCATATCATACTATAGTGCTTTGCGCCATTTATAATATGGGAAAGCTGGAATATCTAATATATAATGGTATTTTAACGTATTATGAGTGCTTTGAAACGGGTTTACCATTTCATAGTGGTAAAACACAGCCCTCACATAATGGTAGATCACCCAACTTTTCTTACAGTGTGACCGTTCTCGAATCCAACCCCCACCACCGTCGAATTCAATCCTCCGACCAACCCTCCCAAACGATCCCACTTCGATATCGGCGATGATGAATCTGACTAACGTTGCAACGATCTAGAAAATTACATTCCCCAACTTGATCAACTTTTTTGCTCTCGAAATCGAAAATTGGGAAAAACATTTTCAAGAGAGTCGATGATAGATTCCCAAAAATTGATTTAATGGGCTAAAGCTCTTTAGACTTGAGTAAGCGTCAATGAAGTGTGTCAAGACAAAGCGTTGTGGCGTGGGTGGGGGGGGGGGGGAGAGGAGGTGTAGCGGAGGGGAAGGGGGACCTTTAAAGGTGCCGTAGACCTCAGCAGATATTTTCAGGAATTTTCTCATTAGATGGCGTATTGTGGTCCAGTCATTCGCGCGGGGAGGGGGGGGGGGGGGGAGGGGGGGGGTCTTGTCGACCCGCCCACACAATCTGACCGTCACACGCGCTGAATAATGCATCGCACGAAATGGTCATTTTCGTCTTTATTGGCATAAAGAACGTTGTAAACGACTGCAGACAGCAGAGTATTGTCTTTTTCTGCTATATACCGAGATCAAAAATCTAGGTCGCTGCAGTCGTTTAAATACGAGGAAGTAGGAGATAAGAAACCAGGATTTATAGAAAGATCCCCGGAGTGATGAATAGAAAACCTTAATGTGGCAACTGAGATAACAGGAAGTCGAGATTCTCACAATTGTGGCTCCTTTAAATTGGATGAATTTTTATTTGTTTTTTCTGAATAAAGACTCGATTAAATTGAGATCTAAATTGTTTCAAAAGTGGAGCTCGTAAAAAGTTTCCAAACAGTTTTCTGGACTATAAATTATTCCATTATGCGAAGTAAGATAGTAATAGAGTTGATAGGAAACTGTTAGTTTAAGTAGCACTAAAATACTAGATTATTATTAATATTTGTACTTCATATTAGATTCCTTAAAATAAAGTGTACAACAATATAATAGAACCTCATTAATTCACTCTAAAGAGAATTAAAAAGTAAATAGTTTCGTATTAATTTGGAAACTCTTCCAAGGAAACCTAGTAACCAAATAATTAAATTAGCTCGTTATACTTTATTTAAATTTAGTAAATTCTCTGCAACTTACCAACGTCATGTTTCCCTCGGTTGACCCGAATTAGTTCTAAAACTCCGCTTATTTCTTGAATATATGATGACTTAATCTTCATAAGTGATCAAAGACCAATGCTAGGTCTATTCTGTTTTATATTCAACAAAAACATTGCCCGTAAACCTAAGATTTGGCTATTAAAACGAAACAGTAGAACGTGAATTGTTATAAGGGAAGATTTAGGACTATACTGTTTCTTGTCAAAATAAAAAATATGAAAGCATTATTTCGAATGCTGATCAACACTCTTCGACTGGCTATCACCAACTTATTACTATTATTAGCCAACATTTTAGTTTTTTTATTTTGACAAGGAACAATGTAATTGTATAGTCCAATAACTTTTCTTATAATGCGTTTGTTAGTTAAAATAAATGTTTTATTTCATTATGTACATCACTTTATTGTCCAATAGCCGTAGGGTTACTGAGTTGATATTATTCAAGACTTCTTATTTTATTGAATTTGTTTGATTCCTTCATTTTTCATATGAAACAGCTGTTAATTAACTAAGATAAAATAAACGACGATTTTTCTATAATAGACAAGTAGTTTCCTTTCAAGTACACTTATGGATTTAATATTTCCACATATTGTGTTTGCTTTTCAATTTTGTGTTTGTTTTCTGCAGATACCAGACATAAGTCAGACAGTGCGACAAGACCAGGGCCGTAATTAGGGTATACAAATCTCCCGAGTATGATTGGGCATAGTACAATAAAGGGTCTGGGGGGGGGGGGGGGCGAGGCCCAGCCAATGAAATTGTTGCGATTCTCATAGTGTGTTTAGTAAGTGTTTTAAAAAGTTTTAGGCATTTTTTTAAATAACATTTGTAAGTGGTGATTATCTCCAAAATGATGGTTTTCGTGAACAATATTAAATTTTAGGCAGCAAAACGGACATTAAAAAAAAAACTAATTTAATCACCATTATTCACAACCTCTACCTGTACTCGTAGTTTTACATTGTGAGATGTATAATTGTATATTCACCAGCGCCATACGCAGAAATATATTTCGGGGAGGGCTGTCCAGAGTGGAACATAAAACTGTAAAAAGGTGCTCAAGAAACGACACAATGGGGGGGGAGGGGGGTAGAGGACGTCCCCCACGATAGCGCCGCAGACAATTGTTATAAATCCGTTTTTTTGAAGTGGCTTAAATGTGTTTTAAAAGAAGGTGAGAGGCTTTGCTAATCGGGATACGGGTTATAAACGGCACCATATACGTTTCAAAATATTTTCAATAATCAAAATTTTTTAGAAGTACTATACTATATTGTTACAACATATACAATTTCACCTATATGGGAGTGTTTCCCGAATATGCAGATAGAGAAATAAATAGATACATCTATGTTATTTGTGGCGAAATCTGGCTCTAGCCCCCCCCAGCCCCCCCTCGCCCCTCACCCCCTGGATACACCACTGATAGTCACTATGCATTTATCCTTATGTGATGAGCTGACGGATCGTTTAAGGATACTGCTTCATCCGGGGTTCAAACTTACTTATTGTAATTTCTAACGGTCGGCCAGCTAGACAACCGAACACACAATCTAACTAAGTGCAAGTGTAACAGGAAGTGTACACACTCTGTAAAGGCCACGTTTCTAATACGGTCTTGTGCGTGATAAGCTGGGAAGTTTGAAATCAGTCGCTTGTCAAGCGAGCACAATCCTCTTAATGAGTTACTAATTCAGCTCTACTAACTCAATACACCAGCTAGGAGACCTCAGGATAATGGGACGCAGAAGGGGTGGGTTGGGGTCGGGGTTGGGGTTGGGGGTGGAAGCACTCTGAGCAAATAGTCATTAAGCAAGTATGTTGAGCAGGACTAATGAACGGGGAACCAAGTCACATGTTTCTTGAAGTTTCGCTGGGAAATAAACACAATTATTTGTAAATTTTGAGAGATCAGTGTTACGGATTTATTTTTCTATTTATTTATTCATGAATTGGCCACATGCCATTTAACAGTGACCAGTATAACAAGTGATGAATAACAACGATGCATGATGAGGAAGGGAGGAGGGGAAGCCTGGTACCGGCACGTAGCCTACTCCTGTCGAAAAGTACACCAGAGGGACCATCGGCTTTACGTCCCATCAAAAAAGACGGTGTAACAGTGAGCTCTCGCTAACCCCGTGTTAAAACGACCCTGGGTTATATAGCTCCTACCACGACGTTCTCTGCATGATACGGAGTCAAAGTCAAATATAAACTTGTCGGATCCTCAACAGTAATTGGAAAGGCAGCCATTATTTTTAGTTGACCGTGTGTATAGTTTCATTAATGTCACATTCAAATTATTTATGAATTAATATCCTGTTTCATGGAAGCATTACTTTTATGTGTTTATTGAACCTAAAACATTTATATTTATCGTACATAATAAAGTTCCTATACATCTATAAATATATTGTTCCGACTATTTTGTCAATGTTTTGAGGTTATAGGACTGATTTTGTTTGTATTTTGTGTTGTTTTTTCAACATTGTTTTCCGTTTTTCGGCACAAATTTAAACCTCAATAAGCCCCCTGATTGGCTTTTGAATCACTGACACTGGGATTAAGTTATCAAACCAGTATTATCTCCATTATTATTATTATCATTATCATCATCATCACCATCATCGTAAACATCAGTTTAAGTAGGGTACTTATGTAACTCCATAACTCCATCTTGTTTCGTTTGCTTTATTACTTACAATATGTAATTGTTTTACTTTAATTTAGTTTATTAGTATAGAAAGCTATTGTAAATAGTCAAAAACATGAATTAGGTATGTACACACGCAAAGCCTTCTGCCTTATGTGCTCATCTAAAAGCAACAACCCAAAGTAATTTTCTGTTCTGTCACCATGAAATTGAAATACATGGATAATAACATTGGACATGTGCCATGCCAATAAATGTACAAGCAAGAGTGAGGTCCCATGGAAGATAGAAATAATCCCCATTAAAACGACAAAGCTGTGCACAGAGTCTGTATATACGATCCACTTACTCATTGAACTGGAACACAAAGGAGTAAACTCCATCCCTTGTTTAGCACTCTGGGTGAAACAAACGCCCTTATTACACTCGTGATGTGAGCGACACTGATTGGAAGTTAATTACGTCACGTAGCTGCGTGGATTACACGCATGCGTGAACACACCATTGAATTGAAGCCAGCAGTGTCACATGAAATACTACAGCCGCTATTAGTGCGTATTACTCTGTAAGGATTGGAAATACAGGTTCAAGTGTAAATATACCAATAATGACAATAAAAATAATAATTAAAAATAAATCTCAATTGTACAATTAGAAAAAAGAATTGACAGTAAAAATAATTTGTAAGTATATGAATATTTAATTGGTAGTAATAATATGATAGTAGTGTAAGTGTACGCATGTATGTATGATATAATAATAACTGGTGAAGCTAAATCAACACAAACTTATCTTATCTTTCATAACATAAGATATGGAGAGGCCCGGTAGTATGGGGTTTTTCTCGCTCCTTACATCAGGCACTATCCTGGACCAATTATTTCCCGGGCCAAACATTCAAGGCAGTTGGAGAAACAGTGAAAGTTTGAAGAATATATTTATATATATATATATATACATTTTTTCTTGTGGAGGCAGAGAAATTTCTAATGTGTTGTGACCATTGTGACCAAACATTATAAAATTACGATTCCCCAATCTAATGCCTCATTCTGCTAAAAAAAAAAAAAAGTTCACCTATCCGAATGGGGGGCAACTGCCCCCCTTGCCCCCTCTCCCCTGCGCATGCCTATGTATCTACCTGGTTATCACTTCTTATTGGCCGATTCAGTGTTTTCCTCACGGTCCGCCACAGCAATCAGCCAATCGCAAGTGAACCACGGAGATATCACTTAAAAGTGAGTATTGTCAACATTCAGGACTAGCCCCCCCTCCCCAAGATATTTTTAGTTTGACATGGTTTGAGGCGCCACCCCCTATAGTTATGTGACCACTGCCCAGCATAACAAATATGACTGATAATAAACAATATGATATTATTAATAAATATATGATTTTGTCAAGGTGGTCACTTAGCAATAGAGGGGAGCAGGAGGGGAGCGTCGAACTAAAAAAATCTAACATATAAATGTCACTAAATACTGTTTGTTTTCCAAACTTACACGTCCTTACAAATACAATCAAGGTTTAATTTATACATAAGTGGTATAAATAGAATAGAGCAGTCGCCGAGTAGATCTGGATCGAGTAGGTTTTATTATATGACTGTCACATAAAGTCTTAAAGTTTTTTTTAGCTCTGAAGATGGACAGTGTAACCTGCCCGAAACGTCAGCATTTTATAGCAAGTATCGATGCAGATACACCCAAAAGGCAAGTTTATTAATAGAATACTATAGGCTTTATGATAAGATATTTCATAAGGATCATACAAGGGCGAACGTTAGTGCTCACAATTTTAAAAGTTTGCGTTCACATAGCTATCTGATGCAACTTTGGCTATTGTGCTCATAATTTCATAACATAATTACTTCATTAATCTGAACTAGAATTAAACTTACCGTGTACATAAATGATCACTAATCTCAACAAGAATTAAACTTACCGTGTACATAAACAATTTGAATAAATGAACTGGAAACCCCTTGTTTGCGTAATTGAAGTAAAGTCAAGAATAATTTCCACGGGGTCTCAGTTAACTCTAGACTTGTTAGACTAATGCAACTAGCTAGAATACACATGGGATCTCTCCGTGAATATCCAAGTAAGGACCAACTAATTGCGTAAATACGTTACGCACGGTTAATGAATATAATGCTGTTACGACGGGCGAGCTATACCAGGGGTTCTCTCTTCGTCCCTCATGCTTGAACGACGGAGCCACAGATAACAAATTGACGGAGCGGTTTTCAATTGTTCAGGGGATTATGCCCGAATGCTCAGTGCAGACTTAACCCTTCTCAACTTAGTCTCGCCCAACAACCAATCACAAACCGTACGCATGGAATGCCGTTCCATGATTGGTGTAGTTGAGATAGGCTGAAAAGATGTTTAGCTTAGAAATGCTTGAACGACGGGGGGGTTTTCAATTGTTAAGGGGATTATGCCTGAATACACAGTACAGACTAAGCCCTTCTCAACTTAGTCCCGCCCAACAACCAATCACAAGCCGTACGCATGGAATGCCGGTTCGTGATTGGTTGTTGAGATAGGCTGAAGAGATGTTGAGCTTGAACGACGAAACGGTATTCAATTGTACAGGGAATTATTCTCGAATGCACAGTGCAGACTGAGCCCTTCTTAACTTAGTCTCGTCCAACAACCAATCACAAGCCGTACGCATGGAAATGCCGGCTCGTGATTGGTAGTTGAGATAGGCAGAAGAGACGTTGAGCTTGAACGACGAAACGGTTTTCAATTGTTCAGGGAATTATGCCCTAATACACAGTGCAGACTAAGCCTTTCTCAACTTAGACTCTCCCAAGAGCCAATCACAAGCCGTACGCATGGAATGCTGGTTCGTGATTGGTTGTCGAGATAGGCTGAAGTGACATTGAGTTTAGGAAGTCTTGAGTCAGAACGCGTAGGTACAAACTCTCTGCTCTTACTACTAACCTAGTCTTTGTATTTAGATCCGGTATTATGATACTTCGGATAAATATTAGGAAGCTACTAACTTGTTCAATAAACTTAAACTTGGCTTTCGGGTATAGCCGCGTCGATTATCGCTTAAAAGCTAACGTTTCGGGCATGTTAAACTACCCATCTTTAGAGTTAAAACTTGAAGAAGTCACAGAATGAAACCAACAAAACTTCCCATTGGTTGTTGCTATGGTGAAAACAAGATAATAGCCAACTAAATAATTCATAATATGTGCCTTTAGTCTCCCTAAGTTACCGTGCCTCACATACCTAGATCAATATTATAAACTCTTAACTGTTACTTATGTTTGAACTAATTCTGTAAATTTTAATGAAGCTTTAAGGTCAAAATCAATATTGAATGATTTATCGCATTTACTTGCGTTTTAGGAAAACAAACGCTATACACAATTAATCCGTGTATTATCCTGTATGTCATAATATTTCAACCGCATATTATTGTATTTTATTGCATGTGTACTCTAAATACAACATAAATTCATATTGGTTAGTGATAACGGGTAGAGAATATCAAACCATCAGTATGATTGTTGCTATTATAATGTACAGGTTGGTTTCACACACAAGCAATAAAGATTAATTAGAAGCAACTCTTCATTAGAGTACAACTGATGTTGATCAGAATTAATTCGCTCACATCATGGTTGGTTATTTGTTTCACGAATCGAACCAAACAAATAGGTACTTGATATTTGATGCACTAGACATATGAACATATTGAATGTGTACACAACATTTCATGGGATATTCTGAATGAAAGCTAACGAGTTGAATTCAATGTCCAATCCTCAAACAAAACGTAAATGTTGATGCGTTCGTCGTTCTTCAATGCAAAAGCTTCAAAATGAAAAGATATACAGTTCGCCATCATTGCTTTTGTTACTGAGATGAGTGAACCGTAACTATCAGATAAATAGAATATAATGTACTTAGTTAATGCAAGACCCAATCATGTCGCTCTAGGTATACACCCAGTACAAGTTGTTACAAATTAAATGCCGACATTTCGTTGGCACATACGGTAGATTTTCAGTTATTGTATTGATTTTATTTATATTTATTTATACTTAATGGGTATATGTTTATTTTAATGCAATCACTATTCAACAATAATTGTTTATGATTATATGATCATATCAGGCTAAATAACTCACGTCTTTGCAATCCAACTCACAAACTCACACACATGTTCGTATGCTTGCAGCTAAGTATTTTTAATTGGCAAATAGGATATAGTATAGATTTGGCCGAATCAGATACATCACACATAACCAGAGTGTTCATACGGAGAATAAAGTTGGGAACGATAGAAAAAGATGAATAAAGGTCGACAAGTGAGTGAGTAAGATCATGCATGAAAAATAAGCAAGGGCAATAAAAGATATGCACGAGAGTCCTTTGGTGCAACGGTCATCACGAGCAGGGACCCAACTATAGACAGGGTGCTGCGATCAAAATAGTTGTCTTAAATTGTCCACTAGTATATAAAACGATGTTCTGTCTAGATATGCATAACCTAAACCTATATTTCAATGATTGGGCTTATTAAGGTGTATTACTGTTCCATATTGTTTGCTTCATAAAAAAAAAACTATACTAGATTTAAATCCGAAGCCATAAAATATGTATTTGAATCAATTGTACAATTAGAAATAACAATTGATAGTTAAAAGAGAAATTGTAACTTGATGTACATTTAAATGATAGTTATAATAAGTTGCATGTACGACAATTATAGCTGGTGAAGCTAAATAAACACAATCTTATCTTATTTTATCTTATCCATGCTATAATAAGTGTTTCGAGGAATGACAACACCGAACATCTAATCCATATTTTTCTCCCTGTGAACTTCGCCATTGTTGTAATTTTTCTGCTTAAAAATATACGGTTTCCGTTCCGTTCCGTGCATTAATAAATCGAATTAGCAATTCGCCATTCGAACGATCCACTCCATCTGTACAGAGCTTCAACATCAAATCATAATCCAAACACCCGCTAACAAGTTTATGATTACGCAGATAATATATACCAAGGTCTAGCAGCAAATATGATGAAGTGTATATTTGTCCATTAACTGCAATCACCACCGGCGTTATTGAATGATTGTGTGAATTATGCAAAACGCCGTGTATACACAATACATTGAACACGGATAATGCACCAAGTTATGTTAAACGTCAGTCAACAACGTGTACAGAACAATGGGTGGCGTTTAGCCCTAAATTAATCCCATCACTGGACACCTGAATTGAGCAAATTTTAATTGATTTGTGGATTAAATTAGGAAAGGTAAGGGTTACTTAACTTGCCAGAACCACCCTTACATTCGCTTCATCACAACGGCAATGTTGCCATATCATACTAGTGTTGTCGACGTAAAGCACCAGCCTACTACGTTTCTTGTAAGGGGAAGAATGCTAATAAACTTGGCAATACCTTCTTGAGCACGCGAACCCAAAGCCACACGAAGAAATTCAACCAGCCTCACTTCCTTAGCATATTGACGAGGTCTAGAACCGTTCCAAAGAAAATTTGAAAATCTCTACCGGGAAGAAAATTATCATAAAGACTGATTTCATCCGGGCCGTTCGTTTCTCTGAAAGGTCTCATAAAAGTGAAAGTGGTGCTCGCCTTTGTGTAAGTTCCTTCGTATTCGCGGGTATAAGCACATAGTAAATCAAGACAAAAGTTTCGGTGCTGTCGACTGAACGTGTCACTAGACAGGAACATAAACGTTGACCACTTAACTAGATCCACGACCACAAAGCCTGGAGCCAGAGAGACGATGGACGTGTTCAAACTTTAACCTTCTAACCACGTAAACACCATTCAACCATGTCGTTTGCAGGGCTTCCTTCTTTCTGAGGCTTGATTCCCTAAGTGGATAGATCTTCACTACCCCAGGCGCGTTCTGTCTGACACTAGAACTTTTCAATAACATTTCCCTTGTCTCTTATCTTATATTTTTATTGACCATCAGCATTCTGCCACAAGTAACTCATTTTAAGTGTTGTTCACATCGTAGAAAAGGAAACGCTTACATCTATTTGCTAAAATGTTTTTTTACACTTTTGTAGCGTTTTGGTTTTTCATAATCGTGTTTTATTTTACTTGTTTACGGGATTTAACGCTAATCGATCGTTAAGTGGTAGAAATATGAAATGTTAACGATGTCCGTTTCCATTGGACGTTTCAAAAACATATGCCATTCCAACTAAGTGGATAATGATATTTGATTTACGTTACGCCCCATATTTTTGCCACATTTTCTAATCGTGAGGGTTAAATATAATGATGATGATGAAAGATAATATTATCAAGACACACACAAGATAATATTTTCAATATTTCTCTCGAGCTAAACTTTTGAGAACTTTCTTGTTCAATCCACGGAAAAGTTTATCAGTAAAAAAAAACACCGGGCCAGCGAAGTGAGAGCAAAGCTTTAGAAGATAAATGCTTCGGCTTTGGTGTTCTTCAGCCAATGCGTGATATAATACGTCGTATGCGTATCTTGATTGGCGTAGACAGACAACGAGTGTAACTGATGACACTTCCTAGCCTGACAATCACCGCAAACTGGATGAAATAAATCTTATCGGTCTTCATTGTGGCGGCTATTCGTACAACTTACGGCACACAACCTACGTCCTACATAGCACCGATTGCTTTTACTGATTTTTGTTTTCAGTAAGTTGTAGAAGGTAATACTATCAAGGAAAACGCAGTAAATAATAAGTACAATATAGTATGAGTAGTAACAAGTGAGTTGTACAAATTGCAACGTACGCTAAAAACCATAATTTCAATTTAAAAAAATGAATTATGAGGATTTGTAACTAATTCTTATGTCAAAACCTTCTGCAGTAACTTCGTCACTATAGTTTGAATGATACATAATTTGAATAACGTAGTTTGAATTACAAAGAGATTACTGTAATGTGATGTAAGAACTAAATAGTAAGTAGTTAATAGTAATCAGAAGTTCAGAACGTAATACGCAGTGGGGTAGTTTCTTTGTTATCTAGAACATATTGTTAACATTTGTAACATTTGTTTATTCATAAGTTACACTTTGGCAATTTTTCTAATATTTTAGCAACAATAATAATCGAAAATAGAAAAGTGAAAAAACGACAAATTATATCGATTTACAAGCCAGCATACCAGCAAAGCCACAACATGTAAAAATTGTTAAATAAAACCAATATTGCGATTAAGTAAAAAAAAAAAAAAGAGTGACTCATGATTATAAAGAAAATATAATAATAAAAAGATGTAGATCAATAAAAAAAGGTAATCCGACGACCAACTTATAGATACATGTATACATACGGTGTACATGTGCATGCACAATTTTTCCTTGAGACCTTTTCTTTGAAAGTTTCTCATACTAGCAACTTCATACCACCAGGAAAATCTGTTTCATAAAATCATCATATAAACAGTCGTATCCGGACCGACGCCAAAATGTTTTTATTTCATTTTCCATCACAGGCAAGATTACATCACGAAAACGCGTCAAGCGAACGAGCACCCAGTCAACTGACTGCAGTAATACCACCTTGATCCCACTACATAAATTTTCATTAAAAAATGTCATAAATCCTGAAGCTTATGAAAATGTAAATTATAGCGCGTTGGAACAATTGATGCTAGTTTCATTCAACGTAGGTCGTTTAATGTTTGTTTTGGCCGTGGTGGACTGAGAAAGTGGACTGTGTATATATGTTATGGTCTGGGAACAATATTGTTGTTGACTTACGGTTTACGGGTGTGTTGTTGGCTTCTTGCTTGATGTACGACGAAGGAATTGAAAAGGAGGAGGAAACAAGGAAGGAATAAAGGGAAATAGAAATTGGGTGCGCAACATACCTATCTTGAAACACTGACAGCTCCCCACCCCAGTTGACAACACAGAGATCTTCAAGGTCTGAAAGTTGGATCGTTTGGCCAAACCCTGACATTCCTGCCCTCTACTCAAGCATCGACCGTAAATACCTTTGATCGGCGAGCTGTTATAATCTCACCTGTTAATCGTGATGACCTGTCAAAATAAATTCCATTGTATAAGTGCAACACTTTTTCTGGAATTATATAAATATTTTTGCACTCTGTAAAAGAGCTTGAAATTATACAAATATCGGTTTAAAATGTATCTTTCTACGATGAAAACAACGAGACTTATGAGTCGCTAACTATTAGCGGACACTTACTCATGCAACGGAATTATGATGGTCTGGCTGCGTCAATTATCCCAAACTGTTGACAGGTAATTACGGATCGAGGCGAGAGTGGGGATACTTGTACTTTGGTCAGAGGTTGGTGCAAACGCTAGCCGAGCTTATGCCCTCGGGCCATCCAACAGCGAAATAAATGAACTATACATTGAGTAGGTAGAGAATACGATTTAGCTGCATCAACCAGCGAGCTAGTATACTGCTATCGGCGTAAGATACAAGGTGTTGTCGTCACGAATTATGTATTATACCTATGCCAGGTATCAAGCCATTTCTCCTCCACCTTACCACCTTTACTCGGTACAACCTAAGCGCTCGCGAGAAAGGAATGCAGGGATCGTTGCGGTAGACCGCAGACCCATTAAGCCAGGTGTCATTGTTAAAAAAATTAATCTTTTGATATACGCCTATAAAATTGTCAAGAGATAGCGTTACTGTCGCCGCGAGAAGTGAGTGATGGCAGCTACGATGAGGTCGGTGGAGGCAGCTTAACATAGCTACTATATGCGTAACAACAGTTTTTATTAATTATATTCAAATCTAAGCAGCCAGTACTGTCGATATATACGTATATGAAAGCCTGTACCAATGTAGAAGACCCGTGAGCCATTCATATACGATAAACATCCATAAATTTTGATTTGTTTTACAAATATAACATTGGATATGTAGTCTCGGCGTGCGGTTCGGCCGTGAAAATTCGCACCTTGCATTTTAGTGCATGGCTGCATGCTACGAATTTGCGTTCAGTGCACTTTCTATCTAGAAAGTTTATTTTGTTATTGTCTACAAAGGCTGCTACGCATGTATTGAGAACTCTCAAACACATCCGATCATTAGTTTTTTGCCAATTGAGTCTGAGAAAACAAAACAATTTTCTAGAGCTGTCCATCTCCGATGCGTGAATTGTCATAACAAGTTAACAATTACCTAATTATTTTGAAACCATCTTTACAACAATAATTGATATGCCAACTAACAATTGTCATATTAGTTAAACCATAAAAATCAATACAATAACGGCTAGAACGTGGTAAGTGAAGATGTGTAACATTCCTAGCGCGCCGCGAATCTTGACAACGACCTCACCTTAGCGCTTCTCGTTTTGTCCGCTTGGAGCGTGTTGTTTCTTTTTACAGGCGAATAGTAAATGTTACAATTTCTCAATTACTTTTCAGATATATGGAATAATCACAAAAAGGTGGCATAAAATGAACTTTGAGCTTAAAAACTGTAAATTTTACAACAATGATAGTGTCATCATTATAATTTTCAGACCACGTTTCAGACAATCGTTAATATTCAAGCTATTTTCTTATTATATTCTGGTAATTGTTAATCAATTTTGAGTGACTTTTTCATATATCTGAAAAGTAATTGAGAATGTTACATTTAACAACATCAAATTAAGAATTATACTTTTAACAATGACACCTGGCTTAATGGTTCTGCGGTTTACCGCCACCCTCCCCGCATTCCTTTATCACGAGCGCTCAGCTGGTACCGAGTGGAGGTGGTAAGGTGGAAGCGAAATTGCTTGATACCTGGCATCGTTTATTACATAATCCGTGACGACAACACCTTGTATCTTATCTTACGCCGATAGCAGTATACCTGGCATCGTTTGTTATACACAATCCGTGACGACACCTTGTATCTTACACCGATAGCGGTATAATACAGCTGATTGCGTGATCGCCGCGCGGGGTACAAAAGAGGGGAAAAGTGTAGGGGAAGGTTATGATGTAATATGAAACTAAACAAATCAAATCAGCGTCTAAATTGGACCCGTGCCAAAGCTGAGAACGCCGCAGGGCATTTTTTCCACTGCATTTATAATAAGTTGTTTGTGCACCCCGAGTGCGACCCCTGTTTCCTAGAAATTGTTGTGTCCCAACTGTCAAAAAGTAATCAAATGTAATCGTTTGTTTGGCCTATTATTTGACAAGATGTTGGGTTTCCAAAAAAATGTGCGCAGGGATGAACTTCTGTTATGGCTTCTGGTAATAAATTCGGGGATTTCTTCTTATGTTTGAGCTGTTCAGGTAGTGGGGGTGTACATCATTTGTGAAAAGCTAAGTTCGACGAAAGATCGACTGATTTTCTTGTTCTCCCAAGTAAGCCACGGACCTACTGTAGGCTCGAACAACGTTTACCGTACCGAATGAAGCGAGAGGTTAATAGTGCGGGCAGACAAAATATACCCTCTTGTCTCAACAACGAAATGTATTAAATGTCAGTGAAAGTTGCTCCCTATGTGAAATGTTACCTCCAGTAAAATCTGCCTTTTACTCTTACGAGCACATTAAATCAAGTTTAGTTTCTACCGTAATTTAGCACCTTATTTTAAATGAAACCCTGGAGACAGGATGTCTAATGTCAAAGAGGTTTCGCTTAATGTTCTTGGTGAAACAGCGTCTCGACGGAATGATGATGATGATGGTGGCTCTAAAGAAGTCGCCTGCACAACGTAAAGTTGGCAAGTCGGCGAGTGGCTATGACGGAAAACTGGAAACTAAAGCTATGCTCGTCTCATTTGAATGAAAACGCCTTCAGATACTTAATTAATCTTTAATTAGTTTAGTTTTAGATCATGCAAAAATAATTTCTTACATTCAAGATTGGCACATGCCGAGAATCTTCATAATACTAAGCAATTATATAGACAGTGATAACCTTGTGTATTGTGCCTTTAATCCTCAAAACTAAGCTTATATTATTAATTATACATGTGTTAATACATGTGCCGTTGATTTGTGTGCGAATAGTTCCCAACTTCTCTGTACGAGTTCACCAACAACATGTATTGATCATGAAACTGTAATTACTAATTACTAATTAGAAACAACTTATATCAGCCATATAAGAGTAACAAACACTTAAACAAACATCTGTGAATTGAGTTCCCCTCCCGTTTTATATCAGTAATTGGTTTTACGTGCAAATACTACATGATACCTTTGCTCATGTTTGAGCTGTGGTTTGAGGTTTGTTTCATAAAGAACCTCATCCATACATCGTATAAATAAAATAAATAAATTTATATTTATAGTGTATCCACTCCGTTACAAGAACTGATTTCCGGTGGGGGACGTTGTACTATTGTTATATGTGCCACTTTGCTGTAGTGGCTCTAAAGTCAACGTTTACATGTTGTACACCAGTGTCAAATTGATGGATTAAAGTCAAGTTCCAAAGTTAAAAACCCATGTGTGTTGTATATCACCATTGAATTATCGGATCGATTTGCTGGTTTATGGATATGAACGCTAATTTACTTGGCTAAAAATCTTGGCTAAACTTGATCTCCGACTAGCGGAGGCTCGTCGAAGCCGAGCTTTGAAGTAAAAGAGTTGAACGTTGTACTTAATTATATAAAAAAGTATAATTTAAAACATTCACATTACAAATATACAACTCAATAATAGTTGTATTGTAAATATATTTATTTTTAAGTTTGGTATTTTGTCTTTATGAGCCAGAGTTGATTATTACGGATTATATTACCATTGCGTTTGTTGTGTAAGTACTTAAAATATGAAGCATGAAACTTTACGACAATATATATTTATATATATTGTTCGTGTCCGGTTCCCCCAACATGCAACACTTTCCTACCCCCCCCCCCCCCCCCCCACATTCCACATCCGCCACGTACTGTCTACGCTGCGTCTGCTATAGACGAACGTTCTCCGTAGAGCACGCATCGCTCGACTTCAGTGAGCGGTTTCACGCACTATCGTGAGTGTGTCTTTTCAATAGTCACCCCATTCACGGGTTCGTGTTCATTTCATTAATCTTGTTTCGTGTGTTTTCATTTAATTACTGTGTGTACGTGTTTGTGTTTTTATTTGCGTGTGCGCTTTACATCGGCAACACCGCATCAAGCCACGCTGAATCCGGCAAGATAATCAAGGTAAGACAGTAATGTCGGTCATGTCGTCACATCTTGTCCCGTTCTCTTGTCACCGGGTACCCCCCCCCCCCCCCCCCCCCCCCTCCTTGTCGTGCCTGTCGCCATCCGGGACTCGGATGTCATTTTGGTCATCTGGACCGCGGATGTTCTTTGGTCTAGAACGTGGTCAAGAAATTTCGATACAGTCCACTACTATATACTAGTACCAACGAAAGTATTCGCATGTAGATCTCAGGTCATTGTCTACTGCCCCTTTCAACCGCGCCAATTGAAAGAAAATCAACAAATACCGGGCGTTCTTTCACACATTCGTAAATGTATGGTTCGGTTTAGTCCAGTGCATAGACGGTTCGGCAACACCCACCGTAACAGGTCACCAACCGAAGGTTTTATATTATCGCCAATGTATAGGCAACCCAAGACAACCTTACATATGCTTTCGTCACAGGCGAACTACTCGTAGCCAATCAGCGATCGTTATCTGCGCGCGCTTGTCTCGGACGGTTCGCTGGTTGGCTACGAGTGCCTCGCTTGTGTCGAAAGCATAATATGTAAGGTAGTTTTGGGTTGCCTGTACCTGTTTAGATTCGATGGTAGGAATAAGCGAAGTGAAAATCAAATTCTCACCTTTGACTCGGCTGCAGAATACTATCGTTGGGACAACTATATTCTTCTCGTTGTTTTCGTGTTAGCAGCGCAGCGCGAGGCGCATCAATGACTCACTCGCTCCAGCTTGCATTGTAAACTGTCTCGTTCATCCCCGTGTTATTGTTTTCGTTGTACCTACGGTTGTACTACTCAACCTGCAAACATTTTCTCGATACTTTGCATTCATCACAAGCATGTTGTATAGCTTTTGGGATGCAGTCCTTGGTTCGATTCTTGCATTTTTTGTTGGTTCTTTCAAGCGCATTCGCGCTAGTTATTTCGCTCGTAGCGTGTTGCCTGGTGTTAAGCCATCATGTCCAAGATGGAAGCCATCTTTGATAAAGTTGAACAACAATAGGGAATGTGCATGAATTTTCTACAGCTCTAAAAGTACGCGGAACATATTGTTATTCATCTGAAGACATTAGAAACCTAATTTAAAAGTTTGAAAATTAACTCATTATACTTCTATAAATGTTCAAAGATTTTGATTATCTGTTTCCCGCACTATTATTTTTAAACGGTATGTGACGTCACAATTCATCTAAATCACTGCTTATATGAATGACTTTGACACCGCTTCCTAGACGAAACAATCAAATTTTCAAGGGCAGCCAACTAACCTTGTCAAAATTTTTACTCAAGCCGTTGTCAAGTTTGCTTATATGAATAACAACACCCAATATTTAATGATATTCTATGAAAATAGGTTTGGTATTATTGTTTTGAATAGTAATTGGGCTTCAAAATTAATTATTATTTATTAGTCGTACAAGACATTAATTCGATTTTATATGATTTTGGATATGATAATTTCCAAATAAGCGTTATTTTATTTATCATTTTATGATTGGTTGATTGCTGATACATGGAAAGTGACGTTTGCCCCGTTTTTCCCGACATAAATATGTGTGAAACTTTCAGCTCGTTTTTATAAATTAAATTTTATTCTATGTCTTCGAAATAAAATATTTTTGTATTCAGGAAGTTAACCATAATCTAGAAAAATGCTAGAAAAAAATGACGCATCTTCCCTATTCTGAGAAACACGATCTATAGCTCTGGTCGCTGTGCTCAGTATTAAAAGAACGCTATGGATCATGCTCGGTGTTCTCGGATTCATTTAACAAACACACTGGTCGAGTCACGTGAACTTCACTTCGTAACAGTTTAGCGCAAACCTACGCCCGCACGTGAAATGCTCATTGTATGAGAGAACAACCGTCTGGAAACTTTTAACATGAAATGTAGTTTGTTGGAAGTGGCCCGTAACTGGTGCAACTTTGTAAGTTTTCTCCAGACAAAATGCGTTAGGAGGTAACTGATTTAAAGAACAGTGTTCCTAGATAAATTTAACTTGTTCTATTCTTGTCAAGTGATTATAATAATTAATAATATTATTTCGTAGGAAATCTGCTCATGCATCAATAGATGATTTTCATTGATCTAGAAAGCCGTGATTTGCTCTATCTAAGGGTCCTTGTCTAAGTGTACTCTCCAGTCAGAGTCAACTATAGCTAATGATCAAAGTCAGCTGAACAATGCAATAAAACAAAATGTTTTGAATTTTTAAATAGAAGTGTGTATTTTAAATATTGTTTGAAAATCTTTCCCTACATAAATATGTTATTTTAACTAAACTGTTAATTTATTTGCATTGTCGGAAGTGCTAGTCTGTCAACTGACTAAAACACGGCGCAGTAGTTGCCGCTCAAAATCAGTGCAGCCATATAGCGGAAACAAAATAATAGCAAGAATAACACTAATTTGATATCTGTTTGATTGAAATAATGTCCCGTATATTAGATTGATAATAACATAAAATAAACACTTTTATATATGGTTGTTTTGATTTAGAAGTGATGTATGAAGTGGAACACGTAATATTTGGTCATGTAGTCTATTGCCAACCTTAAAATACGCTTGGCAACATCGCAACGTGATCGCAACCTTCCCAACAATCCTATCAGCAATCCTTCCTTCACAACCACATGCCATGTGAAGATGTCAGCTTCTTTCGCGCGCAGTAAAAAGGGACGTTTTCATGCTGCGTAGTGCGTTTACTAAAACGCGCTTGATGCGACGCGACTGAAACGCTAAAATCAGATGATCAGTTTGGAGCGACGCGATCTGGTGTGATTAGCTGTGCCAGATTTAACTTTATCGCGCGTTGCGTGTGCAAAAAGTGCATATCAAAATTCAAAACAAAAACAATTGACAACACATTGTTTGTGTGGTTTGTGACGGCTGTTGAAAACGAAAGTCTTGTGGGACAGCACTCTATGACAACTAAAATGCGATGGCATAGGTAGCTAGCAGATTAGGTGGTGTGTGCACATAATAATGTAATTAATTTAACATTTGAGCCGTAAAGCCAATGTCTGGAGTGAGGCGTAGGCCTAGCTAGCCTAGGACTCAATTTCATACGGAAGAGAATGCTGACATTGGCTAGGCCTACCTTATCTAGGCTCTCTCTAGCCTAGCCTAGACCAGGCCTTCACAAAAATGAATCGATACAGGCCTAGGGGTAGGCCCCACTGCAGTTTGCTTCTAGGACTCTACTGTTAAATTTGGTACATTCTTGGCCCACGCCAATCTCCATCCATACCCCCTAGCTACCGATTGCGAAATGCGAACAATGACTTTATTCCAGATAAACAGTTATGGTACTAAGGGTAGACCCATGGTAGACCAAGGCTGTTGTCCTAGGCTGGCCCTTGGATTCTATACAAAGTAGGCCTAATATTAGATGATAATCACGACATTGTTGACGACGAAAGAACGAAATCTTTCAATGTAAACAAAGCGCAGCGCGAGTGCCTAGGCGCTGGCCCGGGGCACGTCAATGTCCGCTATCAACATAATAAATAGAACGTAGACAAAATATTACAATGCCCAGTTAACTTCAAAGATCAAATACAGATATTGTGTATTATGTACCAACAAAATAAAGAACTGAATCAATCAAAAGCTTAGAATTGTAGATTTAAAAAATTGAGTACTGGCCTACAAAAGACTCATGTTGCAGAATACAAGTATTTAAAGACCAATCACGACATAAGAACTCATACAAATCATAAAGAAAAATGTTATTCGGTTAATATGAACGTAGGTCTGCGTCAGGCAAGTGTGGACAGCCGGGTCTAGCAATCGCGGGCGGCGGGGGAGTGACAAGTTGGAGCAGTCGACTCTGCATTGTTGCCACGTTTCTGAGCGTACATACATGCAACTTTAGGCTCAAATAACGCAAAAAGTAGTACGGATATATAGCAACATTTTTTGGCTCCTTTATATCTATGTGAAGGTGATAAAATGTATGATTTCTCTACTTTCCAATGTTAAAGGATAGGGATTTTGAAAATTTTCAATTCAAAATTTTGGAAAAAGTAGATCGGAAAAGTACTTTAATTTTTTTGTTAAGATCTAGAGGGCCGTGATAAGCTCTAAGGGTCCTAGATCAATAGACCTTTTTCAGAATTCATCTAGGACCCTTAGATAGAGCTAATAGGGAAGGCTCACACATTTTTTTTTATTTGCTTACTGGTTACCTCAAGTTAAAATAAACGGGAACTAATTGGTTTCGGCTCGAAAGGTGCATTAACATCGCTTTAACAGCAAATCAAAGATATTGCTGTCAAAACACGCTCAGAAACGGACCTGCGCCATCTTGCTCGGGATTAAAAGGTTCTGACGTCATATGTCAGCAAACAATAATTTTATATCATACAAATAGTACTGAAATCCCACCCTTTAGTAGATTATTGCTCTCATAAGACTCTAACTGAACCAACGTTTATTTCTAGTTAGTAAATGAACACTGCTCAACATTAATTAACAACAATATGTTAAATAATTGCATTATTTTAAACACGTTTTGGTAAATACTGTATCAAAATGTATTTTCTGAAGAAAACAGTGGTATAAAAGGCATTGTTGTAAAGTCACTGCATCCTAGATATTGTAAAATGTCCAACTTAATATCGTTGATATTATTAAGAATACTTCAAGGAGGCAGTTGTTTACATGAGATATGACGTCAAGAGCCGTTTTTCAATTACGGAACGGGAAGTTTCAAATTTCAAACTTTAAATGCTAATAGAATTAGAAATATACGCTTTTTAGATATAAAAATTATACCGCCCGTATTTTTAGATAATGATCTTCCATTTTTAGGTGCTTTGAGGAATATTTATTTTTGATTAGACTTCCCTATTACGGCCCTCTAGATCTTCAATGACAAAAATGCACAACAATGAAAAATGCTCCTCAACATAACTATCAAGGACCCTTAGATCATGGAGTTATATTGGAGGAGGAGATCTAGCTCTAATGGGAGGGGCCGTCCACGATTGTTGTTCCGGAAATGGCCGCCATATTTGTTGTTTACGAATTGTGAAGAAACTTCAGTAGGCCGCATAGGCCTATATGCTGTGCGCTACACAGGCTTACTACATTTGTGAAGTAGTTTACACCAAGACTGACAGTAAGAAACTCGTTAGGTAAGTAGATTGAATGGTTATTTAACTACTAGGCCTAATTACCTAGTACTTAATTTAGGTTGTCTAGAAGAAAAGCAGTCGTAGTGGGCTATGGAGTAGGCGAGGGCCTATTGTCATGGGCTAGGCCTACTAGCCCTAGACCCGTACAGCCTAGCCCAGGTATTTTACCGGTACGGCGTAGGCCTAGGTACCAGTGAAATATGAAGTTGAATCACAACATTGTAATTAAACCCTGGCTAGTCCTGAGAATTGGTAAGGTCACAGCTATGTAGAAAATATTGGCAATTGGTCACGTACCATCAACTAGGCCTAGGGCCTAGGGCCGAGGCCCCTAGCACTCACCTATCCTAGTCTAGGCCTACGCTTTGATCTAGGCCAATATCTTGAAAATATTGATATGTGGTTAATGAACTCAAGCCAACAGCATCAATCATACATCCAATCTGGGCTAGGCCTAAGAGTAGACAAGGTTAAGATAGACAACAGCATTCACTATCACTATCCATGCATCCTACTTGGATAAGCCTAGGTCCTATACACTTAGCTCATCTTGATATTATTGTAACATGGTGTGTGACAACTCTTTGTATACAACATTTATTTATACACAACACCACATGTCAAATAGCCTAGGCCTAGTAGGCCTGCCAATTATGCATTCAACATGGTTTAGGCTAGGCCTAGGCTAGTTTGCACAACATTGCTAGATAATGCACATAGGCTAATGTAATCAACTGTTTAGGGTCTAGCAGCAAGGCCATCGCTACCCTCTGTAGCAATGGTCTCGGCAGTAGGCCCTACCTACTTCTTTTGACAGAATACTCAAGCTTAGACTGGACCTATTCTTGTAATTTATAACCTCATGATCCGTCATACACTATAGGGTATTAGTTCGGTCAATGTTGCAAGACTTGCAAAGTATATTTGCCTGTATTATGTAACATGTTTGAACTGATGTTCTCGATTGCCATAGTTCCATAACTAGGAAAAGGTTTTCTGGCCTAGGCATACTAAGCACTAGGTAATGTTCTCAAGTAGCAATCACAACATGCTGGGTACAACATTGCTAGATACAATTTCCATGTTCATGTAGTAGCCATGGCTATGCATTGTAATTTAACTTGAGATGATCAACAAGTTATAATAGTTCGGTGCATGGACATTAATGGATTGTGAGAGGTAGCCTCCTCTAATAGTAATAAATAGTCACTTCTTAGGCCATACACATTTTTACATTGTACAGTAATAAAGGTTTTTGTTGTAGATTGCTTAATCAATAGGTACAGTAATATTTTCAGATTATAGATACCAATAGTTCAACTAGGCCTTAAACTTGTTGATATTTCAATGATAAGGTCCAAACAATAATATATATGTATTTATATTTCAGCCAACTCAGACATGGAATTGGAAATAAAAAATATTTTATTGGAAGTTACATCTCTTCACTTCAAAGTAGCTGTAGCTGCTTCTGTAGATTCATCACAAGCTCTGGATGATTGGTGTGTTCAGGCAACATCTCTACTAAAATGCAAGAATATAGAAGACTTCTGGTCTACATGCCACAAGTTCCGCTTAAAAGATGAATTTTTACAGCCGGTCAAAAGATTCACTTCAACACTGATGGTAAGTTATTTTCAGTACAAAACTTACAGTACGGTAGGTAGCCAAATCACACTAAGTGATTAGGCCTACTTTTTTATAATAAGAGAGATCAATCTTCCATCAGATTCAGAACTAGTATGATCTTTGGTTGGTAGCCAGAGTACACACATAATAACATTTTTGACCTACCATTTAGCTTTATTATTAGGCCTTTAATAATAGGCCTAATAATAATAAATTCCATTTTATTCTCACACATACAAGAATACATATAATTACATACAGTAGTATTATTTATTTATTTATTTATATATTTATTTATTTAGGTATTTATTTATTTATTTAACCCCCAGGCCTGGTTCAGCTCCAACCATCCTTAACCAGCCAGAGGTTGATGACCACTACCAGGCCGAACTCCCAGTGAATCAACATCCTGGTGAATTAATGATTATACCTACAGAGGAACCATTCACTACTCAGGGTAAGTCATAGATATTAAAATAGTGCAAGTTTTACTCAAATCAAATTGTTTTATTCAGTACATGATACAGAATTGTAGCATACTCAATGATTGTAGGGCCTATATTGACTAAATTATCATTTATCAGTAACCAACAACTCAAAATTTTATTTTTCTATATGCCTAGTAAAAAATTAATATGTACGGTACATTAAATGTAGGTACCCATGCTTTAAGTAATTCATTTTTAATTAAAATCCATCTTATTCATCTAAAGTTGTAATTGTAATCATGTTCTTTTTTTTAGGAACCATGACTGCTGTGGATCGGGGTGATCCACTGACTGAGCTAGGAATAATTTCCTCAAAAACCGAAACAAAGAGCTGCTAGCAGACGTACAAAAACGTCAAGAAGAAAACAATGACCTGACTAAAATAATTAACGAAAACTGTTAGAAAGCACACCAGATGTCAGACAATTTGGTTCACTTTTATACTAGCCTTGTTTCATATGCATTATTTCAGACTTTAGTTTCATATGTAGCCCCATTAATGGCCAATTTTCATTCAGTCAAGATTAAAGACCAGATAATGATCATTTCAACCAAACTTCGTCTCAACTTATTAAATAAAGTCATAGCATTTTGGTATATTATATGTCATATTATATTACATACATAATTTAATCTTTATATAAGGCCTATCACTCAGCATTTTCTCATGACGGAGTAGATTCCCCCGAATCGGAATCGCTGTCTAGTGTTAGAGCAAAATATACTGCAGTGGGTACTATTTCCTTTATTTTTGCTTCAAATAACTTTGTATTTTCTATGGTTTCCTTCAATTGGTGTCGGCTCTACATAAACGAGTGGCTCGTTTACATTTATTGATGCCACCTACATGGTGTGTATGTCTAGCAAAGTTGTATTTCTTCAGCTTTCTTACATTCTACCTGTAACATAAGAATAGGTTAGAGATCTACCTAGATACATTTTTTAACTATTAAATTTGGCAAATATTTAAAATAAACATGAACTTAAATATGAGCTCATATTTTATTGATTGGAGTAAACCTGATCCTGTCATTTTGCACAAACTCGTCTAAATCCGACATATTGTAAACTACATTGATATAGAATTTTTTGTTAGCCTGTGCTGTTGACATTCACCACACAGTACAATCATTGGGCTAACTAACAAACTCAATGGTACAATCCTAGTTTACAACGAAAATGTAGCCTTCTATTCCTTCCAAACCTTCTATCAAAAATTGTATGCGATCTAGGTTTGAAGCTTTAAAAACCAGCCTACAGCTTGAGAATGATTAATCAACGGTTTATATCGTAAACGAGTTATATGATCACTTAGTGCTGCTATCCTATCACTGACCTGGCTGGTGTGCACACTAAAACTAGGAAGCACATTTAGCCCAGGTCTGATAAAGCTAAAGGCAGAGCAAACGTTTACATTCTGTATGCGTGTTATTTCCCATAAAGAAAACAAATCCTTACACAACAATTATTGTTACCTGGCAACAACCCTAGGTGTAGGGGAACTACAATTCTTGGGCTGCGTACCAACTTTGACTGCGTTCACTGTGGCTGTGACTGGTGGTGGGGGAAGCCCAGTCAACGCAGTGAACGCAGCAGCTGGTACGGGCTGCAGTCACAGTCACAGCGAAAGCAGACAACAGCAGAAATTGTCATTCATAAAAGCAACATTTGCCATCTGCTAATTAACCTTACAACATTACATTCATAATTTAACTCTTACGGGACTTCTAAGTTGAGATTGTATGGTGTTGTGATGTCACTTACTATTTAAACCATATAATATTGTCTATAAATTCATAATTCGCAGTAAAATTATTAGCTACGCCCCCCTTGACTGCGATAGCTGGATCTTTTCGACCCAGTCATCGTAGTGACTGGAGGGGTAACTGCGAGTTAAACTGCGAATCAAGTTGGTACGGATCTCAGTCACTGCCAGTCATAGCTTTGGTACGCAGCCCAGATTGTAGCCCTTTTTTTCTATGCTTTTTTACAGATACGCCTAGCCTAGGCCTAGGTTAGGTAGGCCTAGGCCTAGGGCCTGGTATAATTTCTATGGCTTAGGAGGCCTAAACTAAACCTATTCATTTATTACAATATTTCTTACCCTGCCATGCATGTGCAATGAGCAGCACATATGCAGCCATCCGTTTCTTTATCCAGAACCCATATTTCCCGGGGCTTGTCGTTCAGCCTTCGGCCCGGCGTCACTTTGCACTTGAGGAAACAAAATCAAGAATGGGATAGGCCCTAAGCCTTCGATTGGGTGGTAACACACTTCACGCACTAGACCACACTTGAAGTAGGCTAGTTGTACGCGTGTCTAATGACTTGTATGCTTTCATACTGTCTTTGGTATGTACGCATTTACTTCATTTACCAAATAATTGTAAATGTAGGCCTACGCCTATCCGAACTCAGCTGGTGGCCACTTTGATACCTGTGTAGACCAGTTATCTTAGGCAATAGTGTATTAACTATTAACAATAACTTAACAGTCACATATTACTTATAATAAGGACATTTTCCTTTGAAATATGCACGAGAGAAACATGTGAAATGCAGCGGTCACGACGACTGTCGGAGCACGTAAACAACAAATATGGCCGACTAGCTGTGCGGGGCGTGGTCCAAAATCTCGTACACTGCCCACTACACACCTGCCTATCCAGTACGAAGTACTATTATAAATCCATGCTTAGATAGAGCGTATCACGGCTTCCTAGATCAATTCTGAAAATCATCTACTCTGAAAAAGGTCTCTTAGAAGGCGCCTTGGTTCCAATCGGTTGCGCAGTGTGTGGTATACACATCGAATTTACCTCAGGGCGACTCTGATCCAATACGCTTTGGCAAGGGAGTTGAGGATTGAATTCACTGTGATGTACACGTCAAAGCGGCTCCGCGATGCGCGTGCAGCCACGGCCTGTGATGTGATAGGCTGAATTCGTAGTCGGCTTAGATGAGGGCGGTTTAGATTGGTGTGGTATACAAAGCGGATTACCAACCGATTGAAATTAAAGCGGCCGCTGCCAAAGCGCCTTGGTGTGCTGATATACCCAGTCGTCTCTCGTTACGTGACGAACTAGGTTATATCAAAGATTATAAATTTAATTGTTGTGTATTTGTTGTTCTTGAAGATTTTCGAGATCGTGATGATACTCATACAAAGGGTCCTAGATAGTTTTAAAAATTGTCTACCAACATATGTATTTATGTCGAATGTCTATCCTTTTCACTAACAAAACTGATTTACTAACAAGGACCATTTAATGTAAAATAAAATAAAAAATAAAATAAAATGTAAATGCATAAAAGGTGGTTTTGTTTATAAATGATAAAATCATGCAGAATTTAAGGTTCACTCATACCACTCTATACGTTCGTTTTCATGAAACCAATATTTTATAATAAGCTATAGATACGCGTTTGTTGATATATGGGCTTAACGTCTGATATTTTTGCAACGTAGCTAATCGAGACAATGTGTTGGTAAAATATGAAGATGATGGGTGGTGTTAAGTGGTAAATGGCCAGTGGGCGGGCAAGGAGGAAAGGGAGTGGGGAGGATGTGGACTGCATTTCGTCTGACTTCTCCTCCTCGTTCGTGACGAATGAATATATTTCCCGTTAATCAAAAGTTCATAAAGCTGGAGTTGTTTTGTTAGAATTATGCATTAACGGTAGAATTGCCTCAAATTAGCTCAATTGGTTTCCTCATAATGGAAATCACAAGTGCAAAGTTAGGATTTTTGCATTCACGTATTCATTAATGCAACTACTTGTTCCAACGGTGTATACTCTTGAAATAAATTATAGAAAACCATTGAAGTTCGAACAAATGTGGATAATACGAAAATATGGTACGAGGTTCAACGTACTGTATATAACGTATAATTGAATGCACTCCGTTCCATTATGTATAAACGTTCAAAGGAGGGGAATATGTAAAGTATAGATGTTAAGTATACTTGCACATGCACAAGTGCAGTTGCACCGGTGTGTATTTGTATAGATGAAGGTTTAATACATTTGAAAACTAAATACCACAGCTAAGCGTGTTAATTTGCTTTGAGAAAAACATGGCTTTGTATTTTTTCAAGTACTGTTACGTAGTTTAAACACAGTTTTATGTACATTTTTCTAGAATTTTCATTTTCTATAAACAGAAAAAGAATCATAATATCTATGTTGTAATTAACACAGGTTTAATCTTGAATTTCGAGACTCGTTAGAGATTCCTTAGCTTACTTTTACAATCAAGAATTGAAATTTTGTCGACTTATTTACTAAGTACTAATAAATAATTGAAAGAAAGTAGAAACATGACCATCATTATATGATTACATAATAGTAGAACATAGAAACGTGTTGATTGCATGTTTGTTTGAGTTTAAGAACCTGAGATATTGTCTCAAACACAAGGAGGGTGATTTGATGTGAACCTAGCTATGGACCGGAGTTAGAATCAATAATCGATACTTGCATCATAAACATGTGTTGTGAACGTATCGATCCCTGTCTGTGTTTGTGTGTGTACACGGAAGGTGTGTGCATAAAAGATGATCATTAATCACTATACAACAAAATGTAAAATTCGTTTGCCAAGATTGATTTATCCTCTTAGTTATTTGCGCCTTTAGGCGAAGCATCTACCATCAATATCTTATACTTTCACTATTATTGAATTAAATTTGTAAATGCCTACGATAGATATGATGTAGACATATATAAATGAAATGAAATTAACTAAATATAATATAAAGTATATCAAAATAATGTGCTGCCATACTATTCAAAAAATCGTTGTTAAAAACAAATTGTTGACCTGTACAAACTTTCTGTATCATGTTTATCTTGCCTGTCATTTCCTAAAGTATATTATTATACTTTACCGTGTAACAGAGTTAGTGTAGGTGCCAAGTTTAGTTTTTATTTCATTTAATTTCATTTAATTTAATTTCATTTCATTTCATTTCATTTCATTTGATTTCACATGCATAATATACCTGAATCAAGCTGATCGTAAGATGCGGTATTAAAGTAAGCTTTTGCATATTATTATATAAGTAGTGGTGTTTTTACCCCCAAAAATATCCATACACAATAAATACAAACCTGCAAGTTTGTTTACACTTCTGTCCAGGGGATTAACAGGATTGTGGAAAATTGCACGTTTTTAAAACAACTCAATTCATCCAAACTAAAAGTTTTCCTCAGAACGACCTAATTTGCGTTAGGCAAAAGATAAACAGAAAGAGTTGCAAGTTGCATATATTCGAAACAAACTCTCATAACTCGAGAAAACTTTAACCTGACTCCATTAAGTTAGAAATAAAACCAGCTCTTATTTAATTAGCATATATTGCAATTCGTTAGGCAAATACACTGTGTATATAATATGTAGTTTTTTGTTTGGTGACATTGCTTTGAGTTGCCGGTGTAAATAAAACTTCGTTATATTCGTTTGCTTTGAACTTTAAACTAAACCGAGCTAACTGGTAGTTATACTTTGTTAAGCAAGAGCTGATAAAATCCAAGGCACGGGATCTAGGAAATATAAACTAACTTTAACGAGCACATTTGTAACCGTATATAACAAACTTCTACATTAATAATCATGACGTATTTGATAAGTTTGAAACTCTATCTACCTCTAATTTGTATTTTATAAAACATAAATAAAACAAGATCTGGCATAAGTTATAAGTACATCAAATAACATGTGTTTAAAAGATCAAACATATTTTTCAAGTTGAGTACATGTATTATTTATTTATTCTATTTCTTAAAAACCAACCGTATAATTTGATATTTATTTAATGTCTATCCTATTTGCAGTTATAAAAACTGATTTACAAAGAAGGATCTTCTATGCAAACAATTAATAATAATGAAATTTTAAATAACATCAATAACAACAAAACAAACTTGTGTACTATATAAAAAAAAGAACAAGAAAAAATAATAGACAAACCAAATAAAATCAAATCAAGTGAAAATGCATTATATTTATTAATAAAAATAAGTTATCAAGTATGGAAGAACATGAGGGAGAAATGTGAGAAAAAGAAAAAGAAAAAAGAGATGGAAGGAAAAGAAAAAAATGAAAAAAGAAAAGAAAAACGAAAACGAAAAAAACAGCTCAGCAGATAGTAGTTTTGATCTTAGAAAATATTAAAAAGATGTTGCTTTACAGAAAAATTCTATTTCAGATTGAGAGGGAAAAGAAATATTCAATTAAAGTGGTAGGCCTAATTATACACACAAGAACATGCGATAAGTTGTGCGAGAAAACGCACTCGTACCAACAGTCACCGATAACAATCCTCCAAATTGCCAATGGCGTCAGATCCACAATAAAAACACTAGACAATGCCCAAGCTTTGACGGGAGAGGACAAGCAGCAATCGAGACATGACAACACAGACATCAAAGCGAGCAGCCTTTGACTAATAACTAATTTCCTTTTCGGGGTCAGGAAGCGACTATGCTATCTATTTGCGTGGCCTACAGTCTATTCCTTCATAACCGTGCAGCGGTGTTTGAGGAAATCAAAGAGGACGTCCCGTAGCGCTCAGACAATGAGCTGTCAATCACGCGAATGTTGTGGTCGATGCACTTCCATTGACCACCGAATTGGGGTTGCGCACTCTACCGGAGGGATATTTCATGTCCAAACAAAGACATATTTTTAAGATATTTTCTTCATTTTTGAAACTATTTTTGAGATGAGCAACTCATCTACATTGCAGAATGTTTTAAATCGAAACACTACGACTAAAATAAGCATTTTACATTAAATAAGATCACTACAGCTGCTTTGGGTAAAATGCTAATTGTGGCTGTAGAGCTTCGATTAAAAACATTCTGCAATACAGATGAGTTGTTCATCTCAAAAATAGTTTCAAAAATTAAGAAATCTTAAAAATATGTCTTTATTAGGACATGAAATATCCTTCCGGTTGAGTGCGCAAACCCAATTCAGTGGTCAGTGGAAGTGCATCCAGTCACAACATTCGCGTGATGGACAGCTCATTGACTGAGCGCTACGGGACGTCCTCTTTGATTTCCTCAAACACCGCTGCGCGCTTATGAAGGAATAGACTGTAGATGCAAATATTTACCTCGGTCTCTGAGCTGAGCTGTCTGATGCCTCGGGCTGGGGTCGGCCGGTCAAACAGTGACCGTCACCCTGTCAAGTGCAGCCGAGCTACCGAGGCCGGTCTAGTTAATTAGTTTAAACGCGAACGACGCTCAACCAGCTTGAAGTGACTAGGGTAGGAAATACGTGACCTCTTCCGGCTAACAAAAGCAATGTTGTAACTTTCGGGATGGTTAGGGGGTATAAAGTAGATCGGTTATTAGGGCTTATGGATGGAGGACCATCCTTGCATGACGCTACATTGTCTCTGAGACTTATTCGGAGTTTTGAGTACTGATGGTGTAAGACTAATAAATTTGTGATGTGTGGCTGCGGTGTTCATTCATGTGTTTGAATATTATGTAGACAATGTATTTGTGTTATGTTTTTGTATAGACAAGCACGAAATAAGAATAAAATGAATAAAAATAAAAAATAAAAAATTAAGCTTTTTGTAATAACTGTTTTTCCCTGCTCAACATCTATAAATACATACATCTATATATTTTCATTCAAAAAACACTCTTTTTGTAGATATTATGATATGGTTATACACTTGTTTACATACATATTGAATGGCCAGTCCCCGTGGTCTCGGGGTCAAAGCGCTCATCCGACCAATGGGAACCTGGGTTCGATACCCAGTCGGGGTTGGATTTTAATTTCTGGATTTCACCATATAGGTATATGGAGTGATCAGAGAGACCGCCCGGCCAGTGGGAGACCCGGGTTAGACTCCCAGCAGAATCGCTTTTTTACATTTTGTCAAACCATGTATATTATATACCTACCTTACAGTGGAAAAATGCATTTTATTAATAATAATATGTATTCCCCTCACTAAACAACCGATGGATAAACATAATAATGTGTCTCTAACTAAGGTTTAGTTTCGCTACTTGATGATAGAACAATGTATAGGCCTATTACTGTCCATTTTATTTACCGCGTTTACAAAATATGAGTTTATATCGAATCCCTGGAGCGTTTGGGAATGAATTAGTGCGAACAAATGCTCACGATTTGCATAATATGTCGAACTGGAAGATTTATGACACATGCTGAAAGCACATTCATACTTGTGACAGGCGTTTTGAGCGTAGGCCTAAATGGTTGATTGATGTGGGTGTTTATATCGGTATTCATCCAATATTTACTCACACCTTTTAAATGTGTTATGGCTAAAATTTGAATTATACAATCGACAGTTGATACATAACAGAACAAAACCACTAAGTTTTAAATTCACCAAACTTTTAAATCGGCCAATTTACTAATCTCGGATTGGTTACCATGGTTATAACAAACAATACATACAAAATGCATGGTGGCTTTTACCGGGCGCCATTTTTGGTCTTCGATTAACAGAAGATCAAGGGATTAAAGTTTGGTGGAACTGGCCGTAAAAAAGGTGAATGTAATTACTTAGTAGGCGTAAAACTTGGGGATTTTATTGACTAGCGCAAACACTAAAATTAATGATACACGTTTGAAAAAAATTATACTTTGCAAATGGAATTTCTCCAAAAACCGATCGCTGAATAAAATTTAAATGTGATCAAGATGAGTTTTGTAAATTGTATTCACTGTAACAGATACTAATTATTATATAGTTTGATGATACCATAGTTTATGCAACCCCAGAGATTATATGGATTATGGAAGCCACTCCTTATATTTTGAGACGTGCTATCTTCTGCTTTTCTGCCTACACCCAATATTAAAACACCGTGAAATCAATATATTTTGGTCATATCTTAATAACGCCACACTATATCGATAAAGTGACATATACTCTTATTTTGGATTCGTGAGAGCTCAATACCATATGACATACATTTGCTAGTTTGAAGTAATTCTAATGATTATTAATTTAACTAATTCACAAGTTAATTACTTCAATCTACCATATCTTCTTCATATGTTACTGAGCTCTCACAAATAAAAAATAATAGTATTTGTAACTTTTTTGATATAGTGTAGCGTTATTGAGTTATGACCAAAATACGTTAATTTCACGGGTAATAATATTGGCTATAGACCTTCATCCTCTATAGATATGAGTCGGAATATAAAATAATAAAATAAATAATACACTAGTCGGAATATAAAATAATAAAATAAAAAATACACTATACACAGTTAAGACTTCTGTCCCGGGTCCCTGTTCAACACTATCTCTGCTACCGCAGGCTTGTTGGGCAATGTTGCTGGCGTATGTTACACCACATACACACATGGTGATATGATCTGATGCGTGTGCGTGCGTTTGTTTGCCTAACAATGTTGTACTCCCAAATAAACAAACAAAAAGTGTTGCGTGATGATATCAAAACCGCTAGTTGTATTAGGGCGTGTGTTTATGCGTGTGTGTGCGTGTGGTTAGAGGATGGTGCTAATGTGATTGTTATAATATATTCGTGCGTGTGCGTGTGTTTATGTGACTGTAGTGTTCAAACGAGCCGAGCTTACAAGTTACATGCCGCATCATGTTACCAAGGTTGTTATGCGAAACCATTCGTGACAGAATGGTAGTATTTTTTTTAGCTGCAAATTGTGCAGTATATCAATATATAATGTTGTTTGTTGCCAATATAGTTTCTTAAATTGCATTGTATTACAACGTCTAGTAAAATTCAATCAAACAACTTGTTTGATAATTATTTCTTTTATGTATATAACAAGTTACAACTCATTTTAACATGAAAGTTATTACAGTTTTAAAAGTAGAGTTAAATTTTTTCAACTCTTCTTGGGCTTCAAAATCAAAATAATCGTTTAAGCCCTGAATCACATGAAATTGGGTAGTGCCAGTATTTTAAAAGGCAATGTGAGTTTGTCCCCCCTCCCGCCCTCTCATCTACCATAAAAAAAACTCACAAGTTTTTAGGGAAATTAATACAGTAAAACTTCTTTACAACGAACTCTTGGAAGCCAGATTATTATGTTTGTTATAAAGAACATTTCTTTATAAACATGGTGCCTTTACATGCATAAGAACCTTTTTTGGGGACTTCAAAAACACTTTGTTATATAGATCATTTTGTTATAAAGAAGTTTGTTATAAATAGGTTTTTAGTGTATTGCCAACTCAACAGCCCATTGCAAGAAAGTATAAGCACGTATTAACTGTTATACTTTTAAGTTTTAGATAATTATTATTATTGGGGCTAAACAACACAAAAACACTTGACGGTGGTTACATTATTTTGTTTATCTTAATTTAATACGCGTTGCTCTTTTCATTATCTCCTCTTAGAACCCGTTTTGTCCCATCATTTGTTAAATAAAAACCCGTGTTTACCCGCGTGCGTGACAGATCTTTTAATTTCTAAAAGCATTAAACATTAAAAGCTCACACATTGCCGCGGACCGTGAATATTAGTTTGGGTTACCCACGCAAGAGCTTTCGTTGGTCTACTAAAACAACCCCCCCCCTCCCCTCCCCCCCTCCCCTAGAGAGCGCTGTAATATCATCTGGACCCTCCACCTCACGTGACACTCGCTTCTAATTGCTCGTTGACCTGTATTTCTCATCAACCTCTTTGTCACATGAGAGACGAAAGTTTTTAGAAAAGATACGTTGATTTTATTTATATCTTTGAACGATTATGAATAGACAGATCGGCTCCATTATTTTCGATGAAAACATAAATCTTGTTATAAGAACATAGTAATTGTACTGTACACTGTTCCTTGTCTCACATAAAATCAAAGCGCATTATTTCGAGCCCTGATCAGAGCCCTTCAACAGGCAAAAACACGTACTACTTACTACTCACAATTCAGTGTGTTTTCGCCTGTTGAAGAGCTCTGATTAGGGTTCGAAATATTGCGCTTTAGGGCTGGTCCACACAGATTTTTAAGACATACGATTTAAGGTTTAACGCGTAGTCGTGAAGTGAGATCATAGGAAACACGTATTGACGTTCACACAAAGTTTTAGTTTTAAGACGTTGTTTTAATTGTTGTTTTTAAAACAACGTCTTAAAACCTTATACATTATGTCTTAAAAATCCGTGTGGACCAGCCTTAAATTATATGTGTGATAAGGAAGAGTGTACAGTCCAATTACCAGGCTCTTATAACGGTTACCTGTTCTACTGTTTCCGTTTTAAATAAATCTTGTTCTCAACTCGGCACCTCAACCATTTCAATCCACGAATCAGTCGACCGTCTCGACACCCCCCCCCCCCCCTCCACCCCCTCCACCCCCTTCACCGCCCAATACATCAGGAAATCACAATTAGAGCCATAAATGTCAGAGTATTGTTCCCTCCCAATTACGGCGATAAATTGCGAAGGTCGCCGTCGAAAAATCCAATCACTGGCGTTCTTATCTCGGTGGGCGAACTGGATGAAAAAAAGTCTTTGAGATGTTCTTCAAGATCTTATTTCGACGACGAAAAACAAGACTATCAAGACTACCTGATTATAAAACAATATTGAGCGTTGAAATGATAATGTTCTCGCATTCGCTGTTCTCTATTCGTGAATAACTTATCATGAATCGTGAACTTACTTATCTTATCGTGAATATCTTAAAGACTCCATTGAAGAAAACTGTTTTAAGACGGAACTGTAAAATGTGGTGTCTCAAAATTTTGTCTCACATAAAGTACCTTTAAAATTGATTTCTACTTTGGTTACTTAATTACTTCAATAACGTTCTGAAAGGATTAATATTTGTAATTACGCTGACATAAATGATGTTATGTTGGAATTACTTCAATGGTTGGCTTCTCTTATTCTACGTGGGGACTTAACTCGCTTCCTTTATTCGCCCAACGTCAGAATAGGATTAAAGTTTTCTTTGTCACGAAATCAAAGTAAAAATCTATGTGATATCTGCATACAAATAAAACAATTTAAGGTGGTTTAGACACTTCTTTAGATTTAAGACTGAAGGTTTTACAAACGCAAATCAAGCCAAAAGCATAATGGCGTTAACACACTTGCATAGTATTCAAGATTAAAGGAAACCACAGCAACGACAGTTCTTAAACTAAAATTCTTTACCCAGCCAATGAGAGGCGACGTTTTATAAATCCGGCCAATGTTAGTGAAACAAAATAGAACAGTTATAGGAAAGCAAAATCTTAAAATCTTAGAAAAGAACAGTGTGAATATATCTTAGATCTTAGGAATGTGTGTAAACCGACCTTTTTTTGGCATACGTAATAATTCCTTTTCTATAACAAGTGGGATTTATAAACCATCATAGTTTAAACTGATGTTTGTTAATTTTGTTTTGTATCTGAACTGAACACTTCAATTAAACAAAGGAACATTTTACTCCTCACGTTTCGAGGCACGAATTTCAATCATTTTGCCGTGTTACATTGAGGCACAGCTTTCTTCAAAGTTGGTTCAATCCGAGGTTCTATCGCGGATTGACCCGTCAAGAAATCTGTGCATTGTGAAGTTGAATGGCGAACGCCCAAGATGTCAGCGCCCACTAAACTGCGCGTAAAATTGCCTACACATACTTATGCCCAGCGGTCTTATGAGTTCCAACCAAATGTTTTACATATCAGCTGTTTGGTTTCGAAGCATATGATTTGTGGTTGCCATGGTGAAAACAAATTAGCAAAGTCTTACATATTTAGTTGGAAATCATAAGACCTGACTTTTTAACTGCGACAACTCACGGAGAAACGTCAAATCCTCAAAGCAACTACATGGTACTAAAAAAATCTTAATATCTCTAAAGGTATGAAAAGAGCAGCTATTTAAGCTCATTAATTAATTTCTGTAAATATACATTGAATGTTAAAGTATACCAAGAGCAAACATTTACCGCAGTTCTGTTGTAAGGTGGTTTCGTTGAGCTACGCAAGCGCTCACAGCGGGGATCTAGTGTACCTTGCGCTGACGCTTGCCGTGTGATCTTTAGGGAGGCTCACTAAGGCCAGGAGGGGAGGGGGGACTCCCTAATGACCCTTCCCCCCCCCCTCCTTTACCCCTAGACCAAGACTAACAAGTGAATTATTCAACGCTCTGGAAACGAAGCTGTAACCCTATAACCTACTGGCAAAGTTATGCTCATACAGTGTGCGTTCATTTCCTTGTGGTATTTATATAAGTTTGTCTAGTATTATGAACCACATGATTATTTTTTGTATGTATAAAAATGCTAGATTAGGAGTTATGATACTTTTAGATTGCATGAAGGAAGCTTAAGACTTTTTGAGGTTAATTAATTAAATAGTGTAACCAATAAGAAAAATACATCATGCGATTATTAAAGTTAGATGAGATCAAGAAATAAGTGCAAAAGCTTATTTTAATAAGGTTCGTTATTATACTGAAACACAACGTTTCGTGAAATAATAACTTGTTTCAACATCAAGTGGAATAATATTAACATCATAACGAAACAGAAAGACGAGACATTATAAAACAGTAAACTACTATCCATATTAAATTTTATAAAATTACTTTTTGAAAAAGGATGCGTTTATTTGAACAGGTTTCAATCAAATACCTGACAACCAATAGGTTGTATACTAAGGTATTTGTTTCAATAGTTGTGGCTTTTTTATCTGAAAATAACCTTGAATTACGCACGGTTTATTATATTTTAACTCTCCACTCCCGTTGGATTATTTGTATACTTACAACGAGAGAACAAGTAGCTGGTAATATAATTTACAAGCTCGATTTTGTTTCATATCTTTTAAAAATAATAACTTACTATCAAAGTCATTTGTTTTTTATATGTAAACAATTGATGAATGAAATCTGAGATGCCCAAAAATGGATTCGGTAAATCGAGCGATACGAAATCTTGTGTAACGCAGTTTCGTTCTTCTCGTCAACAGCTCGGCAGTCCAGGTTAGTGGAGGAACCTATATGACTGGTCAAAGTTACACCGTCCTTTCAGACGGGACGTAAAGCCGATGGTCCCTTTGGTACTTTTCGACAGGGGTAGGCTACTTGCCGGTACTAGGCTCCCCCTTCTCCTTTCCTCATTGTCATTCATCAATAATTACTCATCAGGCTAAAGAGGGCATTGTGCCCACTAGCTTTAATTACACTAAAATAAATAAATAACAGAATTGACACTTACTGCTTAATTTTGGCACGAGTAAAAGTCGGGAACTGCAATGTCGCAATAAATCTTACACAATAAATAACAATAATACATTTATCAATATATATTGTATTGGTGTATAGAAAAACACAACACGATTTATCGTAGGATGAATTGTTAAATTTACATTCACAGTATCCGCTTGTGTAGTTGTAGGACGTGTATGGCTGGGTTTGTTGGCACCGGTACACAACACATGCGTTTTGTCTAGACTTGCAACAGACCAGCCAATTACAACGTGCCAGGGTAGTCGGGCGTACGGTTTACTGCCCACTATATAACAACCCATGTATAGGGTCGTCGGGGAAAGAAGTAAGGGGCTGACGTCACGGATTGTGTAATAAACGATGCCAGGTATCAAGCCATTTCACCTTCACCTTATCACCTCCACTCGGTACCAGCTGAGCGCTAGCAAGAAAGGAATGCAGGGACGACTGCGGTAGACTGCAGACCTATTAAGCCAGGTGTCATTGTTAAAAATAGCTATCTTTTGATGAAGTTAAATGTAACAATTTCTCAATTACTGTTCAGATGTATGGACTGATCACGAAAAATTGATAAAAAATTATTTAAAAAATAGCTTGAAAACTGTTACTTTTATAGCAATGGTCTCGTTATGATTATTATTTCCAGATTACGCTAAATCGTTAATATACAAGCTATTTTACAATTCAAAGTTGGTTTTTTTATCAATTTTTCGTGATTATTCTATATATCTTAAAAGTAGTTGAAAATTGTAACATTTAACTACATCAAAAGATTGCTATTTTCAACAATGACACCTGGCTTGATGGGTTTGCAGTCTACCGCAACCCTCCCCGCATTCCTTTATCGCGAGCGCTTAGCTGGTACCGAGTGGAGGTGGTAAGGTGGAGGGGAAATGGCTTGATACCTGGCATAGTTTATTACATAATTCGTGACGTCAACACCTTGCTTCTTTCCCCGACAACCCTATACAAGAGAGTTCCCTGGTCGTTGGCATGTGGCTACGTTGCATTCCAAACATGTACTGCTTTGCTACAGCTGCCAACATAGTTCGGCGACAAGAACATTTGTCGTTTAACTACAAACTGCGTGAAAGTCCACACATTTTTACGGTTGAATATCAATTAAAATGCTCGCAATTTTGCTATTTTTTACGTTTATATTATTTGAGAATGAAATAATTATATTAATATTTTGTCGTAGGAAAACTTTCTAGGCAAAACTCTTCACGAGCCTCCATGGACATGTGAAGTGATTATAATAAAAGTGAATTGATATGAAACGAAATACATAAGAAGAATATAATCGTCGATAGGTTCCAACACTGTTCGATTCAAGAAATAACATTATACGACAGCAGACGTACAGTACAGTACACGACTTGAACGCTAGAATTTTATTTTTAAGAGGAAGGACTACAGCCAAAATTAAAACCCCCCGAAATTAACGTATTTTGGTCAGATCTCAATAACGCCAAATGTGGGCATATGATAAAAAAAAAAAAAAGTTTGAATTCATTCGGTATTGAGCTCTCACAAATTAAAAATAAGATTATTTGTCACTCTTTCGATATTGTGTGGCGTTATGAGATATGACCAGAATACTTTAATTTCGGGCAGTTTTAATATTGTTTGTAGTCTTTTTGAAAAATTGAAACTGTGGATTGACCATTTGTTATAAATTTATCTCCATGTATTACACATTAATCTTTGAATAGTTCTTGTCTGCGTAAATGCTATTATGAAACATTCAGCATGGGTACTGTTTCCCCTTCATATAAAGCCGTTGTATCAATTGAAATATGGCATAACATGCAACTACTTTCCCGTACCAGTGCTGAAGTTTACAGTTGTCTGTGACAGTTAAACATAATTATGACGGGAAAAGGCCATGCCTGATGAAATTTCAGCTTCAAAGGGAAACATTGCGTTATATTACACGGAAACTTTCATAAATTATCCTCTGGGTTTAACCGGGAACAAAGGACCCATGGAATTTATGATATTAATAATGAGTGATTCGAAATTGGAGTTTCAATGTTATGTAGTATATATGACGACATAAACGGGTTTCTGTGAGTCTTTCGTGAGCCCCGCACACACGCACACACACACGCACACATGCTTCTGTTTGCGTGTGGTGTGCTCTACTCCAATGCATTTGACGTCTCTCGTATCAACTTGAACCTCGACTGAGATCGCAAGTCACAAACAAGCTACCGTACAAACAAGTTACGCTATATAACGCACTTTCAGACACTTTCAGAGATAATTATTTATTGTTTTTTAACGCCAGTACCCGTATAAGTGCTCAATACATGTATAAAGCACTAATGCACGGTTACACAAGCAAGGACCGGTAATTGTGATGTCATCCATCCATGACGTATGCACGAAGAAAGAAAGAAAGAAAGAAAGAAAGGAAGAAAGGAAGAAAGGAAGGAAGGAAGGAAGAAGCAAGGAAAGAAGTGCAAAATATTGTTAAGTTTCAATCACAATTATCGGCATCGTGATTGTAATCGGGATTGTGATCGCAATCGGACATTTTCTCATGCTAAATCATTACGACATTATAATGTATTGTGGATAGTCCCATAAACACCATGTAAGTTAACTCTTTCATGATTTCCGGATTGCGTGTGTAATCCCGATACTGCTAGTTGTGGTTTATTAAATTAAATAAAATAAAAATATATTAATTCGTACCCACTCAGTAACAAGACTGATTTTCAGTGGGAGACTTTTAATTTAAAGCGACTAAACCAACCACGTAGGCTCCAAACACCATCGACGAGTGAGTGATAACCAATCAAAGATCTATATTTCAAATAAGGAACATATGAATCAGTGATTGGACAGTGCGAACACCTGCGGACAAATGTCAGAAGTAACAAGGCTGATTCAGAACAACTTTGAATGTATTGAGTGCTTCGTTGCTAGGACGGCTCCAAAGTCACCGTTTACTTATTCCTAAACCAAGAAGTGATGGAATTGAATCTATGTTATAACTTAAAAATCTTTTGCCTGAAGCAGGAATTGAACCCGGGCCTTCTTCATTGGAAGCAGGGATGCTAATCACTGGAAAAAAAAAACATTATTGTTTTGCGAGTTGGAGTTAGACCTTTCTTTACCCATAATGCCACAGCTTTTTCCCACTATTCGTTTCCGCAAGTTCTCTCATAAATTCTCTCTGTAACCTACTTCAAACGAATGATATATCATCGCCTATTATTGATGGACTCCAGCCTATCAATGTTAGCTTTTATTTCAAAACCACTTTTGGGAGTATGATTGAGATATATCAGCCAGTTACGCAATAAAGCATATGTGCGTTTGCCTTTCAAAGAATGACGTATGTAGTTGTAGCTTGGATGAAGTGGCTTATTGATTCAATTCTATTTGATAATGTTCAACCGTAGACCCGATTTTTGTTATCGATGACATTTATTGTGGCCTCAGTGCTCCCCACTACACGGTATATTTATCACCTACGTTTTGAGTAGGTCAATTTACACAACATGTATTCATTTCACTACAATGCGTATCTTCCTTAATTTACGTCAAATTATTATTGTATATCGAGTGCACTTTTTCAAACTAGCTTACCATTGAAAACGAGCGTGCTCTTGCAAGTTAATTAAATAAATAAATAAATTTACATTTAAAATCATTTGACTACTAATTTGTAGTAGTTATTAAGCGAGCGAAGCGAGCGTTTCCACTTGACTCTTATGGCACTTCGTTCTGTTTTTTTGTTTGTTTGTTTGTTTGTTTTTTTTTTGTTTTTTGTTTTTTTTGTTTTTATGTCCGTCGATAGCGGTCGAACGGAAAGTCCGATCAACTTGAAATTTGGACCATCCACAAGCCTCGATGTGGATTGAAGGTGTATAGTTTTGAGGCAAAATCGTTCGAAAAGTTACAAAGTTACACCATAGTTACTGCAAAATATTTTTCTGAAACAAAATGGCGGCAAAATGTGAGATAGCCAGATTCTGTTACAGATTTTTCCGGTCACGAATATGTTCATGTTATGGCGATCTGATAAATATTGGCGAAGTTACACAAAAGTTACTCGAAAATATATTTCTGAAACACAGTAACAGCAAAATGTGAGGTGGCTATCTTATAGTAAATTTTTGTCCGGTCACGAATATACTAATGTAAACGCGATTTGATACGTATAAGAGGCAGAAATTACATTTCTATTGCTGTCAATAACTGTTAGTAACGGTGGCGGACCGCGGCGAAAACATGACAGCGAAAATTCTTAGCAACGCACATTGCACTGCATCCAACAATGTCGGGAAGTATAATAGCTATGGAAATTAGAAACATTTTTGCAATGCGCATTCTTGAATTGTTGTTAATTGTTGTTTGTATTAGCATTGAAATCTCTTCGCCAGAAAGTTCGTAGATATTGACGCGCTCGCTTATCAACGCGTCAAACAGAGCGTTTTCCTAGTTGTACAAGCAAGTTGTTAAGCGAGCGAAGCGAGCGTTTCCACGAGACTCTTATGGCACTTCGTTCTGTTTTTTTTTTTTTTTTTTTGTGTACTAGCCTCTTATGGCACTTCGTGCTGTTTGTTTTTTGTTTTGTTTTTATGTCTGTCGATAGCGGTCGAACGGAAAGTCCGATCAACTTGAAATTTGGACCATCCACAAGCCTCGATGTGGATTGAAGGTGTATAGTTTTGAGGCAAAATCGTTCGAAAAGTTACAAAGTTACACTCAATAACTGTAAGTAACGGTGGCGGACCGCCGCGAAAACACTAGACAGAATGACAACGAAAATTCTTAGCAACGCAAATTGCACTTGCACTGCATTCAACAATATCGGGAAGTATAATAGCTATGGAAATAAGAAAAAATTTTGAAATGCACATTCTTGAATTGTTGTTAATTGTTGTTTTTATTAGCTTTGAGATCTTTTTGCCAGAACGTTCGTAGATATTGACGCGCTCGCTTATCAACGCGTCAAACAGAGCGTTTTCCTAGTCTAGTGAACAGTTTACCTCCCACTTTTAGCTGGAATCGCACATACCGGAGCTTCAGTTGATATGGCAATTTTTTCTCTTCATTTAGCTGGAGTATCTTCAATTCTTTAGGCCGTATGTGGCAGGGAAGTGGTTCATCAATGCAATAGATAATTTTCAGAATTGGTCTAGAAAACCGTAATTTCCTCTATCTATGGGTCCTAGCGTCCTAGACAGTTATTTTAATGTGTATTATTCACTGTTGTGCATTGTTATCATTGAAGATCTAGAGAACCGTGATTAGCTCTATCTACCGGTCCTAGCTAATTCTGAAAAGGTATATTCTATAAAATTTTCAGCCGTAGACCGGATTTTTACTTTCAGTGTCATTTTTCTAGTTTCAGAACTATACATGGTATATTTATTAATTACGTTGTGAATTAGTTAATTAACATCAAGTTTATGTATATATATTTGAATACTACGCTTGAATCAAATAAAAGTCGTCGAAGGACCTATTTTCGTTTATCTAGGGCACTATTTGGAAACTAGCAGCTTTAATCTTGAAACGAGCGTGAGTTTATTTGTCTAGCATGATAGTACGTGGCATCTGTATCAAATGAATGGATAAAAAAGGTAAGCGAGTGTAAATTGTACCCTGTAATTAAAATCAACGCTAAAACCATTAAAAATAACAATTCCTAAACAAACAAAACGATCAAACGCAATTTGTGCTAACGCATAACCAACGAGAAACACTTAACAGGTTTTTGATAGGAGTAAGTCATGCATACCAATCTCAAATAACTCAATTATTACTAATCATGTTATAAGTTTAATGCTTAAGTGTGCAATGCGAGGACGCTTTTAGGGATGACTGCAATGGTCAAATGAATATATTACATGTTGTATAACTTGATTAGAATTACAAACAGTTGGAAATGATTAATGACTTTTAAGATTATTATTAAATTAAAGCATTAATATAAAGTAATCAGTATCAATTACGCAAATGATTAATACAGTTATATGTCGTTCTATCAAATTTGTACTGATCAACCGGAAATGTTTATAATGAAAGAACTAACTAATAACAAACATTATGATAATAAATGCATGTAGAATATACGTTTACACGGAATAGCCTCTTGGGAATACATTGTTTGACACCAAAACAAGAGGTTGTGCAAAAATCCATAAAAATAAAAAGTTAATATTTATTTAAACGAAATATAATAAATAACAGTAAATATTGTTTATTATATTTTTCTTCAAGTCAAAATGAAACTACAGGTGTTGTATTTACTCTAGCAGTAATGTAGCATTGGCTAGAAAACAAACAAAAAATTAATATACCAGTTTTATTGGTTGGGTTTTTGAACTAGGTATAAGGTTGCTACACACAAGATAATAGAACTCATAATCATAAACATCTCTGAGAACGCAGTAATAGTTTTGGGATTGTTTAATATTAAATATTTGTGAAGCTGTTCGAAATTCCACTTGTTTCAAATACTTCATTAAAACACGCTTACTAATCTCAAATTAACACATTCAATTATTGGTAAATAGTTTGTCATTATACATTGGAGTTTCAATAAAAAACAAAAAACGAAGATACTGATGCGCTATTTAATTGAAAATTATTCATGGTGTGTAACTTCTTCAAGATAGTTGAAGTATGCAACGAATTAGTTTTAGTTTTTCAAATCAATGTTTTTTATTGGCTTACGTTATACAGTCTCAAACTAAAAGAAGTATTTTAATCATTTACGTGTTCACTTTATCAATAGGTGACCTTTTAAAATTCAAATTAAGTTTCTGGAAAAAAAAACTAGCAAGTAGATGAGATTGAAGACTGAAATGATTTACTTTAGTAGCCCAAAGGAAATTATTGTGTATTTCAATTACATTAATCATATTCGACATTCATGTAGGCTATTATAAGATTCAATCATGAAAGTGTTCCAGCATTCCATTTCCAAATATTTGAACTATAACACTGATAAATATATATATTAACGTATATTTTCTTGGTCCATTTTTATGCGTTGAATTATTTGACGGTAAAAAACACGTTTATGTTATAAATAATATTTATTAACCCTGCGTTTTTAAAAGATTGCACCTCGCATTATAAAGAGACTTATCAATTAACAATGAGACAAGAAAAATGACGAAAAAAAATAAAATAAATTAAATATAAAAACAAACCCTCAGCTAACTCAACCTTTGGTTGCTGCAGAGCACAAAAATATACTGATGTTGTTAAAATGTCAAATAATTTAGAAAACTGATGCTCTTCTGAGTGGTTTCCCTCGACTTTGTGCACATATGGCTCTTAAAAACACCAAAACCGTGTGAGACAAGCTTGTACCGTCTCAACAATGAAAAAGAATAGGAATTCATGCTATCAATTAACTTTTGCCAAATTGTTTATTCAACCCAATGTTCACTTTGTTTTACATTTGAAACCACCTGCAACTTTACTACGACTTGACAAAATATTAACTTATTATTAGATCTATGTTCATAAGTTTCTGTTACGTAGAAGAACGGGGGGTGGGATGGGAGGGGGGGGGGGGGGGGTTAGATAAAGACCAGAAATGGAGTTAAATAAATGTTATCATTAGAAGCACTCAACCCATTGTTTCACAATGTACTCTTAATTTATGTACGGTAACTTTTGATGTTATCGTGAGGACCAAAGTTTAGATCTCAGATAAGCTAAGCTAACACGACATTAAATATTTTGTGCGAAATTTGCTCATGTTTGAAGACTATGTAAACAAAAGTATTACAAACTTGGTATTATTAAAATACAAATTCTCATAATACATACAGTTATAAGGTAGAAACATAAACTCCCGGTTTGGGCTATGTTTTTGTTTACACTATCCATAAATATCTAGAGGCACATGTGAACGATGAAAGTTTGGAGCGGTTATAAACACATCGAGGCATAGTATAATGTGTCAAAATTGAAAATTTGTCCTCTTAAACACGTGGGTAAACAATAAAATAAAATTAATAACGGTAACTTTATTCGTGAATAATGTGTATCGTATTTTACAAGTTACTATAGAAACGTAAATTTTTAAGAACTTAGAATTTGTGAAAAACAAAGATTTTGATATGGTTGCGATTGTTGCATTATGTAAAGCAATTTTTATTCTACAACCACAATAATTACAAAGATTTTTTTAAGCCACAAAAAAAATGCTTACAAAAATCATTCAGGTTGACTTTTGATTGAAAGTAATTTTAAAATGAACGTTAAAGGAACCAAGTTCCTTTTGAGGAACGTCTTAGTTGCTGTTTTTTTTAAAGGAACTGTAACTTGGATCAGCTTCTTTTCACGCAAACGTTACTTTACTTTTCAAAGTTCCTTTTTTGGGGGAAGTTGCCTAAGACTGTGTTTATTCTGAAAAGAATTCTGCCTGAATTCCAACTTGTTATGTAGAAAGGAATGTATGCCTAATATTGAGCGAAAATGTTCGGATTCAGGGATAATTCATTTCAGGATATAGAATCAATTGTTACAGAATAGAGCTCCAGGTATGAGGCCAAGAAGGAGTTGTAAGTTATGTTGTGCGAGTTCCTCAAACTATGATTCTAGCAAGTGCATATAAGGTCTTCGTTCATCATGGAGAAATAGTTACAAGATTAATTATAATTAATTACTGTTATAAAAGACAGTTCTTTGAGTCAGTTTATGTGGAAACACACGATATAATATATATTAACGAATCAAAGAAAAATGTTCTATATCTAGTAAATAACTATGTTTACAACGTTATTATAGCTGCGCGAGTACGCTAGTAAAATGTGCATTATGTAACATTCTGCTGTTATACAAAAACAATCAAATTACGTTCATGTTTAATAAACGTCCGATGAATTTTTCAACCTCATAAATAATGTATTTTGATAGTTGAAGGAAACTATGTGTACAATGGAATGCTGCAGTGTTTTTTTTTTATACTCGTATATTTGCGGAGCACATGAGAAATAACTTCGATTATTTGAATGGCCGTGGTTTGACAGGTCCTAAAATCGCACGCTACTTTCACGACAACGGATCAATTTTATGTCACAGTCGAAGGTAAAGTCGGTCGTTTGTATTTGCATAGATGCTTATCACCACTACAACATCACCATCACCATCACTCCTAGAACAAGGTCACAAATGTACACACACGACAGACTATAGTTGCCCCAACGAAAGTATTCTGATGCTTACAATACAGCCGAGTCCAAGGTGACAACTTAACTTTCTACTAAGGTAATTCCTACCATCAAATCTAAACAGATCCACTGGGGATAATTTAAAACCTTCCGTTGGTTAGATGTAACGGTGGGTGTGGCCAAACCGCCTGTGCACTCGATTAAGCCGAACCGTGCATTTATACGAATGTGCAAAAGAGAGACAGTTATCTGTTGAGTTTCTTTCAACTGGTTCGGTTGAAAAGGGCAGTAGACAATTACCCGAGATAGGTATGCGAATACTTTCGTTGAGAACAACTCAATATAGGATATAGTTTTCATACACGTAAGGCTGATTTTTCAAGTACAATTTATCTAAATGGAAACGTAGTTGCAAAATGTTATGTAAATATGTTTGTTAGCCGCGTTAGGAGAAAGAATTTCATCGCTTATATGAAAGTCGAGAGAATTTACAGTTTTCCAACATGATCTCGATAAAGTTAATTCGGTTTACATTCTTATTTAGGATTTGAGAATAAAGTTTTATAAAACCAAATTAAGCCAAAAGCATTATGTCGTTTACACACTTATTTCCTAAGTTTTAAGATTTAAGGAAACCATAGCAACGTTAGCTCTTATATCAAACATTCTTAGCCCAGCCAATGAGAGGCGATGATTTATAAATCCGGCCAATAATAGAGGTCCTTAGTTAAACGGTTAGGAAGATAAAACCTTATACCTTAAATCTTAAATAAGTGTATAAACCGAGCTTAACAAACTTGCATCAAAAAGTAAAACCTAGCATCAATTTGTGTTTAAAATAACTGAAAATTGTTTAAGACACATCTTGTATTATAATTCATAGGCTTATATTTTAAAAGTGTATTTTTAATATACGAGCCGTAGAAATTACAATTACGAATATTTTTCACAATATTTTGCTCTTACGAACCCAGATTTTAACTTTTTCGATGTGGTTAGCAATAATAGAGGTATGGTTAAAAGTAAAAAAGTTAGTAATCTGCGGTTTTAAACTGGCAGTATAATCTTACTTACTCTGCGGAACCCCAGATTTATGTATCGTCAAATTTCCTCAAAGTAAAACGAAATATGTTCTCATTGAATTTGAATGGTGTGTTGAACGGTTCAACACACCATTCAAATTTGAAACATCACACATAGGAAAATTTTGTAAACTATTTATTAACACTACGAAACATTCATAATACTCTAACTAATCTATATAGGAGATAACATATTTTGTTTAATTTTGTTGACAATTTTGAAGTACTTTGAAGCACTTTTTAACAGACGGAAAGGAGCGTTCTTCACAATAGGTGCCACAGTCTTAACTGTTTTCAATGCTCATGTGTACAATGCATTAACTTTTACATATTTCTGGAAATATAATTCACATTATAAAATATAGAAACATAATGAGTTAACAAACATTAAGTATGTATGAAATACTCTTTTTTGCAAAATTGTATGTATAATTACCATTCATAAATCATTCGCAAACATTCTCGCGTACATAGAAAGTGTGACATGGCTTCCGGCATATTGTTGACGTGGTAACATATGGGGTGTGATTAATGCTGACGTTGATGAGGGATGTTAACAGTGGCCTAGAGAGTCAGCCGTCAGCTGTGTCAGAGGTAAATGAATGTAATGTGAAATGTGAAACACCAGCGCTGCCTGGGGGTAGGAAATCGCAACACTTGACTCGAGCCTATCCAGAGAACACCACGGTAATTTTATCAAAAGAATTTTATGTGAAATATTTTCGTTTACTGGGTTTATTTTTGTGTACAGACGGGCATTTAAATTTAAAGTTCTTCAGTGAAAGGCGCCCAAGATAAAAGAATTTTATTTCATGAAGCATATACATATGGAGGTTGCTCAGCAGAAAAACTCTATAATAATGGAGGCTGGCGGTTCGATTCCGGTCATCGACAGTTTCGACTGAAGATTTTCCCCGAGGTTTTCCTCGGTCAAAAGGTGACGAATTCTGGGATTGATTCATACTGTCAGCCGTCGGATTCCTTCCCAACTATTCCAGATACCGCAATACCAAATTAGTAATCCATTCCAGAATAGTTTTAAGTCGTTGTAAAGTTGCGGCTATTATCCTCGTGAGCAAGCTGCAACCGGTTGTATCTGGCGCCTGACAACGTACTGGAATGAGGACCCTGAAGAGGGGCATGGATTGCCCTTAAGCACGTTTCATACCAAGAGTTTTTATTATTTACCTAACATAAATGAAAATTTCCAACTGAATATTTCAAATTGAAAGGTCATTTGTTAACCTCACTCCGGTCGAGGTGGGTCTCTCCGGTAGTGACCGGTGCCCGACAAGAGGGCTATGGTGCATCTCTTAAATCACCCCTATTGTATCTTTATCTTGCGCTCACTTTTCCCCTCATTTCTTCTCTTTCCCATCATGCCGGCCCTCATTGCGTACTAGACACTAAGTGCAATCGGCCATTATACATGTTATAAAAAATGCATCATAAAACAACAAATAAGACTTGATTGTAATTCGCCGTCTCTGTAGCTTAGTAGCCAGAGGATACCCGACCGGGAAGTTAGAGATGTGGGCTCGTTTCCCACCGGGGTCGGGATTTTAATCTCTCTGATATACCATTATACTTTTTTTTTTTTATATAATATATAAATACAAAAAGTATGTATTTACCCAACGTTTTGATAAGATTAGGCCCTACACTTCTCATTCTAAAGGGACAAATAAGTAAAGAGATTAGAGACATGCCGACATAAGGTTAGACAAAACTAAAAAATAAAACTGCTTTCAAGAGAATTCGGCACAATGATTAAAGCATACCTGTATTATATTATTAGTCGGGACCCTGGAACAAATAAGATATGAAAAGCTTTGCGCACACTTGCTTTACTTCTGTCTATATACAACGAAGTGATTAGCCATTCTCATTATTATTCCATTACTCAATTATTGAATTAATCGAAATTCATTCAGAATTTGCAATGCGATCAATGCTCACTATTTGTGGTGTAATCTAGTGACGTGGCCACGAAGGAGTAATTCAATTTAACTTCATTTGTAGCCTGTAGAAGTGAGAACCTACCTACTCTACGTGCATAGAGAACCTCTAAGTTTAGTTTACAAGGTATTACGCTAATGAGGTGTTTGTGTTGTGGAAGGACGAATGGCCGTTGGCTGTTTACAGGACTCTATCACGTACTAGTTTGGGTATGTCTGATGGAACTCCTAAGCTTCTCAGACGGGATTGAGGCAAGCACTTTAGTGCCAGAAGGCTGATTTGACCACTAACGTTTAGTTTTTCTTGACTATTACGACATGTATGTGAGCCCTTTAGAAGCAAAGTGAACCAAATTTAGTTCCCGTGGATTTGTAGATCTCTACGACCAAAGATGAAAAAATCATTTATTTGTTCACTGAAATAATGAACCGTCCGAGTAGAGTATAATAGAGAAGTGGGTGATTTGTAAACATGAATAAATACCACACGTGTATTCCCCAGCACGTAAACGAACCTATAACGCTGGGCCATGGTTTACCATAATATAGACAAACACCTAATCGAACATGTAAACTACACAGGCCAATATTCAATGATGCATTATAATTTATGTGAGCTATTAATTTTACTAACGTTTGATTAAATATAGGATAGATTTGCATTAATTATTAGATAGATGATTGAGGTTACTAAGTTGACGTGTGGTATTGTGTAATTATACTGTAGTTAGTCACGCGGCCGCCTCATCACTAGAAATGCGTGAAATGGCTGAACCTACTATTTCTACAGCATAGATATAAATGTTGTTACCAAGATATGTAACTGAATGGAGGTCCGAGGACCTATACTCGTTCCTCGATGCCCGCCATATTGTATGATTGCCTGTTTGTTTACATTTTAACATGTGTGTTTTTCAATGTGTGTTCATCGCCTGGCGTATGTCATTGATATTGATGGCTATAAAAAGAAAGTACGCGAGTATCTGTATACCCATTGGACATAAAGTAGTGATTTAAGCATTGAAAATAATAATTTTTAAATATACAATATGGCGACGTTCCAAAAATAATCCATTGTTGAAATCTCAAAAGAGAATCAGTTTTGGTATGTGCAGATAGCAGTGAGTTACTTATCTTGGTAACAACATTTACATCTATGATTACAGTAATAGCCTCCAAGGGGGGTAATCCATATGTACCCAACAAGAGTCATGTTTTAACTCTGCATCTGTTCGACTAAAGTTTCGTTCATATTGTAATTTAAGAGCGTTCGGAAGTAGTTTTGACGTTTTTAGTCAACTAATTTCTCTTAAACAAATAATAGGATTATTATGAAAATTTACCTACTTGCAGAGAAATGTCATATCTTCGCAGGGTATATAGTGCATTTGTGACAAGTCGCTCGAAAATATTATACTTACGTTTGAATTATGCAAAGAAATTACTTTCATCGAAAATGTTCGGCGAAATAATACGGAGAATCTGTTTAAAAATAGGTACATTGTTTTTAAATAGGTTGGTGACAAATGTACTTAATACCATGCATAGATATGGCATCCCTCTATAAGTGGGTAAATATTTATAATAATGCTACTATTAGTTTAAGAGTAATTAGTTGACAGCCAACATATCTGTAAAACTTCTACTGCCGAAAGCTTACGAGAGTAGAGGACGCAAATAATGTGTTGTGGAGATTATTTGAAGAAAATGTCTTCGCGTATAGTCATTACAAGTAATCGTTACAATTACGGTGTAATACCAGTGATTAGTGTGAGTGAATTACGACTTCTACATCATGATTTACTACGATTATGACTTGAGGTCCCAATCTTCCAAGTAGTTTTATCCCAACCAATTAGAATTAAACCATCTTTCAAATAAGTCATCGTAAATTAAGTTATTAACAAACCAAATTAACTTGTAACGATTTTGAAAACAATATCATTTACATGAGCTTTGAAATCATAACATCATAAATCATAATGTTCTATACCTTGAACATCTACGATGGCTTAAGGGGTATTAGAAACTTGGAAACTGAGATTAACTAGACTTGGTTTGGCTGTGAATAAACTATCCAAAGATTAGTACAGCTGAGTTGCTGGAATGAGCAACAGGCAATGACGGTATTGTAAACCTGTCTCAATCTAGCATCGTTGTTGATTTACGGTAAAGTCATTCCACAGCAACATTGTGGATGCTGACGTCATAGACGAGTGAGGCATTGACCAACCATGTGTCTGTATTTGAAAACTCCTTCATCTATGACGTCAGCTTTCACAAGGTTACTGTGGAACTACTTAAGGGGAATTTTTTTATTCACTTAAGAGATGATTTTTCACGGCTCTTTCCTTATTTACATTTTATATGCGACCATCCTCAATACACCATTATTATTCATTTATACAGCTAATGACATTGCACATTAACCCCATCCAGTCCACATATCTTGCTTTATTGTAATGTTAAGTGAAATCACAAGTAAAAGTTTAATATATAGTAAACGTATTGATGGTAAACAAGTAAAATGTATAATTGTTATCAATCATGACAAATGTAATATAAATTACAATATTATGATAAGCCAATAAAACTTGAACTTGAACTTGAACGGAATATTTCCAGTATAGCGTTGCGCACGGCTGATTCACTGAGACACTAGCGCGCGGTGCGGTCACCGTATGGATAAATGTTGTTAACCAATAGAAAAAGAGCTGTTGTAGTATATTAGTAATTCTACTTTATCGAGTCTTCACTCCCCGTCTGGGCCGAGGTAGGACTTGGACCAGAGTCTCGGCCGATCGTAGGGGGAGAAAAAAATGAGGTCCCCCATTAACTCATTTGAATATTATTTCTCCTACCGGTCATTCTAGTATTCCTGTTCCTCCAATAAAACCCCGTTGTCATATTATTACACCTAGTTGTCGAGTACGTAGTTATTACTATCAAATAAACTCTTCACGTAAACCCACAGCCTGTAGGTATAGAAACAGGGTGCGCATGTCTTTGCTGTTTCGCTCCTGGATACATTCGAAACATCCCTTATACTGTGGTAGGCCTATAACTATTAGATTGGGGTGGAAGCCATTAGTTACAGAATATCGCATTGGAGGGTTTATCTACTTATTGTTATTATTGGAGTTTGTAACCATAAAAACTACATACGTTTTCGCCAGTGATAGCATGAGTAAGGTCATATATGTTCGTTACAAACAGTAGGCTTGTAACTCTTCTCATACATTTTATAATGATTAGTTACTTTACTAAGTGATAATAATTGTTAAAGCCTGTCCGCTCATAGTGGAAACAAAACGTTTAGAGCTAATGACCAATATTTGTCTAATAAACCGTAAAATAGGGTTTAAAAGGCCAACAGGTAGCGCGCTGTTGTCATTTCCTTGCCATTATTTTTATTTCAAAGGGTGACATTCTTTCGATATCCGTTATTATAAAATTGGCATCTGTGTTTTTTAGTTAATATTGGCTTACAAGCCAATTGTAATCGTTCAATACACAAACATGGGCCATAAGCTCTAAACGTTTCGTTTTTACTATGAGCGGACATACTTTATATATTATTTTGCAACAATGCTTCCTCACTGTACTCAGCCTAAGCTATCCACTGTTTATTATCTACCTGTTGGTTTCCAGTACCGCTTTACATGAATAATGTTGTCAACCTCTCATAAGGATTTATTTTCTCGATTCAAAACAGCTATCAAACCTTTCTATATGAATGGTACTAATTTAAAAGAAAGCGTTTGAATTTAATGTTATATAATTGTTTATATAAACTTAAACACAATATCCCAAAATTTCTGAAAATAGGTTGATACATAATGCAATAATTATTTCGCAGAGTGCCTAAACATGAATATATTCTGGTTATGTAAATGTTAACCATGTATAATGTCTTGATTACACCTATGGTTACATTGCAACTCATTTTAAACCGCACGACTTAGATATGCGAAATGTCTAAGTGTTCAAACAACGAATAGACACCTCGTTAACTAATAGATTAGAGAACTATGCATTGTTTCCCAACCGTGGATTGCATTCAGAACGAGCGGAGGGAGAGGAAGAGAGAAAGAGAGATAGAAGGGGTGTGAAGCCAACTAAGACATCTCAACTAGTGAGGGGGGGGGGGGAGCTTAACTCTGATATTCAAAGGGGGTGGGAAGCAAAATTTAAGGGCAGAAACCTGCAAAGAGTTAAAAAATTATTTACAGTTAGTAGTTATATTGTAATGTGCTTCAATATATAACTAGACCCTTAATTGTGAATGCTTTCACCCACGAGATATTTATCATAGAACATTTTAGGTTAAATCCATAAATAACTAAAATAAAAATATAACCAACTTTATATTTTATCGGCGTTTCGTTGAGACTACAACCAACTTAAGTTAGTCATTTAATAATTAAGGCACAGCTTTAACTATTGAAACAAGCCACTAGACGAGACTGTTGTAAGCCAGTTGCTTGTTATTTTGCTATTTCACTGTTTCTTATTACAACTTAATTCACATATTGCGCATGGTTGCCATACTGGAGGCCACAATGGCATGTGGTTGGTAGCTCATTATTACTATGTTTCAGCTGGCGTTAGGTTAAAGCTCAACTGTTCTCCAACTTGGTTTGCTATTATTACTGAAAAGCAACTTAAATAAACTCTCTTATTTCTGTCACTCTTTTTGTTGCTTAAAACGGCACATAACCATTTCTGTAAACTTAATCGGAGGATATACGTATTCAAACTATCATATTTCCCCGTAAACAATTATATTTGTTTTCTATTTACAGCTTAATTACACTTGAAATAGTACTATAGATGGCCTCCAATATGGCCGATGTGACGTCACGTGAATACTCCTTATATCACTTGTGCAGTCATCACGTCAAGCGGTGCTGACATCTATGCGAGCACGACGAAGTTAACCTGCTGTGTCGCCAAGGGATCCCGCCAAACTCAACCACCCCATTGTGGTGTCTAGATCGTTGTGAAGATAAGAACGAAATGGATCCTAGCTTGCGATAAGGGTGTCGTAAAAAGGGCCGCGGTCTGCCCGTCTGATCGAGTCACGTGACACTGGGACTCTTTGTCAGGGCGCAGCTATAACCGTTATCTGACCAGGCGGATTGATATTTACGACTGTTTTAACCGACTTGGAACTACTTAAACAGCACCGCCTGAGATCGTCTGTTGACCGAGTGACGCCGAAGAACCATCTTTCCGGTGACTCAAAACAGCCACAGAATATATCTATAGGGTGCAGCCACATATAGGGAGTATTCACGTGACGTCACATCGGCCATATTGGAGACCACCTATAGTACTATTTCAAGTTTCATCAAGCTGTCAAGAGAAAACGAATAATACTGTTTACGGGAAATATGACAAGTTTGAACAAGTATATTCCCCGATAAAGTGTATGAAAATGATTATTGTATGGCTTTGTAAACGATTAAAAGAGTAATCGAGACAAAAGAGTTTGTTTAAGTTAATTTTAAATAAAAATAGCAAACCAAAGTTAGAGAACAGTTGAATTTGCATCAAACGCCAGCTGAAACATAGTAACAATGAACTACTAATCACATGCCATTGTGGCCTCCAATGTGGCCACCATGCGCAATACGTGAATGCACTCTATTGTGCATGTTGGCCATACTGGACGCTACAATGGCATGTGTGATTGCTAGTTTATTGTATTGTTACAATGGTTCAGATGGCGCTAATTCAACTGTTGTCTAATTATGCTATTACTAATTGAAAGCAACATAAATAAACTCATTTGTCTCTATTACTTTATTAATCGTTCACAATGGCATGTATCATTTTCGTAAACTTAATCAAAAGATTTAGGTGCAAAAGTTCTCATGTTTTGTGTTAGCATATATATTCGTCTTCTATTGACAGCTCAATTAATATCAATTAAAATAAATAAATAATTTCACATTTAGAGTCTACCCACTCAGTAACTAAACTGATTTGCAGTGGGGGCCTTTAATTTAAAGTGACTAAACCAACCCTGTAGGCTTCGAACACCATCGACGAGTGAGCGATAACCAATCAAAGATCGATATTTCAAATGCGAAACATATGAATCAGTGATTGGAGAGTGCGAACACCTGCGGAAAAATGCCAGAATCAACAAGGCCGATTCAGAACAACTTTGAATTTATTGAGTGCTTCGTTGCTAGGACGGCTCCAAAGTCACCGTTTACTTATTCCTAAGCTAAGAAGTAATGGAATTGAATCCACATTAGAAGTAAAAAAACTTTTGCCTGAAGCGGGATTTGAACCCGGGACCATCTGCATTGGAAGCAGGGATGCTAACCACTGGACTTTGTGGCAAATTCGTGACGTCACGTGAATACTCCCTATACTGTAAGACACGTAAAACACCACCTTATTATTTCTTTTACTTCTAATCCCAGGCGTCAATACCTTTGAAAACATATCCCGGTTAAAATTTACAAGTCTGAGATACCCCTATCAATTTTTGGCAACACCAGGTATACCTTACTTTCTAGAGAGGTGGATGCGCCATATTTCTGGTTATAAGTTGCATTTTCTAATCATAACTTTCTGAAAGTTTGGAGAAAATCTGCGAAAACAATAAAAATGTAAATAAAGCTACTCCTCGAATCATAAAGATGAAACTAGCTTTTAATGTTAATGCGAAAGTTTGCTATGAGTATAATGTGTTTTGCGTCTCTGCAATATCATTCTTGCAGTCCAGTTGCTGTAACTCTATAGTGATGAGCTCTCGATCTAGAGCTTGCCCGTTATCGATCGACATTATATGCTCGTGGGTCTCGATCAAGATCGATGTCGAAAATCGACCAATATCTTACCCAACTTAGTGGGAGGGAAGTTATTAGTCTATTCGCGGTGCTGAAGTTTTTGGGTTCAAATGCCGTCCTTACAGGTTTTACTCTACTATCTACCATAGGAAACAATGAACGGACAGCTTATTTCAGCCAAACTCTGCTTTCGTATAATAAAAGTAGATAAAAAAAATGTTTTTTTTTTTTAAATACCAACATTAGTTACAACGCATAGCAACACTAATGGTACGTCTACAGCTACGCGTTGCGAGCAAAGCAAAGGCGCGAGCTCCAATCAGTGGCCGAGTTTGCGTGAAACTATTAACTTCTTTGCATGAAACTCGGCCGCTGATTGGAGCTCGCGCCCTCGCTTCGCTCGCAACGCGTAGCTGTAAACGTACCATAAAGGGTAACGCAGTGATATTTCGTTACCTACGCAAATGTTTTTACTAATTGCATCATCTTGTTGCACAAAGGAATCGTGATGTTCAATTAGCAAGCAAACTGATAAAATAATGATGCAATGAACACGAAGTAAGAAAGTAGAAAAAAAGAAGCAAAGATACATGGACGTTTAAACTCTAAGCTGTACTTACTTTATGTTTTTTAGTTTCACTAACTATTCTGTTAGTTATGAAACGCTTTGAAAGGGCAGAGTGCACAAAGAGATGTTTTAATAACAGCAATCTAACTAAAGTCTGAAAGGCCGAGTGAAATAAAAAACAATTATAACATTATTAAAAAACATATTTTTACGAAACGCTTTTACGTGATTATCATGTAATATACTAAAATAGAAATTTACTTGATTTAAATATTCTTTTTCAAGTCTCATAACTCAAAGAGTTTTCAGAAAATGTTTAATTAAGACAAAAAGTAAAAAAACATACATATTTGATATGCGCTATCTGACAAGTATTTATATTTGATATAGAACAGATGTTCCTTGATATATATATTCCTTGAAATTCACCTTGATAGAAATTAAGACGATTTAAATCATTCTTTTGCAAGTCCGAAAACTCAAAGTGTTCTCAGGGAATGTTTAATAAAGACAACAAGTAAAAACATACACATTAAATGTGCACTATCTGACACGTATTTAGATTTGGCGTGGAAAAGATATATTCCTCGTGTTAAGTTCTAGATCATACTTGTGATTCCTATTACAGTCCACAAGACCTATCACGAGATGTAAGTTCGTTGCCTATAGATGGCTTCGGTCTTTTGTATTCCAAACAATTAAGAACTCGGTCTTTGTAATCTCTAAACTTGAAATCACCCGATTTCTGGAAAAAAGAATACAGAAAAAAAATATATAATAACATGAACCTTTCTTCATTCTTTAACCTGTGTTATAACACATTTTCAAAATGTAAATGTGAAAATGTACACAGTAAAAATGAAAAAAAAAAACTGCCCACGCAGGAATCCTTCAGGATTTTGTGGGCTTCATACTATTTCTTTCCATGTACATAACTTCTATTTTAATCTGTTATCCTTATTAATTACTCTGTAGGTTACTTGCACATTATGTTAGATAGTAAGAAAAATTGTCAACAAAATCAAAACATGACGAAGAAAATCGAATTGAATTGAAATCGAATTGAAAATTCAAAATTAATTTTGATTCTTTGTTAATATTGCACTGTAGCCAATTAATAATCAGTATTGACACCATCCATCACATAGATGTTATAAAACTCTACAAAAAGTTTCTGAAACAGCTTTACTTAAATGATAATTAAATGATATGATGATACAATGATATCATTATATCGATTTAATTACATTACTGTTTCGGTAATTATGAATATTTTTTCTTTATATTTATAAAATTTGAAATCTCAAAAGAAGTGTGTTTAAGAGATAAGGGTTAACTCTGATCAAAGCATCAAGCGACCTCCCTCTTAATTATACCCTGGAGCTGCTCTCAAACGATACAACCACCACACGTACAACTTTGATCGACAAACAGGTGTTGTAGTTACTTTAATAAATATTGAATACCGTAACTTCAAACAATTTCAACTTCATACGCGTAAGTTTCGGCGTTTATGTGCCAAGAACTTTGATCAACCAATTTGCCACCATTTCCTCGTCAAAGGCTCAATTTACTATGTGTTTAACATATTCATCAAACCGACCGTATATTTGGCAACGCTGTATTCACGTGACGTCACATCGGCCATTTTAGAGGCCAAAATTTGTCTTGTGCTGTCATTAGAAGACTAATATGCTTACCACGAAAAATAGGGATTTAAGAGCGAAGGATACCTCTACGTCAAAAACCGCAGAACATTTTCATTTTTTAAAGTCGATCGATGATAACTGCACATGTAATATAAATCATTCAAATTGTATCTACTGCAAGTTGAGATTTAGCTTGTAAATATTGTAGAAGAAATATGCACCTACCGCTATTAGTTTTTTATTTATTGAGTGTTGAAATGCGTTGGAATTCCCTATGTTATACATTGTAACTGAACAAAAACCTACACTTTCAATCGTATAACTTTGCGTAGCACCTTCAAAAAGTAATATATTGTAACAAATTTTCGTCCTAAATGTAGATAACTTCATGACTAACATGAATACGTTTGGAAAAGATGATCGAACGCGATCCGTTTTCGAGATATTTGCGCTGGTGTGTCAATTTTACCTCAAATCTACTAAAATTAGAAACTATAAATATACTTTATTAATAAAAAAAATATATATAATTTCAAGACGTTCAGTATTAAATGCTACTTACATGTAATAATTCTTAAAATTCATAATTTAGAATAAAAAAAAGGATTTTTTCATGTCCATTTAATTTGAATAGTTTAGTTGTTGTATTGAATGGGTAGTTCACTTCATCGATCGACTTTAATTATCTCGAGATTGAAACACAAAATCGAAAATCTGAGAAATCATAGTGCTGTGGTTTGGTAAGCCCTACAGACTGAATGATAAATGTATCTAACATTATAATCAGTATGACTGTGATACTTATTTCCGTCGTAATTTAAGGAAATAATTTTAATTTTTTTTTTTATATCTGCTCCCTGTGTCCAACAATGAAGTCGGGTAGGGGATAGGAAATTAATCCCATCATATTCTGGCCCCTGTGTACATCGAAGCCGGCTGGCCATGCCTGACCAAGGCCGTCTAGATATATCGTTCCGCGGCCTGACGCTTCCCTCATGTTAGCTTCCTCCGGCTCCTCCTCTTCACTTTATTCTTCCTCTTATACATTTAAAATACACACATTTAAATAACTTATTTCCGTACTGATTATGATGTTAGATACCTTTATCATTCAGTATGTAGAGCTTATCAAACCACATAGCGCTATGATTTCTCAGATTTTCGATTTTATAGTTCAATCTCGAAATATAATTAAAACATGAACATTTTCCGCGGTTTTTGACAAAGAGGTATCCTTCGCTCCTCAAACCATTACCAACGAAAAACAGATCAAATGTTTCGTAGTAAACCTGCCCAAGGACAATCCATGCCCCTCTTCATGTGACTATAACCAGGTATTGCGGTATTCGGAATAGCTGGGAACGAATTTCTGAGTGCTGATAAAATGACTCCATTCCTACAATTTAGCGTTTATAAAGAACGTTTACCCGCAAATACAACCCAAAGATAGAAACACTAATGTTTTTTTAATGTACTGTCTGTAGTTGTCCGAACCGTACTTACGTGAGTAGCGGCTCGCACACGCGCCTAACATTAAGGGGGGACAACACTGAAAATCTCATTATTTAAACCAAAAAATTTCAATCTACAATTTTTTTTATTTAATTGTTTAAACTATTAAAAATCGATTCAAAACACAAAGTAAATGATATATTTCATATAAAATACTCATATCTATTGATTGATTGATTAATGGGGCTTAACGTCTCTATATTCTTGTGGATGTATGCGTTGCGTGTTTGGCCTAAAATGCGAGCAAAGACCGGTTTTGTTGCGATTTTGCAGGAAGTATTTTTCCTACACAATACACTATGGAGAAATTCATATCTTCTAAACTGGTCACCTAAATCTTATAATATTTTGTGTGTATGTTCTCCAATGCCATAAAGATAAAATGATACATGGCCAAGTTTGTATCTTTGTAAAAAGTATTTTTTTTAATTAAAACATTTTTATTTTTATTTTTTTTATAAAAATGTTAAAAGTAAAAAATGTATAGCCTCCATAAAAAACACAGGTTCAAAGTGGTGATGCATCATTTCATTGCTTGTCTGCATAACTTCAAATAACACTTTACAAAAGTTGATTATCTCAATTGGTTCTTATGTAATCGTTTTCCCGGTGTGCATTGTTGTAATAACAACAACAATGTCAATAACAATAGAAATGTAAATATTAAAAAAAAAAAAAAAATTAATAACTTTAGGTAAGTGTTTGGTGTGTTCAACAAGTTTCAGTTTAATTGTTGCCATAGAGCAGAAGTTAGGATTTTCAGTGTTGTCCCCCCTTAAACAGGATTACCAAAATTAATTTTTATTTTTTATTTCTTCTAAGTATTTTTTATGATATTTATACGATATTTTAAAGAATTACGATAAATCGGTAAACCGCGATTTATATCACCGATTAACCGATTTATCCCACCCCCTACTTCTTAGCATATGTTGAGGGGGGTGAGGGGAGTCTGTAGACTCCTTCCAAGCCACGTCAGCACACATGTTCCCAGCCAAATGAGATCCAAGATGTATAGATGCGTGGAGTTCTCCTCTATTAGATTGTAGGGGAGGGGGGGGGGATGAATAGGCATTTTGCATGCCTCGTCAGCACACATCCTATTTCTATCAAGTAATATCGTTGAGTGAGTAATATAGGGTTATATTTACACCGCTATACACTTTTGCTACTGTCTGCACGTAGTATATTTCAAGGTAGTCTCGACGTATATTATGTAAAAGTAAAATGACGCATGTGAAAAATACCAAAACTAGATCTAGTTGCATCTTATTCTCAACCTCCGATATTGTACTGATACTATATACTATAAGCTCTTCTGTTGGTAGGCGTGGTATGGGCGCACTACAAGCATGCAGTAGACAATAACAAGCAGGTAACGGCAAATACTTATAGGAAAATTCCGTTGCAATGTACCGCCTGGAGCGACCGTCTCTTCTGACAATTTAACACCTCAGATCGCTTGTTACGACGTGGCCACTATGTACTTATCTGTGTGTCAAGACTGTTTCACATAATTTGCTAGGTGATGTGTAATAGCGTTCACTCAAAATTTATCATGGTAATAACAATAATATTCTTCTTTATTTTAGCTGCATTAGCAATGGACAATAATTGTGGCCATGCATTTATTGAAATCTTGGACATGACACTACACACAACACATCCATAGATAAAATTATGAAAATTCATGACACGTGACAAGGCTGTAACGACTAATCCCTATATGGTCAGTAAAAATAACGATCTTTTAACTTCTAGACTAACGCCCGAATGCATAGCTCACACTCAAGCCCTCCTCCACTCAGTCTCTCCTCTGCCTCACATAGCCACCAATCACAGAGCGGTCCACATGGCAATACCGTTCCGTGATTGGTGGTTGGGCGAGGCTGAGGAGAGGTTCAGTTGAGAAAGACCTGAGTCTGGACTATGCATACGGACTTTGCCTCATCCAGTTTATAGTCCAGCCAATCAGAAACTAGAATATGTCTTTGCGAGAACCAAACAGATGAAAGCTACCGTTGCCGCCTGTCACTTTATGTGAGCCAAGACGGTTAGTCCTTCAGCTATTGTTATGAACCAAACTTAACATCGAAGGGACCTCTACGTCAAAAACCGCATCAAATTTTCATTTTTAAATTATATCTCAAGAATGGAGTTCGAAATGGAAAATCTTAATCGTCAACAGCGCACTAGCTGTGGTTTGGTAAGCCCTACATACATACTGAATGCTCTTAATGCATTTTACATTATAATCAGTATGGTTTTTATTTATAAATAATTTTATTACTAACTATCGATTAAATAATCGAAATAACTTCGCTAATAGTTACAATATTTCATTCTGTTTGTAGGGCTTACCAAAACACAATGCGCTGTTGACTAAGATTTTCGATTTTGTGTGCAATCTTCGTATATAACTACAACATGAAAATTAACTACAATTTTTGAAGTAGAGGTATACCCTTTGCTCTTAAGAACTGTATGGGCAAGGAGGTTACAAGACGGTAATAATGGCACTTACTTGAAGAAATAGGTCCCATTGCGGTACCCGAAGAACGGCACGGTATAGGTCAGCATCCAGATGTTGCCACCTCCGCAGTCGTAATAGGGTTTACTCCACTTTCCGTCGTCGTAGGTCACACTTAGGATCTCGTCCGGCACGCGTTGAGTGTGAGCGGTCTCGTTCCAGGTGTAGGTGTTGTAACCTAGAGTAACAGACAAACAGGCAGGGGTAAGTGTCGGTACTGGTATAGGTGTTGTAGCCTAGAGTAACAGACAAACAGGCATGGGTTAGTGTCGGTACTGGTGTAGGTGTTGTAACCTAGAGTAACAGACAAACAGGCAGGGGTAAGTGTTGATGCATGGTGTAAGTGTTGCAGTCTGGAGTAACAGACAAACAGGCAGGGGTAAGTGTCGATGCTGGGGTAGGTGTTGTAACTTGGAGTAACAGACAAACAGGCAGGGGTAAGTGTCGATGCTGATGTTAGTGTTGTAGCCTGGAGTAACAGACAAACAGGCAGGGATAAGAGTGATGCTGGTGTAAGTGTTGTAACCTGGAGTAACAGACAAACAGGCATGAGTGAGTGTGATGCTGGTGTAGGTCTTGAAGTCTGGAGTAACAGACAAGTATGTAGGTGTTGTAACCTGGAGTAACAGACAAACAGACAGGGGTAAGTGTCGATGTATGGTGTAAGTGTTGTAGTCTAGAGTAATAGACAAACAGGCAGGGGTAAGTGTGATGCTGGTGTAGGTGTTGTAACCTGGAGTAACAGACAAACAGGCAGGGTAAGTGTCGATGCTGGGGTAGGTGTTGTAACCTGGAGTAACAGACAAACAGGCAGGAATAAGTGTCGATGCTGGGGTGGGTGTTGTAGCCTGGAGTAACAGACAAACAGGCAGGGTAAGTGTCGGTACTGGTGTAGGTGTTGTAGTCTGGAGTAACAGACAAACAGGCATGGGTTAGTGTAATGCTGAGGTAGGTGTTGTAACCTGGAGTAAAAGACAAACAGGCAGGGGTAAGTGTCGATGCTGGTGTAAGGGTTGTAGTCTGGAGTAGCAGACAAATATGTAGGTGTTGTAACCTAGAGTAAGAAAGTAACGTATCCAAGAGGAGGGGGGGGGGGGACAGAACCCCCCCTTTCGCAAAGGAAAAGTAGAAATTGGATTGGATTGAAAAAAAAATGGAAATATAGATATAGTATTGTTGTATTAAATACCGAAGAAAGTTTTGTTAAAAATACGCGCATCGATCTCTTATTATATTTCTATCTATTAACACCTTAGTTCTTGTTGCTCTTTGAAGCTTTTTTCCTTTCTTATGCCGATATTACACGGCTAAATACTTTCGTCAAACTTATTGAATTCAAGAACAAAAGCGAATCAAAGACAGTTTGGCAAAAACTGCAACAATATAGCTTCTATTAATTGATGCTTGTTTGTCTTTGAATTCAATAAGTTTGACGAAAGTATTGAACCGTGTAATGTGAGTATTAAAGAGAAAATTGTTGTCAGAAATTTTGTAATTTTAGTTCAGTTTGCCGCCGTAAAACGCACAGATTTGCACCAAAATTACCTTGACTAGAAAATTGGCCCGGACCCCCATTTATTCTTTGTTCCACTCTCTATAATATAAGTTAAACCCCTTCCTTTTCAAAATCTGGGATACGCCACTGCACCCCTCAGTGAGCGTCGTTCAATCTCTTCTTGGGTCCTTCAAAGACTCCGGACATCACAAGAAATACCTCCATAGTTACTTTAGACAGGCGAGATTTCTGTAATCTCATGCACAGAACAAGAGAGTTTTGTTGGAAGGGAAATTATCTGTTTTTACTTTCTTGCGTCTTCTTCTTTCCTAATGAGACTTTTAAGCCGTCGAGGCTCTTTTTGAAAAGACGATATGATCAAAGGGAAATGTTATAAATGTTTGCACTCGGAAAGATTTTGACAACAGTGATGTGGCATCACATTTTTTTCGAGTAAAAAATCAATGGTTTAACACAAACAATGAAAAAAAATATTTTCTTTTGTGCGTTTGAATATTATTTTCACCGAAAATGAACTTTTGGAATGTAAAACAAGCATCACTTGCTCTGGAAAACGTCGTGACTAAATTATTGACGTATCAAATAACAAATAAAATACACGTTTCAAAGTTTATACATAATATACAAGTTGTTTGTTTGTCTTTTGGTTTATTTATTGATGTTTTACAAAGGTATACATACTATTACATAATATACACGGTACTCTTTATTTTTATGGATATGCTCCTATAATAATAATCAGTGTATATATTATTTTCAAAGGAAAACATGGTGATGAATAAATTCTGCAAGGAAAATTTTAGGAAATTCCCCATCAGTTGAAAAGAAAAAATTTCGTTTAGAAGTGATACGTTTACGTCGAAGCAACTTTACACCAAACGGTGTGAATACTTTTAAAATGTCGCGTATAATCTTAATAAAAACAGCAGCCAAAATTATCTTTGAAACGATGCTCGGAACACATTTACAGTAAAATCTTTTTCTGTAAAGCCTTATATAAAATAAAGGCGATTGTTTTAATGAAACTCTCTCCACGTGCTTAATTATCCATTCTTGTGGCATAGTTTAAAAATGAAAATTTTGTGCGGTTGCCACAGACAATTTTCATTATATAATTATATCTCAAGATTGCCACAATAAATCGAAAATCTAAATCAACAGCGCACTGTCTGTGTTTTGGTAAGCCCTACATACTGAATGAAATATAACCATAAGCGTAGTCATTTTGATTATTAATTCGATAATTAAAATAAAATTAATGATATATACAAAAAAAACAATGTAATACACAATTTATGACATTCAGTATGTATAACTTACTAAACCACAGTGCGCTGTTGATTCAGATTTTTGATGTCGAAGTCCATTCTTGTGATATAATTTAAAAATGAAAATTGTGTGCGGTTCTCTACGTATATAGAGGTACTCTTCGCTCTTAAAGGGGATGAGAGGAGAGGAGAGGAGAGGGGGCGGGGCTTGTTTTAATAATGCCCCCCGGCGTCGTGGAATTGAAACACATCTCTCCACTTCAGATGTTCTTCCCTTGAGCATCCATTATCTCTACGTTATTTCAAGAATATGACTAACTCTAGAGGTAAAAGAATAAACATGAATAATATGAGAACTTAGGACATATGAAAGGATGCAAAAACGTCTTAAAAGTAAAGAAAGTGTGTCAGGACAGAATGGAAGTGTCTAGACCGTCTGGACGTGAGAACATGAGTCCCTGAGTGGCTATATAGAAATACTGCAAGGTATACTGGCTACGCCGTAAGAAGCAAGATGTCCTCTTTAAAATTCTGAGAAGAGACGGTCGCTCCACACGGTCTATTTCAACGGTATTCACCTCAAGATTTCCCAATATAGTCGTCGTACAACATCTTTGGTAATGCTTCCGTCACGGGTGGGTGAGTGGCAGCCAACCAGCGGCCGTGGCTAATTCAATTACCTGCTCGGGTTGGCCGAGACCGTAAACACGTCATTGATTGATGACGAAAACATTACCGAAGTTGTTGTAAGAGAACTATACCTGCATTGTTATTCTCCACCGCATTGACTGCACTGACCGTGAATGGAATGCGACCCCACCACGTCTGACAACAGGCAAGCGATATTATCACTACAATACCTGAGGAAGGAGAAGGGGATATAACAAGATTTAAGTTGGTAGTTGTCACACGCGTCACTACCATATTACATAATCCGTGACGACAACACCATGCAAGTTAATTTGACGTGACCATAGGCTGTTGGTCATGTTGGAGAATGCATCTACACAACAAACTCATTCTTACCACTTTGAATATGTATGCTCAGTGCATTCCCAGTCCACATTTGTGTCATCATAGTACTTTCAAATTAATAGTAAAATGTCTCCAAGAACAATTCGTACAGAAAATAATACTGCTCGTGGCAGTGTTAAGAAGACAGTGTGCCACGGGTGTGCTTATGGTGTGCCGCAAGACTTTTAACAACATTTTAAACAATATTTGTCCTTGCTTGAGTTTCAAAATACCAAATATTTGGCTGCTCTAGTTTCAATTTGTTTCTAAAATTTGCATGACTGTATTTTAAAGTCGATAGTTCATTTGTTGTCTTTCATTTTATCGCTTCCTTTATTGCACAAAGAGCAAATGTAGATCATGATCATGTTGTCTTTATTTCCAGATATTTCTTCCTTTCTTTTTTTTTATTTATGAACTTTATTTCCTAACCTGATAAGTTATAAAACTGATTTATAAAAAACGACAATAAAAAAAGCTATACAATTCACAACGGAACAAGAATAAAAAAATCTAGCCATGGCCATCATTGTAATTTAATGTTTACTGTCATTTTATTTTTATCAGCTTTGATGTGTCAACACAATCATTGCAATCAATTTCCAGGTATATTGCCACATTGTCCTAGTCATTGTCATTATTAAGAGTTTAGACAGTACTCGTATATTAGTTTACAATACATATATTAACTATTTGAAATCATTTAATTTTCAACGAGTTAAGGATCGTCCATATAGTTTTACCAAATGACCTAACACATGTTTTGGGCATCTACGTTCGTAGCTTTATTACATTACCGTAGAATATTGCAGTGCAGTGACGTACACAGAGTGGAGGGGGGGGGGGGGGGGTGAAGGGGGTGGGGACGGCTGTGCGGCCCGAAATCCCAGCTTTAATTATACTCTGCAAATGATCTTAATTTACGCAAAAAATTAAGTACATTTACATTCTAATTTCTCTATTTGCTTAGTCGGGAAACACTCCGGTATAGGTGCGATTGTATAAGTTGTAAGAATAAAGTAATTTTGCATAATATTGAGTGTTGACATTTTTTTTTTAAATCGTATTTGGCGCCGTTGTAACACGTATCGCGTTAAGCAAAGTACTTATTTTTCTAAAACACGTTAAAACCACTTAAAAATACGGATATTAAAAATAATGCCTGCAGCGCTGTGGTGGGGGAGATCCCCCCCATTGTGTAGTTTGTTGAGCACGTTTTTACATCTTCCTCCGAAATATATGCCGGCGTACGCCACTGTTGGTAGGTAAGAGTGGCAATACGGATTATTGGTTTCAGTTCCGACCGTGCCACTAATTACGTTTCCTTTGAGAGCAAATACTTGCAGGGTTCCTATAATCCCGCTTAGTTCCCGCTAGGCACGTCTGCTGTGGGTGCATTCCATAATTCGATGCCAGCACGCTGAAGCAGCAGTCTGAAATTAGCAGCAAACGCTACTCGGAAACTTGCTTGTTGATTGAATAACACAACAACGCCCAATAATGATATACAAGCGTAGGCTTCTTTAGGACGCTGATCTAAAGCATTGTTAAATAAATCATAATTTAACATTTTAGACATGCTACCCAGTGTTATAATTTTATTGTGAATACAGTCATGACACGGATGTAGGCATTGTTTTACTATTTTAATCTGCAAATATGCCACAACTAAGACAAGTGAAGAGGTTGTGTATTTCTGATATTCCAGACACATTTTATTCCTTTCTTTTATAACATAAACTCATGATCTACTTACATAAGAATAAAGAACAGATTTTTCAGAGATTTAATGAAATTATATTAGTCGATCACAGCTTGTTTTTAAAAAGGCACCGAGATTGGCCACTGATGGCGCTAGTGAACACGAAGGAAGCGCTCAAAGTGGCAAAGTAGCGCAACAACCTGCAGAAGCAGCGTCGTTCTTCCTATTCCGATAAAGGCAAATAGTGACAATTGTTTAATTAAATACGGCTTTCAAAATTTGTGTTCAGATTATAGATCCCATCAGTAAATCTTAAAAAGGCAAGCCACCATTTTAATCAGGACACGTTTTAGACGTACAAACAACAAATAACACACAACAATTACAAACAAAACTAGACAATAAAAGCCAAAACAAAAACACAAAACAAAACAACAAAACAAAATAAATACACATCAACAATAAAAATCAAAACAAACACCAAACTAAAAACAAGATATATCACAATGATATCCAGCACTATTTTCAACCGCGGAAAGAAATCTTCAGCAGTTTGTTGCTGAATTTGGCCACATATAGCGCTGTGTGTACTAACACACGGTGCCTTAAATTACTTTAACAGTGTATTACTCAACTTTTCAACAATGTTAAAGCACGAACTTTAACAATTTTACTGCTTATAAGTCGTGTAGTATTGAGGTAGTAGAAGCGTAGATGTTTTAGCATTACGTAATAAAGAATAAAAATGGTATTGTAGGACTTTTATGTCAATTAATTGACCTCAAAGTTATTTGTTATGTGGCAACGGAACATGATGTAGTGATATTCTGTTAGAATGGTGAAACTCTCTTTTTCTAGTTTGTAGCGTTTGTAGTGTTTTGAATGGAGGAGTTGGTAAAGTTAATGTTTTGCTTAAAGTTAGGTTCTCTTGCAGTAGCATATTGAAATGAGAACCAGTGTATGAGGCCGTCTTATGGTGTGAGATAAGAGGAAGTTGATAAATTGGTGGAGGTGCCGGGTACAAATAACCCGTGGAAAATTTTAGTATGATCAATTGTTTCACATAACTATCTAGTATTGTGTACATATATTTCGTTATGTAGCTCATTATAAAAATATTACATGAAAAAATATATTTTTTTAAAACAACGCTTGTATTTAAATGCACTTAAAAGTAAAAAAACAAATACGTCTGTGTAAAACATTTCAGCTTGATCGGACATTTAGAAGTAGGTGGAATATCGATTCAAAGATTCATCTTTTTCCATGTAAAACAATAATTAATTAACTATGATAAATTAATTGACAATTTAGTAAATATGACAGTTGATCTGTGTATTGTCATCAGGAATACGTATGTGTAAAAAGTTTCAGCTTGATCGGACATCTAGAAGTAGGTGGAATATCGATTCAAAGATTCCGTCCAGACAAACAAGGCAGGAAGTGTTGTAAAATAATATATAGTTTTTCGGTTGAGTTAAGAAACTAACAAAAAATCATGTGTTCCCTCCTATGAGAAATAATTAAATATATGTGTACAAAAATTCCTATCCAAAAGAGGATGACATTTTGCGTTCTCTGGATGCGAATATGTTTTATTGTTCGTTTGAAACAACGAACTAGAGTCATAGGCTGGCTATGAATTCCAGCTTGAGTCTTTCTCTCTGGCTTTTGAAATGAACAATTTTAAATACATTGGATAGTAAGAGACATGTAAAGTAATTTCGGTCGTTTTTAGTAAAGAAATAGTTAGTGTAGGTCCACGGTCCATGTACATGCACCATTTTAAACGAATAATTTAGAATTTCTGGTCAATAAGCTTTCTTTGTAGGTTCTTCTTAAACTTTCAATAATAAATACATTACCATAGAATGTAAACTAGGAGGAAGGTATTATAAAGAGAACTTACTATTCTCCTAATTAATGATAATAACTACTTAAGATGTAGCTGAAATATTGTATTTTTGAAGTCAGCCTCTTGGAATTTTGCATTAAAAGGTAACTTGAGTTTAAATAATGAATATGAACTTGCTTTGAGAATTCTTAGCTAATTTGTAGATAAAAAGTTATACTTTAAAAGCTTCCACAATTAAAATTTTAAGAATATACACATTTACTAATACTGTCACGGGACAGAAAGACGTCTATTTCTAAAATGTCAGCCAAGAAGAGGTTATTTCGGTTTCGCTACAGCGAGCTACGTTGTCTCCTTCAAGAACAACAGCACAATATTTACATTGCGTGTACTTCATTCTGTCGTGAACAAGTGACAACTCGACAGGCGACGAGCATTATCTTCAAACAGACTTATTTAAGAACCACTTGCTTTGATAAATGTTTGTGACATTTCTTATCCGTCTTATTTGTAAAGTGATTTCTTTTCGAAATACGCTACCTCAGAAATTGATGTAAGCATTCAACCAAATAGATTCAACAAATTCGGTGGAATTTTCCATTGTAGGCCTAATGGACTAATGGACCAGTGGACAAGGCCTAATGGACCAACTAGCTACATTTGTCCCAGCTTTCAAATACACCTAATTGACTTCTCACTGATTTTAAAAGTTGGTTCACAATTTTCTTTTTTAGCCATTTTTTCGGCTTCTTTACCATAACTGGCATGACTTTGAAAGTCGTTCAAAATAGATATGTGTCAAAATTAGACAAAATACGGATATTTTCAAATGTCCCGGAAATTTGATAAATAATAGTAATTTTGGGGTTGAACTTAAAAATTCAAAAAAATGTGATAATGATTCAAAAAATATAATTTTTAATTGGTTTGTCACAAACAAATTTCACTTCAAAATTTTGAGATTACTCACAATCAAAAATTAAAAAAAAAAGCTTGAAAATTAAGATTTTTAAATACGAAATTTTTTCTACAGAGAAAAAAAAATTTTATATTTAAAACTTGAATTTGAATAAACCCACGGAATTAATTCAACACTTAATGGGTTATTAGCATCACTACAAATAAAGATATTATTATTAATGAACTATTTTACAAGACCACGTCTACACACCATGAAAAACAGAAAATTACAATAAACCGTATAATGAGCATGAACTTATGTTTTTATTTTTAAGTGCAAAGGTTACTCTCCGAACCGCATCTTATTAAACGATACACAATATTTAAAAGGCGATAAGCTAACATGTTGTGGTTCGTAAGAAAAAAACACTGGTTTCAAAATAGGTTTATCTTTACGAGTACATTAGGTTTTTTTAAATTAATTTATCATTGCCAATAACAATCCCATTCACCAACAAATTCAAATACTCGAAATCACTGAGCCATCATAAGACGGCTAATTATTTTTTGATTGTACTAAGTGTCTATATACAAACCTATTTCCTATTGCCAATTACCTATTTGAATTATCCCTAGGACACTAGGACAATAAAAGACTTAAGCCCGGTATTATGAAATGTTTATAAGGATATTAACTTGTTTTCATCATGGCAACGTAAAACTCATCTTTATTTCATAATGGGCAGAATAATCTATCATGCTCACATTTTGGGTGATTAACGTAAACGTGACTGGACCGATAAATGATAATAAAAATTAAATGAAAATGCAATGATAATGAAAGATGCGCAATGACTGTGAAAATCTCACTAAAAATGACCAGCCCGGGTGGTCCGGGACACGAAAAATACAGAGTTTGAAATCGGGACAATACAGATATTTTGGGACGTATGGCAACCCTAGCCTACCGATGTAGGGTTTTTACATTCTATCTTCTATGTCAAAACCTCATTGTTATATGCTATAAAACCAGACTTCACACGTTTTAATTATTTATTTATTGTTTTATTTTTTATTTTACCTTCATCTAAAAATATATTGTGTATCGTATTTCTGTGTATTTCGTTTACTGTTATTCATATAAGATTTTCCTTCTAAGAAAAATAAGAGAAATATGAGAAGAGCACAGAAACGAAATTCTCTTGTCATGTTTTTCAAAGTTCAATTGAGTTACTGAAAGAATGACCGAAACGAAAAGTTAGAAATAAAATAATAGAAATGCGAGATTTCTTTTTCTCGTCCAAAATTTGAGAATACGTTTTTTGTTCACAAAGTTTTCCTATACAAGGTGATATATCGTAAAACAACACATTTTTGCATACAATATTTGAGCAGTTGCGTTCTTTTGTAAAGTTTAAAATATCGTTGGGTACGGTTGGTTTGGAAATCAATTTCCTTTTGGACTTTGGTTCACATGGGAGAATGGCATTATCTTTAACAAAGTTCAGTCCTCTAATAACGACTTTAGATATCAGCAAATAAGTCGATTCTACGACTTTGACTTGAGCTAGTTAGAAGTGGTTTGCTTACATTTCACAATCTCGGTATTTACAACATGACGGTACAGAAAATAAAAGAAAAATTTGGGATCTTCGAGTTATACTAACTGGAAGACATGAACTTATGATTATATAACTAATTACTTTATTTATCTCAACCATATCGTATGTTAACTTTATATCGTTGATTTATTTGCGAACATAATCTTTAGATAAACACAATTATATTATATTAGTAGTATTACTTTACTTATTTATTGTATGTTTTATATTTATTTAAAAAAAAAGAAATACAAAAATTCGTATTTATAGATTCTACCCACTCAGTAATAAGACTGATTTTAGTGATGGATAGGCTTTTGTCGGGGTTAATGTTAACAAAATATGACTCCAATTAAGACTTTATGGGGTTATTCCGCCGTGTCGGTCACACACTCACCTGGCTCAATGTTGACGCGTTTCTAGACGACTTAGTCGTTCTGACGAAGGAAGTCAGTGTGGTCTTGAAACCCGTCAACATTATAAGTTAGTTGAGTGGGACTAGGGAAATAACCCAAAAGTGTTCAATGTTTACAAATTTATATTTTTTAAATATAAACACACACACCACAAGCAGTAACCATGCGGTCACGGTCGGTTACTTAACTCGACCAGTAAAACCCTACGGCAGCGCGTTCAAGTGTGAAAACTTGTCCCTACTGGCGGTGAAACAGCCTTAAATGTTTTTAATACTGAAACAAATATGCTTGTGCCTCCAACATTCTAACATTTGTCCACTCTACGTATGACACTTGCGCAGAAAATACACGGTGATGATAAATAATATTTATTCCAAAAAAAGTCTCAAATTCAAGAAGGATGAGAAAGAATTGAAAAACATTTTAACGTATGATTATAATCATCAACTGACAGAAGTAGGCTAAATAAATAAATAAATAAATAAATTCACATTTAGAGTCTACCCACTCAGTAATTAAACCGGTACTAGGCTTCCCTCCTACTTCCTCATTATCATCCATCACTCATCAGGCTAAAGAGAGCATGTGCCCTACACTGGCCTTAATTATAATAAAGCACAGTAAAGTAGCTTATACGGCTAATGTATTTTAATTATATACGGGTTGGCGAATGAATTCACAATTTGCAAAATGTACTGATATAATAACCTTGCTCATAGCCCGCGCATAGTGCAGTATTTTATCCGAAAAAGTAAATAAAAACAGTCTCTCATGGCCTAATCTTTATCACGTGAATCCAGATGTAATTGATAGTTTGGGAAATTGTTATCATATTATAAAATTGGTTGGTAACAAGTGTATAAAAGTTGATTGTAGAATAGAATCGTATAGCTAACGTTATTAAGAAATAATATTTCTACGAAAGGTTTTTGAAAACAGTCTGCAATTTTACAAATAAATCCAATATATATCCTAGGATTTGTATCTGTTGGTGTAAACATAATGTTAATAGAAGCGTAGACGTACGCACGTACAAGAAATAGCGTCAGAAGCTCAGACAGAAGATGGGCTACTGTATAGACGGTGTTAACCTTGTCTAGTCTTTTCTTTTAGGCCCCTGGGAAATACGGTGATACAACATGAAATACGAAACGATGCATCGTCTAGCTAGACCACCCGCAGAATCCACGACACTTTGGTGACTTTTCCAGAATCAACCCTATATTCCACGTGTACTTGATGTCACTTTTTTGTTTCAAGACACGCGATTATAAATGTGTTATCTATTAAATTAAAAGCTTTATTTTGTTTAAGTTTATAAAATACGTAAAAAATGAAACTGATGTATGTAGTATGAAGTGTAAGAAATTGAAGTGCTCATATGAACCAGAATTTCAAAACAGCTATTTTTTCAACGACTTTTGTAATATGCGATTACGAAGAAGTCAAGTCAATTGATAACATGATTGTTTTTAATTACTTCTTTTCCATTATGTTTACAAGAGTTCTGAAGTATTTATCCATATATTGACACCAACCCTCCTTTAAGGTTGGAATTCATAGTCGGCCCCTACACCTAGGGGCACCCATTGTTGCTATGGATTTGTTTTGTTTATGGGAAATAACATGCAAACAACTGTTACCTTGGTAACAATGGGCGCCCCTAGGTGTAGGGGCCGACTATGAATTCCAACCTAAGTGTTACTTGATCAATTTAAAAGTAGGCTGCCGAATTGTTATTAATTTGGATTGCTTCTGTAACTGTTTGGAATCCTAGTGTTTGGCAAACACAAACACATGTACTTTATTTGTCAAAAGCGACTTAAAGCAAGACGAATATATATTTACACAGGAGCGCAAACAAACTATCTTGATATGTACCTCTATTTTATGATAGAGTTTATATAGATGTTAATAAATATTTATGGTCTTATTTCAAATATTTCTAAGACTGAGAGTATCTTTGAAAACTCTTGACTCATACGTCATTATAATAGCAGATATTGAATGAACAGTTCACGAATAAGATTCAGGTGTACAATTGCACTAAATACTATATCAGAACATAAGTTCTACAATAGTGTTTCCGTCATCTCATACAAGTAGCTGTATCACACATTCGTTGCTTATTAGAAGTAAAGTAACTCAATTCTATCGTTTTATAGGCAGTCCGTAAACTGTGGACGGGGTTTTAAGAATTACTGTAAAACTCTGATGTTTCGTGTGAGAGAGAAAAACAATTTAACAATTTATTGTCAGCTGTCCAACGTGCATCGGGTGATCACAATTGTATCCAGCACGCTTAAGATAATTACAAATTATTGTGACATTTAACATAACCAAGTATGATGTTCGACACATTGGTGGTTGTTACTTGAAGGCAGAAAGAAATTCAGATTTTCTTTCGTAAGAAAATTAATATTGTCACATATTTTTTAAACCTTACTAACGTGCCTAATAATTCCATTTAGTTACAATAGTTCGTCATAAGAGACAGTGAAATACAAGAAAAACGAAGCAGCTGGTTATCATGAGGCATAGACAGATAATGTTCCATCGCTGACTCTTCCAAGACACAAATATAATATAATGCTTCTAGCTTCGACAATGCATGAGTAGAAACGAAAGCGAACCCGAGTCGGTTTAGGTTGAAATTGGGTTGAGGGTTACTCTAATAAATTACCGATAAGCCTTCGTGATCTCCGCTGGGACACCCATCCTAACAATCTATTGTCCGTCTTATCTCATCCAGCTGGCCAAATACTGACGAGGATAAAAGGAATTTTAATATCAAGTAATCCGTTAATCCGTCCAATTTACTGCTAAGCTCCCTTTAATAACATTAAAGTTAGGTAATAACCTCTGCGTCAGCTACGCTGTGCAAATATTACATGATCTTTCTTTGTTACCATTTATATACACACAAAGTACATCATCAAAGCTCGTACGGATACGGTTCCCAATTCTACAAAGTAGTCAAATTAGGTTGTGCTGAAACCTAATGAAAGTAAAGGTTAAAAATTCTTGCAATCAGATTCACCGCCATTTTCTTTTAATCATCTCAAAACTCTAGAAAAACGGTGCGTTCGATCCATATTGTAAGAAGTGTAGGCAAGAGACTCGAATGTGACGTATAGGTGCGTCAGCATGCGTACCTTGAAATCGATATCGCCATTGGCTTACACCACAGTTACAAGAAATAAAGTTTCCAAAACAAGGTATAGCGGACAATATGAAATATGCATAATATCAAAGTAAATGTTCGTACCGTTACGAATACGTTAATTTTAACGTGATCCGATAAGTATGTAGATAGAAATCAGAACTTCACAGTTAGACTGACTGTGGCGAACGGGTGAAATGTGACCTCGTCGCTCCGCACCTGTCATCACGTTCTCACTGCTCAACAGAGCGTTTTACTATTGTGTGAACTATTCCACACTGCAACATTACGATTATAGGTTCGAAGGTTTAAGTAGAAACGGTGTAGTTTGATTCAAACACACATATTGAATACATACAAACAATTGCTTTGTAGTTTTCTTCTATCGACACCTCACTACCCAGTAAAGGCGACCTATACACAAAACTAATAACACCAATGTTTGGTTTGAATGCTCTAGCACTCTCAACTCTATATGATACGGCAACACTGTATACAGATGCAGCCTACCGGCATGTTTCAACATTCAAACAATGATATTAGATTCAAGAAACCAATTACGAAGACTATGTGGATGCTAAGCGTCTTTTTACTTAAGAAATTTAATCAGGAGAATGATTTCTTTCGCCCATAGATTGCAAAACCAGTGGAAAAACACTTCATTCAAGTCGTTCTACAGGGGACCAAACGTTCCATTTCACAGTTGAATTCAATAACTTAGGATTGTCTGAACGTAAATGTTTGATGAAAAGTTGGGTAAAATTGATTCAGTTCATCTTTAGTTCATGACGGACATATGGTTGGGGCGCAGTTCTAGGCGTAAACCTAACGTGGGTTCGAAACCCCCATAATGCATATATGTATCTTGATACGTCCTTCATGTCCCTCCTCATTGCCTCGAATAGCGAGGTTGCAATAATATATTCGTAGGAGCAAAGGTTCCCTTACGGCCAAAACCACTCAAAATTTTCACTTTTAAATTATACCTCGAGAATGGACTTCAAAATCGAAAATCTGGATCAATTGTGCACTGTAGTTTGGTAAGCCCTATACATACTGATTGCTCTAAATGTGTCTTACATTATTGAAATCAGTATTTTTTTTTATTTCTAATTAATTCTATTAGTAATTATCGATTAAATAGTCAAAATAACTATGCAAGTGATTATAATATTTCATTCAGTTTGTAGGGTTTACCAAAACACAGTGCGCTGTTGAATCAGATTTTCGATATTGAGTAGCTTTCTCGAGATGTAGTTTAAAAATGAAACCTTTCTGCGGTTTTTGACGTAGAGGTACACTTCGCTCTTAAAACAAAAATATCATCACATTGCTTTGTTTGTATCTCATTCCAAACCGACAAAAGGGAGAAAAGTAGGAGGTTTTTTTGAATCTGTGGAAAAGCAAACGCCGCAAACAGGTTATTTCCCCGGTGTGACAGTTGTGACGGGCATCCTCTCAGTATGACAGCCGAGAGGAAATTAGATGCGATATTTCATTTTCTCTTTGACACTCGACGAAAAGGAAGTTACTCTGACCACGAATTCAGTAAAATCTCATATCCGAGTAAGTCAAAGATAAAGGAAAGTTGTGAGAAGATATCGTGAAAGGACAGGAGCTGTCGTTGTCAGCACTTTATCGGGCTTTTGCCGTCTTTATACTCAATTCAATCCTTTCATTACGACAGATTCCGAAGGTCAGACAATCTGGTATGTCACCAGTAGCATCCTGCCACGTCTGCACGAAACAGGTTTGCCACCTTAGCACATTTGGAGGAAAAAGTATTTTAAAAAAACAATTACGTTTTAGCGGCCATGTTGTCGAACTATTTCGAAAACAAAATGGAGTGAATTATGTGATTAAAGATACGGAATTAGTTTCTAAAATGAAAAGGAAATTACGTGCAGACTGCAGTTGTCATGATTCGTAAACAAAAATTCAAACAGTATACAAAGCGACCCATCTACACAAAAAATATTTAATAAAAAAATTTAATATTAATCAGTTACTAGTAAATATAAATATTAAAAATTAATATTAATATTAATATTAATATTTCATTAAAAGTAATATTAATTAATGTTAATAAGTATTAATATTTTTATTATTAATTTTAATTAATAACATAAATTAATAAAATAAAATTAATAATATTTATAATTACTATTTATAGGTATGTATTATTAATAAGAATTAAAAAGCTTTGAGTTTGTGAAGTTTAAACAGTTGAGACTCGCCGTTCCTCTTAACATGCAACATAATTAGTAATTACCTACCATGACACGAGATACAGATCAAATAATACTTCATCATCATTGAGAGTGAAACAACTCTGAAATTAAAACGTTTCAACTTTGTCCTGAATCGCTCATTTAATCAAAACATTCTACTTATGCGAGTGATTACTTGCCGACTAAGTGACGAACTATCCACTGCTTAATTGTAACTACCAGCTATCCCAGAAACTAAAGTTGCCCCATGTAAGTCGTGTCATAATTGCGAAATAGCACAGTCCAATAGAATCAAGTAAGTTTTCTACTCCTCTATATGCAACCTTCTTCTTTAAATATGGTTCATTAGTTAAAATTTACTACCCAAGGTTGGATACATCGAAATTCCTAACACACCTTGCGTGAGCCATGAGGCTTGTTTGTAATTCTACTACAGTAGAGTTCCGCGGGAGTTTACACCATGGCCACACCATTTTCCCCCCGTTTCGGACACCCATAGATACGTTGAAAGATAAGCTAACCTGGGAATTCTTGTTTTCCTAGAACGATCGGACCTCATCGCCTTGAAGAATGTGATGAGTGTATTCAGTCATCTGAATTCCTCGTCCTTTGCTCGAGTTTGAATGGAGATAATTGCTCGACTGGACTTTGCTATAGGGGTGTACCAAGAAAACTACTTAAAAGGTTGGTGTAAACTCCCGCGGAACCCCACTGTTACGAATGTGTGACAGAAAGCCAGGAATATGTTCATTTTTGTTGAAACCGCGTGCATGAAGTCGGTATAGATGAGAATCCGAGGTCGGTATGTGATAGTTTCGTTCGAAAAAGTATATGAACAGTAACGCTTTGAAATAAAGCGAACAACAAAAAATCGTTGGTATTTGTTCGTTTAAGCCTTCAGGGCAAATACTTGAAACTTTCCACGGGTCGACCCTCCAAAGAAGAACTCTTCTGGAATACGATACGGCTTCTGTTGTAAGTCCCATTTCCACAGTCTGGATCCATTCATTTTATTTGTTTTGCTGTAATCAGTGAAAACGTTGTTGCTAAAACCCAACTTGCGCAGATTTCCATAACGATTCTGAAGTGAAATTGAAACTTTTTCTTTTCTAGAACGGTGGCAATTTTCTTTTGCAGAGCTCTAATGAAAATATTTTCTGCCATTAATTAAGTGTCCGTTTTCTTACAAATAAACTTTATTGACCAATCTACGTTTGAAAGATGGTATCACAATCTTATCACAAGTTGGCCGTCACAAATTTAATCAAATATTTTATGAGATTCAGTGTCTGACATTTTATTGTATTTTTATGTTAAATACGTGTATTACCATCGTCAAATTAACGGAACTAAAGTTTATTAAAAAAGCAAGCAAACGAGGGTTTAGCGTGTGCAGGCTATGTACTTATGTACTCACGGGCTTATTTTAATATGTAGCTAGGAAGATCAAAGCTGTTTTGTTCCGAAAAAGAATTCAAATCATCAACCATGTAAGCTCTTTATAACTAATTCAATGGTGTAAACAACTCATGTTAGCTCGCCTTGTTTCTACAACTGTGCTGCCTGTTGAACAATATTACCACTTTGATGATTACATTACATGTTACGGCCACCCTCGGCATTAACACAGCCTACAGCTGACCACCTCACTCACACGCACACGCACACGCACACGAACTGTGGCCAAAACTTACAGATGTGAATCTCAAAAATCATTTTCCGTGATGGTTCAGGAGTAGAATTGGCCGAGCGATGGCTCTGCCATCGTAAAAGTAGACAAAACAGGTATTGGAATCCAAGACAAACAAACGTCAAAATATTTTTCCCGTGGTCGGTTATCTCAAAACGTATTTATTATCAAATAGCTTGGTGACTCACACTTTTTACCGTTACTTAACTCACTTACTGACTAACTTAGTTACTTAGTTCCTTACTTTTACTTACTAGATGCAATATTTCAGCATTGAACTTTACTTGAACGCTCTCCTGGGCGGGGCCCTTTAGAGCAGATTAAAGAATACAGAGGTAACGCGAGGGCTGGGGTAATAATACAAATTTAAAGTGGGGAGGACAGGCGGTACAATCTGCTACAATAGAGTCAGTGTGAAAAAAACCAGAAGGAAACTTAATTGGTGCTCAGTAGGAGTAAGGGGGAGCCGTCTCAGTCTAGGGCTGAACCATCTAGGACCCAGGGCCCTTACTATAGACTGGGGCGGATCACGGCACCCGTTTCTTCTTTGCACCCCGGGGATGACGATTTAGGGGGCCCTTTGGGAGCCCTCCAGAGACGAGCAGATGGTCGCTTAGTTCGCTTAGGCACCCTTCTTGGATGAACAGTGGGTCGCTTAGGTATTCTCACGGGGCGAACCCTCACAACATCTATAACTTGAGACATTTTGTGTCAAGACTTAGTCGAACTAAGTAGGTAGGACATGGTTGTATTACTTTATTTGATATATATATTCTGTTTCATTTCTTTGCTTGCGATACCGTCTAGTACATAAGTTTGGCAAGCGATTGTATTTGCGAAAATAAAAATTAAGCTACTTGTTATAAATACAATCTGAATAACTGCCCTGTGCCCTCTAACCAGGGGTGAAAGTGGGGTGGTATAAGCCGGTATGCATACCGTTACTAAAAATACCGATATTATGCCATACCGGCACTAATTTATTTGTATTTATTTTATGCTTATAGACCAATTATGTTGAACGTTTTGTTGTACTCTGTACTAATATTTGCTCATCCACTGTTTTAAGGAAGTAAATATTTCAGTTTTTGTTTTTTCCACCAGAAAAGTATTATTTTAGTACCGGTCCTCCTCAACCCACCGACCCCTTATCCACAGCCATTTAAACGTGTTCGTGACAAAACATCCTAAAAAAAATCCCTGTGGGGCAAACCTGAGGAGGGCCAACCCCCCCCCCCACTCTAGACACCATGGTTTACACGCTTTTTATACTTGACACAGCAGTAGTGCATACCGTTACTTCTTCGAGTCCACTTTAACCACTGCCTCTAACTCCTTTCTCAAGCACATGTAAGACCCCCAGTAGTCTTGCGTGGGATTTTGCATACATAACCTTTGGACTTGAATATAAATCGTTGTATCAAGAATATTACATACTGCACATTAGTCGAAATAAACAAGAAGATAAAGTGTTCGTGAATCATGTATCGCGCATAACGAAAAAGCCGCTTGGAAGCTCGCGCGAACAATTACGTTAATTTCCAAAGACATTATTCCCAAAGGTGATGTGGTTTATTTTCACAAAGAGCTGAGTAAACAGAGAGTGGAGAGCTTACGAGAGAGTGATTATATATTCCTATTGTTGGAGAGCTCTGCAACAGGGTTGTGTAGCTTACATTAGGGCAGCATGGCCTCACGGTTCATATATTCGTTGCTACAGCAAGAGAAACATGCGTGAGTGGAGCAATGTGTAACCTAACTGTGCAGATAGCAGAAATCTTCGACCTATCATCTTTTATTGTAAAGTCCGTCTGCTCATACTCATATACTGGCACATACATACATACTCATACATACCTACTCATACCTACTCATCCATACCTACTTATACATACAAACTCATACATACATACTCATACATACATACTCATATACTGGCACATACATACATACTCATATACATACTCATACATCCAAATGTATTAACTGTGAGTCTTTGACTTACTTACTGTTTTTTATTTTATTTTATTGTATTTTATTATATTGCACTTGTGGGGCAGTAGCCCCGTTGCTAATAAAGAATACTACTACAACTACTTCTACTCATAATCTGGCCACGCCGTAAGAAGCAAGGTAACCCCTTAAGTTCTGGGAAGAGACGGTCGCTCCACACGGTCTATTTAAACGGTATTCACCTCGAGATTTCCCGGTACCTGCCTTGTTATTGTCTACTGCATTGACTGCACTGACCGTGAATGGAATGCAACCCCACCACGTCTGACAACATGAGGGCGATATTATCACTACATTACTTTAGACAAGAAAACGGGATGCAGCTAGATTTAGTTTGGTAGTTGTCACACGCGTCACTTCCCTATTACATAATCCGTGACCACAACATCTTGCAAGTTAGTTTGACGAGACTATAGAAACGAAACGTTTAGAGCTACAAACATGGCCCATGTTTGTGAATTGAACCATTTTAATCGGCTTGTAAACCAAGATTTACTTGAAAAACACGGTTGCCAATTTTATAATAACGGAAGTCGTAAGAATGCCACTCTTTGAAAGAAAACAAAGTACAAGGAAATGACAACAGCGCACTAAATTTTACCTGTTGGCCCTTTAAACCCTATTTTACGGTCCATTCGACAGACATTTGTCATTAGTTCTATAGGTTTTGTTTCCACTGTGAGCGGACAAGCTTTATCTTCCTAACAAAATATGATACACGATCTTCCATTCACTATAATATAAATTTGTTTCCATTGATCTTGATTACTAAATATATTCGGTCATGAACTAATTTCTTTGTTTATCCTCGTTCTTCGTTTTTCGTTCTTTCTTCTAAAATAAATGATCGTCTATAAAACGTTATTTTGCGCTTTAGGTTTAAGATGCTAAATTGGGGAACATGTACATTTGAAAACGCTACAAAATTAATGCAAGGTTTAGAAGTGTTGTATTTAACCTTGATTAAGTACTTATAATTGAATTGATTTCAAATTCTGTAAATAATGTTCCAGGAGTGCAAGAACCCGCTAATGTTCGAGTTTTTTTTTTATGGCAAAAAGTGATATTTCTACATTTTTTCTGCAAAATGCTAAATTTAATTCATTCGAAATTTAGAAAAAATTAATTCTGTAATGACTTATCTTTATCAAATAATATATCGTAGAACACTGCCACTACAATGAAGACCAATGCATTGAACCTTAATGTTATTAAATGTCTTTACCATACGTAGGGCAATTTGCACAGTCAAAGTGTCAAGTTAAGTACAGGTTTGTTGCTATAAAATTGTTTTATAACATCATAAACAAATCATACTATACTCGACTCTGCATTCCCCCATTAGTTATAAGGGATTTGTTTCCGAAACAATAGAAAACTTACCATATGAAACGTTTTGTTTTATCAAAGTATATCAAGAAGTTTGCCGGGAGAACTTCTTTATCGACTCTGGTTTGATTATAAGGTCTGTAATTTGATATTTCATTTTGTTTACATATATTTTGTCAATTTAAAAGTTTTCTTTGTTTGATTGTTAGTGGTTTTTTGAACGTGTTAATTATATACAAAAATCGTTAAACAATCCTTGATAACTTGATAAGTATACGAAATACCCAACTGTATAGTTTACTGACTCACATTAGTGAAAAATACTCAGTTTATTTTAATTTCTACTTAGTAATATGTTCATGTTAGACATACGATAGGAAAGTCACACGCACGCACTACTTTCAGTTTCTACGAGCACTTTTATGAACTACAAATGCCATAACATTTTATGTTCTCATATAAAGAGTGTTATGCTCCATTACGATATTGTCTGCCAGCTGGGTTCCAGAACGAACCAATACCATGCAAGCGTTTGCTGCCGATTGAGAGAAAAAGGATCCGATGATCCACAACTCAACTATCACGATACATATTGAAAAATACAAAGATATATGCACGTTTGTGTTTTAAAAACAAAACGCAAAATGGTTGCTATACATTTGAGTCCACCGTTGGATCGACGTTGATAGAAATAATAGTGTGTGTTTTAATCATTTTTGTTGAAAAGATGATCGGTGGGAGGGTAAACCCTCACCACAATTGTCGGCATCTGGATCTTAATCGGGATCCGAACATCGTAAAAAAGCTAACTTAGGCCTACTACATGGTTCGCAATAAAATCGTAACGTTTTAATGAGGTAGCATGAGAAAATGTGCGAGTGCGATCCTAATCCCGATTACAATCACGATGCTTACAATTGTGGTTGATGCATGGTTTTTATATGGCGCTGTTCAGAACTTAATCGAAATGTCTCAATGATTTAGTATGAGAAACTGTACAATTGGGATCCGGATCCCGATTAAGATCAAGATTCCGACAATTGTGGTTGGGGCTTAAGAGTACTTTCAGGAAACCCGATAGGGATGGCTTAGTGCGTAGCGCATGAGGTTTTAACTAAGAAGGTCATCGGTTCGATACTTGCTACCGGCATTACTGACTGAACTAGGTTTTCCTCAGTCACATTAAGATGAATGTTCGGACTGTCTCATGGTAGGCCTACTAGCCTTTGGCCTTTTCTTTCCAACTATTCCGAATACCGCATACTTATAGTTAGTCACATGAAAGGCGGGCATGAGAATAGCTATATCCCTGAGAAGGTTTCCAAAAAAAAATATTATTGGTACTTTCAGGATGATCTGGTGTTGAAGACCAAATAATTTTCGGATGGAGTAGGCAGTTTTAATAAACGGTTTCCACCCATAATAACATCAATTCTTTGTTTTGTATGTTCTCATTCATGTGTTCCAATAAAAATGCAAATTAGACAAAACTGTATTTTTAGTATAGAAATGGTATTTCCGCAACTCTTTTGAAATGAATACAAAGCGCCATTAATATTCAGTAAGTATCGACGTTATTCCCGTAGTTATCAGCTCAGATACTTCTTCTGAGTGTGGTAAGCCAAGCCCTTAGTTTGGGGAAATGTTAGTCTTGAATTGCAACGGTAATGCTTGAGTACACGCGTGACACTTTGGTGCGTCTGCTGCCTCAACCCTAACTAGCACTTAACGCCGCTTGGAGGCGCTGGCTGTCGGCTCAGTGGCGCGCCCGGTGGCTATTTTAGGCGGCTTACGAACACATCACATAACATCTTAATGTCATGTCTCGCGGATGAAAGGAAGAGTGCCCAGGAATGGAAGGACTTCAGTCTAAAACAGTAAAAGATTGTGTTCTTGTCCACGATGTCCTGTTCAGTAATTACAAATGTCAAAAATAGTGCGGTAATGTTTAAGATTCCATATATTTACCTTGAAACATAATTCGTTTCTCATATATTATGATCGTTACATAAAACTTGTTTACGTCATTTTGTATAAACAAAGGTAAAATTTTGAAATATGTTAAAAGTAGGTATATTCCCTTTACCTAATGAAAATTTTCTTAAACGAATCAGATTCTTAATAACGCTGGAATATGAAACAACACATTTGATGTGACCACAAGCCATTTGAATCATAAATATTAATTCGCTTATGTAAACCTGTCCTGGATTTTCGTTTTTAAATTCTGGTCATCTTGTTTAAAAAGAGAAATTACCAACGGGTATATTTCACTTAAATTGTTGGGAATTGGTATACTTGTTCAGATTTCTTTTTGTTTCCGTTTCTCCTTTCTGTAAGCCGGCAAGTGTTTTATACAGAGTTACAAATTCTAAATGATATTGACTTAAAGAATAATTTTATACATTTTTTGTATCGCCCAATTGTACATATTTCTGAGGATAAGCACATTATTAGTATTTCCACTCCATACTACAGAAAGTTTCTAACATATCTTACCCATAAACAAGTGACCTACATCTTCTCTTTATCCTTCTTATCTACCAATCTCTTAAGTGTTTTATAAATATATATGATTGGAACAAGGATAGCTTACATGATTACCTGACTTGTAGACATATGTGGCTGAGAAACTTTAAAAACATAAAAAAGATCAAAAAGATAATACATAAAAAAGATAATACATTTTCCGAGAAGTTTCTGTCTTACATAACCGGTTGATCACTAAACCAATTGTTACAGTAAAATACTGACATATTATTACTAAACATATATTACGCTATGTATATACATTGTATCCTGTCACATTCTCTAGTATCATCAGCCATCACTCTGTGTTCCAGCTATATGATGCGATCATCTCACACTTTATGAATCAGGCAGCCTCTCATAGTTTCTCACCCATCTTTTAGTACACGAGGATATTGATCCGTTTTCATGCCCAAAAGTTGTATTTAATCCACCTCTTTTTAAAAGCTTAAGACCAACCCACCGACTTAAACAAAACTAAGTTGTTTTGTGGGGGTCTTTAGATAATTACGATGATACCATTGCGATAATATCCAGCATTTATGTCTCATATTTTGGCATTAGGTAAAGTAAGTAGGGTAGGGTAGGATTAGAATTAACACATAAACAGCGCATTAAGCCACTCTAATGTAGAAAAATGAAAATTATATTTTTTATTTTTAACCCTTATCATTTCTAAACCTAGCGTTTTTTTATTATTATTTGTCTACTTGGTAAACAAGTATATGGACAATTGAGAATGCTGTAGGTATCATAAAATCTTCTCTGAAACCATTTCGTTGTAATTTCTACATCAAAACAAAAAGATTGTTCTGCATCACTAACGTTAGTATTATCATGGTGAGATGGCGTGATATGTTTGTATGACACGTGATTATTTTGTATTTAGCCACTTTTTAACAACTTCACGCAATTCAACTTGTTATTATACTTGAAAGTTGGATCCATTGAACACGCTTATACGGTGATTACACGTAATTACATTATAGCTGGTTAAGTAAGACCCCCACTTATGTAATAAAGTTCTCCGTTAGGGCGCCTTATTACAGCGGTGGAGCTCAATAAAGCTTTTGGGGACACTTTATGGCACCACCATAAAGTTTAAAGTTTGTTTTTCAACTGGTTTATGCCATGTTATAAAATCTCACTAACACATTTTGGAAAGTGTGATGCAATCAATGATTTATAGAAGAAGTATGATTATGATGATGGTTGTTTTACGTCTCAGCAAATACCTTACTAACCAGTTGGTCTCAGTCATGGTTTATGGTTGCTATGGAGTTTGTTTTTATAATGGTATTCACGTATTGCGCATGGTGGCCACACTGGAGGCCACAATAGTATGTGATGGTAGTTCATTGTTACTATGTTTCAGCTGGCGTTTGATGCAAATTCAACTGTTCCCTAACTTTGGTTTGCTATTATTACTTAAAATCAACATACACAAACTCTTTTGTCTCGACTACTCTTTTAATCGTTTACAAAGGCATACAATAATCTGTTTCGTACACTTATCAGGGGATGTACGTGTTCAAACTTGTCATATTTCCCCGTTAACAATATTATTCGTTTTCTATTGACAGCTAAATGAAACTTGGAACAGTACTATAGGTGGCCTCCAATATGGCCGATGTGACGTCACGTGAATACTCCCTATAGCTTGTATTGAAACAATTCCATAGCGACAAATCCTGTGCTTCGGACAGGTATCTGTGCATGTGGCCATGAATATGGATTATAGATGCTTTATGATTGACTTAATACTCTGTACCAAATGGTTCACAGTTCAAGAACTCGGATTGATTTTAGTCAGTGACGTGTTTGCACACAAATCGCGTTTCAGAGAAATTCCATTAGAACAGCCAAACACAATAAACACTACTCGATGTATAAACACTGATGCGTAGTGATTAGAGGAATCACGTGTGAACAGGTTAACTCCACCCGGATGTTCTAGAATCTGTAAACATTTGTTCTAACGATTTATCATGTCGAAGCAGTGTGCAGGCACAATTCATGTCCCTCTTCGGCTCACTAGGGTAGAGGGTGGTGTAGGCGTCCCTAACCTAGGCTGAACCATCCAGAAAACACGGTCTCCTATACTAATCATTATCATTATGTACTGAGATATTTGCAGTGACTATAGGGCACTTGCAAACACCAAAAGACAACAATGGAACAAATGAATTGAACTGATGGACAAACCATCAGCTGTCAAAATAATAAAATTGCAACCATAGAAATAAAAACAAGTGTAGCAATAGTAACTGCTCGCCATTTAAAACTTTTAATGATAGACAACGACTAAGTGAAAGTTTTGTATGTGTATTTGTTTGTTTTTGTGTTGTTTTCCAAAATCAGAAGAAATTATTTTTGGACAGCTTGTTGTTTGTCCATCGATTCAATTTATTTGTTTCATCGTTGTCTTTTGGTGTTGCTAGTTCCCTATAACTAGGTACTGAAGTTGTTTGGAAAAATCTGGAAGGAATACCCGAGGGCTGTTAATAGGAATCTATCCCAGCATTACCCTTGTGAATAAGGAAAATCTAAAAACAAAAACTTCATTCAGGATTGCCGGTGGCCCGTACGTATCGAACCGGAACCCTCCCGAATTGGAGTATCACTTCTTACCGCTGAGCCACCTCTATCGGTGAGACAGTATATGTTCTCACTTGACGATGTGAGTTATTATTAATTGTACCTAAACAACAGTGATTTCGAGCGGGTTTAACACAATCATGGCACTGCACTACCGCTATAACCCGGAAGAAACATATTCAGTCGAATTACCAGTGGTGGGAATCGAGCCGGTAACCTGTTGTCGGTAACGAGGAATGATACTGAATGGTTGCATCGTTTTCCAAATGGGGTAACCGGTCCTATACGTTGCGCACGTGTGTCCCCGGGGGTGTAGACATCGAATAGAGGGGGGGGGGGGGGGGGGGGGGGGCAAATTTTCCAAACCACCCCACTTCACATTACTTTAAAATGTCAAGTGTTCTGGTACAAAAAATAATATTAAGATATTATTTTGGCAAAAATATATGTCAAGAAATGTAAAGGTGTAAATATTTTATGTTGACATTTTTACTCACAGCTTGCCACTTGACGTCCAGTTAAATTTGAGATTTATCGGCGTTTAGATAAGCCTACCCCTTCTCTGCTTTTTCAGCTCTCTGGCCACTTACTTTTGTGATACAGAATACTTTATTTACTGATTTAAACCTTCAAAGCAACATTTCCGTGCCATTTCATAATTAAGAAATATAAAGAGCTTGTTGCCAATTTATTCCGGGCGGGGGGGGGGGGGGGGGGGGGGGGGTGGGGGGGGGGGGGGGGGCGAATGACAATTCCCGAGAAGGCTTCGCCCTCCCCCCCCCCCCGCCCGAGATCAAAGCTGAATTCAACACTGTCTACTAGTCTCATGTATAGACTTCAGATTCTTATCTACTGCCACTTTCGTGGTCTCTGTTTCAAGAGAAATCAACAGATTTCTGGCATTCCTCCTTCATAATCTAATCGCAAAGGCTGTCTTTTGTTTAGTTACACAAACCGCTGTGCTAGACATTTCTTGTGAACCAACCGAAAATCGTAAAGTATTCATAATACAACACTGTTTCAATTGGATGGTAGGAAGTTAAGAGTGAATCCGTGGCTTAGTTGAGAACAAGAAAATCAGTCGATCTTTCGTCGATCTTGGCATTTCACAAATGACGTACACACCCACTACCTGGCTAGCACAAACATGATACGAAATCCCCAAATTCTTTACCGGAAACCATAACAGAAATTCAACCATGTGCACATTTCTTGGAAACACAACATCTAGCCAAATAAAAGGCGTCCACACAACAAACAAACTATTACATTTCTTGACAGTTCGCTTTTAACAATTTCAAAGAAACTGGGGTCACACTGGGGTTATACAAACAATTAAATGCAGTTACAAAATGCCCTGCGGCGTTCCCAGCTTTTTTACGGACACAGTTTAGAGAAGTATTATTATTTGTTTTTTAACGACGTCCTCGACAACTATGATCATATGACGCCGGGATAGAGTAGAGAAGTATAACATTAAGTTGGTTTTATTAGCTTGAGCTATTTCTCAAACATGAGAATACTTGCGTTGGGGCAATGTCACGAATTGATCAAGCTCTAAGTCTAAACTATGCAGAACACGAGTGGTAATACCATTGTAACCCAACGTCGATAGACAAACTAATTCTAGTCCAATCATTGATTCACTTGTGCAAGAATAACAAAGGAAGTTGTCTAGCCAGGAAACCCAATTCGCACGCAATTGTTAACGATGGTAATTTATTTAAATGAGAACCTTGCTAACCTCAATAACTCATGTTATTGATTGGGAAAAGTGGCCACACATTTCTGAATAATTTCAGCATTAAGGTTGTCTCAAAATCGTATGAGTTTCGCTTCGCGTAAACTATTTGCCAACACAAAGTTCTACACACTTCTACTAAATGTAATTAAATGTAAATTAACACCACTACTTCCCCCCCCCCCCCCCCAGCCCTTTTCTCACTTTAATTGAGAATAGTCTGTTAGCTGCTGAAACTGAACACTCTACAAGGAAACAGTTCGAAGCGAGAAAATGTTGTCAAACAATTTAGAATAAATTACCCCTAGAATAATTCCGGAATAAAATAACAATAACTCATTCCTTAAACATTTCCGTATTCAAGACGTTAACGAGGTAGCCTACTTTTGTTCCTGGATGAAAGGGATTTTCATCAGTGTTGTGCGGGAAAGAATTTATGCAACCTAGTTGCGGAATTGAGCAATTACAAAACGAGATAAACACCCTTTAGTAACGTGATAACGCCCTAGTTCACGCTTGTCTAGAGTTGCACGCAAGCCAAGCTGCCTTTCCTTGTGTGTGGCTGTAATCAGTAAAAGCCCATATCACACTATACGATTGGAATCGTAGACTAGAGTCACCGATTCCAATCTTCAATTTTCCAATCACACTTGACCACCTGACCATCCTAAAATCGTGCAACTGGGAAATAAGTTCAAAAGTAATAACTAGTCACACAAAGAAATATTTAATTACATTATTTGCTTTTTGTTTTTATTAAAGAAGTTGTTGCTTGAGGTTATGTTGTGACAGTGCTTAATACGTATTTAACCGTTCTTGTTCCTGATTGGTTCACGTGACTCGGATCTACGATTCACAGTCTTATTTTAGAGCTCGGTCTATAAAAAGATTGCAATCATAAACTGAGCTACTGCGCATGCGCCGCCAATCGCAAGCTCGAATCCAAGATTGCAATTATTGTCAGTTTGGAACATAATGTGATATGGCCTATACTTGTCAATTAACCATAAAAAAGGAATGCATCTCAATTTAGAGCCAAGTCTGTGAGGTTGTGGGCTGTCGGCTACGTCACATGCCTGTCAACCAATCAATCAGAGCCAATTTTAGTGTTAGATTTAAATGACAATGCTGATATAGCTGTAAATAAATATAAATTTAATCATCTCAATCTCAACTTGCATCCATACGTTTTAGATAGTGGGCTCTGGACCTGAACATACAATATGTCAACTAACCAATCAGAGCATAGTACATCCACCCAAGAGTTTGAGAAAGTTGAGCTGTAGTTTACGTTATTTCATTCATACTTATATCAATAAAGATATCACCGAATAACACACAAATCAAACGTTTGAGAGATAATCGCTAATGCCTTTAGTCCAGCTTTATGTTCAACAGATAAGATAAACCCACATACCATGATACCAGCCAGCACCTTCTGACTTGAGAGAAATTTCATAACTTCACATTAATAATTTAATAAATTCACAGACATACCTACTGGTCACCTGGACCTAATGTTAAGTATATTTATCATTCGGTTTGTAGGGCTTACCAAACCATAGCGTCCTTATTTTTCAGATTTTCGATTTCGAGGTCCATTCTTGAGGTATAATTAAGACATGACAATTTGCTGCGGTTTTTGACGTAGAGGTATCCTTCGCTCTTAGCATGTGGCGTAGCCTACTCTTTCGTTTATATTGCCGCAATATGTAGACAACATGTATCTTATTATAGGACTTCCAACATACTGTCAAGCTGGGAAGTTGGAGAGTAAAAGACAGTTAAACGTATGAGCTACGTATGCTATTCGAAGTTGAAGGTCGTAATACACACTCATGCGGTAGAAATGCTAACTTAAGAATGTAGTCCTGATGCAACATCCCTCTGTGTATGCTTTTAATGTCGACCTTGAATGTCGGTTGCTTAAAGCAGTTCTCCGGTCGTGGGATGGTCGTAACATATTACGGTTGTGGTATCCTTGTTAGTTACAACCAGCCGGTATGTTGGTAACGGAGTAGTTTATACCTTTCCCCCCTCCTCATACCTTACTCACTTCGGCCATCACGCGGTTTGGCCCTAAGCGAGCGCTTCAGATCTTTGCGGTATTGTATCCACGAGCTTAATAACTCAAGCTGTTAGTGCGGGTCGGCAACCGTGAGTCTATGAGACTCGCCACTCGGGCCGCCACCAACCGCACGTTCGTTAGGTTGGTAACAAGTCAAGTGGCCCCTCTTGGTGACGTGCACAGAATGTTTGATGATAACTTCAAGATGATGAAGCGGTCGACGAAGACGGAGCAAATGCCGTCAACTGTATTAACAGACGACGGAGTTTCGTGACTCAAGGGTAATCAAATTAGGTCGCATTTAGAGGTTGTATTTAGAGTAAGGGTTCACACCTTTCTTGTAGTCATTCGAGGCGTGGTTGTGTTGTTTAAGGTGTGTTTACGAGATGTGTTGTGTGCGGGAAAACTCTGTAAAGGAGTTAAATAGTTGCCCTTTAATTAAGTGTGAATCAGTTATTTATACTAGTCGCATTTTAAATGTTGGGATAATTAAAATGTTGGGATAATCAGGTTCGTTGGTTTTTAAATATCTAATAACTAGCATTATGATTATTTTTTTCACTATCTTCTGTTTTATTCTGTCATTTTCTTGGCGATAAATAAGCTTACAATTTTGACCCACGTACTTAGTTAAAAGAACTGATTTTCAGTGGGGGTCATTTATTGCAATTACTTAGTATGTGCTTCTTTGATATGACGGCTGTAGAGTTACCGTGTACAGTACACAGAACACAATACCACCAGTACAGATTAAAGTTCTAAAGTTCAAAAAACAATTACATAAGCCTGGAATCGAACCCTGCACCATCTGCTTTGGTAGCAGGAATAAACCCACTAAAGTTCAATCAGCCTTGAGAACCACAGTGGATGAATGAAGTCGGACCCTATTGTACCCGCTTAAAGCGGCCATAAAAAGTAGGTTTACAGAAATCTCGAAAACATTCGCCTACGGACGTTGAAGTGAGACCAACTGAAATGTTACAATGGTGAGGGTCAATGTTTTCTAGATGCCGTTTGAGTGGGGTGGAAAGAGCATGGGCCGAGAGGGAACAACAGATCGAGGCTCCACCATCTACTATGTTTCTCAACGCTGATTCCACTGTAGACCGATATCGATCCCTGTTTTCAAGGTTATTTCACTGGTTTCAAGGTCATTTCAGTCATCATAGTGGAGTTTCGAGGACTGCTCGTTTCGAGTGTCGGACGTACATCTTGCCACAAGAAAACAAACAAACAAACAAACAAACGCTCGCTCGCTCCGCGTATTTGTTCGCCCCACAGCCCGGTGGCTATTTACAGCGACAGCCAGTGGAAATATATGGCAAACATACGAGTTTGTTTGCAATCTCGATATTTAATAGGCAATTATACTCGCAGTTTAGTGAGCGCTTACATCTTGGGTGTCTACCCTATACTAGATGACAATAGTTCATCATTGAACTTTGATGTAACGCTTTTGTAGTAAGGCCCTTTAGGCCCTGCTTAAAAATACGGTTGGATACTATTGGAAATATTACAGTTGAATACCATTGGATGTTGTTTGAATCCAATACATGTTAAACTTAATGGGAACCAATAGTATTAGTGCCACTTTGGACGTATCCAACTGGCAACGTAATCAATGGGAGTGGATAGGAAACGTAACCAATAGTATTCAACTGGATCCGTACGCAATGGGAATCAACTGTATTCAATAGGAATGAGTAAAACCCGTATTCAAAGGGAATCAACCGTATCCAACTGGAAACGTAACCAATAGTATTCAACTGGATCCGTATGCAATGGGAATCAACTGTATTCAATAGGAATGAGTAAAACCCGTATTCAAAGGGAATCAACCGTATTCAATGGGAATCAATCGTAATGCAAAGGAACCAACCGTATTCAATAGGAACCAACTGTATTCAATAGGAACCAACCGTAATGGATGGGAATCAATCGTATTCAACAGGAACCAACCGTATTCAATAGTAATCAACTGTATTCAATAGGAACCAACCGTAATGGATGGGAATCAATCGTATTCAACAGGAACCAACCGTATTCAATAGGAACCAACTGTATTCAATAGGAACCAACCGTAATGGATGGGAATCAATCGTATTCAACAGGAACCAACCGTATTCAATAGGAACCAACTGTATTCAATAGGAACCAACCGTAATGGATGGGAATCAATCGTATTCAACAGGAACCAACCGTATTCAATAGGAACCAACCGTAATGGATGGGAATCAATCGTAATGCAAAGGAACCAACCGTATTCAATAGGAACCAACTGTATTCAATAGGAACCAACCGTAATGGATGGGAATCAATCGTATTCAACAGGAACCAACCGTATTCAATAGGAACCAACCGTATTCAATAGGAACCAACCGTAATGGATGGGAATCAATCGTATTCAACAGGAACCAACCGTATTCAATAGTAACCAACCGTAATGGATGGGAATCAATCGTAATGCAAAGGAACCAACCGTATTCAATAGGAACCAACTGTATTCAATAGGAACCAACCGTAATGGATGGGAATCAATCGTATTCAACAGGAACCAACCGTATTCAATAGGAACCAACCGTATTCAATAGTAATCAACTGTATTCAATAGGAACCAACCGTAATGGATGGGAATCAATGGTATTCAACAGGAACCAACCGTATTCAATAGTAACCAACTGTATTCAATAGAAACCAACCGTATATTCAATAGGAACCAACCGTATTCAATGGGAACCAAGCGTATTTAATAGGAACCAACCGTAGTCAGTAGGAGTCTTCTCAGTACCTGTGAAATAATTCATATTTATAGTTAAAAATACGGATATTTATTTATATTATAGGTTTATACATGAGTATCTAAAGTATGACCAACAATGGCTTCAAAGAGAATGTAACTAAGTTAGGTACAAAAATGTGGGTTGTAGATAGACCAACTTGTCATACATCAAACAGTACTAAAAATCAGTTGTGATACATAGGTACTAGTAACACAAATATGCATGAGCTTACGGTCATAAAAATAAGAAGCCCAATGATAATATGGATTGTATAGATACAGAAAATAATTGTCACTTATATCATAGAGCACCCTGTAAAAAATATGTAAATTAGGCTAGAAGCACAGCATGACTTACTAGTCATTGACATTAATCACATCAGTTTTGAAGCACAGTCTAATATCATAAAATAAACTTAAAAACCAACAAAAACAGTTGTTTTTGACTAGTGAATGTGGATAAAAACAATGCTCCATAACCTAGAATTCATTGAACATAACATAAAAATGACGTAGATAGTGCACTACCATAAAATAAACATAACAAACAAAAACAGGCTATGTAGAATGTAGATACAAATCTAGCTAAATGACGTACTATCCTTAATAATATATAGAAAGTAAAACGTTTTTAGAGCATAATGCCAAACTTGTCTTAAAAAACAAAACAAAACACCAGTTGATATAGATAGTCATTTAAACTGAACAAAGATCTAGATACCATAAGATAAGAGATAAGTGAACATCTCTCATTATCGACAAGACTTATAGTATAACACAATTGTTGAAATATATTTTGAATTTTCTGGGATAATAATTTTTCAGGCAAAACAAGGGCATATTCAAGTTGATCTATTATTAATAGAATGAAAACTGTACAAAACAAGGCAATGAGATGTATAATTGAATGCAAAAAGCAGTTCCTATTAGAAATATGCTAAATGCACTTCATTGGTTGTCAGTGGAAGATAACTATCAACTTCTATCTATGGTTTTCATTTATGAAGTATGTATAGTTGTCCCAAGACTACCTTACACATGCTTTCGTCACAGGCGACTGGTTCGTAGCCAATCAGCGATCGGTATTGGCGCGGGTGTGTCTCGAGCGGTTCGCTGGTTGGCTACGACTGCCCCAGATGTGACGAAAGCAGGGGTAAAGTAATCTTGGGTCCAGTATAATGGTATCTTACCTAGTAATTTATCAGGTTATGCAGATATGGTTCACAATATCACACACAATATCACACAATATGAAGTGCTAGAAACAGGAATGTGTACTTAAAATCTGCATAGTATAAGTGATTATTTTTTTTAACTTTGGTTTAAGACAATTTAATTGATTACCGGTACCTAGAAATATAAGAGAAATTAAAAATATTGGAATGTTCAAATGTGAATGGTTGATAGAAGGTAAATAAATATAACTAGGATGTAAAATAGCTGCTAAAAATAAAGAGCATACATACATACCAGTAGTATGTGTATAATGCCATAAATTAAACTTAACAAAAACAGCCTCGAGCTATGATGGCTAAAACTTAGCCTACAAAAAACACATTTACACCTACAACATTAACGGTTTCTTACTTTTCACGGATAGGCCTATTTGCGGAGATTTTACCTCTATTACAAGGATTTGAAATTATTTTTGGCGGCAACCCTGCAATAATAATTGGCTATTATGCCCATTAATCCTAATACATTTTATTTAGCATTCGAATAGCTTTTACATTGAAACTTTGAATTTACGTTCCTTAAAGTCTCTCATGCGAGTCAACTGCCCATTCAAATCACCCCACTGAACTATCTTATTGGTTCGAAACAATATTAATGTTTTAGATATTTGTATCTGGTATTATGATATTATGTAATGGCAAATTATTTCTCGGTAAAAATGTAAGTGCATAGGATTTATCTACGGTTAAAAATACTAAAATCAATACATCTTCGTAGCCATTTAAAGTGTGGCTCAATTGACTCTAGTAGTGTTATTTTAATAAACAGAATAGCCAACAGTGTGAAACTGAATAATCTAAAAGAAGTGGGCCTACAATATCAATAACTATTTGTTATTTATACACTCAATTGTATTGTGTCGTTACAACAAAATAATATGTGTGATACAATTACGTATAAGATTGAAAATGTATCATTTTATGCCAAAATAACACTTAACACAACATAAAAGTTTGTTTTTGTAACTATGGCGACACCGTTATCCATCTGGATATGGATGTCTCTGGAGAAAACATGTCTCTGGAGAAAAATGTCTCTGGAGAAAAATTCGGCGTGTGTTGAGACGTAGAGGCACCAAACGAGTCATCTATGAGCTGACGCCTCGGTTTGTCTTTTTGTGATGGTTTTCCAACACTGGATTTTCCTTCCCGGTTAAGGTCGGTAATCCGCTGGGCAATGTATTTGGGAACCTTGTCCAGTTCTTCTTGAAGCCGGCATTCGGAGGTTCCCCTTGAAACAAGCCAGTGCTTCAAACATTCTGAAACAGTATTAATGCCTATAAAGGTATGATGCCAAAGCTGTGTTTGCTAAGTGTACTGTTCAGTAGTAGTTAATGCAGATGTGTAGGATTTTCATATCTGCCTTCTAAGTTCTAACATATTGTTATTTATAATTTCAAGTTTGCATTAGATAAAATATGCTCCATGATAATTTAGGTCAGGTAGTAATTCAAAAATTCAATTCACAAATAAATAAAAAAAATTACAGTGAAATATGGCAACACGGAAGTATTGAGATTTGTCCATATGACAAGTTACCATCAGTTTACACTGTTTGTATAAAATTTTGTTCCAACACTAGTTTGGGCTGGTATTTCAATGTCCAGTTGAAGTTGTTTTCACCATGACAAGGACCAATAAAAAGACACCAAAGTGGGCTTGCCTGGCAAATAAATTACTTGGCACTTTAACTGGACTACTTTTGGAGGCCCAGTTGGACTAAATAAACGTACAAGTTCACTTCGAAAAAGAAGTTAATTTTAAAAAGTAAATTATATTTTTGTATTTTGTGTACACATTACGTACAATATAGTTGTACCAGGACTACCTTACACATGCTTTCGTCACAGGCGACAAGTTCGTAGCCAATCAGCGATCGGTTTTTGCACGGGTGTGTCTCCAGCGATTCGCTGGTTGGCTACGAGAGCCTCGCCTGTGACGAAAACAGTGTAAGGTAGTCTTGTGCCAAGTATAGCAATATTCAGTTGGCAATGCATTGTTACACCCACCTTAATTTAAAATTAAATATAAAACTATCAATTCCGTGTTTCTTTTTGGACACTGAGAAATAGTAGCGTCTTGGCAAACATTTGGTGGCTATGGGTTTAAAATAGCTTATGTTGGTAGATACTATCAGCTGCAAGAGTTTCAAGAGTGTGTATAAGGAGACAAGCTGTTGGTCGCAGATTATATGTGCTGCACAATACGTAGAAACACCTAACCTTTCAAATTTATTTATTTTTATTTATTTTTTGTTCCATACATATACATTTTTCACAAGCATGGGCATGTCACTGCTGAGATGTCTGCATGCACATGTTTTAAAGGTCTAGAAAAGTAATCAATCTAAACGGGAATGAGTTTGTTCAAAAGTTCGTCATAATACGAATGCGTTCACATGTTTATTTTAAAAGTTCCTTTCCCCAAGTATGCTCATATGGGCCTAAAGTGGCAGTGATAAAAGATTGGTTGAGTATTGCAAAATATCGCCCCTCTTTACCACCACCATACCACACATATTGGCAGAACTAGTTGCACCAGATAGATATATTCTTGGAACAGGGCTAGTAGCCCTAGATGGTACTAACATATTAGACCCACACGTAGAGCTAGCCCTGGAACACCCGGGCATGTCCGAGTATGAAGTTGATGAAGAGTTCAATTGTGCTTCAACACTTATGGTCTGATTATTTAATAATCTGTTAAAATGGCGTGCTGATAAATCACGAAGGGACTTTCGTTTTACTTTAGGCATTTTTAACTGTCGGTGCCTACTTTAATCTAGGCTACCCTATGTAGCCAGATTTAGTTAAAACGTCCTATTAGCATACATGCAATGTCCAGCTAGGGCAACATTACTGTTTGAGCTGCCTAGTCCATTGGAAAGTGGGTAGATCTGTTGTTACGTCTAGGCCCTAGCACCAATAACAATAATAAAATATTACATTATTGAAAATAGAGCAACACTTAAAGGAGGCATCTTAATGCTCCACCTTAAGTGTACAGTTCAGACTTTATGACATGTGTTCAGTTTTACAGTTAAATCTACTACTGTATATTAGTATCTTAAATCATTGTAAATAATCCTAGCTATTGTAGCCTAGCACCCTAAATTCATAAATCAAATCAACCACAATAGTGAACGCGTCGGTAGGGTTCGCACAACTAATGTCATAGCTGCAAACTATAATAGACGATTTCAAAATTTCATTTCATCAATTTCATTGTTGTAACCTGGGCACATACCGTAAAGCGACCGGAACCCTCGCTCTGTTCAATCTTATTGTCATTGGTCAGACCGGGCGCTTTACGGCACACACCCCCTATAAAAACATGCCCTAGGCACGAAGGCTAGGCCTAGGCCTAGCCTATATGACGTTTAAGACAACACTGATCGTAACATGAGGCCTAGGCCTACGCTATGGATGGTGTACAAAATGTAGGGCCTAGGCCCTAGGCCTAGGATAGCCTACAAACTTACCCCTTGGTCTAGGCCTAGGCCTAGCCTACCCAGGCCTACATGTCTGCAAATTATATAGGCTCTGGGTCTTAACAGAATTTAATTATCATAGGCCAGGCCTAGGTAGGCCTATCACACAGGGCCTTTCAGGAACCAGAAGTCAGTGGCTTTGTCACAGGGTTTTAACTTTTAAACTTAACCAAGAATGCGTAGGCCAAGGCTAGGGCCTAGGCCTACGATAGGCAAGAAGTAAGGTAGAGCCTAGGCCTAGGCTTACGATTCTTATGATGTTTCAGCCCAACTCAACCCCTCAGCCCTCAAACGAAACTAACGGTAACGGGAATTTGCCTCTTAGGCCCTAGGATAGGCCTAGCCTAGACTGCCTGTCTTTGTTGAGCGGGATTAAAAACGCTAAGACTATTTCGGTATTTCATAAAATACAAGAAGGCCAATCCTTAACCTTACCTGAAATACAGTGAGTATGTACGGATGATTTCACCGGCAAAAGGGGCTACATTTACGAAGCTTTCACCCAAGAGAACTGAAAACATGCTTGAAACACGACAGACAGAACGTAACCGGATGTTGTAGTTGAGTTGTTGACTGCCGGCCGGAAGCTGGGTGGGGAAAAGTCAAATGATCATCTGCAAAAAAAGTTTTGATGCAGAATATTGAAAAATAAATATTTATTATACTGTTTTTAAAATGAAAATGATACGTTATAATCAAATACAATTTAAAAATCAATAAAGTGTTAAATACTTACATATTTTGTTCTCCAGTTGAGAAGTGCGTTGACTGGAGTGGTCCAAATAGTTCGGTAATGTTCGGATGCTTCCGAGATTATTCGTTTTAAATTCAGTATGACGTCACGCGGTTGATTCAAAGCACGATGCTATGCGAACGTAAATCGAGAAATCAAATCATGACGTTTTCCGGGTCTGCATAGATTAAAAAATTGACAGCATATACATTATGTGGCCTATTATTCTTAAGAGGGCCCCAGTAAGTATATATACTGTGATGTATGTGGCATGGTTATAAATAATGAATTGACGAATTTCAATACGATTCAATACCAAATTGTACAACACGTGGAAAATTTAGTTTTGGAATTCTAACAGAATTAAATTTGCTGTTACGTTAAATTCATGTAATACATTTTATAAATACATACAAACGGTCGGTGGTTGTAGCGCAAGCGTGATGCATGAGACCTGATTTAGGAGGCCCGGGTTTGATTCCTATAGATGCGGTACCAGCAATCCCGTCTGAAAGTTTATCCAATATTTTTTTCAGTAATTAATTCGAATGCAAGGATTGAGACTGTATGGAATTAATCGTGGACACGCATCCCCCTAAAATAACACAAATTGGGTGCAGAATAGTCGCGGCCACACAGCGACAATATAATAATACACAGGTTTATAAAAACATTGTGTATATGTACGTAAAATATTTAGAAGACAATATTTGAAAAGAATATTCATACAATATTCATTTATTTATTATTCAAAATATAATTATGTGATATTGTATACACATTGATAGGTATTACTGTATGGACATATTATCACGACTAATGTTGTAACAACATGTATAAGATGTCAACATCTAGACATTATCACTGGCACATAAAATGAATATTCATACAATATTAAGTGTTGTGTGGGTTACCATTAGTTCCCATTGAATACGATTGATTCCTATTGAATACGGTTGGTTCCTATTGTAAACGGAAGTTTCCCGTTCATTACCATTTGTTCCCATTGAATACGATTGATTCCCTTTGAAAACGGATGGTTTCTATTGAATACGGTTGGTTACTATTGAATACAGTTGGTTACTATTGAATACGGTTGGTTCCTATTGAATACGGTTGGTTCCTATTGAATACGGTTGGTTCCTATTGAATACAGTTGGTTCCTATTGAATACGGTTGGTTCCTATTGAATACGGTTGGTTCCTATTGTAAACGGAAGTTTCCCGTTCATTACCATTTGTTCCCATTGAATACAATTGATTCCCTTTGAAAACGGATGGTTTCTATTGAATACGGTTGGTTCCTATTGAATACGGTTGGTTCCTATTGAATACGCTTGGTTCCTGTTGAATACGATTGATTCCCATCCATTACGGTTGGTTCCTATTGAATACGGTTGGTTCCTATTGTATACGGTTGGTTCCTATTGAATACAGTTGGTTCCTATTGAATACGGTTGGTTCCTATTGAATACAGTTGGTTCCTATTGAATACGGTTGGTTCCTATTGAATACGGTTGGTTCCTATTGAATACAGTTGGTTCCTATTGAATACGGTTGGTTCCTATTGAATACGGTTGGTTCCTATTGTAAACGGAAGTTTCCCGTTCATTACCATTTGTTCCCATTGAATACAATTGATTCTCTTTGAAAACGGATGGTTTCTATTGAATACGGTTGGTTACTATTGAATACAGTTGGTTACTATTGAATACGGTTGGTTCCTATTGAATACGGTTGGTTCCTATTGTAAACGGAAGTTTCCCGTTCATTACCCTACCATTTGTTCCCATTGAATTGATTCCCTTTGAAAACGGATGGTTTCTATTGAATACAGTTGCTTACTATTGAATACGGTTGGTTCCTATTGAATACGGTTGGTTCCTATTGAATACGGTTGGTTCCTATTGAATACAGTTGGTTCCTATTGAATACGGTTGGTTCCTATTGAATACGGTTGGTTCCTGTTGAATACGATTGATTCCCATCCATTACGGTTGGTTCCTATTGAATGCGGTTGGTTCCTGTTGAATACGATTGATTCCCATCCATTACGGTTGGTTCCTATTGAATACGGTTGGTTCCTATTGTATACGGTTGGTTCCTATTGAATACAGTTGGTTCCTATTGAATACGGTTGGTTCCTATTGAATACGCTTGGTTCCCATTGAATACGATTGATTCCCATCCATTACGGTTGGTTCCTTTTCATTACGGTTGTTGCCTATTGAATACTATTGGTTACGGTTCCAGTTGCACTACAGTTGATTCCCTTTGCATACAGTCCCAGTTGAATACTATTGAACCCAATTGATTACGGTTCCAGTTGAATACAGTTGATTCCCTTTGAATACGTTGCCTGTTGAATACTATTGGTTACGGTTCCAGTTGAACTACAGTTGATTCCCTTTGCATACGGTCCCAGTTGAATACTATTGAACCCAATTGATTACGGTTCCAGTTGAATACAGTTGATTCCCTTTGAATACGTTGCCTGTTGAATACTATTGGTTACGGTTCCAGTTGCACTACAGTTGATTCCCTTTGCATACAGTCCCAGTTGAATACTATTGAAACCAATTGATTACGGTTCCAGTTGAATACAGTTGATTCCCTTTGAATACGTTGCCTGTTGAATACTATTGGTTACGGTTCCAGTTGCACTACAGTTGATTCCCTTTGCATACGGTCCCAGTTGAATACTATTGAACCCAATTGATTACGGTTCCAGTTGAATACAGTTGATTCCCTTTGCATACGGTCCCAGTTGAATACTATTGAACCCAATTGATTACGGTTCCAGTTGAATACAGTTGATTCCCTTTGAATACGTTGCCTGTTGAATACTATTGGTTACGGTTCCAGTTGAACTACAGTTGATTCCCTTTGCATACGGTCCCAGTTGAATACTATTGAAACCAATTGATTACGGTTCCAGTTGAATACAGTTGATTCCCTTTGCATACGGTCCCAGTTGAATACTATTGAACCCAATTGATTACGGTTCCAGTTGAATACAGTTGATTCCCTTTGAATACGTTGCCTGTTGAATACTATTGGTTACGGTTCCAGTTGAACTACAGTTGATTCCCTTTGCATACGGTCCCAGTTGAATACTATTGGTTACAGTTCCTATTGAATACGTTTAGATCCTATTGGATGCTTTTAGAGTTCCAGTTGGCTCCTACTAAGACAGTTGGTTACGATTGAATCCTGTTGGTTTACACTTGCGGATCCAATAGTATCCAACCGTATTTTTAAGCAGGGGGGCAAATGAAATAATCCAGAATTAAAAACGCTAAAGCCCAAAGACTGGGCGGGTAATAATACAATTGTGTGTGAAGATGAATGGTGGTAGAACCTGCAACTGCATGTCAATGATCAAGTGTGAAGCGAGAAAGAAACTGAATGAGTGCTCATTTGGAGCGAGGGGGGCCGTCTCAGTCTAGGGTTGAACCATCCAAGTCGTATACCAGATTGCTTACTATACAGTAAAACTTCTTTATAACAAACGTGTTTATAACAAAATGATCTCTATAACAAACTGTTTTGGAGGTCCCAAAATGTTCTAATGCATGTATAGATACTATATCTTTATAAAGAAATGTTCTTTATAACAAAAATGTTAATTGGGTCTCCAAGAGTTTGTTATTAAAAAGTTTCACTGTATATTCTACATAGGGAGCACTCATAACGAATAGACGAGCGTTGCTTGTTTTTGTCGTGTGCTTATTTGTATAGTTAATAAAAAACTGATTTATTTTCATTTTTGTTTCATACTGATCGTTGTATGTTTTGGAACCTTCCCCACCAAATACGTGACTTTTGAACGCTAAGAGGGGGTGAGGAGGGGGAAGTCTTTGAAAGTTAATGAGATATCTGATGTAAATGTCTCAAACAGGCGGCTCTGAAGTCACAAAGAGCAAAACCACAACCAAAACAAGAGAAATTGAAATACAAGAGAAATTGTCTTCAGTTTTAATGAAATTTACATTCACTCGAGCGACGAAAACAAGTTAACGTACCAAAGAATGTGACGAGGAAGAAGCTTCACTCCGGCAAGAAACTGATAAATGAGTTGACAACGTCGTTAAATCCTCATCACCTGGCACAGACTTATATGATCAATGATCTTGCGTGTGATAACAGGGTGTCAAGTAATTACAATAACGTTTGAAGGAAAGTAAAACTATAAAGCCGCGGTTAAAGCATGTCCGCTCATAGTAGAAACAAAACGTTTAGAGCTAATGACCAATGTTTGTCTAATAATATACCGTGAAATAAAGTATAAAGGGCCAACAGGTAGCGGAACGCTGTTGTCATATCGTTGTAATTCTTTTTCTTTCAAAGGGTGACATTCTTTCGACGTTTGCTATTATAAAATTGGCAACCGTGTTTTTCTAGTAAATCTTGGTTTACAAGCCGATTATAATGGTTCAGTTCAATACACGAACCTGGCCCATTAGCTCTAAACGTTTCGTTTCTGCTATAGGCGGACAGTCTTTACATAATATATTTTATTGCTGTAAATAAAGTTACTCGTATAACTTAAATCAAGAGTTAAGACTTCGGTTTTTATGGATACTTCTACACTGAAATGAGTGAAATGAAGGCTAAGTACGCTAAGGGAAGTCGCTGACTGGATTCGAATGTCCAACCTTAGAATAGAAAATAGAACCTACGAAGTTTGTTCAATGGCTCATTAGCAGAAGCCAAAGAACCATTCGTACCCCCAGTGTAAAACAATAGCATCCTGACAATAGATAATTTTAAGATAAATTAAACATTTCGATTTGCATTATCAAATCATAATCATAGTGTTATAACAACAAGCATTTTTCTTTTGTTGTAAACAATGCACAATTAATCTATTTCGGAGGCTTTCACGGCCGGAGTCAACTATACTATCGTGGTTTTCCGGGTATAACCGTGTCAAAAGGTGGAACCAATCCAACGTTTCACCCATATTGTAATGGGCTTCTTCAGGGACCTTCGTGGAGTGTTCCTTCGTCCAGAGTTTCCCAGGTCGTGACCGTTGTTGGTGTCAGTGTCAACACTCCACGACGGTCCCTGAAGAAGCCTATTGCAACATGGGCGAAACGTTGGATTGGTTCCACCTTTTGACACAGTTATACCTGGAAAACCACGCAGGATAGTACAATGCAAAATTAAGTTTGAAAACAAATAATATGTAAGAGTACATCTTTGTCATTCATCCACAAACGTGAAAGTTATTACTTGGTCATTTCTTCTTGGCTTAGGAATAAGTTAACGGTGACTAAGGAGCCGTCCTAGCAACGAAGCACTCAATAAATTCAAAGTTGTTCTGAATCAGTCTTGTTGATTCTGACATTTGTCCGCAGGTGTTCGTACTGTCTAATCACTGATTCATATGTTTTGTATTAGAAATATCGATCTTTGATTGGTTATCGCTCACTCGTTGATGAATTTGGAGCCTACAGGGTTGGTTTAGTCCATTTAAATTAAAGTGCCCCACTGCAAATCAGTTTCGTTACTGAGTGGGTAGACTCTAAATGTGAATTTATTTTATTTATTTTTATTTGAGTCTTTCTAACTACTTAGAAATTCGCGTTGTTGAAAGTTGTGTGTGTCTAATATTCAGTGACCGTTGGCCGTATTGCTCGCAACGCTCTCTGTGCACTTGTTACGTCTCCCTTCCCCTTACGCCACTGCCTTTATCACAACTCTATACGCACGTGCATCAAATATAAAAGGAGTTTTCTACTGAATTCGCTGAATCTCTTCTTCAGTTGTTTAATTTATGAATATGTATTTTTGTTCCCTATGTGAGAATTACCCTTTTTCAAGTGACGAACATCAGGAGTGGGCGTAGTCTTATAATGGTGCCGCGTAGCGTGAAACGTAAGTTAGTGGTCCAGTTCATGAGAGTTATTCATCATGGAACAATGGCCGTGTAATGTGTTCATTAAAATCTCAGTCATTTTTCATAAGGTATATATCGTAGTTTGTTACTTTTAACGAACGTGAACCTTTCACCTTTCCTCGGTGTGTCAAAGGAAATGGTAGAAAGAGAAAGAGACGCGAAGTGATTTCGACCGTAATAATGGGACAAAATTATTACCCCCGCCCCCCCCCCCCCCCTCCAACCCCACCCCACCCCACACACAGAAGGTTAGATCCAAGTAGCACTCCGAACACTCACACTTCAGACGTGCGTGAAAAATGGGTGGATATACGGGTAAATCTGATCCACTCTTACTTTCTCACTCGTGAGTAAGCGAAGAAAGCGAGGTAAGCGAAGTGAGCAAAGTAAGCAAAGTAAGCGAGGTAAGCGAGGTAAGCAAAGTAAGCAAGGTAAGCGAGGTAAGCGAGGTAAGCGAAGATGTCCGAACGTTACAATATTCTCAGGGTGACGAAATAGCTGAGTCCAGAAGTATACCTACTTAATTTTCTACTTTTCCAGTTCATACCATCTACTTCAAACTGGTCCATTAGTGACTCTTTACGACCGTGTTTTGGACACCAGGAAACCCTAAACAAAGAGGATGTGATAAAGAGGTTTGCACACTCTATTCAGTTGAACTAAACACCTTCTTGAACGCCAGAAATCTGTCGATGTTCGTAGAAATAGCGTGTACAAAGCTGATTGTAGACAGTTCAATGTTCCGTTCAAGTTAACTTGAACTCAAGGAAGATAGAATCAACGAAAATTGGACTTTTTTGTACTTTATTATCTACGTATGACTGATGCTTTTTTTGGCTTTGCTTTGAATTCAAGGAAATTTGAACGGAACATTGAACCGTCTTAAATGTGCTTTAAGAGGGTGAGTAGACAATGATCTGAGGACTGTATGAGATTAATTACGTTGGGGCTGGTATCAAACCAAACTTACTATTTTGGCAACAAAAGAGAGAAGCAAGTAAAATGTTGGCCCTCCTTATAGCAACCTCTGCGACGTCTAAATGGCTGTTTCAACGAGGGAACGAACGGGTGTGTTCATAAGACTTATTCAATGAAAACGAGGTACTGTACTCAAAAGGCTGAGGACAAGTCTCTCCATTTCCATATTTTTTCATATTTAATTCTAATTTTTCTATTTTCAATATTCAATATTCAATTTTCAATTTTGAATATTAAATTTTCAATTTTTAATATTCAATTTTCAATTTTTAATATTCAATTTTCAATTTTCAATTTTCAATTTTTATTTTTAAATTTTCATCTATAATTTTTCATTTTTCATTCATGCATTTTGTCATTCTATTGATTTGTATTTGAATCTGCTTCTGAGATTACTTAATGATGCCAGACAACGTCATAATACAAGCATTGCCAACTTGCTATGTACAAGGTATACAACACATCATAAAATTTAATTTACAAAGGCTTAAATATACGAAATTAACCTAAGTTATACATTTTATAAATGAAAACTTAGTCTTCAAATGTATATTGTATACTTATGCTAAAAAGTCCTGCCCTGCATAAAAAAATATGATTGACACTCTGATGAAATTGATTTCCTAGCTGCCATTGCTCAAACGTGTCGATTGATCCTGCTGCACTAGGCAGGTTCAATCACAATGATAAACCAATCTCTTATCCCCCCCTCCTCTCTCCTCCCCCCCCCCCCCCCCCCCCCCGACCCCTCCGCGCTGCTAGTATATGTTTTCTGACACACCATCACACCACGGGACGCACGGAGCAGTCCAGCTTCACCGAACCAATTTTATTTTCCATATGGAAATAGTTTCGACGTGGGTTGGGAAGAGGAGGTTTTGCGGGTAGTCTGGAATGTAAAGTTTGTTATGGCTATTCGAAAGCAAAAATAATAAAGAAGAGAAGATTTATTGCCCTTTTTATTATAAATCTTTTAGTATACATGCTAGAATTTAGAATACGCATTAAAGCTGAAAGCTGGAAACCAGTAACAAGGTATGTTTGTAGTAAGTAAGGATACCTGACAGGTGTATACGCACAAACGAAAATAAATGCCACGATTCTTTTATTATTTCTGTTATAAAGTAGAAACGTTAAATGTATTTGTATAATAATTACTGGTAAAGTAGAAATGTGCAATGAAATGAGTATTAGAAAACTGAACACGTGTAAACTTTGTCCGAAGCAAAGCTGTGAACGCCGCAGGATATTTTTTCTCTGCATTTATAGTAATTTGTTTGTACACCCCGAGTGCGACTGCAGTTTCCTTGAAATTGTTGGGTCCGAACTGTCAAAAAGTAATCAAATGTAAACGTTTGTTTGTTGTGTGGACTACGTTTATTTGACAACATGTTGGGTTTCCAAGAAATGTGCGCATGGTTGAACTTCTGTTATGGCTTCCGATAATGAATTCAGAGATTTTTCTCATGTTTTTGCTAGCCATGTAGTAGGGGTGCACATAATTAATTGTGAGATGTCAAGATCCACCAACGATCGACTGATTTTCTTGTTCTCAACTAAGCCTCTGACCCACTGTAGTGTAAAACATTGCAAATACTCTCAGTCATCATTTCTAGGGTGGTGGATGTGGATTTCGAATCCCTCGCCAATCAGTCGTTTGTAATGTTTTGATTTCGATCCAAAGCGATATCGTTTGCAACAGTGTAACTCAATAAAAGATTCGAAAACCAACAGGCTGAGCTGAATACAATAATAATATGATGGTCTATTTATGATTCCTAAGCCTACCTATTAGAATAATGTGCAAATGTTCATCGAAAAAAATGTTTTTTTTTTCGAAGTATGGTACAATCTATTTTATGGCACGCAATATCTTCCTTTTTAATCTTGAGAGAGTATCTCTGTCGTAAAAATAGTTCGCTTCTTACGAAACCGTGTTAGGTAAGAAAGAAGAATAGCCGCGTTTCGTTTTCAAGACTTCAACTTTTTTTTTCAACAATATGTTTCCACCCGACAACTTTTACTTGCGGGTGGATTAATTTGTAATTGGATTAAAAGTTACGGTAAAAAAAAAGTATTTATGAGGGAATTGAATTAATGTGAATGGCGTAGTGGCTTACACACACACGTAAATGAATATATTTGATAAGTTTGAGAAAAAATGTACTTTTATAAATTGGATTGCAATGAATATTGAAAATAATGACAACTACCTTTGTTGAAAAAAAAGCTGGAAAATTTTACTTTGATGACTGTGCTGGACGTTATCTATAAAACTCAATATAGACACGAAAGCAAACTCTCTAGAGGCCCATTATAACCATGTGTAAAATATTTTAAACCGTACCGAATGACTCAAAGAGATTCTCTTTCCCTCTTGTCAAGCTCTTTGCAACATCCAATCAACCGAAGGTGATGAAGCCAGTTCGTTAGTCATTCTGTTAGTAATTTTAAATCCTTGTCGTGTAATTACAATTTTTCATGCTGGCAGTAAATTAAAATCCCAGACAAACGGGTCTGTATAGAAAAGAAAGCCATAGAAATACTGCGATAATTTTTCCCTCCCACAATGGTCCAACCCTTAACTTTTTCAGCTCTGTTAAAAACTTTTTACGACCCAGATTAATAGGCTTATAGGTGACCTGAACGAAGCTCACGACGTGAATCAATATAAGAACGTACTTAAGAACAGCGGGACCTCGCTCGCTACTCTAGAAGTCACATTCAGAACTTAACTTTTTCATTTTTATTTTGTTGAGATGGAGGTTTCCAATTGCTCATTTTCAAATGAAACAATTCGTGCGAGGTAAATGAGTGGTAGTTCACATTTGATTTATCAAATAGTTTCAAGTTTAACTTGTAACTCATTCCAAGTGCTATTATATTGACAGCTGCATCCTATTAAAGCGTCACGGACTAACGGTCACCGTTACATTTAAAGTGTAAGAACAAAAATGCCAAAACCCAAAGCACAAATTGAAATTGGACATTATTTTTAGCGTTGAGAGAGGCGCAACGCAATCGGCAGTTTGTCTACCGCCTTCCACTGCCCAACATACTTTAGTCGGGTAGTAGAAGTTCGCCAAGCGCCGCGATGACGGAGCTTTCAATTGTCTTCCTATATCTATGGCGAAGTAGCCGACCAATCAGGCTCCGTCATCGCGTCGCTTGGCGAACTTCCACTACCCAACTAAAGTGTGCTGGGAAGTAAAAAGGCGGTAGACAAACTGCTGACTGCTTGACGACTCTACCCTTTATTACTCAATCGACGCCTTAGGAATAAATCATTTTCATATTGTGGTGGTAGAATTTGTGAAACCAATGGTGAAACTGAGTAATGGGAACGTGTGTGCATTTGGTGTGTACAATAAGTCTCACTTCAATGAGTATGTTTAATAACAAATACAACGATTTACTCAAATACCCACCCACAACAAGCTTCATTGATTGTCAATCAATAGCTGCATGTTATTTATTATCAATTCTGACAATGAAATATATATTCTTTCTCCTTGTTTTGCGGTCTAATGTTACATTCATTTTGTTTATTTGGAGCCGGGTCGTATGCAAAGTCAAGTGCCAAGTTAAGTACAGGATTTGTTGTTATGGAATTGTTTTATTACATGCTATTTTCCATAAGGAGAACAATCTCCTTAGCAACCATAAACAAAATCACATATTTACGACTATGCATTCCGCTAGTTATAAAAAATAATCTGAATTTAATAAAAATTGTCGATGTAACACTTATAAAGTAGCACATTTAAAAATTAAGTAAAGGTATTCCTAAATTGAAAGAGCATTGAGTATGTAGAGTAGTTGAACCTTATATTAAATTGGGAGAAATGATTGACACCATGAGCGCTTTTTTGTATAGTTGGTTGACTTCAGCTCATTTGTATTCATACAGTATAGCACTTACGGGTCATAACTGCGATAAGTTTAGTATTGTAGATTACAGGAATTAGCGGTAACATGTTTCACTGATATTGACTTCCAAAATAGTACACATATTGTAAATGGATGGTTCAGAGGTTTTAAATCCGTCAACGTGCCTTCTTAGGCCAAGAGAACTTGTCTATTTTAAGATAGGTATTGACCTGCAAACAATGATTAATATCTCTTGGAAACATTCTGGATACGAAAAGTGGAGTAAGTTTTAATGGAATGGTAACATTGTTCTAGAAGTTCTATATCTGGTTTATAAACTGAACTTGCAAGAGTAAATTCTAGGAGCTCTTCTGTATCAGGTTTATTAAACTGTATACTTGTAAAAGGAAATACTTAAAACACGCCACTATCCCACACCACTTTTGACCACTTTAGATGTTCGTACAATTTCTTTTGCATGCTAGTTCAAACAAAGCCGTACTTTTTTTGCCACTGTTTACTTCTCACAATTTTGCTTGTGTAGGCCTATACCCCAGTTTTTATAATTTATTCCTGCCTACAAATCTATTGGCACGTACCGTGTCTCTATAATTTATAGCAATGTGTGTTTTTATTAAGCTATCCCTCACTCCCTCTCCTCTATCTCTTCTTTCTTCCTTGTTTTATTCAAATAATGTGTGTGAATGACCCTGCATATATATATTTTTTTTTAAATATCGAGTGTCACGGTTTATCTACATAATACGTATACGTGTAGATATCCAGAGTAGAGTATGTTACTTGTTTCCAGACCATGCTGATTTCAACAGTTTATAGCTTTTATAGTAACCATAATATTATCCTCATCTACAAATATTATCTCCACGTAGCAATTGAAATGGAAATTGAAACTGTTGAATAAAAAACAAAGGCATCGTGATCACAATGTATGGAAATATGAACCGTATAATTTCTCAATTTTCAATAATAGTATTCCGTGTTTACGAAGAGCACAAACGTTGCCTACAATAAACATGAATGACGGAATCGCACCTGCTCAGGCACACGCGTTTGTTTTCACTCGAGTATCAAAGCACGGGTCGGGGGGCAAGCGGTGTACACTCTGCTGACTTCATCAGACAAACACGCATTGTTTGTGCAGTAATACGCCAGGTTTTACACAATTCACATGTTTTTTGCACAAGAAAATAAATTAGAAAAAATTCATCGGTTATGGGAGACCGTATGACAGCAGCGCTGTGAGCGTTCCTGCCCACACAAATTTCAGTATGCCCCTCAATTACGCGGAAATACAGATGGCTGTGGGACGGCTTAACCTTAATTACATAACACTTATCAATAATAAGGTATTAAGTGCTCCTGCGCATGTCGAGAACCAACGCAGATCAGTCATGTGAATCTGTCTTCAGCAAATTAAAAAAAAAAAACACATTTCGCCGTGCTAATGGTGGCGTCGTACAGCGGTCGGCCCCGGTACCGCGGAGGGGAAGGGAGAGTGCGGCATGGGTGGGGAGGGGAGGGAGATGATTTGCTGCATCACGCGCAAAGTCGTCGAGAAAGACGCCTGTATTATCAGCGAAGGCGTAACTGGTTAGCTGAGTCGTCAGTCCGGGCCAAGACGATTAATTGGATGATAAGGTAGAGAGAGAGAGTGAGAAGAATTTAGGTACTTAGAGATTCGTAATGGGATCGTTGACGACTGTGTGCAGAACAATGTACCCCAAGAAGAAACTAAAATATATCATTTAAATATACGCATATTTATTTTGGTTACCTGCTCAGTTGAAGTAGCTAACTTGGGGTAATGTGCCTGGTTCCTATCACGGCCGTAATGACACCGTTCACATATATCTATAAAGCACTTCATCAATACATTTTGGGGCAAATACGCGTATTTGATCATTTATTTTAAAAACAATCATTTCACAGTCAGATGTTTATGACACCCGCTAGGTATATAAAATATTTGTCGTATAGTTTTTCTTAAAGTAAAAAGAAAAACTCAACGCAAAATAGCAATGTTAACAAAGAATTTTAAAGTAAGGCACACGCAACAAGGTAATAAATAGTAACAGTGCAGATTTCAGCTAGCGGGCAACGGAATCTTTTTTCTCGTTTCTTCCTCTGTCTGTATCTACTCTGAAATGGCGGACACCTCGAAGAAAAAGCTGCTATCACGGCATTGTCAGCTTTATAGTACGAAGTTACACACATTCTGTTGCCTGCCACTGTTCATTTTGTCAATTACGTTTATGTGAAGTTTCATGGAAGCAATTCAATGGTGCCGTGGCCAGACAATAGACGGAAATCACATCGTTGACCGTAGATTCAACCAAGCTTCCGGCACTCGAAGCAGTTATCTACAAGCATTTACTCATCGTGTTTGTGATTGCCGTGCATATACAATCGTTTTGGTGTTGGGTCATCGGCTGAGCCAGAACAACAATACTGAATAAATATAGTAAACGCTTTAGCAAGAGTTGTTATGTAAATGAGGTGTTTACATAAATGGCTCTTGACTTTTCGTATTGAACATTTGAACATTGTTCTGAAGTAAAGAGTGGATATCTATAATGTAGTACGGACAAATATTATAAAGAATAATACAAAAGCTTTCATTTTACAGATAAACTTACATTATTGCGTTAAAACACACGTATAGGCATAATATTACTACTAAAATTTGGACTTGTCCTAGCATTACCTTTAAAAGACCTAGGTCTTGGCATCTCAATACAAAACAGTTCTCAAGTTATAGCCAAGTACTGAGTCTAGAGAATGTATACACTAATTCTTCCAGACTTTTAAAAAGAGATAAATGTGGAGTGTAGCTTGGGTAGTGTAGAACGAGATTATAGTTATACTTTTTTGAAATATGTCAATTTGACCAGAAACATGACCAAACAGTCAATAGTGTGATATATATGACAAATATAACTAATCTTGTTAATCCCAGCAACACATTAGTCGTGCTCATTTCACTTTGATTGAAGTAAGTGCTGCCAAAAGGATTGTTTACTTTACTTTAAACTGGCGTTGAATACCCCCTACAGTGCGCACTGCAAGGGCAGGCTCAAAAACCCTGAAAACCCTCTTGAGACGATAATGATTTTAGTTGAGTCTTGTTTAGTTTAGTTAAGCTTAGTTTAGTCTAGTTTAGTTTAGTTTACATTACTTTACTTTACTTTACTTTACTTTACTTTGCTTTACTATACTTTACTATACTTTACTTTACTTTACTTTGCTTTGCTTTGCTTTGCTTTGCTTTGCTTTGCTTTGCTTTGCTTTGCTTTGCTTTGCTTTGCTTTGCTTTGCTTTGCTTTGCTTTGCTTTGCTTTGCTTTGCTTTGCTTTGCTTTGCTTTGCTTTGCTTTGCTTTGCTTTGCTTTGCTTTGCTTTGCTTTGCTTTGCTTTGCTTTGCTTTTTTTATACAAATTAAATTCACAGCTGTCACTGTTACACGAAAAACATCAAGTGTTGTTGTAATACGCAGATATGAGAATTAAAAAGGAAAAGCATGAGTCTTCACAATATAAATGACGAATAATGGAACTCGAAGAAGCAATTAAGCTGAATTAGAATATAAAATGTTGTATTAATTTCATTGCTAATTTAATTGTGGCCCGTGATAGTGACAAAACTGTAAATAGTTCTTGTATCTGATTGGAAAGCTAAAGCGAATTAGTGGTGGTATTATATACGGGGATTTAAGTCAGTTAAGCTTAATTGGACAAACATAGCTTGAAATCTACTAAACCAATCGTGGAAATTACTCCCCTGAACTTCCTTGTCGCTATGAATTAATATGAATATATGTTCTGACTCGAATGTAGATGTATAATACAGCATATACCGAATCAGAAGACCCATCAGGCAACAACATTCAACTCAAAAAATCTTGTTATCCGTTTGAAGCCCAGCGATTCCATTTGGCCCATGATATTTCAATAATAATAATAAGAGTGTCTTTATTTTTTTTCTGTTACATAAAGAATACAACCACACTGGTACATGGAAAAATACATAAGGAAATAATTTATTATGAAAAGAAAAAAAAATGGGCGAATTTAAGTACATATATGTACTTTTTTTACAATTAACACTTCTTAAAATTACACAATTTAAAGTACCTTTGATTATTCAATCAATAAAACTAGACATGTAAGGGTGAATTAGACTACACTATACAGATTTCTTTTAACTTATAATCTCATTTTAAAATAAAGTTATATCCATTCTCAATATATTCAATTCAATCATCAATGTATCATTTATTAATAATACCAATAACAATCAGCATTTTCAATAATTTAAAGTTTTTAAATACATTACAAACATAAATCCCGAGAACGAAAAACTTTTTCAATATCTTGAAACGTTTTCAAAAAAATTCGAAACATTTGGCGTGGTTTAATATTAAGGTCGTGATAAGATAGACAGTCACAACCTTCCAAGCTGTCACGAAATACTGTCACAACCTTCCAACTATTTTGTATTGGGATTTCTGTGGTAGGCCTATGTATATTTATTGAACCTCTGGCTGACGCCATAGTCGCCGAACACCGCCCTCTTACACACATACAACCAAGGTTGATACCATGCATATACATACAAGGTTGGTACAATGCATACACAACACCAACCTGTCCCAGAAGACTGTCACAACCTTCCGACCTGTCCCAGAAGACTGTTACAACCTTCCTACCTGTCACACAAAACCGTCACAACCTTCCGACCTGTCACACATGACCGTCACAACCTTCCTACCTGTCACACAAAACCGTCACAACCTTCCGACCTGTCACGAAAGACTGTACAAACCTTCCAACCTGTCCCAGAAGACTGTCACTACCTTCCAACCCGTCACACAAGACTGTTACAACCTTCCTACCTGTCACACAAAACCGTCACAACCTTCCGACCTGTCACACATGACCGTCACAACCTTCCGACCTGTCACACATGACCGTCACAACCTTCCGAACTGTCACGAAAGACTGTACAAACCTTCCGACCTATCACACAAAACTGTCACATCCTTCCAACCTGTCTCAGAAGACTGGGTCAACCTTCCGACCTATCACACAAGACTGTCACAACCTTTCAACTGGTCACACAAGACTGTCACAACCTATCAGAAGTAGATCGGGCTAGAAGAGACTGCCTATTTGCCCGCGTGTCTCTTGATCTGTAATGATGACCTATAGCTTCATCGTCTCTCGGTCTCCAACCGGCGTTACTCCAAGACTGTCACAATCTTTCGACCTGTCACACAAGACTGTCACAACCTATCAGAAGTAGATCGGGCTACATGAGACTGTCTATTTGCCTGTGTGTCTCTTGATCTGTAATGACCTATAGCTTCATCGTTTTGAAGTCTCCAACCGGCGTTACTCCAAGACGGACTCTGATTTCCCACGTGTGTTCCCGCGGTCACTTCTCTAGTCGCACGCTTTGTTGACCACGTGACATCGCTCATATTGGTGTCCGCTGGGGCGTTATGACGTCACGCTATCTGCCAGCGTCCATCGGTGTCAGTGTCCAGTGGAATCAAGTCCATCTTCTATATGAACACACAACTCTCTAGGCGCGAGATGTGGCTGTACGTTGCATGTACGTTGCATGTAAGACACTTTAAAACACAATAAATGTGCATATATTTATATATTTTTTGCCATTCTTGGGTTCAATCTGTGTACAATGTACGAATAAGCAATCAAGTAAAATATTGAAGTTACGTCGGAATTACTTAAGTATCAAACTGTTTAAAAACATTTGTTTAAGAAAGAAACTATTCAAAATCCAAGTTGATAGTTTGTTTCGTTTTAAAAAATAGGGTAGAGTCGCAAAGCAATCAGCAGTTTGTCAACCGGCTGTCTTCATATATTAGAAACTATGTTTCATGGCCTGGATTCACAAGAGGTTTTAAGACTGTTCTGGTCTTTACTCTGAGACCGACCTAACTTTTGACGTCAAGCCAGACCTAGGTCACATGAAGAAGTCCTGGTCGGTTAAAACACATTTAATATACCAATCATATGTTTTAACAAACTGTTCTCAGATATTTACCGGGATTCACAAGAGGTTCAAAGTTAGGCCAGTCTTAGAGCTAAGACCAGAAAAAAACAAGACCTAAAGATGAAACCATATAGATATTTTGCATACTAGTAACAATATGGCGCATCCTCTATTACGGTAAATGCTGCAGCCCCAGTACAAAATACAACATCGAATTAAGCTATAAGCTTCCACAAAATAATCTAAAGCGCTACTTGTTTGAGCAAGAGACACATACTGGTTCGTATTTCCTTCACTTGTCTATAATGTAGATCTAGGTCAGTTGGATCCCTTTGTTCCCACCCCGTTTTATTTCTCTATGGTTCCCGCAGTGACAACAAAACCTCTTAGCGTCTGAGAAGATCTTGTTAGTGCAGCACGTGCTGCCTCTAGCGGTAGACACACGAACAAACAGGTGCAACAAAGATGCAGCGGTGTTTATTTCAGCGTTTGAGAGATTTGTGGTGTCAATGTGTATCTTTGCTCACTGGATGTGGTTTACAGGTAGCAAAGCGGTCGCACTGTGCATTGGACTCAATGCGGCTAGAGTGCATCAGGTTGTTCTCAATCCTTCTAGAGGATTTTCAGGTTTACCGAAACCACCGCCAGGAGGATTGAGAAGAACTTGCGGTGTATTAGTTCTCGTGTACTTTAAAAGGCTGTGGCTAGGTCATGGAAGTATCAAGGTCAACTTGATCTCCGCCTAGCAGAGGCTCGTCGAACTCCCAAGTTAGGTCGTCGCAAGGAAACCAAAACCACCATTTTCTTGTCCATTGTAAAAACAGCTTTTATAAATAAGTATACCCTGTCAGTAATGTGCTGACGCCGACGGTATACGGTAAGTATTTGAACTGCCTACTGTACTTATCTTTGTGTTTTGTTCGATATTCAAGTACAGAGCAGCAGGGCGATTCTGTATGGGCGACGATACGTTTATCACCGGTTTCAGTTGTAAGAAGAAGGCGATGAGCCAATCACCGCCTTGCATTCGCTTTCAGTAGGCCTAACGACTAAAACCGCTGATAAATTTATCGTCGCCCATACAAAATTGCCCTGCAGGACATGATTGCATCAAAACTCAAAGATGGCAGACTGTGGCAAGTTTTTAGTTAATTCATATCCAGTGATTGCCACTTTCTGATATTACTTTATAAACGTCAAAGTTCAAACTTCAAAATTGGAAATGAAGACGTAAAATTAGTTTCAATCTTTTTGTAACTAACCGGAATGTTTTTGGAGTGAATTAAAAAGTTTTCAAAGTGTGGGTTCTAACCGAGTACGAAGAGTTAGGCGTGAAGTGTAATTAGAAAGTTTTAGAAATTCGGTATTTTTTTGAACATAAAGATCAGCGTTGGAAATCGTATTAAGCTAAAATTCTTATCTTGCCTTAGAAATAAGTAAACGGTGACTTTGGGGCCGTCCTAGCAACGAAGCACTCAATAAATTCAGGGCGGAATGCAACATCGAGTTAAGTACATGATTTGTTTATGGTTGCTAACTTGCTATGGAGTTTGTTCTTATGGAAAATAACATGTCATACAAAAATTCGATAGCAAAAATCCGGGACTTAACTTGACACCTTGACTCTGCATACGGCCTTGTTGATTATGGCATTGTCCGCAGGTGTTCACACTGTCCAATCACTGATTCACGTGTTTTATATTTGACACATCGATCTTTGATTGGTTACCCTGCTTGAACTATCAGTAAAATATTTTGGTGATATTACTAAAATTTTGATGATATCATCAAGTGCTATGGTGATATCATTAAGTGTTATGGTGATATCAATAGAGCTGTGGTGATATCAGCAAGCGTCTCTGACGATATCATCAAAACTTACCGATATCACTATAAAATATATTTTACTGTTTATTGCATCATTTTAATGATATCGGCAGGTTATGGTGATATCAATAGAGCTGTGGTGATATCAGCAAGCGTCTCTGACGATATCATCAAAACTTACCGATATCACTATAAAATATATTTTACTGTTCATTTTGTTTGTAATGATATTTGCAGGTTGTGTTGATATCATCACGTCAATATTTTTAGTGTTCATGCAACTTACCGATATCGGCAAATGTTAATGATATCATCATAGAGTCCATGAACATCACAAAGTATATCACCATAAGCTTTAGCAGCAAGATCATTTAACAGTAAAAATGATTAACACTGAGGGAAATGGATAAATATTTAAACAAATTCACTGAAGAATGTATCAACTATTCGTGATAAAATAAAACACAATAAAATAAAATAAAATAAAATAAAATAAAATAAAATAAAATAAAATAAAATAAAATAAAATAAAATAAAATAAAATAAAATAAAATAAAATAAAATAAAATAAAATAAAATAAAATAAAATAAAATAAAATAAAATAAAATAAAATAAAATAAAATAAAATAAAATAATATAAAATAAAATAAAATAAAATAAAATAAAATAAAATAAAATAAAATAAAATAAAATAAAATAAAATAAAATAAAATGAAATAAAATAACAAAATAAATATGAAATGAATTGAAATGAAATGAAATAGTTTGAAATAATGAGTTGATACATCCTCTAGGTAGAGCTTAACTCTACTTTCGAAGATGCATGAGAAAGAGTCTATACTTTTGTAACTAAAACATCAATACACAGGATAATGCTAGTTATACATCATGGGTTACATCTTGATTCACGATCATGGTATATTTTATTCACTTTTCTTTATGCATTTGGCAACAACCAATGATATTGAATATCATTGGCACAGACAGATATCAAAATAGCCTACTTGCAAGTTCAACGTACAAACCTATTAAATATTACCTAGTAAAAAATAAAAACCTGGCAAAACTAGCGACAAATAGAAAGCGGAAAATCTGAAATAATAGAAATGAAATGAAATGAAAAGAAATAATAGAAGAAACTTCAAAATGAATACAATAACATATTATGTAGATGCGAAATGCATAAATGTCGATGAAATATCATTATTGCTTGGCTTTTAAATAAAGCGCGGTGTCACGGCCTTCTATACGCAGCTGTTTCTAGCCGCCGCCAGCCGCTGGTCGAGTGTGGTTGTGGCGGTGACTGACAAGTTTGAAGGAACAACGCGTCAACAACGTCGGCGTGCAACGGTCGCTTATGTACGTTTAGACAATTTTGTGCGAATCCGTGGGTGTTTGTTCAGCATGAAGTGAAGAATTCCATTTCCGAATATCGTGTCTGTCATAGGTAAGATTAAATCAACTCTTTATTGTAACTTATTAATGTACGTCGTCTGCCTGCCAGCTAGCCAAGACGGAAATTTTAGGTTAGGTTGCCCATCATATTTGACTGAAATGGTCTTGCTTTAGACCATAGGTCTTGAGCTTAGCTTAACCGTAGGCCTAATCACAGTTAATAGGCATATACTATTATATTTACTGATTTAGACCTAGGCCTAGTTAATGTCTCCGACCGTAGCCGTAGCGTAGGCTAGGGCCTAGGCTGGGATAGGCATGTGCGGCCAGGTGCCCTATAGCCTTAGGCCTATTTGATCTTAGACTTGGGCCTAGATTTTGGACAACAACACATACCCACTACTTCCATACCCACTAGTGTTCAGGGGGCCTACATCCAACAGATAGATAGAACTATGATTGCCCATCCTATTTAATGTTTTGCTCCAAACTAGATAGTTTTAGTATTAATTGTGAACTCATGCTAACTTTCAAGACTGATACAAATGCATTTACTAGTGGCTTATATACTAATATGATAGCACCATGATTAAAGGCAAAATACAATTGGCTAAATTGCAGGAATGTTGCTGGTTTAAAACAATAGGGCCTACCCCATTTTTGTCCTAAAGCTCTATTTTCCTCATTTTGTGGAAAAGAGAGTTGGCATTTGAAGAGCAACTTCTCTAAACTTCCCCAAGCTTCACTTGTATTTTAGGCTAATTCAATGTGTTTGATTTTACAGATCTGCTCCACAAACGAATGGCGCTGGAAACCTGTTATATTGAAGAGTCCTAGACTACTTTTACTACGGGAGCCAAGTCCAGACAGGCCAGTAGGCCTACGTACTTAGTTCGGACTAGATTTGACTGATAACACATCAGTAGGGCATAGGACTGAGTTGTGTAAACGCCCGCGCAAAAATATAAGTGTACAAATATTCATACACGTTTAACTGCGTCTTATACCCCGCCTGCCCCAACCCAAAACCCTAACTCGCAGGTTTTTTCGGTCACAGCTCTTCGACGAGCCAACGAGGCATAGCTTAGTGTGTGGAGTCAAAATGACTGTGGACGGTTTGACACAAAGGTGGAGAATACAATCAACAATGAATATAATAAATCACCTGCGTTACTTCGTTGAACATTTTTTCCATGAACATTACAACTCATTTTTGTTATCATTTTGTGAATACTGAATAAATAAATAAATTCACATTTAGAGTCTACCCACTCAGTAACGAAACCGATTTTCAGTGGAGGACTTAAATTTAAAGCGATTAAACCAAACCTATAGGCTCCGAACACCATCGACGAGTGAGCGATAACCAATCAAAGATCGATATTTTAATTACAAATCATAATATGACAGGAGGAGGAGTGTTACGTTTAAATGTGAAAAATTCAAACAAATAAACGTTTGCAACATGAAACGTTTTCTCCCATCTCTAGTAGGGCAACTGAGTTTTCCCCAGTAAAATCACAGTGTCAGCACACTTGGTCCGAACTAGCCTGTAGGCCTACTAACTATAAGGCTTCTTACTGCAAGTATGCTACTGAATGAAAATATTAAAGGTAAAGTTAAAATTAAAGGTAATATTATTGTTGGGTGTCTTTCATAGGTAGGCTTAGTAACTTTTTACCAGCTTAATTAATGGGTACCTACATGTGCAACTTGTTATCAGTTATGTGACTGACTCAGATTCAGATTTCAGATAATTTTATTTTTAAACACACTACATGGTTGATTCATTGGTTGGCACATACGTACCATCTTTGTAATTAGTATGATGTTGAAGAAGCCCGCAAAGTTATAAAGACTGAGTGGGGGCCATGCGCTAAATATTGTAGAATAATTATCAGATAGTGACGGTAAGCATGAGAAGGTGAAGATGTGTACTGGTATTATAATATGAACTAGAGAATTGAAACATAGTAGGACTTAAGTTGTAGTTAGGGAGATGTTAGAATTGTGAAAGAACAAGTTTAAAAAAAAAGGTTGTTTGCAATATATGCGTATTACTCGGTCTTGATTTTGGTCTCTTATTACTCGGTACTCGGTCTTGTATGTAAATGCAGTCTGCTTAGTGCTTACTAAGTGCAAAGTTGTGGCTCATAACAGTAGCAGACATGTGGCCCACTGCTTGTGTTCAGGGGGCCTTCATCCAAATAAATAAAATAAATAAATAAATTCAAATTTAGAGTCTACCCACTCAGTAACTAAACTGATAGAACTATGATTGAATAGTAGGCCATTCTATTAAATGTTTTGCTCCAAACTAGATAGTTTTAGTATTTTTTGTGAACTTACGCTAAATTTAGAAACTGATACAAATGCGTTTACCAGTGGCTTACATACTAATATGATAGCACCGTGATTAAAGGCAAAAGTAGACACTTGGCTAAATTGTAGGAATGTTCTAGTTTAAAACTATATTCCATTTTTGTCCTAAAGCTCTATTTTCCTCATTTATCACTGTGCAAAAGAAAGTTGGCATTTGAAGAGCAACTTCTCTAAGGTTCCTCAAGCTTCAATTTGTTTTTTAGGCTAATTCAATGTGTTTGATTTTACAGATCTGCTCCACAAACGGATGGCGCTAGAAACCAGTTCGCCGTCTACTGGTATGGCGGAAACAAGAGTAGCGGCTATTCGGGGATATCTAAGTGATAAAATTATCACGCTGGTTAGGGCAGCAACAAATAATTAACTAGGAAAACGCTCATGTTCATACTTCATTCTACTATTTACTCATTTTCTATTTGCAATTTGTGTACTGTGTACACTTAGCTATTTAATTTTTTACTTTTCAATATTATAATTAGGCCTACACTTGACTTACACCATGTTTACAATATTCATTCTACTATTTACGCATTTTCCATTTGCAATTTGCGTTCTATATGTAATAGGGATGGGACGTTGAAACATGGGAGTGGCTTTAAACATATACGTTTTGTATGCCACATTTAAACGTTTGTACAATCGTGTTTTGTATATGATAGAAACAAGCTAATATTTTACAACAATATTTTACAAAATTTTTCTGCTATTATAGTTTTTCTCGCCACGAATTTTAATTTTACCCTCGGTTTCGTAACTTTCCGGTTATTTTTTCATCTCATGGCAGGGGAAGTGGCGACTAAAACGTTAAAACGCAAATTTAAAAAATGTTAAACCTAGTCTACTCGTATTTGCCCATCCCTAATATGTACGCTAAACTGTTTAATTTTTTACTTTACAATTATTTTAATTACACTTTACGAATTATACTTTTTATGCTATTTGGTTTCATTCTCTATAGGCTAATTGTTGTGAATAAATCACAGTTGCATTTACTAAACATGAATTTTTCATTTAGTATAAGAATCCTCTGTGCATCGTCCAGGGCATCTTTTTGGGATCTGTGGTGATATCATCGATATCACCAAAATTTTGTCGATGTCGGTATATTCTGCTGGTCCGAAATATACAGTAAAGCTGGCGATATCATCATAGCTATGTGGTGATATCGTCATAGCTATGTGGTGATATTGTCATAGCTATGTGGTGATATCATCATACCTATGTGGTGATATCATCATACCTATGTGGTGATATCATCAAAATACCCATGCTGACATCATCATAGCTCTGTGGTGATATCATCAAAATACCCCTACTGATCCAGGTAATGATATCATCAAAAAACTCCTGCCGATATCACCACAACTGTAGTGATATTACTAAAATATATACCGATATCACTATAAAAATGTACTGATATCACCAAAACTGCCTAACGATATCACCAAAATTTTGTCGATGTCGGTATATTCTGCTGGTCCGAAATATACAGTAAAGCTGGCGATATCATCAAACTTGCTGATATCATTAAAATATGTTTTACTGATAGTTCGAGCAGGGTAATCGCTCACTCGTCGATGGTGTTCGGAGCTTACAGGGTTGGTTTAGTCGCTTTAAATTAAAGTTCCCCGCTGAAAATTAGTCTTGTTTCTGGGTGGGTGAACTCTAAAGATGATTGTTTTTTTTTTTTTATTTATTCAACATTGAAATTAAATTTTTGAAACAGACATTTTAAGGTTGTTTTTTCCTCATTGATTTGAACTTAACGTGTTATATGCTACTCACTGAAATCTTTGATGGGTGGCTTGAAAATATAAATGTGTACATTTAACATTCAGCATTGTCTTGGTTTTAGTAAGTAGCGATTGAGGAACAATTAAAAGAAATCATTACACTACAATTAATGTTTATTGATTTGACACTGACTCATACACGACAACTAGTTAGCCAGCTGTATGTTTAAATGAATAGAGATTTCAATTATTTCGAAATCAGTTAATTAGTTTATTGATAAAAGATACTTTTAGCTACACAATGTTTATTTCATACAATTTGAAAATTCAGTGAATATAGTTTTAATTTTTTTACACGACTGCGAAGCGAAAACACGTACAAATTATAAAACAATTTATTTGCAATTATTATCTAGTCTATTGAATGCATATTTCTATATGTGGACATAAATTAATATTTTGAGAGAAGTTGCTGAAAAAGTAATTGAATTGGAACTAATTTAATGGCATAAGTATTATTCTCTGAAATTCATCTACATGGCAGATACAACGAGAAGGGAATATTGTAAAGTTTGTTGTGTGCTGGTTTTTGTTCTGTTTGAATGCAGTACGTGTAATATAAGATGATAAGTAGTTGATATAGATATCAGAGAATATCATACTTAACATCAATTAGGAATGTATAATTACAGAGTATAGCCAAGAGTAGAGAAGTGAGGCTAATGGATTGTATCATATTACGACCTTGTTTAGAACATTCACCATGTCTTAAGTCTGAACCACGGGAGGTTTAATAGAAGGCTTATCCACATTGAAAATGAACATTAGCGTAACTTTACACCGTACCGTACCGTTTGCGATGGCTGTCCACATTAGAATTTAATTTCCTACGTCCACCTGTCAGAGTTTTCCCGCGTAAATCAAGAACCTATAACCTTATTTATTTATGCAATAATCTATTTTTACATTCAGTATTTTTAGACTATTACTGACATTTCGTACAATATATATGTAAAAGTGAATATCAAAACATCTTTAGCATCAAGTGATTTTGAATACTCATTGCTGATTGGTTCATTCTTACTGCAGAGTTACGGTACGGCGCTAAGTATGGGGTCTGCAAACTTCTGTGCTACTGCTACTGCCGCAGTAATAAATGACCTTGGGCTCTCATCAGCCAATGGGAGTGTCCGAAACGTTAATTCTAACGTTACTGTTGCTGCTTAATTTCAATGTGGATGGGTCTTTAATAGAAGAACTAATTTTAGTAACTTTACACTAACGATCGAGGCAATTTCATTACTACATTCAACATGGTGTTAATTATTTACCGCTGGATACTAAGGGTATGTGAAACCACCTTAAAGTTAATTCTCATAAGTACTATACTAAGTACACTTACTACATTAAACTCTCAGTGGATCATCGTTTAATTTGCAAAACTAGCAACGTGCTAAGGCTTCCTGCTTTCTTGGGAACTAGAAGCCGTAATTATCTGCGTTATAAGTGTGAAGTGTTGGGAAGAAAGTTGGATTAGAGGCTTGTGACAGAGGGTTTATTCTTAGGAAGAATTCTAAATATTTTAAGGTGTTACATAAGATGATAGCGATCGTGTTGCTATACGTTCCTATTATAGCAATCATACTACTTCAGACGATGATAGGTGATCTATGAAGGACAATGATAAGAATAGGGGTTTCTAAAATTTTATGCGGGATTCGAAGAAACGTTTCCAGGTGCCGCAATAATATCGTCATTGTGATTGGGATCGCAATCGTACATTTTCTCGTGCTAAATAGTTACAACGATTTTTTTGTGCAATGCGCCGGAAGAAGCATGTAAGTTAACTTTTCTTGATTTCCGGATTACGATTGCAAACCCGATACCGACAAATGTGGTTGGGGATAGGGCTTCACGCTAATAGTACCTCCTCCCTAACCGCATTAGCCACCGCTGACGACTCCATCACATTGTTTATAGGTTTTAATAAAGGATGTATATATAAATTGTATAGGCACTATAATTGTTTACATCAAAACATTAAGAGGGGTTATGAGGATTACCTAAGCTTGCCCCGATACAAAAAAATCTTTATTTTACCGTCCCCATTGCCGCTTTCGGAGAACAATGTTTCTGTTACCTTATGTTACTAACAAGTTCTGGTGTTAATTCAATTGTTTTTTATTTATCCACTTATCACATATTATTACAAATCAATACAAATTACAGTACATTTTTTTTAGGGCTGCCCAACGATATCGATAATTCGATACAATATCGATAATAGATAAATAATTCGATATCGATATAGAATTAATATATCGTACATATCACGATATCGAACTTGTTCCTAATAAGCTAATTGATACAAAAAAATCACGTCACGCCAACCACACCATCGCTGTTTTGTGTGGATATTTTACAATTTGAATAGTACAACAAACAAATTGACACACATAGTAAGACATTTCAAAGCTAAAATATTTCTTTACGTAATATTGTTTAAAAAATGACCTCTAGCTGGCCTGTAAATCCTAAAAACAGACGAGAAAAGTTTCGATGTGGCGATATCGCCGATATCGATACGTCACTTGAAAACTTCGATATCGCGACGCGATATCGATATTTCTTCCCACGATATCGATATACTTTTTTTTATCGTTGGGCAGCCCTAATTTTTTTATGTTGATCAATACCTACTGACAGAAGTTAGTCTGATAATTTTCAAATAATAAATAATTTACTAAAAACTCGTAGGGTAAATAACGTATATACAACCTATCTATACAAATACTGATTTTACCAACGTGTACCCGTACATAATTGTAAAAAATAAATGAATTCTTGAATCTAAATGTGTCCATTACTAACAAATTTATAAATGAATTCTTGATAGAATGATTGTTCCGTATTTTGAATTTTGTACCACACACAATATAAACAGGGGCCAGAATCACAAGAGGTCTTAACTTAGAACCGGTCCTTAGTCCTGCTGTACCGTATGTGCTATTATAAATCCATGATAGGCCTACTACACGGCCCAATTGATAGCTACTTTCGTGGAAATCACAGTGAACTTAATATATTGCAAGGCGGTGTTTTAAAGTTTAGTGTTTTGTTTTCTTATACCTCCACAATCTAAAAACAAAGAAATGTGTATGTCAAAGTAAGTAAACGGTATTAATTTATGTTCACACTTCGAAGTCATAGACGCATTGCCACCATCTTTGAAGAAAGATAAGACCAACTCAGACCGGGCCTAAATATTTGTCTCAAGTGTTAGTTATTTACTAGGGTTTCTTAGCAACGTCGAGTCAAGGCTATGTGTAGGTCCATATCAGCCAATGGCGTAGTGGTCCTAAAGTTAGGCCAGGCCTAAGTTAAGACCCCTTGTGAATCCGGCCCCTGAACTTCCGCACGCATTGAAAGTGTATAAATCAACGCACAGAATCAACGTGCCACTATGAATTGTCAATTGATTCTACGTGTCGACGAGATTTACGCCCATTTCTCTCCAATGCGGACGAACATAAACCAGCGATGATGACTACGATAGAAACTTATCTCCACTTCCTACCATTTTACGACATGAAAGCAGATTACTTTCTATCATAGAGAAAAACGTGGAGTAATCTTCGAAAAGTACGTAAGCGTGTCACCCATAATGCTCGCAAAAAAAATTTAGTTGGTTTTCTATTTGGTGTAGGGATAAGCTTCACCCCCCCCCCCCCCCCCCCCCCCTCCCACCTCCCCCACCGCTGTTGAGCTTGGTGTGGATTCCTTTCAATCTCACCTACCACGTTCTGCGCCATTACCACCCCATTAACCGTCCGCTTCTACTTCAAACTCGCCACGAAGTGAAGCTAAACTGTGGCCGTGGCAAAGCTGAGAACGCCGCAGGGCATTTTTTTTTCAAACTGCATTTATAATAAGTTGTTTGTACTGCCCAAGTGCGACTGAAGTTTCCTTGACATTTTTGGGTCCGAACTGTCGAAAATGAATCATTTGTTTGTTGTGTGGATGCCTGTATTATCGTTGTCCCAAGACTACCTTGCACGTGCCTTCGTCACAAGCGACGGGATCGTAGCCAATCAGCGATCGGTATTTGCGCGGGTGTGTCTCGGGCTGTTCACTGGTTGGCCACGAGTGCCTTGCCTGTGACGAAAGCATAATATGCACTATGCAGTAAGGTAGTCTTGGGCCAAGTATAGTTGACTATAGATGTTGGGTTTCTAAGAAATGTGCAATGGTTGAACTTCTGTTATGGCTTCCGGTAATGAATTCGTGGATTTCGTCTTATGCTTCTGCTAGCCAGGTAGTGGGGGTGTACATCATTTGTGAAATGCCAAGATCGACGAAAGATCGACTGATTTTCTTGTTCTCAACTAAGCCACGGACCCGCTGTAGCGCGGACCCAATGCTTCTTCTATATACTACTCCCCAGGGGCACCAGCCTATGATGGTAGTTAATTCTTATTAACTTCGTCTCCCTACATTTCCCAGTGTCTTCATTGCATTTAAATGTATCGCTGTGAGTGCTTATCCACCCATTCTCGCTTTTAACTCAGACGCCGCCCCCCCCTCCCTCTCATTTCCATACTTCGCGCGCCTCATGGAGAACCAAGAAGCTTTCCCTTCCATTGAAAACATCTGGGCCTGCATTCAGAAGCAGTCCTTAGTCTTTTTCTGGGTTAGCTGTAAGGTACCTAACCCAAAGGGCCTGGATTCGCAAAGATGTCTATAGTTGTCCCAAGACTACCTTACACATGCTTTCGTCACAGGCGACGGGTTCGTAGCCAATCAGCGATCGGTATGTGTGCGCGTGTGTCTCGGGCGGTTCGCTGGTTGGCTATGAGTGCCTCGCCTGTGACGAAAGCATATGTAAGGTAATCTTGGACCTAGAATAACTCTAAGTTGTCCTAAGTGAGGCAAATTCTATCTCGATAAATCAAGATAAATCATCTTTGTGTAGACTTGGCCCAAGACTACCTTACATATGCTTTCGTCACAGGCGAGACACTCGTAGCCAACCAGCGAACCGCCTGAGACACACCCGCGCAAATAACGATTGCCGATTGGCTACGGATCCGTCGCCTGTAACGGCAGCATGTGTAAGGTAGTCTTGCCGGGGCAACTATATTATTACACATTCACAGATGAAGTATTATTATAGTGAAATTGTTAATATTAGAGTATATTTTATCTTTATGACATTGCAGAACGTTAAATGCGTGATTTATGTCACTAAGATTTGCCTAACTAGGACGTCTTAGCACTTAGGCACCTTTGTGAATCTGGGCCAATCAGGTATGTAACACAAAGGCGTAAATTATCCCCAATGCACCTTTTTCTATAAATGGTAGAAACTAGAGAACGATAAAATCAAGTTTGTAAAAAAGTCGTACAACAACTAGGGGACGCTTTCGTCATTAAATAATGACGTGTCCACGGCCGCAGGTTGGTTGCCGCTCACCCACCCGTGACGGAAGCATTACCGAAATTGTTGTACGACGACTATATAGGTGTCCCCTAACATTCTGAGAAGAGACGTTCGCTCCACACGGTCTATTCAACGGTATTCAACTCGAGATTGCCCGATAGCTGCATTGTTATTGTCCACTGCATTGACTGCACCAACCGTGAATGGAATGCGACCCCACCACGTCTGGCAACATGCGAGCGAAATTATCACAGCAATACTTTAGGCAAGAGAACGGGATGCAACTAGATTTAGGTTGGTAGTTGTCACACACCGCCACTTCACTATTACATAATCCGTGAAGACAACACCTTGCAAGTTAACGCGACGCGACTTTACAATTCAACATTGACTATTTTGTAAGCATAGGATTTTTGTTGAGGCAACTTTGGGGTTGTCACAAAATTCTCGACGGGTTAGATCAACCACTGAGCTGTTTGAGGTTTGCTGGGACTACGGACATCGGTTGAGCTTAATGGAGCTTACAGGTGGGCTCCCTAGGGGGCGCGGGGGGGAGGGTGGGGGGGCTGTCTACCACTCCCTCGACGCTCTCATCAAACAGGACGGCTAAGCTAGAAGGCGGCGAAGTGGGAGAAATAAGGCCTCCAACGTCGCCTCATGTTGAGCCAGATTCCAATGACAGTGATAAATACGATCTTCTACATCCGCCCATTCACAAAATGTAATCAATCATTTTACGCATCTAAATCATCTACCGTCTGTGGGGGTTTGTTTGTAAGATCTACGAGACGCTGACGCACTTGACGAAATAATAATTAATTCTAGGGGGAGAGGGGGGGGGATGCCTATTGTCTCGTTTTCACCTGTTCGCGAGAATATTTTGTAGGATTTTCCTCGTTACTAAATATTTAAAATAAAGGTGTCAAAAAGTTGAACAAATTTCTGTACATCAATAATCAGATATTATGACGGTACTTTTTATGGATTTCGTAAAATGTCAGAATAATAATAGGTACACGCTACAACCAAGCACGGCAGGATGTTGACAAGAATAGAAACTGATTTGAGTTTCACAAACGTTGATTACACTGTTTCTCACATTCATAACTTATATGTAGGTCAATTGCAACAGCTCTGACCTATTTATCAACATGATATTAGAATGTAATCATGAAGCTACATTATCGAAGAAGTGTAGGCCTAGTCTCACAATAACTTGCGAAAAATATCGTGTTTTCGATATTTCTTCAGTTCTAAGACCTAAACAATCGAATATTGTTGTTATTTTGTGAGCCGACTAAAGAATTTACAATAGTGTAATTGGTTTCCAAAATGACAAGTGCGAGTTTTGCGAAATTTTTAATTTTGTTAATCCAGATTCTAGTTCTTATTTGAAACTAAATGTTTATTAAATTAACCACTTGTCTATAACACTATATAGCTTTCTTGAGATATTACTAAACACCTTTGATTTTGCAAGGTTTTGGTAGTAAACACTCACCTTTCTTCTAAACGGTAAAAATATAATGGAACGATTTTAAAAATCACAGCTGTGTTGACAAAGTTCTCTTTTTTTGTAGAAATGTGCACACCAGATTTTCCTGTTGTGTCCCTCTTCAAGTGACAAACTAATTTATAAGGGTGTTTGGATAGTTGGGAAGGAATGTCCGAGGGCTAATAGTAGGACTCAATCCCAGCATTCGCATTTACGACTGAGGAAAACATCGGAAAACATCTTCAGTCAGGACTGCCGGTGCCGGAATCGAACCGGCGATCTCAGCGTCTTACCGCTGAACCATTTTTATCGGTAAAATTTTCTTCAATTCCCTCGTATATAACCACTGCAATCCGAACATGACAGATGACCTTTTGACCGCTGGGCCCCAAGACCCCTGGGCCCAGATTCACAAAGGTGCTTAAGTGCTAAGATGTCCTAGTTTAGGCAAATATAAGTGACATAAATCACGTATTTTATGTCCTTCTGCAATGTCATAAAGAAAAAATATAGTAAAATATCAACAATTTAAATAATAATATTGTATTTGTGAATGTGTAGTAATACCCAGAGATGATTTATCTTGATTTATCTAGCTAGGATTTGCCTAACCTAGGACAACTTTGAGTTAGGCATCTTTGTAAATACAGGCCCTGTAACCTCCAGTTCATTTGCGTCATTAATAGTCTACGTTCTCATTAATTGCGTCATCGTGAACGACCAACTTTCTGCAACGAGTGCGACTCGACACTTCTGTTAGGATCTAAAGCTTTCGAGGGTCGCGATAAGTGGGTACAGGGGTGGCTGTAATCAAGGGAGGAAGGCACTTATAACGAGGAGAAATAAGCTGATTGTGCAGAAATCAGAAGATCAATGGGGTACTTGAATCCACTCTTCACATCATCTTCTTTCGATCGAGCACAGCCATCAAACATTCTATACTAGTCCCAACGAAAGTATTCGCATACCGATCTAAGGTCATTGTCTACCGGTACTGCTCCTTTTAACCGCGCCAATTGAAAGAAAATCAACAGATAAATGGCGTTCTTTCACACATTCGAAAATGTATGGTTCGGCTTAGTCGAGTGCATAGGCGGTTTGGCCACACCCACCGTTACAGGTAACCAACGAGAGGGTTTAAATTATCCCCAATGGACCTGTTTACATTAGATGGTAGGAATTACCTTAGTACAAAATAAAGTTGTCACCTTGGACTCGGCTGTGTCGTAAGCATCAGAATACTTTCGGTGGGGCAACTATACCACGACGGTCCACGTATAAATCAGTATGGACGACACGACAACAAGAAGTCTCATTCATTGGGTATTGTATCCACGTATCGTTTACCCTCCGATCAATAACAATAAAAAGGAATCGGTTGTTTTATCTGTGTATTCAATGGATGTAGTTTCATGTGTATAGGTTTCGAACTGAGCTATCGTTGATGAAAGGCCTACGCACAATTGTCGGTATCGGGATCGCAATCGCAATCCAGAAATCGTGCTTCTTATTGCGCTGTTCACAACACAATCGTAATGTCGTAATGATTTAGCATGAGAAATTGTACGATTGCGATCTCCATCACGATTACGATCACGATGCCGACAATTGTGGCTGGGGCTTTAGTTACATCCCGTATCCCGGGACACCGCCCCAGCCTCGGTACCAACGCATGTAGGTGTCACGGGGTTCCACAAGATTCCTCCCTCCTCCTTCTTTATTTTTGTTTCACCTCTTTGAAAATCTGAGAATCTGAAAGACGCATCGTTTTGTAGTCGTTCTGTGTGAGCTTAAAACGATTTGGATTCAACACAAAACGATGCGCTATGTCCCATTCCCGTCCGACGACGGGGGAGGGGGGGGGGGGGCTGGTCGTCAACTTCCCCCCCCCCCCCGTCTTTCTGGGGCTGTTTTCCCGGTTTGGGGGTGACTAGGATACAGCACTATTCAGCACAAAACGATTCGTCCTTCAGATTCTGAGATTTCTAAAGGGGGGGGGGGGGGGACCCGGGGTGTCAAGTGGGCCGATAAACCTGGCCACTACTCGTATCTACAATGACAAGACACCAAATGTGAGACCACAACTTCGCAAACAGATCAAGCTTTCAAACAACGCCAACTTTAGTCATTAACAACATAAACTTGGGCGGCAACTCAGACCCCGGGTTCTCATTTGAGGTACAGTTGGTTTCTCATTACTAGTTCGGGCCCCCGTGGTCGCGGTTTATCTCTTGCTGGGGGGGAGGGGAGGGGGGGGGGGGGCGCTCGTAATGAACGAAACACCATCTCTTCGGTATATTGGTCGGCGAGCTGTTAGGTCTGTGGTTTACTGTATAACATTTATGTTTTGTTGTTCGCGTAACTCGTTAACTACGTCAGAGTATGTATCATTATAAAATGTTGTCATAGATTGAATAAATAATAATAATTATAATAATAATTTTAATAATAATAATAATAATAATAATAATAATAATAATAATAATAATAATAATAATAATAATAATAATAATAATAATAATAATAATAATAATAATAATAATAACAATAATAACAATAATAATAATAATGTAAAAGATATTGTAATGATAATGAAAAGAAAATGTAATGTAATGATGTAAAAGATAAAAAAAGTACCTATAAATGAAGCAAATGTTTTTTGAAAGGAAGGTACACTAAAAAATAGCAATAATACACTCATTAATATTTTTGCAGCAAAAATTTACAGTCATACACATCAACCGTCGGATGTCAGTATCAGAACATAATTTTTAATATAGATCTACTCTATCCCTTCGTTGCCAGTCGAGTCGTCTTTTCACTTTTCAATCCCCCGTTTCGTTCGCTATAGCCGTAATGAAAGATTTTTTCGTTTCTATTTACATAGAATATTTCAGATGAAAAGTTATCTCATCCGATGTTGGTTGGGTAACAATATCAACGATGAGAACCGTAGACCTTAATTGATTGATTCTGGGAGGTTTATTTCTCTCGAGAGATATTCAAAAAAACTTTCGATAAAAGCTTCGCGGTATATTTTTCTCTAGAAAAAGAGAGAAAACCATTTTAAATGAAACCAACGTATATTGGTAACGCTCACAAACATCGAAGTCGTTTCTACGTGTATTGTTATATTTCTCAGGAGAACACTTTCGTGTTTTCAGATTAGAACAATGAATATTATAACACTTTTTTAGCTCTAACGTAACTTTATACACTTGTTGGGATAAAGTGATGAATGATATTGATCCTTGTTCTATTGTATACATTTAAAACATGCAAAAGTAATTCGTTTTGGTCTTAATAGTTTTTGCTATTTTATTCATTCCGGTGATTTCCTATTGTTTCACAGTAAATTATTAGGTAACAAGTTCATTGTCTTCCTTTTTAAATCACTTTGATAACTGAATAAGATGCACAAATACAATTCCGACCAAAAAATAACACGACGAAATCTGCTTTCTGAAACATGCCCTAGCTTCAAATGTCTTCAGCGAAATAGTGAGGGAATGAAAATGGCCGAAGTTCGAAATTGTGTTTTTTATTCCCTAGGCTGTGATCGGGCGCGATATATTGTGCGTATCCTTTCCGGTTTCTGACGTTGTGTAGTGTTTCCATCAAAGAGGGCGGACTTGAATCCACCATCAGGACAAGATGTTTACTCTTACATAAAAAATACTAAAGTAAAAAAACTTGTCAAAATTTAAATCAGAAGCTATAAAACATGTATTTGAACATCAATTGTACAATTAGAAATAAAAACTGACAGTTCAAATAATTTGTAAGTGTACGTATATTTAATTGATAGTAGTAATAAGATAGTAGTAGTGTATATATATGTATGTATGTATGTATGTATGTGTGACAATAATAGCTGGTGAAGCTAAGTAAACACAATCTTTATCTTATTAATTTTTTTTCTTATTTTTTCTTCTCGTATTTAGTCCATATTCCACTCCATTAATAAAACACAATCACAGTTAATAATAGAGTCAAGATTTTGACGATTCGCAATGAAATATTAACGGTGTTTTGTTTGTATGTTTGTCTGCTTATAATAGGCCGCAGGTGTGTCCAACTTATCACTCCCTACACAACCGACCAATTAGAAGTGGTTGAATTGAGAATTAGCTGCCACCCCCCTAAAAATAAATTAATTGGTCTTATCGCGGAGACAGTTAAGCCGCGTTCACACAAATGACTTTTGACTATTGACTATTGACTATTGACCATTGATTAAGCGAATTGAACCATAGGCGTTTACGTGCTGACGTTCACACAACTTTATTTTTGACTTTTGATTATTGACTATTGACTAACGATTTGAAAATATCTCAAAGTCATAGTCACAACCAATCAGAACGTTCGCGTACAGCCAATGAATGTGGAGCAACGGAAGTCAATACCACTACTCAATTACTGTCAAGTGTATATTTGTTTTTGACTATTTCCGGCGAATATTATTTATTTATTATTTTTATGAAGCTGTCAAACAATAAAATATTCTTATTTTGAAAACAAATCTTTAAAACAAACAAGAAACATACAAAACCTTCACAACTTGGTTGCCCATCATTAAACGTTTTAACTGGTGAACAGTTACTATCGCCATACCTCGTTTTCTTCATAATGTTGTAATTTTATTATTTTGACAGCTCGTTGTTTGTCAATCAGTTCGATTCATTTGTTCTAGGTGGCAGATCATACGTGTCAAAGAACTTAGTTGTGTGGTGTTCATATCTTTCTTTGGGTAGTCAATAATCAATAGGGCACTAGCAACACCAAAAGACAACAATGAAACAGATGAATTGAATCGATGGACAAACAACAAGCTGTCAATTAATAATTTCTTCTGATTTTGGAAAACAACACAAAAAACAAACAAATACACATACAAAACTTTCACTTAGTTGTTGCCTATCATTAAAAGTTTTAAACGACGAGCAGTTATTATTGCTACACTTGTTTTTATTTCTATGGTTGCAATTTTATTATTTTGACAGCTGATTGTTTGTCCATCACTTCAATTCATTTGTTCCATTGTTGTCTGTTGGTGTTGCTAGTGCCCTATAGTCAATAGTCAATAATCAATAGTCATTTATGTGAATGCGGCTTTATTGTTGTCATTGAATATCTAGAGGGCCAGGGTCCTAGATAGTTATGTTAAGGTGCATTTTTCACAGGTTGTGCATTGTTGTCATTGAAAATCTAGAGGGCCGTGGTTAGCTCTATCTGAAAGTCATAGATCATTTCTGAAAAACGGTCTACTTCAAAGATGGTGAAATTATAATACTCACGTCAAGCTTTGAGTGCAGAGCCCAATAACACAAATATTTTGGATGTGTATTCACATTTACCATCCCTAACCACACAAATATGTTTTCGTACTCAGCAGGCAAAGATGTCACTTTGACGGCGTCAAGACATACGCTCAGACTAACTAAGGTAAGTGCTTGCAAAGTGGAAATAGTCAGTATCTACAACGTCTGAATAAAGCCACTTTGATGCCACTAGTCGGTAAAGTACTTTCAAGCAAGCAAGAACGGGAGGGAACTGACGTTTTAAGTGAAGGAGCTAAGAGCTCAGGTAGATTGGAGGTGAAAGGCGGGAGTGTTCTCTACAAGTTTGATACGTGTTCAACGATCCGTACTGAGTGACGCGAGGACGTCCCACTAGTACGACTCGCTGAGCTGTCGGTTAAATAACTCCCGAGACAAACGTAAAACATAGTAGGTTGAGCATTTCTAAGGAACTTACATTCCTCAACGTAGGATATCTGTTCGATGAGGTGGCTTTAAAATGTTCATAATGTGATTAACAAAGTATGTCATCTAGCCAATGGTTAAGCTGGTTCCCATACGAATACCGAAGTTAAGCAACTTCGAGCTAGGTCGGGAGGTGGATGGATGACCACTCTCCTCCGAAACACTAGTTACCGTTGGTAAGAACTGATTGGATGGTTCGAAAGCTTGTGTAGCACCTTCGTTCTTCTCGTCTACTGCTCGGCAGTCCAGGTTAGTGGAGGAACCTATATGACCAGTCAAAGTTACACCGTCCTTTCGGATGGGACGTAAAGCCGATAGTCCCGTTGGTACTTTTCGACAGGAGTAAGCTACGTGCTGGTACCAGGCTTCCCCTCCTCCCTTCCTCATTATCATTCATTACTCATCATGCTAAAGAGGGCATTGTGCCCGACAATGGTCTTAATTACAGTAAAATATATAAAATGAAATAAAATATGGCATCTTCTAGACAATCAAATAACTTAATGGGGCTTTGCACGCAAAGCTTGACGTAGAATGCGCCACACCGTCCAAGCCCAAATCCATGGCCTACTGGATGGGTAAATCAGCGAGGACAAGGTCTACTTGACCCATCCAGCAGGCTGTGATGGCAGCATTTTGCCAAAGACATTGGAATAGAAGTAGCGCCACCATAGCTCTAGCTCAAGTCCAGAGCCTCCTGGATGGGTAAGTTATAGTCCAAGCAACGAACAGTTTGACCCGGAACTAATTGGTACAGAATTTTTTTTGATCATAAGTTGTTACTTATGTGAACCTACATGCACATAAGAAACTTTACCGCTGTCCGACACCCCTAATTAGCGTAATTAATTAAAATGTTAAAACTAATTAATGCTCATATTATGGTTATTTTTTAAGATTTTTCAGAATCTATATTTTCACCATATCAAAAAACCTATTTGGTAATTTAAAAAAATTACTTACATCAATATAAATATCCCGGTAGCCATTAATTAATTACTATTAATTATAATAGCAATTTCAATTAAATGCTTCCCGTGTAAAATCGGTGCGATTGAATATTGTTTTGTCAGTTTCAAATATAAGAATAACAACAAACAAAACTTGTGTAGAAACTTTACTGCAATGAAAATATTATTTGTATGACAAATTAGCATAATTAATAGTTAATTATTACATTCAATACTTATATAGTGACATATTTGAACATAGGCAATATGGGTATCAAAAGAAAGCTGCTGATACGTTGATTTTAGTACCTATACTCTCAGGGTCATACAATCAAATTTCTTAAGTCTTTTAGGGGGGGAGGGGGAGAAGGGGGGGGGGGCGGGTTAAATAATTAATAACGTCAAACGTATCAAACGAAAGCTATGAATACGATGTTAATAGTAAAAAACTTTGCAAGTGATAAAAGACAATATACCCTAGTGTTTGGCTAAAAGGGGGAGGGGGGGGGGGGGGGGGGGGGTTAAAAAGCGTCCCCATAAGTCAATTTTGAGTCTGATTTGACACTCATTAATAAGTTTAACACAATTGTTTTGTGATTGATACATGGCATTTACTGCATCGTATATATTCGTCTAGACTACTCTAGAGAAATCTTATAAAAACCTATATGTAATATATAATCATGTGGGGCACATCAGAATCAAATGTCATAAGACCACTGTAGCATTTGATAGCTACGACAATGAGCCATCTCCTAAGGACATCACATATTTGAAATGGAATGGTGGTAACAGATGAACTACAATCCAGAAGGAGTCAAACATATCAATGTCAGTCAATATAGAACATAGAACAACTCTCAACCCAATTAACAAATGAATATTCACTATTTACGACGAGACTTGAAGCCAATAACATCACAGTACTTTAAGCACAAGACGACGCCGATGTGTTAATTGCAATTACAGCAGTAGAGTCGGCTAACCAGAGAACAGCACCCTCACTGATGATTTTACAGAGTTGCCAGTAATTGTATGCATTTCAATCACGAAAATCCTGTTTATGATTTCATCATTGAATCAGAGTTGAAAGCTGGTGCCAGCAAACAGAAAATATGGAATATGCGTTATACACAACCACCAAGCTAGGATCAAGAATTGGGTTCTTCTTTACCCTTCATTCGCGTAATAAGTGGATGTGACACTACTTCAAGAATAGTTATAATATGTTAAGCTTTACCATTGAAGACATTTTAATAAGATTTTTTTTTAATTAATATATTTCCAACAACCCTACATCTCCTAACACAAAGATTTTTTAGTGCAGTGGAAAAGCAATCGGCATGTTTAAAAATGATAAGAGAAAAGTTTACACATAAATTAATAACTGCTAACGCAGTATTAAGCATGCGACTTTACAACCTACATTATCAGCATCTTCCCACCACATTTTATTATTAGTATAACTGGAAGAAGGTGCATCCGTTCTAAATGCCTGTACGTTGTTGTTTGAAAATTAATGTGTGATGTGTTTAGTTGATGACCCATTATCGTAGCCATCAAATACTTCAGTAGTTATGATATTTGCTTTTAATGTACTCCACATACTTCATAACTCTTCTAATGTTTTGTCTATAGACCTTTAAGGTATGTGATGCATCAAAATGCCCTTCATCAATCTCAAAGCAAGACTTGCTTGTAACATTGTTACTTATTTCATATTCTTTCCCTTTCATATTATTTCTATACCAATTTCTTCGTGTATTTGCAAACATATTATCCCCAGGAGCAGAATTTTCAGCTTATACCTTGGAATGCCCGAATCTTTAAATACATCTTGTGGTAGTGTGCTTAATTTGAAAGTTAATACAAATGCCTACGTAAAAAAAATTAACGTTTACATATTATATCATAATGCAACTCTTAAAAAACTAAATTAGCTATTGCTAAATCATCCTCTGATGACTCTCCGACGCTCGAGAGTCGTTGGAAAAGCAGCAAAGGATCAACTTCGATTGTATCTCCATCAACGTTCGCGGTTTTAAATTTTTAGGTGGTGACAAGAGGTAACAGAATAAATCTTACAAATCTTGTTTACATAGGAATTGAGTTGAGTTTATAATCCGTTGCAATAATATTTGCGATCACTGTGTTCGACAAGTAGTCATAATTATCAAGAACTAAAACTTTGTTTGGTTACAACTTACAATACAAGGACGAAATCTTTGCATTGTACGGTTTATTAATGATTGGGTACTTAGTAAAAGAAACTATGCGCTGTAATGACACTACCCATTTTGTTAAATTCGGATAGTTGAGCCTGGAGTTTTGTATCAGAGTAATCGGACCTCATATCTAAGAAGTAGAATCAAATATTGTCAAAAATCAGACGCAAAATTGGGTTATGAGAAGACTTTTTATCGCCCCCCCACCCCCCCCCCTCCCCCCTCCCACCCCCGCTATTAACCAAGCATCATTCATTATCATTCTAAAAGTATTTTTACTAATGACAACGTATTAATAGCTTTTGTTTGATACGTTTGATAATATTCTTTATTAATCCACCCCCCCCCCCTTCTTTCAACCCCCCTAGAAAAACTTCAGAAATTTGTTTGAATGACCCTGAGAGTACCAGCATTAAAATCAACGTATCAGCAGCTTTCTTTTGATACCCACATTGCCTATGTTCAAATATGTACGTATGTAAGTTATAAATGTAATAATTAATTATTAATTAGCTGATTTAGCCTGTAAAAAGTTTTTTGATTGCAGTAAAGTTTCTAAACAAGTTATATATGTTATTATTATTATATTTACAACTGTCAAAACAATATTAAATTGTACCAATTTTACACGGGAAGCATTTAATTGAAATTGTTATTATATTTAATAGTAATTAATTAATGACTACCGAAATATTTATATTGATGTAAGTAATATTTTTTTATTACAAAAAGGGTTGTTTGATGTGGTAAAAATCTTAATTCTGAAAAATCGTCAAAAACAACCATAATATGAGCATTAATTAGTTTTAACATTTTAATTAATTACGCTAATTAGGGGTGTCGGACAGCGGTAAAGTTTCTTATGCGCATGTAGGTACACATAAGTAACAACTTCTGATCAAAAAAAATTCTGTACCAATTAGTTCCGGGTCAAGCCTATTTTTACGGTTCGTTTCTTGGTCTATTATGCGGAGATCAAGTAGACCTTGTCTGAGGGCCGGGACGGTGCTGGCACTGCTAGTGGAAAAAAGTCGCAGTGCAAAGCCCCATTGGTAATGTGTGTTTCAAAAATGCATTAATATGAACATATAACCAATAAAAATATTTATTGGAAGTAGGCAACTTTCATAAGAATTAGATCACTAATTCTCTACATGACGTGTTTTCCTTTTTTCCTTTGTAACATTTTAAAAGCAATTTTTACAGACCTTAATCGGGAGTTTCGCTTGGAAGGTGGAAATGCAGCCTTAAAGTACACAAGAGAGCTGAAGTGTTATTTTACAGTTATCTACTTTAAAGATTACCCCACCCTCTCACCCTACTACCTCGTTCCCTACACTCACCGGCGAAATAGCTTTTCTCTTCTTTTATTTGCACTAGTCCGAATGCTTTGTGAAATAACTCGGTGGCGGTAAGTGTACTGCAACGTTCAATATAAATGCAGCCCTATCACACGTGTGGTCAAATAATAAGTAATTATAAAAATGCGTGTAAGCATTATTACATCATTGGGTGACAAAAACCAAGCAACGTGCATATACACATATTTATTATTTCTTTCAATGGTGGTTTTTTCGACTGCTTTAACTTAAATTAACTTTTTTTAATTTCAATTGAAGTCATTTACGTCAACACTGATACGAAAATCTGTTAACACGATGCAAAAATTAGTTGAGTTTAGGTCCAATTTGTAAACACCTCCTTACGGACTAAGTAAGATTTTACTTATTTTAATAAATATATATAATAATGACAATGTTGAGTTTAAACTTCCATTCACACCCACGAAGGCAATACGTAAAATGCTCCGTACGTGATAATATTGAAACCAAGACTGTTAGTAGCGCATCAAGCTCATCGAATTAATGCAGCTCACACCACCCTAGGTAATTAACAATCGAAGCTTAATTCAATTCTCCTCCATCTGTCACTCACTAAATAATTGGTGCAGTTAGGACATAGTATTCAACCGGGTGCTTGATTCTCAGCGGCAACAGTTACGCGTGTAACGTTAGTATTCGGGGTCCATTCCTGCTTCTATGTTGAAGGTCCAGGATTCGATTTCTTCCGAAGAGGTTTTTCAGCTTTTTTCCTCATTGTATACACTCATATGTCATCATTTGTTTTTGTTGTTTTTTTCTATGTTTGTATTATTTTTATGTTGAAATGTTGAAAGTTAACAACTCAGGGAATTTTATAGACAAACAATGTATTAAATTTGTTGTATTGCTTATAATTTAAATTAATTGTGTTTTCAACAGGATTTGATACCCGGTTAAACGTCAGTCTGAGTAGATCATCTAAATATTCAAGAACAACATTCCAGGTAAGTAACCATTCTATTTTAAATGTTACAAAAACAAATATATTCATTAACTTGTATTTATTGTGTAGGCCTATCCAAATAGGAACAATAACTGATATATATGAAAGATCGAACATACCTAAACTTTGAACATCTACACGCAACATTACTCTTAATCCAACAGCGAGGTCGCAACCGACTCGTTTTCCAATAAGGGCAGCAATGAACCGATGTTAATCAAAACAGAATAGTACTGATAAGTGATAACACATTTAAATTCATCAAATACTTTACCTACAACCGAGTTAAATTGAATTGAGTGAGCATCACGTTTTAACTTGTTTCAAGTCACTTCTGAAATGTTTGAGTTTCCTGCCGAACACAAACACATGAGACTCCAGTGTGGTAGGTATATAGTTAGTAATTGGGTGTTTTACGACCTACTCGGCAACTAAGTCATATAACATCGGACCAATCAGATTTATGGCACAACTCCGATGACGTCATGTCATTAGGGAATCCAAAATAAAGGGGCGTTGAAGGGTTAGGGGGTTTCATGGGCGTGGCTGTTTGGTGTGTTGTTTCACGATTAATCGAATTTTTTTTTAAATTAAATAACAACGACAACCTACAAACTTACAAAATTATGTTCTTCATACAGTATTATATTCTTACGTGTCTAGATTGCGTATATTTGTCACTTTGTCAATGTTGTCTCACGCTCTTGATAATGATATACAACAAAAGACACTAATTTCGCGCAGCTGAGTCTAAACCTGGGCCTTGCTTCACAAAGATGTCTAACTCCAAGTTGTCCAAAGTAAGGCAAATCCTAGCTAGAAAAATCAAGATAAATCATCTTTGTGTTACTCCACATTACACATTCACATATAGAATGTTATTAATTAAATTGCTGATATTTATATCACTAAGGGCCAGTCTTAAAATCTCCTAATTGGAAAGTTATTTGAAGCAAAGCTATTTGGAGGATTTCAAGGGTTTTGATTGGTCGTTGCCATGGAGAAAACAAGCTATTCGACGAATAAGTAGTTATTGGGACATTGTAAGACTGGACCTACGATTTGCTTATACTAGGAAGTCTTAGCACTTGGGATCTTTGTGAATCTGGGCCAAGGGGAGTTGACATTTAACCATTGAATTGTCACCAGAATGGCCATACATTGCTCTCTGTTCGCTCCATCTCTCTCTATGGTTTGCTCACAGTCTTCATTAGAGATACCAACAGAACAGCTGTCTCTATCTGTGCACTATATCATGCCATAAGACGTCACGTTTCATGGCATTTGCGTCAAGAAACGGGGTTTTCTTGACACGTTGAGAGAAAAAGAGATGGTATGGATGGAACTGTTCTGATGGATGGAACTATTCTTCGACGGGAAATATTTCTACCTTGCAGTTAAGTTACATCATTTAGTGTTAAGCAGGCTAGGGAAAGATACTGTTGCCACATCCCCAAAGTCTCCCTTCATACATCCACCCCAACAAGCCTCATATCTGGACCATCAATTTCTTAGCGAAAAAACTCTGTTGAGTTAATAATGACCGAGTAGATTTTGTTTCCTATCCCACAATGTATTTCTTTACCAACAAGAATGATGCCCGCGGGCTGTAGACTTATTCCTCGTGCGGTCTCTCGAAACTCGAGGCCAGGTAGCTAGTAGATCTTTCCCCGAGAACAACTTCAGATTTATTAGGGGTATTTTCAAGAATAGCTTCCTAACGGCTCTCAGCGGACTCGAGTATAACAATTCAAGAACTGTTTGATGTACAATATACGAGGCTGGCTTAAACAGGTAAAATATCGCTTGTAAATGGGAATACACGAGAAATTTCTTTTCAAGCTATATTATATTATTGAGTTGCCTGTGGCTGTGTGATAGCAATTCTATAGCAGGTTGGTGAATAGTTTGAGCATTCACAATAGCCGGTGTTTCAAAGTTTTCTTTGTGAGTTTATATTTAGTTATATTCTTTTGTACTTGTGTAAAGCATTTGAAAGGCAAAGGAAAATCTATTATTGAATTAACTTACAAAAGCACATGCGTAAGATTTCTCAAACACGCTCTATGAATGTATGCATCGATACCAGAGTCAATCAAAAGTCAATCAAGTATGTTTGGGGAGAACTTCTGTGACGACTTTGATTTTATGACTTTGATGTCATTATGGCAAATGCGTTATTTCAGACACATATTTTACTAATCAAAGAACCCTGAAACAGAAGGATTTCCATCATAGCACTTTTGTAGAAAATATGTAAATAAATTGAAAACATTGCAAATTACATAGTGGATTAAGGAATCCCAACAGCTAAGGCCGTCTTCAGGTTGACAAGGCAAGTATCATATTAAAACTCATTGACATTTTCCTTAAATTTGCCGTTAATGTAGAGCGTTGGGAGCGACGCGGTAGGCGCGTCGACCAATCAGGTTAAGAGTTTGCCGCTTCAGCGGCGTTGTTCCGAAACAAGCCCATGTAACAATACAAAACTTATTTCCTGTGTTTTAATCGACGACGGAATCTATAACCTACAAACGACATTATTTCTTCCACGATACGAGATAAACAACAGCTTCAGTTTGTCTCTGCCAGTGCTGTATATAGCGAAATCGTATTTGTAAGTAGAAAGAATACAGTTTTTCATCACATATACATTTAGGTTATGAACATTGTTATGACAGTTGTCATGTTGTTGCTAACTCGCGTTAGGTATACCAAAGATCGCGCTACTGTAAACACTTCGACGCGAGCAACGCACGTAGCACAGCTAACGCGTCTACAGTAACGGCAGCTTAATGTTTTACTAAAATTTGTTTATTGAGAATGGTCTTTTCATAAGTTAAACCAAAAAAATGAAATCTAAAGCTGCAGAAAGAATAATGATGTACATGCATCAAAAATAACATCACATTATACTTTTATGTATATTCATAGTTCCCACGTGACGTCACAGCGGCCATGATTGCGACACAATTTATGAGGACCAATCCTAGATCATTGACAAATACTATTCAAGTTTAATACATAAGCCTAATTTACAATTTTAAAAGTAAACATAAGTAACACAAAGATTAAAAACTACCGCACATTCTGGTTTTATATCAAAAACAGACTGAATTTTAAAGAACTAAGAATTTCTGTGTTCTACCACAATAGACTTCAATTGTTTCTCATAGCAGCGTAAAAGTTTGATCACAAATGTGGCCGCCACGCGCAAAGATGTGACGTACGTGCAACCTATAAACTGATAAGAGAACAAATGCGTTGATTAGAATATACTTGAAATGTAAATGTGTCGTGAAATTTTACAAATAGTGATACAAATATATTGCTACAAGTTTTGATCAGTTACTGGAAATATTGAATCAGACGAGTAATATGCTCCATGCTATCAAATTGACTTCTGACCTCTATCTGAGGATTTTGAAAAGAATACACTATACTGATAATACGCTCTTGTTGGGCATAAAACTTCTATATCTACAGCCCACGCTCAGGATTGAGCATTGTATTTGACGGCAGCCAGGGCCGCTAATTTAAGCTTTTTTAATCAGCCCGGTAAATAACACTGAAGAGCTTTTTTTTAATGATGTACTATTTGAATAGTGTAGTCAATGTACTGTAAATAAACTTTTCCTTTTGCAATGTTGGATTCACTGTATATTGATGTTATTTACACATTTTTGTAGCATGTTGTTGGCGTATGTATTAAAAGCATTAGCGGAGAGAATTCGTTTGGTTCAAATAACTGTGGAAGCTTACTCGATAAATAAATTAGTAAATTACAAAAACCGCTGAACCGGAAGTGAGCCAATCATCTAAATACATCATTAATGAAAAGATGTCAATCATCGCATAATCCGTTTCGATAATTGATTACAGTGGATATACCTTTGCTTTGATTAATCTGTCCATTGCATTTGTATACAGTTACACAACCAGCACACAACTCACAGCTCTCCACCCTCATCTAGCTAATTCAATGTATGCATATACGCGAGGGCTCCCTTTCGTCCACGCGATCGCGTCATTGATACACGATCAAGGTCGAATGCAACAGCCAATCAGATTACCGCGCGCCTCCATACGAGCACACCAGAGCAAAGCCGAACGTCTGTCGTGCCCCCCATCGTTCTTTCTCCGATCTTCCCAGCGATATAGCAAACACAAAGTGCTATAACCTTCAAAAGAACTTCGATACGCTCTTCCCAGCGATATAGCAAACACAAAGTGCTATAACTTTCAAAAGAACTTCGATACGCTCTTCCCAGCGATATAGCAAACACAAAGTGCTATAACCTTCAAAAGAACTTCGATACGCTCTTCCCAGCGATATAGCAAACACAAAGTGCTATAAACTTCAAAAGAACTTCGATACGCTCTTCCCAGCGATATAGCAAACACAAAGTGCTATAACCTTCAAAAGAACTTCGATACGCTCTTCCCAGCGATATAGCAAACACAAAGTGCTATAACCTTCAAAAGAACTTCGATACGCTCTTCTCAGCGATATAGCAAACACAAAGTGCTAGTGCTATAACCTTCAAAAGAACTTCGATACGCCTTTTCAACCAAAGTCCGATTTCTTTCAACTTCGAATATCACAAAATATTCATGCTAGTAGCACATTTTACAGTTTAATGATCACAACGTTGAAACGAAATGTACAGTATCTTATGCACGTAAAAAAATTAAAGAATAACGACTCATAACTCTGGAACTTCACGGCTCCTGGCAGCAAGTAGCAAGGGAAATGTTACATCATGCAGGCACTCGCAAAGTTATACTTATTTGACACACAGTTGTATCATTGCTGACGTGATACAGATTATGACACTATCATCCTCTTGACTGGTCTTCGTGAATACATCTGTACAAAGAGTTCCATTATATACTATTGTTATAGCTCTTATACTTACTTTTTCTTACTTTATTGTAATTAAGGCCAGTGTAGGGCACAATGACCTCTTTAGCCTGATTGGTGATGACTGATGATTGATGAATGATAAATGGAAAGGGAGGAGGGGAAGCCTGGTACCGGCATGTAGCCTACTCCTGTCGAAAATTACCAAAGGGACCATCGGCTTTACGTCTCATCCGAAAAAACGGTGTACTTTTGACCAGTCATGTAAGTTCCTCCACTAACCTGGACTGCCGAGCAAGTTGACAAGAAAAACGAAGCTGTTACACAAGCTTTCGAAACCTCCAATTTGCTCTAATCAACGGTAACTAGGGTTTCAGAGAAGAGTGGTCACCCACTTACCTCCTGACCTAGCCCGAGGTTGCTTAACTTTGGTGTTCGTATGGGAACCAGCTACTGCTAAGCAACCACGGCTTAACCGTTGGCTATAGCTCTTATACCATTTACCGAGATAAGGTACGTAGCAGTCAGGGTTGGTCATAGACAACAGCTTCAATTCCTTCCTTTGGTAATTGTGAATGAATGATCTTGTCATAGGTTTCTTTATTCATAAATTGAAGCTTGAATTTATTCCTAAAACTGCGCTTATGTATATTATTTCCAAACAATCATTATAGTAACGTACTTAGCTGAAGAGGGTAACATTATTAGCTCATCAATATTGTATTAGATAGAAAGAAACGCAAATTATATATTCTATTAAGCACTGTCCATAAAGTTAATGAATACAATAAGTGGTCGTGTGAAACGCAAGAAACTGGGAGCGTACCTTTGTCTCCCTGTGTAGACAAAAGAGTCCATAGAATACCAAAGTACAACATTAGGATAAGCAAATGGCACTTTAGATTGTTTTCGCTACACTAGCGCTACTCGTACGCCCGTGTCTAGATGGTGAACTACTCGCATTTACATGCAGTATGCGACGGAATACTTTACAAAACACGTCAATTCTTCGATCTCCCTCATCAATCCAGACGTTGTTTAATAAGAATTGAAAATTTTGGTAAACTAGTTTTCGATGTAATAAATAATTAGAAGATCAATAATTTGTTTGCAAAATAACAGCCGTAAAGATAACAATATTGGAACACTTTTGAACCCAGTGTTTTGTTGTGTAGTTCTTGTCTATGGCCATTATTGACTGTTTTAAAACTCAGGGGTGTTCTGCAAAAAGGAGGAAACTTACAAAAGTAGTTTTGAGGTAAAGATAGTTTAAGTTAAAAGTTCATAACAGTGATATGGGAGAATGTATTTTCATGTAAGCCCAGCCCACATCTTTTGGTGTAGTGGTCAGTGGATGAAACAGAAAGACGGGTGTTAAACACTTAGGTTTTTACCCTTGTTTCACAAATCAGTTTGATGTTTAAAAACGTCTAACAGTAAAGACTGTCTACTACATCGTGACGAGTCTCGGACAGCCAAAATAATGGAGCACAATTCAGTATGAAAACCACCCTCCCCCCTGTGCCGCATGGTCTTAACCTTGATAACTACTTTGTGCATATAGCTTACTTCTAGATTGACAACTGTTTTTGGAAAGGGGGTAACTCTCCTTTTTTACATGACGACCCTTAATTATGTACACATTTTTTAAAATTTCACTAAACATTTTTAATTTCACGCAATGTTATTATTTGGAATACATTACGTCACCATAAACTCAATTTTTCGTCTTATAAGACAACCGCTATATTATTACAAGGTCTTATTTTTCGCCCGCTTTGTAACATGTTCTTCTTTTTCAGCTTTACTAAACAAAGTCTATTTAAACCTCGGGATAATCACCGACCAACATTGGCACAGCGTTCCCCCCCCCCCCCTCCCCTCTCCCATCCCCCTCCTCGTAGTTCCCCCTTCCGCACTGAATTAACAAAATAAAGAGCAGACTTAATCTCTTCTCTCACAGCGTGCGCAACAAGATGATTAGTCATAATTACCTGCTCTTTAATTAGTGGTACACAGTTAGAAATAAAATATCAGCTCGTACGGTTTTAAAAGAGTTCCACCAATTTTACGGAGAGTAGAGTTATTAATAGGAGAGTAACCAACGTTTAAAAATATTCCCCAGTTTGCTAAAAAAAAAAATTTCATACGCATTGGTTTTGTTATATACGCTTACCACACTTTTCTACAGCAATGAATACAATACAATTGAAATGAAGGACTAAAGCCAAATGTTCTCAGAAACATATACTTGGTCTACACGCACGTTGATTATCCTCGTAGAAGATAATCAACGTTGGACATGATTCCCGTGAACGTCCACACGGATCAATTTAACGACAATTGTGGCACCTAGCGGAAGAATTTCAAAATAGCTTTAACTTTGTTCAAATACATGTATTTGCTTTATTTATGTGTTGTTTGTTGTGACGTTTTAGTGACATCTCTAATTCTTCAAAACTAAAATTCTTTCTTGGGACACCTTTTTCTTATTTTTTCCATATTAAAATCAATAAATCTTCAAAAATAATGAAGATGAAACTTAAGTACGTTTTATAGCTTTGTTTTATAAGTGATGAGGTTGGGTTACCTTTACCGCAAAAAATATATGCACTGCCACCTTTGGGTCTGCCACCTTTCGTCAAAGAAATGCACATGTTTAGGTGGCAGCGCTTCAATTATTTGGGGGTTTGAGGCCGTATCTCAAAGCTCCAAGTATGGACTAAAATGTTAGTCAACTATTTTCGGGAACTAAATTAACTGCTAAATGCTAATCACTAGAGCTTTGGACATGATGACTAGATGTGGAAATACATTACCTTTAAATCCAACAAAAAATACCAAAAATATTAATAGAGCCCACAGCATATTATTTAAATGATGCAATAAGCAATGTCTACACTGACATAAAGTCAGATATTGTAAAATAATACAATGTTTACTCACATTTGATGTGCACCTCAGCTTTGTCTTCAACGTCCTCCATCTTTAGACGTTAGCTGTCAAATGTAGTCACCACTTTCGGTTCCTAACAGCTATCGACTAAAAGTGTAACGACTTTGAGCTTTGGTCGCCTACTTATTACGTCACTTCCTCCAAAATAGTTTACTATTTCGCCTACTAAGGAGATTTGAGATACGGCCTGACACAAATCATCTGCCTCGACAATGATTGGCGAAACTGCACGTCTACACGCGAAGATCATTGGAGACTCGAATGATTGGAGCAAATAATCCACGCGTGTAGACGTAGTGATATAGCATTGGAAATATTGGTAAGAAAACATAGTAAAGCCGTTTCTCCTTCGTTTGGTTTCTTTTCTGCCTTTTGTGTGGCAAATAAAGTTTACTACTTAGCCTATATTTTAGGACTGCTCAAGTATTTCGCAGCTTATTCAGCGATACTTCTTGAAAGTTTTTGTTATGTTGTCTCAAACTGATAGTTCTTTCTTTTTCTCCTTCATTTAGTTTCTTCTTTACCTTTTGTTTGATACGAAAATACTAGCAACCGTCACCCGATCACCTGGATGACACACCAATTGAACTTTATGAATATACTGTTCCCTCAACTGAACTTTAGGCGACCGGTCGCGACGTGATTGGATTTTAAATGAGATGTTTTTAGGTAGTGAATATTGCAGCACATGTATCGAGAGCAGCCATACTTTCTATAACGAGGATTTGATCGCATTTCGCTGTATGTTTCACAACAGACCCTCGTTAATTCCTGATCGTTATTTTGTATAAACTCCATCGAGCAGCTCAGGTTGCCATTAAAATCCATCGCAAAGTATCATTACATGGCAAAATATGGAAATGACAATTTCATACAACGAAAATTGTCGTCATAACAACGTTACTCGTATTTAGTATTTACAAATTGAAACAGGATACATTTTGCTAGTTGAATAAATAAAAACCCTTTTAAAAAAGAACGTTTCACTTTTTGAATTATTAACTATTCAATCTCGTTGAGCAAAGATGTTTTCAGAAGTTGGAGAATCTTCAACGAATTAAAATATTATAAATGTTATATCTGAAATGTTGATATAAAAGATATACATTTTAAAGGGGTTTTTCGTACTCATAGCAGGAAGCAAAACATACACTTGTCTTAACTCGAATTAATAACACAACCAACTTTATAGTTTTATCGTTATGATATGAATGGGCGTACGGCTATAAAAAATTTATTTTCATTTTATTTTGTATTGTGTAATTTTGCCACATCTTTGTGACACCAAACTCGCAAAAACAAGTGACAACATTAGTTATTTATAGTGAACGTTTGGGAATAATTGCTTGACACATTTATGTGTTAATTATGAACAAGCGAGCCAACACGCAACATAGGCGAATATGAATTTCTAAATCTATATAATCATCTTAATGTATATTCGATAGTATAAACATACCAAAAGATTAAAATATACTGTACATCTTTTACAAGATTAAACAATAACAAATGTATATAATAATGCGTAATGAACCCTCTGAGTGTCCTCACGTCTGAGGAAGAGGGCGGACGCTTTCAAAAATCTATGCACTAGTGCAGTGTTTTTTTATTTTTATATAGTTTCATGAGCGTGGTTACTGTTCATAAGATGTCTTTTATTTCAAAATTTTTTTCCAGTCTAAAAGTCTTGGTTTTAAATTATCATTTCAGTTGACATAAACAACTAATGATTATGTAGATCAAATCAACCATTTAACTTAATTTATTCGTGTATGATTGTTTATCTATCCGAATATACTTACTTTATTGTAATTAAAGCCAGTGTATGGCGCAATGCCCTCTTAAGCCTAATGACTGATGATTGATGAATGATAATGAGGAAGGGAGGAGGGGAAATCTAGCACCATCACGTAGCCTACTCCTTTCGAAAAGTACCAAAGGGACCATCGTCTTTACGTCCCATCCGAAAGGACGGTGTAGCTTTGACCATTCATATAGGTTCCTCCACTAACCTGGACTGCCGAGCAGTTGACGAGAAGAACGAAGCTGTTACACAAGCTTTCGAACCCTCCAATCTGCTCTAACCAACGGTAGCTAGTGTTTCAGAGGAGAGTGGTCACCCATCCACCTCCTGACCTAGCCCGAGATTGCTTGACTTTGGTGTTAGTGTGGGAACCGGCTAAGCGGCCGCGGCTAAGCCGTTGCTGTATCCGGATATGGCAAGACGCTCGCGTGGGGATAATCTGATATTGTCTCACAGTCGCTGTTTTCTCAAACAACACACACAATGTTTGTGATCCGATCTTTACAACTCGTGAGAGAGACTCGAAGACAGAGATAAGTGATAAAACAAACGATGTACGGAATAACGCGATCCGATACCACAGATTACTCAGCATCTCAAACGTGGGAAAAGTAACTCACCTCTTTTTTGTAGTTTAGTTCATTTTTCCAAACCATACAGCACATACTACACTGCATACATTATACAGTTGTATGCGCCTGAAAGAACAATTAAAAAGTTGAGAAATATAAAGTTATACGTATATACTGCTTTCGGAAAAACTAAATGAAAATGTCTTAAATCAAAGAAATAATGAATTAGGATATAAAGTTACTTACTGGCATATTCTCATATTCTCTCTCCCTCTCTCTCTCTCTCTCTCTCTCTCTCTCTCTCTCTCTCTCTCTCTCTCTCTTGCTCTCTCTCTCTCTCTCGCTCTCGCTCTATCGCTCTCTTGCCCAGTGGCCCAATTGTGCATTCAATAATTGCAAGTAAGTACCTCGAACGTGTAATTATTAATTAACGAATTTAGTTTACATGATTTCACATTCAAGAATCAGAAAGAAATTAAGGTCAGAATGAACTGAATACCGAACAAGTTTTGACTTACATAAATTCAATTGTTCATATGAATCCAGTTCATATAAAGAGGGAATTAGGATTGCTTTGAAGTTCTCAATTGGTAATAGATTATACCTAATGTGTGGATTCTATGAAGCAGAGCTAATTATGTCAATCATCAATAGTTGAATTAATGTAATGCCAATCAACTATAGCATTATCACAAACCGAAATCAAATGGAGTTGTAATTAATTTACCTTCAAATGCTATCTACACCGTGCAATACCCTTTATTCTGTACAGTGTAGGCCTATAGTACGTTTTATCTAAGCACGACACTGCGTGTATATTGCCGGTCTTGTGTTAATAACTGTGCACAATCTTGTGTTAATAACTGTGCACAATCAAGTGTTAATAACTGTGCACAATCTTGTGTTAATAACTGTGCACAATCTTGCGTTAATAGCTGTGCACAATGGAGTGTTAGTAACTGTGCACAATCTTGCGTTAATAACTGTGCACAATCTTGTGTTAATAACTGTGCACAATCAAGTGTTAATAACTGTGCACAATCTTGTGTTAATAACTGTGCACAATCTTGCGTTAATAGCTGTGCACAATGGAGTGTTAGTAACTGTGCACAATCTTGCGTTAATAACTGTGCACAATCTTGCGTTAATAACTGTGCACAATCTTGCGTTAATAACTGTGCACAATCTTGTGTTAATCACTGTGCACAATCTTGTGTTAATAACTGTGCACATTCATGCACTGCTTGAACTTTGCGGGTGTTATGTAGACACACACATTTTCAATCTCGTCTGTCTGCAAAATTAATTAAACATTAACATAAACATATATCACCTTATAAAATGTTTATTAGAATGACTCTTAGGTCCGAATTCACCAAACTTTGTAATCGGCTGATGTTCTAGAAACTCGGATTGGTTACCATCGTTTCAACAAACATTATACAAAATGCATAGTGGCTTCTACCGGGCGCCATTTATGATCTCCGATGAAGTTTGGTGAAACCGGCCTTTAATAAAATTGCTTCTATTGGAGGATTTAATATACTCGTCGTGATCATAGACGAAAACCGTGTAAAGTTATAAAGAAAAAAAAGTAAGCATTGTGATGTAAGCTATTAGGGTGTTGGGATACTTTTTAAATTTATACAGTATTTTATATTTATTTAATAGTTATAAGACGTGTTAGTTAATTACTAAGTTGTGTGGTGCTACAGTATTATACTGTTACATTTATGAACACTTTGTACTTGTGATGTTACTAATGTATTACTACACTTTTTATTAATTTGTACTTGTGATGTTACTTATGTACTATTATTACACTTATGATCACTTTGTACTTGTGATTTAACTTATGTACTATTACACTTATTATTTATTTGGACTTTTGAAAATAGCTTTTGCTAAATACATTTTCTACGAATACTAATATTTAAGTACTAGTTTTTTGTTGCATACATGTTTTCCACTAAGCTCTAATCCGCATATTACAAACTAGAGTTAATTAATTAATTAATGAAAAGGTCAGTGTGATGGTAATTATGTCCTTTAACGCGGGGCGGGGTAGTCTTATAATTAGAAGGAACGAAAGGGTTGACTTTACTCTCGTGTTAGAAGTATCCCCAGAGTAAAGCCTTGCATCTAACAATGGTGGGGTGATTACCCCTTTGGTGCGAAAGAGAGGGGGTTTACTCGGCGCTTTGAGGATTCACAATTGGTGTTATTCATGGATTAAAGACAGTATTCAATGAGCCAGTTAAAAGATTACTGGGAGACGGAAAACCCATTTAGAAACGCCTCATTAGTTTAAATTTCCACTTTGTCTTCAAAAGAATCGGAAAAAGTTATGACTCTACTTTTTTTTATTTAGATCACACGAAGGAAGAGAAAAAAATTCATTATCTCCTTTTTTGAAAACGCGTTTATTAGTTGAGCAAGAATACGACATACAAAATGCGCTATTTAATTAAAATAACCTAAAGCAAGTATTAAATTAAGGGTGTATATTAACGAGCTTGATTTTCGTTCGAAGTACTGCTTTGTTTACATTTTATGCCTTCTCTGCGTACATTTGAAAACAACAATCAAAACAACAAATTAACATTGAAAAGTTGTATTTACATTTGATCTATCATTTTCGACACGTATATCGGTACAAACTTAGTTCACTATCGTAATTATTTGATACAAAACGTGTGTCCTTAAAATTGAAAATACAAATATTGTGTATAATTTCAAGGTTGACAGTTGACATTGGAGAGTATTTGGGCAATGATTATGTAATTAAGGGCCACAGCCATCGTTATTGGATATACTTTTGTCTTGATATTTATAATATTATTTTTTATAATAATAATAATAATAATAATAATAATAATAATAATAATAATAATAATAATAATAATAATAATAATAATAATAATAATAATAATAATAATAATAATAATAATAATAATAATAATAATAATAATAATAATAATAATAATAATAATAATAATAATAATAGTAATAATAATAATAAAAACAACAATAATGATGACATAAAATTTAAAAAAACACTTTAAATTACAATTACTATCAAATTAAAAGCTCAAATTATTTTGAAAATTATGTGAATTAGAAATGTTGAAATACTCATTACATTTTCCGCGTCGATCTTAAATGTTTGTAGTGAGAGTTGATGATAGCATCACGAGGGAGGACACACTATAAAGTTAATCTAAGTTCTCGCAAACAAATCTTTTTAAATTAAAACTTGAACAACTCTTCTACGATTTTCTCTCAAGTCACTCAGCAGGAAGATATTATATTTACGGTTCTCAAAATATCTCGCATTTCAATATATAGAGGTAGGACAGGAAAATATATCCATAAAAAGTGGACTAGAAGGTGAATTAGTTCATTTTGTTCTCTCAACTTTATTTTAAATATTATCTGTGTTTTATTTCAAAAGTCAAAGCGAATATTCTAGATATTTCTGAAAAATCAATTAAAATTGTATCAGAAGTTAACTCCATGAGGCTGGTAAAAAAGGGGCGAACTTCCTTATTAGATTCTACATAATAGCACTCTATCCGTAACTAGTGACCTTGTAAATAATTAATCTTATACGTTATGTATAACGTAATATACATTATGTATAGTCCTTCTAATTCTCCACTAATGAGTCGAAACCATCTCATAAAACTTACGTGGATAATGAATTTCCATTTAAAGTTTTCTCGTTGGCATTAATGGCGTTTAAGTGAGAATTAATTTGCGAAGTAAATGTAATTAGTATTCAATGTTGATAGAATAATGAAGTAGTTAGTCGTATTCTTATAAACACAACGGATCTGCAATAGCCGCATGGATTAATGGATTAATTTACCGTAAATAAGACGTAATAGTTATTTTTTAGGTAAGAGAGAAAATTCGTTGGTATATTATTAATGTACACTGCGGAATAGATGTTTATTTAAAAATAAATTAGAGAATATCATTGGCTGTGCAGTGACTGTGAAAATACCCTCCAGTATGCGGAAATTCGATTAGATCTTTGAATTTCTTATGAATATTCAATGAGAAGTCAATGATTTGTATGGCTAATTCAAGCGCAAGATGAAATTTGTAACAAAAAAACTTTGTAGTGATGTACTGAGAGCCAAGGTATTGCACAAGTGTCTTTCGATGGGATATGACGTCATTATATTATTATTCTGTACTGAAAACCTACAGCTTTCTACTAAACACTATGAATAGGATACATTTGAAGAGGTATCTAGAGATACGTTATTTTAGCGTTTTAGGTTTTAGATGCTTAATTGTTAGAGGTGTTTGTTTTTCGCAGACCGCGGAATCGCGAAAAGTGTTGATAAAGAAGGGGGAGGTAAACAAAGTGTATATCTGTTGATAGGCACCTTGAAAACGTCAAAATTTCACCGCGAAAATTCGCGAAATCCGTCAATTTCCAGTCATAACATCGAAATTTGTATTAAAGAGCGAAATAACACGAAATCTCGATTGTTTTTAATTTACTATAAACATTAAAAAAAAAAAAAAATCTTATTACCGTCAAACGTCATTACAACAAACTCGTGGGGACCTAATATTTTTTTCATTACAATGATAATTTCGTTAAAAAGATCAACGATTTATTTTGCTAAAATTCGACTCCCAGACCCCAAATTACAATTATTATACAATTATTAAATTAAATTAAAATTTCTTTTTAATTAAACATGTTTCTGGTGAAATTTACTGTAGAAAATCTCCTTAAAAGCATAACACCGCCATAACATCGATATTATTAAAACTATAAACGAAATTTAAGAAAACATAACACCATTTACAAACACCTCTATTAATTGGTCATTTTATTTATTGGTTTTATTTTTGAAAACGCTTATTTTACAAAAAATGTGTTCCCATTACTTTTGAGATTTAGTAAAGAACTGCATTTTAAACCCTTAAGAAGCTAAAAGTTACAACTGAATTGTTTTTAACTAGTACCTGCACATAATTTTTCATAAGAAGTGCAGTAAACTCCCTAATATACAAGGTTTTGACGGAAAGAAAAATATAAATGCTACAAAATGCTAAATTTAAAATAATTAACGCTTAATTTAGAGAAAAGTTTTGCTAAAAATGCGTAACTCTAGACGTAATAGAAGTATTTCAAAATTAGAACTTTACTAAGCCACACAAACAAAATCCAATTTGTCTGAATTGAAAATGTCAAGCTATACTATTTTTCACTTCAGAAAGGCGACAAAAACAAGAGACGGAGATGAAAAGTTAAGTAATTACTTTTGTCTAACGACTTATGTTTCCGAGTCGTTGTCTTAGATGGAGATAAATATTCGCTTTTTTTGTGGTGATGCAAAGAAAACTTCATTGACTGATTACAAAAAAAAAAATCAGAATTAAATTATTCAGGTCTAGACACAATTGCGCTTTCTTAAATAAGTACTCATCTCTGCTTCGTGACTATAAAATGTTCATGAGCCACAGAAATGGCAGTACAATATTTATTTCCATTGGCTCTTTTCAATAAATAAGATATGATTGTATTTATTTAGCTTCACCAGCTATTATTGTCGTATACATCTACACCGTATAATTCCATCTTTAATTCGATCTTCCAATAAACACTGAATAGCGAAACTCTTGTTCACAAGAGAAAACAGTATTTGACGACAATCATAAGAACCCACCATTCAGTATTTTTGATATACGGAGAAGTTGAATGAAACGGAGGATTCGTAGAAATGCAAATACTATAAAGTCAGAGGGATGGGGCTACTACAGAATATCACCGAATCAAGTGAAAGGGAAAATAAGAATTGGCAGCCCAAGATTGGAATACGTGGAATAGATAATCCATGATATGCGTGGATCTTATGGATAATGAAAGACTGCCAGAAGATGGGAAAGAGTGAAGGACTCGTTTCATACCAATTCTAGGAGTTATAACGTGAAAATAAAAATGATGTAGGTGTAAAATGTGAGTCACCCAACATGGAACAACTGCCACACGGAACAACTCCCACACGGAACAACTTCCACACAGAACAGCTCCCACTCGGAACAACTCCCAAACGGAAGAGCTCCCACATGGAAAAACTCCCATATTTTGCAGTCCCGAAGATACCCATTTAGCTGAGCTGCGTTGCCAAATGTTTAATAGGGATTACTTAATAGTCGTTACACATACCTAATTTGCAAAACATTAGTAAGGTTATATAACACAAATCAAGATCAATAGTAAATATGGGGGGGGGGGGGGGGGGGTAAAATGTGGGCCAATTGTTCCTAATGGGGGTTGTCCCATGTGGGAGATATTTCGTGAAGTATTTAGAAACAATTTATTTTGCCAAGAAAGTAGATTAAGGCCCGGTTTTTCAATCGGTTAACGGGTAGTTAACGAGGCCGTTTAGCTGACGGTCCGTAATCTGTAACCCAATAAACTCTATGCACAGGTAACGAACGGTCAGCTAACGGCCCCGTTAATGACTCTTTGGAAAACTGGGCCTAAAGGAAAAAGAAAACAATGCGCATAAAAATGTAAACACTACAAATCGAATCTACTTGACAATAATCCGAATAACTAGTATAGTGAATGGAGAATTGAGTTGGCCTAAACTAAGATTATAAGACTGCCCTGTAAGAAAATTCTTTGTTACATTGTTATATCTATGTCAGTATAGCCAGTGTTTGATAAATTGACATATTATTGATACTATTTTATACTTCTAATACTTTTGAAAATGTATAGGGAAATGCAATGAATTATAAAGGGTTTCTTTGAAAAATAGACCAAAACATTCCTGAATCATTCTATAGATGTGCATAGTTCGACTTTGGCAGAAGTTAAAATAAGTAAGACAAGACAGATATGCACAATAAACCGCGAATAAGCCGCATCTATTGAAGCTCGTATCCTGAATTAAATTCCTCTTCCTCAGTACTCATGCATTTATTCATACTTCTAATGCTCTTACTTCCAGAGTAATTCCATCCTGATCCATCAAGCTCCTAGCTTTGTTCACTCAAAGCCCTCAACATATATTACTTGTGTCAGCTTCCACGCACGCACACACTCTTTCCCGGTGTCCAAACATCTTAGTGAACCACCCTCTACTTCAGCAAAACGTAGTGGGGTATATACTAGTATTTCAATGTCTTTGGGCGCACGGGTTGGGCACTTGTGACAGTTCAACTCTTGTCAGATAACTGTTGTAAGAAGTTTTTTCTTTGAACAATTTTAATCGACTCAAAAAGTTTTGGTCCGGCATTGAATGATTTCGCCATTGAAACAAATGTAATCGCTTAAGTAAACCTTAGTCATGGTTGCCAATAATTGTTCTAATTCCAGGTGGGGTTATCTTAAACTATCTTAGAGCTATTCATAGTTCCCACGTGACGTCACAGCGGCCATGATTGCGACACATTTGAGGACCAATCCTAGATCATTGGCAAATATTATTAAAATTTAATAAATATAAGCCTAATACACGATTTAAAAATCAAAATAAGTAATAAAACAATTGAAAATTACCACTTTTACCAATCTTATTTAAAAAACAAGCTGGATTTTTAAGAACTAAGCATTTCTGTGTTCTACCACAACAGCCTTTAAGTTTGATCACAAATGTGGCCGCCACGCGCAAAGATGTGACATACGTGCAACCTATGAATAATGCTAACATTACTGGTAAATTCTCTTATAACAAGTCTTAGCAAATCCATTTCCAAATAATCCAATTACATACTATCATAAATGTATAATAATAATTGTCATAACAAATGGTTAATTGTGAAAATTATAAACTTCCAGACATTTTGCTCAAATGTTATTTTTTCAAAACATTTTCGGGCTGAGAAAATATATACTAGTAAATAAAATAGCAACAAATAGGTTAGTGTAACATGGGAATTTATCTGCTAGTCAACTTGAGGGCCAAAATATATAGTTAATCTATTATTGATGTTGGTACATCACAAAAATTGTACATTTCGTCCAATTTAAATACTGTAACCATCCCAACCTTATGGGTATTCACGTGACGTCACATCGGCCATATTGGAGGCCACCTATACTACTATTTTAAGTTTCTTTTATCTGTCAATAGAAAACTAATAATATTGTTTACGGGGAAATACGAGAGTTTGAACACGTATATCCCCCGATAAAGTTTACGGAAACGATTATTTTTGCCATTGTAAACAACAAAAAGAGTGGCCAAAAATAAGATGCTTTTTATTAATAATAGCAAACAAAAGTTGCGGAGAACAGTTGAACTTCAACCTAACGCCAGCTGAAACATTGTAACAATAATGAACAACCAATCACATACCATTGTGGCCTCCAGTATGGCCACCATGCGCAATATTTGAATACACCCTATTCACCTTATGATTATTCACGTTTCTTCTCTGTTCTCGGTAGTAAAGATGGGATAGAACACATGGTACATACATACACAGATAGATGGGTGCCGTAAATAACAGTATCTACAATATTTGTACTGTCAAACCAAGGTCTGAACAATATAAGCCTATCGTCTGGAATATATGAGGGTATGTTTCAAACCTGGAAGTCATTGGTATCAATATTTTAGCAATTTTGTGACAAAATATGCATCGAATAGTTATACATTTACGACCTAGACTAGTTTACAACCGAAATTTTTTGGATTGCGAGATATGTATGAGGCTGATGACGCATGACGCATAACGCAATACTGCATTGGCCCCTTAAATAAGTAAATATGACAAAGCCTCAGCAGACGGTACCTCAGTTTGAGTTGGTGTACCCCCGCCAATCGCGCAGAGTGCTGGCCAGGCCTCATGTGACTTAGTTCCGACTTCAGGCAAGAGTATATATATATATAGGCAAACATCCTTTCCATACGAAAATGGAATCCCACGTGGAATAGCCTATTTCAATACTAGCAGACAGAAGAAATTTTCATTTGTAAAGTGCGTCGTGCGAATTTGCGGTGAAGTTCAACTTCGAGACTGTCATTAGGAAACGGAAACTTTGATCCGCCATAGATATATTATATTTTTACTGCGATATCTAACTCACAATCTACTACAGAAATTAATGTTTTGAGACATCAATAGTGAAGCCTGTATATAGGCTATAAAGCTAAGGTTCCATTTCTGTTAATATACCATTTTAAAAATTGATCTAGGACCCTTAGATAGAGTTAATACGGTCATCTAAATCTTCAGTGACAACAATGCACAACGATGAAATATAAATCATGACATGACACTTAAAAACTAGTTTAATGTTGTGCATTGTTGCCATTTATGATTAATAGGATCGTTAACCATACCTAAGGTTCCTAGATAAATTAAAAAAATGGTCTATTAATAAAAATGGAATCTTTGCCTTTCAGCCATTGCCTAGATAAAATGAAAATGGGTTATTGAAAATGTGTACAAGTCTCTGTTATTGGTCACTCAAAAACGAGTAGATGCATTCTGATGGCAAGAAAATAAACGATTGGGAAGAGGAGTTTAGCTGACAATTGTTCATTGTTGTTTTATCATCAATGGCGCAGATAAGGAGGTTGCTTAGCACGCTATCTATGAGTAAGTGAGTCTACAATCATTTTGTGCCGCATTGACCAATTGCAAACAACACGCATGTTAAGTATTTTACTCGCAAAGGCCACTCGTTGGTCCAGTGGTTAGCATCCCTGCTTCCGATGCAGAAGGTCCCGGGTTTAAGTCCTGTTTCAGGCAGAAGTTCTTTAACTTTAACATGGGTTCAATTCCATCACCTCTTGGCTTAGGAATAAGTAAACGGTGACTTTGGAGCCGTCCTGGAGCAACGAAGCACTAAATAAATTCTAAGTTGTTCTGAATCGGCCTTGTTGATTCTGGCTGTTTTCTGCAGGTGTTCGCACTGTCCAACCACTGATTCATATATTTCATATTTTAAATCTCGATCTTTGATTCGTTATCGCTCACTCGTCGATGGTGTTCGGAGCCGACAGGGTTGGTTTAGTCGCTTTAAATTAAATTCCCACACTGAAAATCAGTCTTGTTACTGAGTGGGTAGACTCTAAATGTGAATATATATTTTTTTATTTAATACGCATCAGAGTATTAAGCGCTAATATGCAAATTCAAGTATCCCTGAAAGACAATGTCATAATAATATAACCTCAATATACTATACCTCTCAAGAACATTTTAATCCCTGTTATAAAAAAAAACGCCAACACAACAGGAGCATTTGGGTATTTAATAATTCAAAGACAACGTAAGTCAGTATTTACATATCATTTACTTTAATAATTAACATTTTTCAAACATATACTTAAGAAAAACACTGGTTACTTAAAACATTGGTTACTTGTTTTAAAGACAATTTAATAATAAACTTGTCAGATGAGGTTAATTTTTGATTTATTAAAGCGCCCGGATTCAAGAAACTTTAGAACTGAGATTAGTAGTTAATAGGAGACTTGCTCCGAATAAAACACGATGCCTGGTAGAAAGCATCATGCATCTTGTATATTGCATATTATAGTGTTTGTTTTAACCACGGTTTTAGACTCCGTTTTTATTACTCGCTTCGAACGCGGGTTGGTCGATAACGCGGGTACTTTTGGGAATGTAAACGCACAGAGTTGCAACGCTGGTTGGAATTTTTAACCCGCGTCGGAACTCGGAGTTACCCTAGTAACTCGGGGTTTGTGTGCAGTGAAAACGCACTCCGGTTGTCAACGCTAGTTAATCGTCCCGCCCAGCTGTCGAGTAGGCCTTTCTTAACCTCACTTTCGTCTCCTCTGACACGGGTCATCGTGTAATATGGCGAGACATTGGTTCACACGTCAAGAAGGCGTATATCTTGCAGCGCTTCTGGTGCGAAGGTTGACAACTAAGCAATTACGATGGTTCACTGTTGGAAGTGAAAACGCAAGTCGGTACCGCCCGTCGTTTTAACCCGCGTTTTAACTCCAGTAAATTTGTTGAGTGCAGTGCAATGTGCGTTGTTAAGAATTTTCGTTGTCATGTTTTCGCCGCGGTCCGCCACCGTTACTAACAGTTATTGACAGCAATAGAAATGTAATTTCTGCCTCTAATACGTATCCGACCGCGTTTAAATTAGTATATTTGTGACCGGACAAACATTTACTACAAGACAGCTACCTCACATTTTGCTGTTACTGGGTTTCAGAAAAATATTTTCGAGGAACTTGTGTAACTTTGCCAATATTTATCAGATAGCCATAAAATGAACATAATCGTGACCGGAAAAAGCTTTAGAAAAATGTGTCGATCTCACATTTTGCCGCCATTTTGTTTCAGAAAAATATTTTGCAGTAACTAACTACTACTAGTAGTAACTACTACTGTAACTTTGTAACTTTTCAAACGATTTTGCCTCAAAACTATACACCTTCAATCCACATCGAGGCTTGTGGATGGTCTAAATTTCAAGTTGATCGGATTTTCCGTTCGACCGCTATCGACGGACATAAAAAAAAAAAAAAACAACAGAACCAAGTGCCTTAAGAGTCTCGTGGAGACGCTCGTCTCGCTCGTATAAAAATATTTATCTACTTGTAGAGGAATGTCATTCTATGCATGGTGTTAAATACATTTGTCAACAAGCTACAAAAAATAATGAACCCATTTTTACACAGATTCTCCGTATTATTTCGCCGAACATTTTCGACGAAAGTGTTTTTTTTGCATAATTTAAACGTGAGTATTATTTCTAAGAAGGCTTGTCACAAATATACTTAATACCATGCGTAGAGATGACATCCCTTTGCAAGTAGGTAAATTCTCATAATAATCCTGAAATTAGTTGACTTAAAACATAAACACTACTTCCGAACGCTCTTAAGCGATTTGGAGGATTTCAAGAGTTTTGATTGGTCGCTGTCCTAGAGACAACAAGCTATTCGACGAATAAGTAGTTATTGGTACATTGTAAGACTGGACCTTAGATTACTTAACCGGATATTAACAAAGTTTGGCGAATTCGGAACTTAGAATGCTACATTTAAAGACAAACCTCGTATCAGCATGCTAACTATATGCAAACGTTGTATCGCGAAGTAACGCAATTTGGAGGTTTAACCACGAAATTCACGAAATATTCGTGAGATAATACCGAAATAACAAAAAATGTTGAATATTGCCCAAAAATAAGTGTTGGCGTAAAAAAAAAAAAACCTTCAGCCGAATTTAAAAATAAAGAAAATAAGTAGGAAGTGCTGTTTATACACACGAATGCAACGCCTTTATTTGTTTATTTCAGTGATATTCCTGTTTTAATTATTTGTGTGCTTCTAATGCACCTCAAAAAAACGCCAAAAACGCGAAGTGTTCATTTTGAAAAATAAAATCTGGGAAAAAATAAAACCATTTTTAAATAGATCTCTACTCATTTGCCACAAGAATAGCGACGTGTTTCATTTACCTTCCCATAATATTGAGTTCTTGCTGCATCTTGTTTTCTCTACTGGGAAATGGTGTTTATTTTCACTCGATAATCTGCCCGTATATCCTTCATGTAAGGGTGTCCGTGGTTGTGTTTGTTTTATTGGTAAACTGAACTTGATTCCATTTACCCTAGTTCCAACGTTACACAGCTGTTCAACTCGGCAAGTGGTTTACTCAGTTTCCTCTCGTTCCAGATAATGTTTTTGATCAAAGCGCACACTTGTGTTTTATTATTTATTGTAGTACCGTTCGTTACTCTTCTCTTGGTAATATATCAACTTTCAAGCTGTGTGGTTGGTACTGGAAGGAATAGGATATATGAGCTAGATCAAGTATTCTTCTTATACCGCTTACACAATCTCTTCGTTGAAGATTATTCAATGTGATACATACTAGTATATTACACAACTACACTGACAGTTTTCCTACACAAAGTTTAAACTATGTTAGCATGAGGCCATCCATTGTGGTTCTGAGTTTAGTTTCGAAAATGTTATGATTGTTTTAAAAGTTGTATAAGAGTTGAAAAGTTGAATGGAGTGTACACGAATTTTCTTATTAGTTCCAGTCAAGGTGACTTTCCGTAGACTACGTTATTAAATAATAATCATATGTCACAAAAATCATAGTTTTAACGAAGAACAAGTAACGATGCTTGTATAGCATTGGTCCCGAAGCACTCGTTCCGCGATATCATATGCGTAAATAACTGTATTTACAAGTTGTATGCTCTTATAATAGCTAGGTTATCTTAGTAAAAATGGTTCATTAACTTGTTCTAATCTTAAGTAAGATCACACAATATCATTAGAGTGCACAAACTAATTAAAGATGCCAAAAATGAGATTCAAACGGGCTATTTTGCATGGTTTCAAATGCCCCCCCCCCCCCCCCCCATCCCGCGACATCCAATATAACTGTCTTATACACTTAAGTAATAAAAGAGTATAATATAGGGTAGAGGCGCAACACAATCGGCAATTTTTCTACTGCCTTATGCTGCCCAACATACTTTAGTCGGGTAGTAGAAGTTCGCCAAGCGACGCAATTAGGGAGTTTCCGGCTGTCTTCGTTAGTCTTCGGTGAAGTAGCCGACCAATCAGGCTCCGTCATCGCGTCGCTTGGCGAACTTCTACTACCCGACTAAAGTATTTTGGGCAGTTCAAGGCGGTAGACAAACTGCCGATGGCGTGGCGACTCTACCCTATATTACTCACTCAACGGTCCTACCTGCAGATACATGCGCAGCGCAGTTCAGTTCTGCGCAATGACGTCACTTACCAGCTGATCGGGAACTAATGACAAAGACTTTTTCCAGCCCGGTGAAATACGGGTCAATGTTTTTCCGACAGCATTACCACGTGCTCTGATTCAAGTTGTTTGGCTTCTGTCGCCGCCACTTCAACGTCATAACCAGTCTCATGATGGTATTATCGCACCCACCGCGAGCTAGTATTCCAAAGAGGTTGGAAAATGTGGCGAGTGCTCTGACAAAGAGATCCAGGCTAATGCTCTGACATCATACGAAGAGTAATAGCTACGTCGATCAGAATGGTCAACCAGCCTCCCAGGGGTTGTTCAACAGGAAGTTATACACCGGAAGTCTGGTCAGAAACTTGGGATACCAGCTTTATACCCCACGAGAAAACCATTGAAAAGAAACGTCCATTAACTTTATCTCCTGAGTTCGAGAATGTTGCCTGGATGAAACATCCGAACGATATTGAATTTATGTGTTTTATTACCGACGTCCATAGAACGATCCTGGAAATATTGCGACTTCGAAACAAAGAGGAAAACCGAAAACCGAGATTTTCTTGCTTGTTTATTGATTTTTACTGATGAATTACCCGGATATAACGGGTGCGGGAAAGTCGCTGGAAAAACCTGATAGAAGGAAAACTTTTGAAAAATAAATACTATTCGCAAGCCGAGAAGTTAAAGCGGATTGTTAACACTAAAAAAAGGCTTATGATTAAACATTAGTAAAACGTTATATTTATCGCCCATAACGGGAACCATACTTCTCCCTCAAAACCTCGTAAACTATAATCAGTTCTTAACTTACGGTTTAATTAAATTTTTAATCTTACTCTAGTGTACACAGTTTTTACAAGCTATAAATACAATAAATTTTACATCGACAATCTTTATTTTGAAGTTTGTTCCATGCTGTTCCATATATTATGATTACCACCCATAAACAACCCATAAGTACTTAGTACCCTGCTTATACTTAAGTATCTGACGTTAAAGTTAGATGATGGGCTTAAAGGCCCAGTGAAATAACACAAACAAAGTGTATCTCAAAGGGGGTGCTTAGGGCTTATTATTTATCTGTTTCTAAAGAAGGCAACTACTGTAAATAAGTAGCCTATTCAATACTGGCGCAAAGCAGAATAAGGTATTTGGCGAATCCCTCGCATTTAGTGCAAACGTGGCTAATGTTAATATTTTAAAAATAAACTCAAGAAAAGGATGATAAGGGCTGTATAAAATAAAACATTGCGTAGGCCTATTTGGTTAAATAAAATCAGACAGACTCGGATATTGCGTGTATATGCATACTATTAATTTGATTTGATTTTAATCTAAATGTTGCACTATTATCAAATCAAGGTTGTAACCATAGTATTAGGCCTAACAATTAATAACATATGGTGTAACAATGTATTTTCCAACATTTTTTCCAATTCATTTTTTCACACGTTGTAAACCTAGTATTGACAATTAATAACATGTGATGTATCATGTAGTTAAAAAAAAATTATTTTTTCACATTTAAGTTTTTGTTTTGATTTTTATTTAGACCGTTACTCTATATATACCAGTATAAGAAAACATTCTTATTTTTCGTAATGATAAGCAATCACTCCTCAACACGTTATACTGGATTATAGTATAGATAATGTAGCAGCTACCATTACACCAGGAAGATCTATTCAAACTTGGGGAATAATCACTGCAGCTTAATTAGCGGAAGTAGATTTTTACAAACGAATCCAGAAAACCAATGGAGCGGTTGGCTTCCTGTAGACCCCCCGGTTTCCGGTGTTATATCCATAATTTAGACTCAGGAGACCTACGGGAAATAACCCGTACCAAATAGAATCATCCAAATGTGTTTGAATTGTGTTCGAATTATTCCTGGAATCACATTTGAATTACTTTTTGAAGTTTGAATCAATTATTATCTATGAGAGTTGTTGACTGTTACATCCGCTTGTACAAATATGTGGTTTGTATCAGTGGATGAAAATTCATACACTAAACATTATCATAGTGATGATATAATATTAACTATAAAGCCATATATTGGTGAATTAATACTATAAAACAATGCAGCATTCGTACTTGTTTTCGGTTGCAGATGTAGCTGTTCCAACATAAAATTAACTTTACTAAATATAATTTTGGTTAAGAGTCATACGCTGCCAAAAAGCACTTTACACATTTTTTGAAAATTTTGGGATGACCGTTTAGTTTTATTTTCTAAAAGTTTTTTTTACGGATATTGAAGAAATAAATTTCTTCCGGGCCAGGCACCTTGATTACAAGGAATAACGCGTTCGTTTTCATAGATAATACATTATCGTAAATAACATTTTTAATTTATTTCACACAAGATGCTAAAATCTTCTCATTGCGATTGCAAATGTGTAGACGTTCGTTAGTCGATTAAGTAGCGGTCTCTAAAACCATAGTTGCTGCGGCACAGTTTAGAATTCTGCTCTGGACTGGACACAATGTGGCTTTTCACATTCACATAATATTCTCTCGTCGTTATCGATATGTGAGACCTAAACCAGTGGCGTAAGCAACCATATATAATATGTATATAACGGAGGAGCCCCTCCCCTCCCTCACAAAACAAATATAATCAGTATACCGTCTTCGCACTCTCGTGAGGGGGGGGGGGGGGGGTAAGGACTCTAAATAAAACAATTGATTAATGCGTTATCAACGAGTACAGGTGGTCTGTTTATTGGGACAATGACAGGCCCATTAAGGATAATTTACGACATTCCGTTGGTTACCTGTGCAGTGGCGTATACACGGGGGGGGGGGAGGGGGGGGGACAAAACCCCCCCTTTTGCAAAGGAAACACGGAAAATGACCGTTTACATTTCAATAGACAGTAATTCAATATAGACAGTATCAAAAGACAGTATTTCAATAGACAGTTAGATGTTTTACTTTATAATTATTGTATATTGTTGTAATTATTAAAAGCAAAAGCAATACGAAAAATATGCAAATTATTGATTGAGGTTCCTTTTATTAGCGGTGCAAAGGAAAAAATGTGTTGCCAGAAACTGAGAAATCATGTTTCAGTTGGCCGCTGTAAAACGCACAGATTTGCACTAAAATGACCTTGACGAGACTTTTTTCGGGCAAGCCCCCCCCCATCCCCCCCGGAACGCCAATTATGTTTCGGCTCCACTCTCTATAATATGGGTTGAAAACCCCCCCTTTCCCAATTCCTGGATACGCCACTGTACCTGTGTGTACTTTTAACTCTACTTAGCAGAAGACTGCATTTGCGAATGTGTGTAAGAGCTCTAGGAATCTGTAGATTTTCACTCAATTAGCGCTAAATTAACGCGCCTGAAAGAGGCAGTAGGTAAGGATCTGAGTTCGATACAAAGTTATCGTTCTCACTAGAAAATGGCTGCTGGTCAGCTGATTGGCCAGATCGACGACTGACACTCGGCTACACTCGGGCATACTCGGAAACTGTCGTGTATCCTCGGTAATAATGGTACAAATAACGACCCTCGCCTGACATTCGTTCTCTCACAATAGACACGAAGAAAAGAATTCAAATAAATAAAATGGCGATAAAATGAGAGTGATAAAACTCCCGGCCTAAACTGTGCGGCAGTCGATCGTTAAGTTGACATGTTAATATGGAGGTTCCAAAAGTTGTAAAAGTTTCGTCGTTGATGTAAAAATAATAGCAACGCTGCCGTTATTGAGTTGGTAATAACATATAAAGTATAAACATAAACAGTAAAACCGAAAATAAAAAATAGACTGACTTTTGTAACAGTTGACAACAGACTCCCATGAAAATTAAAGATGTAGGCCTACTCCTGGTTGTAAGAAATGTTTCAGGTCGATTTACTCATGTTAGCTCTTATACCTATAATTTTCAACCCAGCCAATGAGAGACAACGTTCTAGAAATCTGGCCAATGGTAGCGATTCTAAGTAAAACAATAAAATAAGTGTTTTGAACAAAATATTTACTCTTCAATCTAAAATATTAGAAAGTGTGTAACCATAACTTCTGTCTGCTGATCACAAAACATGTTTTCACTATAAGGCTTGGTAAATATGCTGTCCTGAGATAACTTGTTTTCTGCATGGCCACCACCAATCAGAACCGTGGTTTGCACATGAAAACATGTAAGGTCCGGACTAAATATTTAGCCTAGCCGCCTGTCAAGTACAGCGGACCAAGATCATTCTACAATTTAAGAATAATTGAATATCTTGACTAAGTTCTACTTTTAAGTGTGGTTTTCAATATTGACGCAATGACGTTTTACTTTTTGACTACTTATTCGTCTCCATAACGGTACGTCAAATAGAGAAACAATTCTTGTTTGACATTATTTAAAGAACGTCCTACACGGAACCCATTCAACCGTATTAGCTACCTTGAACAGTTTACTACCTATTCATAGTTTGCACGTACGTCACATCTTTGCGCGTGGCGGCCACATTTGTGATCAAACTTTGACGTTGCCATGGAGAAACATTTGAAGGCTGTTGTGGTAGAACACATACATTATTAGTTCTTTAAAATCCAGCCTGTTTTTTAAACAAAATTGGTAGGTGCGGTAAATTTTTATTTTTCTAATACCTATGTTTACTTTTTAAATTATAAATTAAACTTATTTATTACATTTGAATAGTATTTGTCAATGATCTAGGATTGGTTCTCCTCAATTGTGTCGCAATCATGGCCGCTGTGACGTCACGTGGGAACTATGAATAGGAACATTAACTCATGAGAGAAGAGAATAATGAACTTGTCAAGATACTTTTCACTTGATTTGATTCCGAACTTTGTCTGATGAGTGCGGAGATCATTTCAGAAACTTTCAGTCACGGTTGGTAGTCCTGAGAAACGACAAAAAGCCCGGTCGTCTCATTGGCTGTGATGGAGACCTCTCGTATCCCTCGTGTAACATAATGAGCCAAATCGCTTGCTTAGTATTAGAGAGAGTATTGGAGTGTATGAGGCATTAGGTTCTCTCTTGTATAGATTCGCCAGCCCTTTACAGTGTCTCCTCCCCAGCCCACAGCTCAGTTCGAGCTTAAAACACAAAACAAATATTGAAAAAGTGATTAAGGCTACGTATGCTCACATATCCTGTGGAACTTTCGATGATGGTCTGTTAACATTTCTTTAACGTGTTTAAGTTGTCTCAAAGTGTAAATCAAGATCATTTCATCCAATAGAGAATTTATTTATCTTTTTTATGAATGTTTCTTTGTTCCAATCAAAATTTCTGTTATTCATATGTTCTTAATTAACTTTTGTAATGTGATATTGCTGGACACCTTTCACACCTAATTAAGAACATCTGCAAAACGGAATATGTATTGGAATAAAAAACCATTCGCAAGTAAAAGCATTACATTCTCTATAGAATGGTGTATTTTGATTTTCTTTTGGGAAAATTTAAAACCATTTTTAACAGACCAAAACCGGGTGTTCAGCAAGGTTGGTGAACAAACAGCCTTAACAACATTTAGGGAAAATCCACCGAAAGAAGCTTATGAAGAAACAAACAATGATTTTAGAATGGCCACATATTCAAGATCATATTATTAATTTTCAACTTCACAATATATATAATTACGTCCGATGTCAACTTGGTCAACCGTAATACCAATGATATAACGGGGATCCCGTTGTGTGCGGACCCGATTATCTGTCATGCGGACAGTGCATCACATTCGATTCAGCCTCGCTGGTCACAGTAGAATACGTTACCAACCACAAAACAACCCCTCATACAATTCAGTATTTGTGTGTATCTGTCATGCAAGCGATATTTCGTAGAAGAGCTTTACAAACAATACGAGAGTAACCTAATAAATCGGCCACATAAACCGCAGAGTTGCGTTTGTTATTGGATTAAAAACATTGCATAACACGTTTTGGGGCAAAACAAACAACAGACAAATGATGAATTAAATGGTTGACCAGGTACACTAGACAAGATTTGGGACACTCCACTGTGTTCGTGTGCGTGTGCGTGTGCGTGTGCGTGTGCGTGTGCGTGTGCGTGTGCGTGTGCGTGTGCGTGTGCGTGTGCGTGTGCGTGTGCGTGTGCGTGTGCGTGTGCGTGTGCGTGTGCGTGTGCGTGTGCGTGTGCGTGTGCGTGTGCGTGTGCGTGTGCGTGTGCGTGTGCGTGTGCGTGTGCGTGTGCGTGTGCGTGTGCGTGTGCGTGTGCGTGTGCGTGTGCGTGTGCGTGTGCGTGTGCGTGTGCGTGTGCGTGTGCGTGTGCGTGTGCGTGTGCGTGTGCGTGTGCGTGTTAGAACTTTCTTCATTTACTCAAATCTCTGGTTTGGTTTGAAAACAGATCCCCATTCTTTCATCTTAGTCTTCATATTGCTTCACATGCACAAATACGCTCGCAAATAGTTCTGTCAGTCCCTACATCTAAAAATGTTCTTTCAACTTTCTCTTCTCCTGATTTACATTGTGCAAAACTACAGATAAATGTACGCATCGATCTCAGCGTTCTTTAGGATTATACCGTAAACCCATTTTTTCGTTTGCCCATTAAAGTTATGTATTTAATTCATTTTTTGGGGTTTAAATTGATAGGTAAAAAAATAACTATTTGTATCTTGATGTTGAAGTTGAATGAGTGGCTGGCAACGCAAGGAACTAAATCGCTGATTCGTATTAAAATGAAACATATTTCAAAATATATTGGAATATTTCAAATGGATGCTCTATCTAGCTAAAGTAATGAATACACGTTTACACGAAAAGGCCGACAAAAAGGAGGAAATCTGTTTGAAAGCAATCCATGTATTGACGATAACATGAAAAAAATTGGATACGTAAAAGAGCTCAATTGAATTTTGTTAATAATGGAACTATAGAACTCGTTTGGTTTAAAATTCAATATCATCGATACGATTCGTTTTACCTTTGAGTGGAGGTTGTATGAATTGCTATCTATATACGCGAGCAGCACTTTGTGAAACGGATTCCATATCAGGCAACCATAGTTATATGTATAGCTCGGGATTTAAGCTACGTTTTTTAATCTGCGTGAAATCATGTATGGTGTATTTACACAAAGAAACAACTAAGACTCATGTCGGCTAATTGTGACCAAATCATCACAAGTTGTAGAAGTACAGTAAAACATTTTTATATAACGAACTCTTGGGGGCCAAATTATTGTTTTGTTATAAAGAACATTTTTTTATAAAGCTGATACCTTTACATGTATGAGATTCTTTTGGGACCTCAAAAACAGTTTGCTATATAAATCACTTTGTGGTTAAGACGTTTGTTCAAAATAAGTTACACTCTTGTGTGGTAAACAAGTGTGTTAAGTTTTCAATGCAGTGTAAATTTCGATTGTAAATACACGATTTTCAGAAGTTGGCTTTTAGACGAAAGACAATTGATATTAAATAACTTAAAGGGTTTATTAAAAAATTTACTTTAACTCATTTTATTAGGAAGTGCTGGTCAGTTTGCAGTGATTTCTGTAAGTTTGGTAACGGCCTTTTGGAGAGCGCTGCCTTGTCGTTTGAGTGTTTTACTTTTATTTTAGAGCAAAGAAGTTAGTTCGACAGCTTTGTTTATTTTATTCATAATATCAATAACATTTGTTTACTATTTGACATTAGGGCATTTGATTTGTATAATTTTTAGCTTTGGAATTTATTACTGTTAAATTTCATTCACTACTCATTTTATATCTCAAATCAATATTATTTATCATCATGGTTTCCAATGTAAATTGAAGAAGAACTATAAAACTTTAAGTTTACAGTGCTGCGTATGTGAAGACTTTTATCATAGGACTTGTTTAAATCTGAACTTGGAGACATTTTATATGGTGCGGGATCAGTGGGAGTGTAAATCGTGTGTGCAGAACTTCACTAGCTCCCACTGCATTGAGTGTGGTTTGGAAGAGGTCACTTTTCCCCTAGATGTGGAATTACAGTCAGTCAAGTTCTGGTGTGCTCATATGAAACCTATGGTATTTTCAGTTGTTTATAAACCCCCTCATGCTAAAACCGAAGATTTTTCCGGGCCTTTTGATAGTTTAGTAAGTACTTTAGTTACAAATTATAATGAGATTTTCATTCTAGGTGACTTCAACATTGATCTACAAAAGAAGACTGCTCCAGTCAATAGATTTAAGTTTCTCACTAGGTCTCGTGGGCTGGTGCAATTAGTTAAATCCAATACAAGAGTTAATGTTAAGTCATCTAGTTTAATTGACCACATTTATGTTTCTCGTAATGATAATGTTATTCAATCAGGTATAATAAGTGTAGGTATTAGTGACCATGAGTTAATTTATTGCATTCGTAAAATTAATCGACAGAAGTTTCTTCCTAAGCTGGTTAATACCAGAAATTTCAAAAATATTGATTGGGAACAGGTAAATAGTGATATTTTGAGTGGGCCCTTTGAGCAAATTAATATGATGGTAAGTGCTAATGATAAATTAGAATTATTTAATAATATTGTTTTGGACACTCTTAATAATCATGCACCAATTTTGAAGTTACGAGTAAAAGGAAAATCGGCTCCATGGTTATCTTCTGAAATTAGAAGATGGATGGATGCACAGGAGGGACCACTTGCGGAAACAATTCCGTACTTCGAGACAGCAATCCACATGGGATGAGTAGGCCTATAAACATATTCGGAACAAGGTAAATAATTGCATTCGTTTCTCTAAACGTGAGTATTTTAAGTCATCTTTTGATTATGATATTTCTTCGAAATCTTTATGGTCGGTTTATAATAAGTTAACGGGTAATAAATCTAAACAAGGGTGTAATATTTCATCTTTAAGTGAAAATGGAGTGTCCTACACATCTAATCATGAAATTTGTAGTCTGTTGCAGAAGAGTTTTTTAGTAAACACTACAGATTACTCCAAAGATATTGGTGAGTTTCGTGATTTGAGTGTACGGGAAGCTGGAAGTCGGCCATTTAAACAGGTAACCAATGATGAAGTTATTTCTGCAATTCGTAGTCTTAAAAATAATAGTGCTGCAGCTTCTTGGGAAGTGCCATGTATTGTTTTTAAGAAATGCTCTTCTATAGTTGGTTTGTTGGCTGTTTTTATATCTCATTTCTTTTTCATAGGTGTTTTCCCGACACGACTAAAATTGGCTAAGGTAACACCCATTTATAAGGGTAAAGGTAAGAAAGATGATAGAAATTGTTATCGACCAATTTCTACTCTTCCGATAGTGGGTAAAATGATAGAAAAAATGTTGTATAAAAGATTGCTGAATGAAATTGATTTATCTGTAGGTTTAAGTACTAATCAGCATGGTTTCAGAAAAGGACGATCGACTCAGAGTGCTCTCTAAGCGTTCACTGATTTCATTTCGAAGAAGATTGACTGTCGAAATGGCAAGGTAGGTGCTGTGTTTGTTGATCTTAGAAAAGCATTTGATTCGGTACCCATTTTACCTCTTTTAAAAAAGTTGAAAGCTAGATATAGTGTTAGCCCACATTTGTTAGCTATTCTCTCAGATTATTTTCTAAATAGGCAAATGTTTATAAATCTACCTAATTATTCGTCAGATTTTATAGATATTCTGTGTGGAGTTCCCCAAGGTTCGGTTTTGGGGCCACTTTTAATTATTCTTTACATTGATGATATATCTGATATAATGTCTGGTATATCTTATTTGTTGTATACTGATGATTTGGTTTTTTATTTAGAATGTACAAATACCGAAGAAATTGTCAGGAGGCTTCAAGAAATTTTAAGAAGAATGGATAACTGGTTTCTGAGTCAGGAACTCAATATTAATTATAGATAGTAAAACTAATTTTATGATTTTTCATAAGGCTAATGAAAATACTGTGAATAGATTTCCTCAAGTGTAAACTTGTAATGGTAACATTATTTCTAGAGTGTTTGAATTTAAGTATCTTGGTGTGTATTTAGACTGTAGTCTTACTTTTAAAGGGCACTATGAATATGTTTGTAATAGGGTGTCTTCAGCAACAGGTATGATTGTAAGAATGAAGAGATTTGTGACTGAGAGAATGCTGAGATTACTTGTTGATTCATATGTTCACTCTATAATTGATTATTGTTTAGTTGTGTGGGCTGTTCGACCATCTGCAGATTATATTGTGCTGCAGAGAAGAATAGACCATTTATTTGATGAAGTTCCTTTCCACCAAGACTTGCAGGACAATTTTTTGACAATAGGGAACATGCATACGATTTTTTTTAGTGTAACAAGTACTTAGTTTTATAGTCTGGTGTCCAACAATTGCATTTGCAAAAGTTTTTTTTTTAAATTATTATTGAACGGGTCTAATAATGAATTGAATATCACATTTATTTGAATTTCCTCTTGCCGCGAAGAAACGCGCGCTGATTGGTCGGCGGCCTCTGTGACGCAGTATGATGGTTTGGCCTGCGAGCGCGCGACTGCTACAGCTGTGTTTCAGTGCACGATGAGCGATCATTCACGCCCAACGTCGTGTTGTTATCAGTAGCTCGTATTGCATGAACTAAAATGACAGACGGAGGCTTTACAAAGGCCAACAGCACAAATTTACCGCAGATAGATGGTTTATGGTGGCGAATTTCTTTGCGGGAAATGATCAGTTCACTGGAGCGGAGTTACGGGGTGTGAAGAATGCCAGGTAAGTCACACATATTTTCTTGACTTCTTTTAGCCTAGTGTCTTACCACATAATTTGTTGTTTTTATACTCACGATCATATTTATTTCATTTAAAGAGTATCGAGGGATAATTACGGCGATTCAGCTGTAGGCACGTGCAGCTAAAACGAGAAGGAGGATTATGCATTGTGAAGGGCCGGATGACACCCGAACACAAAGTGAGAAAAAAAGGTTACTGCGTTCAGGTTGAGGTGAACGAGAAGGAAGGAACGGTTGTCAGTGTGAACTGCGATGATTGTCCTGCTTCAGAAGGTGCGTTATTGTCTAAAGGTTATTTACTTTATAGAATCTACTGTCCTCAAAACGTTAAAAAAATGCAAAAAAAATTAAGTCGAGATTATTTAATTTATCTTCATAATCTAAATGTTTACAGTGTGCATGAACTCAAAGTAATTTTTACAACCACTCTTAGTTTAACTTAAATATGTTTCCACATAATGTGTATAATTATTTGAAAATACAATGTGCCTTACAATACATACATTAATTTTGTCGTCATTATTCCGATTTGTTAATTAATAATCTCCGAAGTCCAAACCAAATCCCATCATGATTGATTTTGTAATACTAAATAATATGTAAAATATGTACATAGTTATAGCCCCCCCCCCCCCCCCCCCCCCCCCCGAAATTCCATGTCGTATTGAGTGGCATTTCGAAAGGGAGATTTCGTGACGATATCGAGCTGGTTTAGAAGTCCCAACACTTCTTAAATGATCCCTTGACCTTGTACTCCCTCACAGCTGCAAAGAAGACACTTAGAGTCTTGTTGATACTCGAGATCGAGCTTAGATGAATGAGGGTCATGGACACTTCCCCCTCCCCCCTCCCTACAGATGCCCACCCAAAACATTGTGAATGTAAACAATACTTAGTTTATGGATCAAGCAGATGTTAAATCACAATTTTTATTATATTCCTCTTTATTTATTTAAAACTTGAATTACAGTTGTTAGCCCTGTGACAAATTTAATAACCTCTAACCCACCACTACACGCTTAAACGTTTATCCTTCCAATCCCTAGACTGAGTTCATTACCCTAATTTAAAATAACATCTCGTCTCGCTGCTTCCAACCACTGTCTTCCTCGTTTATTGTTTTTTTCAATTTCAATTCAATTTCAATTTCAATTTTTATTCAATAATTCCACATGATACATAACAGAATGGTTATTGGACGATTTGTACACACACACAAATATCTTCTCTGGAGTCTTTACACTTGTGTTAGTACACATGGGTACTATGCACCACTTATAAGCGCCAGAGGATGTTTTAGTCTCCATAGTGCACAATGTTCGATGAGCGGTGTGGGCGAACGCGTGCAGTCGACTGCGCGACACCGGCAGACTACTATCATGTAACGTCACTAGCGATTCATCATGGCGGCGGCCGTTTTTTCGCGCCAAAAAAGTGTACGCTACTAAAACTATTATTTTGAGGGGTAGAATGACTCGATTTTTAAATTGTAAAGACATAATATCAGTTAATATCGTGTACAGATTTTAAAAATCCCATAAGAAAGTTAAGTGCAAGTTCCCTATTGATGAGCGAATGAAGTTCCATGTGCTGGTAAATACTTTTAAGATGTTGAAAGGTATGTATTTAGATGTTGTGCCAACTATGTTTAATTTTGTTGAGCGTACTCGTGATTCTATATTAACTTTTACTTTACAGGTTCCTATAATGAATTCCGAGTCGTTCCGCAGGTCATTCTTGTACAGAGGTGTACACTTCTGGAATTCACTTCCGCATGATCTTCGAAGCCAGTTTGTGAGATTGCGGCTCCTAGAATTTAGGAATAGGATAGAATCTGTAATTCTTAAGAAGAGAGTTAGGCGTGTTTAAGTTAAGATTGATCTACTGTAAGTGGTTTTTCATCTGTTTTAGATGGTTGGTTTGTTGGTCTGCTGGAATCTACATCCGGTTTCCTGAATTCTCTTGATTCAGTTTGATCTTTACTTATAAATGGTTCTCGGATCAAGATTTTCAAGACCATCTGACTTTCAAGATTCGAAGTGAAGATAGAAGGCGTGTACGGTTTCCCGGGTTGCTTTTACGTGAAATTTTAATTTTCCCAGATTGCAGTTTCTGATTTTTTGCAATCCTCATTTCGTTTGAGCTGGGACCGTTAACAAATCAGTTTTTTCTTTTTTTTCTTCTTTCTGTTTTCTTTTTTCTTTTTTCTTTTTTTCTTTTTTCTTTTTTCTTTTTTCTTTTTTCTTTTCTTTTATTTCTTCTTCTTCTTCTTTTTTTTCTCTTCTTCTTTTTCACTTTTATATATATATATATTTATATATTAATTTTTTTCCCACAATTTTTTTTGTTTCTTCATGTTCTTTCTTATTTGCATACTTCTATTTTTATTTTTTAATATTTTGAATTACCACTTCATTTGATTTTATTTCATTTCTCAATTATTTTTTCTTGTTCTTGATTATATTTTTATATAGTTCAGTAGTTTGTTTTGTTTTTATTGTTGTTGTTATTTATGATTTCATAACTATTCATTGTTTGCATAGCTTAGTTTTATTTAAGGTCCTCCTTTGTAAATCAGCTTTTATAACTGAATAGGATCGACATTTAATAAATAAATAAATAAATAAATAAACAAATAAATAAATAAATAAATAAATAAATAAATAAATAAATAAATAAATAAATAAATAAATAAATAAATAAATAAATAAATAAATAAATAAATAAATAAATAAATAAATAAATAAATAAATAAATAAATAAATAAATAAATAAATAAATAAATAAATAAATAAATAAATAAATAAATAAATAAATAAATAAATAAATAAATAAATAAATAAATAAATAAATAAATAAATAAATAAATAAATAAATAAATAAATAAATAAATAAATAAATAAATAAATAAATAAATAAATAAATAAATAAATAAATAAATAAATAAATAAATAAATAAATAAATAAATAAATAAATAAATAAATAAATAAATAAATAAATAAATAAATAAATAAATAAATAAATAAATAAATAAATAAATAAATAAATAAATAAATAAATAAATAAATAAATAAATAAATAAATAAATAAATAAATAAATAAATAAATAAATAAATAAATAAATAAATAAATAAATAAATAAATAAATAAATAAATAAATAAATAAATAAATAAATAAATAAATAAATAAATAAATAAATAAATAAATAAATAAATAAATAAATAAATAAATAAATAAATAAATAAATAAATAAATAAATAAATAAATAAATAAATAAATAAATAAATAAATAAATAAATAAATAAATAAATAAAGTGTTTCAGTGTATTTTACAAGAGGGTGAACTTAATTGACGTAAATCGAGAAAATACCTAGAAACGCAGACGGTGTAGAATATCATTGCGAATATACGTAATGATCTGCATTTAATTTTGGAATTAAATTTTTAATTCATTTTGTTGGCCCTTGTATTTGTAAGAAATTTCTTTATTGGAGAGATAAAGACATAAAGGTACTATTTTTATAAAATAAAGATGTTTTACTGGAGCAGTTAGACGCATAGTAATATATAATATACACGACAAAATGCAGGTCTCATAATTGCCCAAAATGCGAGAGGAGGGACAGAAAATAACGTAACCATAACAAAACTGTAAAAACCTATCTTTATGTGATTTTATGCATTTGGAAGTACCGTGCCTCTACCATACACATTTTCAAGTATTTATTCAGTGCATTTCTGCATTTAATTGAGATGCAGTTTATTACGCTCCGTGTTTCGCAAACAAATTTACTGTTATATTATATGACATTTATAGTGTCGTAAAGTTTGTCCCGATTTCCCGTTACGATTGTTTTTCATGATATTTACAATACCATGCACTGTCATAAAAGTTGGATAAGCTAGTACCCTTTATGTGAACGTATTATTTATTCATACTTCATAAAATTAAAATGAATAAAGAAATTCGTATTTATAGAGTCTACCCACTCAGAAACAAGACTGATTTTCAGTGGGGGACTTTAATTCAAAAGCGACTAAACTAACCCTGTAGGCTCCGAACACCATCGACGAGTGAGCGATAACCAATCAAAGATCGACATTTCAAATATGAAACACATGAATCAGTGATTGGACAGTGCAAACACCTGCGGACAGATACCTGAATCAACAAGGCCGATTCAGAACAACTTTAAATTTATTGAGTGCTTCGTTGCTAGGACGGCTCCAAAGTCACCGTTTACTTATTCCTAAGCCAAGAAGTGATAGAAAAGAATCCATTTTAGAAGTTAAAACACTTTTCTTTAACTTTTTCTTTACGTTCAAATCAGAATAGTTTCCATCGGTCATTTATCGACTACAATAGAAGTATTTGTGCTGTAACATTCCATATCATAACATATAACAGACGTGACAATGGATTAATGGGTTGTTTAATTATTGCAAACTACGGTAAACATCTTAACCGGGATTCAAACCCAGGCTTGTTCTTGACGGCTAGACTTGATCTTCACGCCCACCCTTAATGCCAGAGTGTCACAATTAGGGCTGTATGTTATTGAGGTAATAAAACACGGTTTAACCACGGTCGCTTAGCCGGTTCCCATAGAACACTGAAGTTAAGCAACCTCAGGGCTAGGTCAGGAGGAGGGTGGGTGACCGCTCTCCTTCGAGACACAGTTACTGTTGGTTAGAGCAGATTGGAGGTTCGAAAGCTTGTGTACAGCTGCGTAATTCTCGTTTACTGCTCGGCAGTCCAGGTTAGTGGAGGAACCTAGATGACTGGTCAAAGTTACACCGTCTTTTTGGATGGAAGTAAAGCCGATGGTCCCCCTGGTACTTTTCGACAAGAGTAGGCTACGTGCCGGTTACCCGGGCTTCCCATCCTACTTGCCTCATTATCATTCACCAATCATCACTTATCTAGCTAAAGAGAGCATTTTTCCCTACACTTGCCTTAATTACAAAAAACGAATTAAATATTGAGGTTATAGTACAGTACCTATAAGTTCAAGCATATTCTTTGTAGTGATTCAATTGTGCGGTTCTTCACTAATGAAGTTCGTCACTATTTTGTTACGAACATTAATAAATATCGACACAAGTAAAATGAGCCATCCACTAATTGTATTGTAAGTCGGGCCTTGTAGACTAGCACGGAAAAAACAAATTTAAATAGCCAATTACAATAACTTCTGTTATCCTTCAGGCTTATCGGCTCAAGTTTTACAGAAAATTCTTCTTAAAAAGATTGGTAAAAAGCAAGATTGTTAGTCTAGTAAACAAGCTGAAAATACTGGCTGCAATTACGGGGGAATTACGTGGTATACGAGAAGAAACAGCAGATTATATAAGTTTGTGTGTACAATGTAATAAGAAGTTCTGTAACGAGTAAGAACATACAAACAAGACCGCAAATTAGGTTGACTTTAGTTTATCCCACTACCCCGGTCAAATAGCAATTTTACCTGGAATTAATTGGTACAGAATTTTTTTTTATCAGAAGTTGTATGCTATGTATACCTTCATATTCCGAAGAAAGTTTACCGCCGTCCGACCCCCCTAATTAACGTAATTAATTAATTTGCTAAAATTAATTAATGCTTATATAATCGTTATTTTCAAAGATTTTTCTGATATTGTATGTTAAATACATTAAGTAAGGCCTTTTGTAATAAGAACAAGATTCAAAACCTGTATATAGATAATTCGGCAAGCATTAATTAATTAATATCAATATAATAACATTTTTAATAAAATGGTTCCCGTGTATAATTGGTATTATGAAATATATAGTTGATAGTTGCAAATACATAAGTAGTAACATATGAAACTACTGTAGAAAGTTTACCGAAATAAAAGTAATATTCGTATGATAAATCAGCATAATTAATGAATACATTAATTACCGATGTTTAAAAGGAATACATATTTGAAGGTATGCATCATGGGTATCAAAAGAAATCTGCCGATACGTGGGTTTTATTATCGGTATCTCCGGGGGAAGTAAAAAAAAACATTTTCCTAGGGGATGGAGGGGGGGGGGGGGGGGGGGGGGGAAATGCAGATGTTTCGTTAAACGTATCAATCGAAAGATATTAAAGTACGTCGTTTTTAGGAAAAGTACTGTAACAAGGCGATAAAAGAAAATGTACCCTAGTACTTGGCTAATATATTGGTGAGGAGGGGTGGGGGGGGGGGGGGGGGGGGGGGGGTTAGTAAAAGAGCGCCTTGTAAATTCAATTTTAATGTTTTAATGTTTACCCAATTTAATTGATGTGACTTCATAGATATGAGATTCGATACTCCGATACAAAAGACACGTCACGGCCTGGGTTAGAATAAGCCCAGAGTGACCCTGCTGGTCGTAAGAGGTGACGAAAGGAGACCCAGTGATATTTCCTCACCCCCACTATCCCCGTGATGATTTATTCTCCCACTTGTCCTTGCCCTCCCTTGCTGGACTCCCTCTATGACGATTGACCACCTCGCGATGTAGATGGACCTGATTCGGAAGACGTCATATGACCTAGTCCTAAGGGGTCGAGTACGTCGTTAAACACCGCCAATAATATAATCCGATACAAAATTATAGGCCCGTCTACCAAGATTCACTTTGCAGTGATTCACCAGGCAATGATGGTATAATTCTCATGGTTAGATGACTCTACGGCTACGTGCGGCATCATATTTTGCTTGAAGTACTGTTATGATAGGTTATTGTCTTGACTTGATGTAGGAAGCTTAGTGAATCTTGATTTGTTAATTACACACTAATAATATGGCCACTTGATTGTGTTGGTTGGTGAGAAAATTATTTTTGCTGCTCAAGCAACAGTCATGTTTGGTTCAACTGGATTGTAGGGCGTTTATAACCATGCCACTCCGTTTAAAATGTTTTGTTTTTTTTGCTGTTGTTGATAGCCCATTATAATCAACATCAACTACTACAGTGGTATTTTAGTATTTGCTTTTGATGTACTAAGCATGCATATTGCATAGCAGCTCTTCATAAGATTTGTCTCTAGACCAATGTATAAACGATGCAGTCAATGCCCTCCATAAAATACAAAGAAATTGTTATTTATATTTTCATACTCCATATTCTCGTATTCATATTCATATTCGTGATCATAATCGGGGTCGGGATGGATCGTTACCGTACATTTTCTTATGCTAAATCATTACGACATAAAGATTTTATTGTGAACAGCGCCATGAGAACCATGTAGGTTAACTCTTCTATGATTTCTTAATTGCGATTGCGATCCCGATACCGACGATTGCGGTTGGGGCTTTATATTCCAAACAGTATACACAAGAGAAAAATTTTGATCTTGCCTTGGAACACAATAATCTGAAGGTTAGTGTTGCCTCTGATGACTCTCGAAAGACGCGCGAAAGTCGTTGGAAAATCAGCAAAGGATCGACTTTATTGTATTTCCACAAATGAACGGCTCAAAAATAATTGCGCTCACTGAATTCGATACCCAAGTAATCAATATCAACAACATATTTACTTTGTTGTATGAATTGCATAAAAATGTAAGTCTTATTATATGTT
>OX246738.1:104741611-104941611 GCA_945910005.1 Isoperla grammatica
AACACGTACTACCGTACCTTTCTTCGATTGACGCACGTCTCTCGTTCAATACATTTTCAGAAGAGAACTTGATGTAAATCAAGAGCTTCGTTTGAAAACACTTGTGACAAAAGCTATCGTAACGAGTGTTACCAATTAAGAGTTTTAATCCGCATTGACTGAAAAGTGAGTTCGTTGAATGAGGCGCCGTCGTGTTTATCAAGGCCTTCAAACCATTTTTAGTTGGTGCGAATTGTGGTCCTTGTAATAGGCCTACGTACTACGTAGTATACTGTAGCCTATATATATTAGCTTGTTTTAGCTGTCTATTGCATCTGAGTACTAGGTCTACTTGCCACTGAATAAGTCTTATCGGCCTTATTAAATAATTATTGTCAACTTAAATACAGTAGAAAACCAAGAATTGGCAATATATCAAGACATGCCTTTGTGTTGTGCCTTGATATATTGTAGTAGGCCTACTTAGGGCTTCATACACTTATGTAAAATTGTGTCAAATTGTGCAAAAATCATTGTATGTTTCATTTTATTTCTAGGAAGCTTGGTCAAAGGGTATTCGGGAAAAGGCGTGAAAGTCGTGATCCGGGTCCGTCTGGATCTAACGCTTCCACGAAAGTAGCACACAAACGTGCTTTATTCCAGAGTCCAGATGAATCTGAAAAACGAGCATCGACTAATTCGACCGCAGGTGTCGGATATAAAAACGGCGATACGGGTAAAAATCGTTCCTTCAAACGTGCCCTTTTTTATGGACCTTCCGAAGCGTCGGGGTCACATTCCAATGTCAGCGAAACCAATCAACAGTCGGTGCAACTCGATGCCGTGCCTGAGAAGAGACCTCTCGTGAAGCATGTGCCTACCACCAGTCGCGCAAGTCCCTCGTGCAAGAGTAGCAAGAGGAAACTCTCGTTCGTCAACGATCACCACTTGGGTGCGTCGACTACGTGTAGGCCTACCGCAAGCAAACCCGAATTAAAAGAGAACAACAAAGTGGGGGCGAATCGTACCACCGACTTCTATGCAAGTTCTCTGGATTGTAATCAAAGAAAGGTTTGTTTTTTAGTCTACCATATACAGCTTAGCTCCTGAGTTCTGACAATAAATTAAACAACCAACTATGCAGTAGAACTCGGATTGTCTGAGTTACTTGGGACGAACGCGAGCTTGGATAGAACCAAAAACTCGGTTCATTTAGATTATTTCGTTTAAGTACAAGATGACGTAGCCTACATTGTTGACAATGCTGGCACTTGTCGAGAACACGTAAAAGCTCGTAAAATATTTACTATAAAAAAACTCCGCCCAGCCTTGAGAAACACAGTGGATGAATGAAGTCGGACCCTATTGTTCATGCCAGAAGCGGCCATAAAAAGAATGATGATGGTGTTTTGCGACTTCCATAGGTCAATGGTTTCATGATTTCTGTAAACCTTGTTTTTATGGCCGCTTCTAGCGTGAACAATAGGGTTCGACTTCATTCATCCACTGTGTTTCTCAAGGCTGGGCGGAGTATAGACTAGAACTAAAGAAAATACACATTTTGAAAGGGTGGCTGAAACAATGTCAAATAATGTGGATAGACCTAATCAAGGTGTCATTTTATATGAAAATAGCATATGAGTACCTTACAAAATACATGATTTAATCATACATTCTCCAAATAGTATTTAATTTGATTTGAATCAATATTTGTGTGTGCAGAAGCTGATGTGGGCGCTATCGCAGGCCCTGCGAAGCGTGGGCATCGGTACGATGCACGCTTCGTTCCGCTCGTCTGTCCAGGCGCTGGGTCGACTGTGCAAGACCCCCATCATCGAGGCCATGCGCAACCTGCAGGGCCACACTAGCGAGGTCATGCTACAGGTGGCAATGCAACATGTCGCCCAACTCGTCACGAAGAAAACGTCGGAGTCTGGCGGGAGCGCTGCCAGTTGATGCCCTAATTATTAGGCACCTAATTAATTGGCGAAGAAAACGTTCGAGTCTGGCGGGAGCGCTGCCAGTTGATGCTCGATTATTAGGCACGTAATTAATTGGCGTTTTTCAACTACACCTAAAGTGTTCTTGACAGAGGTTTGGTAGAGATAGGAATGTTAACAGAGCTTACCTGAAGTAGCAAAGCCACACTGAAATACTGTTATTGTAATTCTAGGGAAGTGTGAGAGTTGCGCTTAAGGTTATACGTTTCTTTACGTAATTAATTGGCGTTTTTAACTACACCTAAAGTGTTCTTGACAGAGGTTTGGTAGAGATAGGAATGTTAACAGAGCTTACCTGAAGTAGCAAAGCCACACTGAAATACTGTTATTGTAATTCTAAGGAAGTGTGAGAGTTACGCTTAAGGTTATACGTTCGAGGAGTTTTATTTGTACGCAAGATGACTCGCAGACGTGAGAATGGTTTGCGTATTTGTAATGTCTTAAATTGGATAATGCATGCTGCATTGGTTGGATAGTTGAAAACCGAGAAAAATAGGCCAAAATATCCACACAAAAATGATTCATTACTTTCATTAGGTACCGTAAAAAAAAGTGTAATAGCTTAAGGTGCGTGATGTAATAGCTAGGCACGACATTATCACTGGTCAAACTCGGAGACTTCACAGCTTCTTTTGTTTTTACTTATCTACTGTAGTTGTAATGCCGCCATCTATGCTCGCTTGCCGTGGAAGTAGCGCTCGTCTTATCGGTGGCTAGTGTGCGGAAGATAAACGACTGCTGCACAGTGACTAGGGAATGGAGAAAACGATGACTATGATGTTCACGTCTCAAGAGTTCGACCAGTAACGAAGTTGTAGCTAATACATTGCACTACACAACAGTGCAAAAAAGATTTGTTTGTACCTACCAATGTTTTTTTTTTTTACATTACCTTATTAAGGTGAAACAAATACTTTTTGTTGATATGTAGTATTTTATTTTATTTTTATGGACTTAAGACTGCCAATATCTAAAAGCAACATTTCTGATAAACACATTTGACCTAACCTTCAGGCAGTAGTTGCAGTGTTCTTGTAGAACCTAATGCAACCTGCTTTGCTATTTGAAGAGAGACAGTCGTTTATAATAAGTTCATCTATTATTGGCCAACGTGGCCTCCACAAATCCTCGTGTGGGTCTCCGAGTGGAGTTCACGTGTATTATAGTGGTGTACTCTGTGGGTATCCTCTGTGCTTATAAATACTTCTCAACGTTTAATATCAAGTTCCCACAAAAGAGTGTATTGGCTGAAAGCTGATGACACTCCCACCTTCTTAGCACTTTGAAATTAGCCTGAAAGTATGAACTGGGATGTTAATTTAGAAAATCAGTGCAATTTAGGTGAGCCTTGCACTTTGTAATTTTAAGCTTCAAAGCCTCAATCTGTATGAAGTACGGTGCAAATATCACCCACCTGGTGGCCTTATTTTATCAGCACTCAGTTGTTTATAATTCTTAGTCCTTGGGACATTGACTGGGCTTGTACAAAATTACAAATTTCAGTACTTCAATTCCCTTACAGAATTTGGGAGTCCCATAATAAATGTATGTACTCATTGTACTGTATTACTTTACTGCATATATTTTATTAAAATTTGACCAAAAGTTTTAACTTACGTACCAAACTTCATATGGCTCAAAAGGTAATATATATAGCCTACCTATTTTGTAAATGCAAGCCAGAACTCTTTTTAAAATGCATATGGTATTGCTGGACTTGGGTCTTAGATGGGTAATATACATGTAAGTTTTTTAGGCATTAGGGGTAGGACTGTAGGCCTATGTATGAACACAAACAAATTATTTAATGTTTCATGTATGAATGTGAAATTTTTAAATCCATCCATGCAGTAGTGTAGGGCTATATAGTCACTAAGTAACTATGTCATTACTCATTGTATAAGCCAGTGCTTACAAAAGACTGTTCAAATCAACTAAAATGTGCCTTTAACAACAAGCTTATGATGCTTAGCATTTTCTAAAGATAGATAATTGTAAATATGGAATACATATTTTAAGAAGTAATTGATAGTAGGGCTATATTACTTTTTCTGGTTTGGTCGACTGACTGTAAACTACATACGTATTATTTTAATTTACCCTGGTTAGTGGTTATTATTCATGCCATGCTCCTAGAGTTAGAAAAAATGTACCGGGTGATGTAGTTTCTTAGAAAAAAGTTGTTATCTATCTAGTGTTTGGGTATTTCTTATTTTGTTATCTATCTAGTGTTTGGTTTTTTCTAATTTCACAACGTTCTACGACCCTAGTACGCCCATGTGCTCGTAATTATTCTTGGCCACTGGTATAGCCAGAAATGTTCCAAGTACCTATATGGCCTATGGGAGAGACGGTTTAGGGCGTATCTCAAATCTCTATTTTGGCCTGCTTGGCCTACTTTACCAACAACACATTAATTATGTACCAATTGTTTTAATTAATGGTTACTAATTGTTAGGTTGGTCTGCTACGCTAGTCGACTAGGGAAAAAATCGATTAGAGACTCGCCCTGAACAGACAATATTGTGTTTAGGTCTGTGGGGCTTTCCTCTTGACAATGTGGCCAGTATTTATATAGGCCTAGTAATTTATTACTTTGGCCCCGTATCCAATTTCTCACGAGATTAGGGGAACGTACTTTTGTCTACGTTGCCGGCTAGCCAAGCCGGGCGCAACCATCTCTTCATCCTCTGATTTTTTTTACACCTATGCTCGTTCCATAACCTTTCTGCTTCTACTTTGAACCATATCGTGTATCTCTCTTCCCCACACTGTTTATCCTTCATGTATACAGCTGTCTGTATCTGGTCCAACCGTCTGGCTGGGTCAATCTAAGCCTACTTAAATTCTCTCGGGCCTTACAAGTTTTCCCAATTCTATTCGTTCTTTCCGAGTTATTTTCTTGTTTGAACCAAGGTCAACATTCTTGTTCAATCATAAAATCTTAAATTAATTTTGATTTTGACATCTACAAGTGGTTTACTAAGTGAATTACATATAGTAGAACCATATTAATATTAGCACTTACCTTTGTGCTTGTTTTGAAATGGGGAATGCTCTTTACGTACGATTTTACTTGGGACAGTCCCCTTTTCACTCCTGCCCACATGTATCAGAAGGTTGTGGTTGGAATGCCAAGAAGTCCCAAAAATGGATATGTCGTTGATTTTACCAAAACGAAACAAAAATGGAACCTCTGGCAACTTGGCTTATCGGAGGCTCTACTTTAAGCAATACGTACTTAAGTTACGTGAAATGTATCTTCTCTGAAACCCGTTGGCAGCGGCAATTAGTGTCGCCTGCCCTATATAACGGCATTTATTACTTATTGTCATTGATACCAAATCGTTCACCGTGCACAATAGAGAAATTTGATCCACATTCAGAAGAATGAATGATTGAATAAACATCGACCTTCGTCGTTCATTAACAACTTCATCACATTATGAAAAGTCGTTATGTTTTGAGCTATCTATATTTAAATATCATTATAGTAGCATTATCCACGCGATATAATCATACGAATCCCAAGTTCGCAAACTAGCAGCCTACTTGATGTGTTATTTCTCTTCATTGTTTCTTCAATAAAATTCAGGATTGGAATATAACAAATATATAATCTAAAATCTGGTACACATCAGTGCTTTTCGAAATTCTGCACGACACCGTGTAAAGAATACAATTGCAATAAAATAAACCCTATCATACAGGACTAGCCTCATATCAACGCTTATACTGTATTTGTGATCACAAAGTCTCCCACAGCATATACCTATTTCTAATGTGATCAGATAAAGTAACTTTTGTGCCTTGAGCCCATGCTTTTTAATGGGCTTGTTCTAAAACTTGTAAATTTGTATGAAACAACATGAAATAAGTTTTATGTTTACAGTGTAGAAAGTCTTCCAGCCTTATGCTCCTATTCGTTTTCAACATTCGTCACTGCCACTATCTGAGTAGGCATTGGCTGACTCTTATGTTCCCTTATTTTCTTGTACTACGTATTTAGTAAATAACGACTACTTGGCCTAAATGTTTATCACGAAGCCAAGTAACTGTTTTAAGGCTGTGTCCACATTAATGAGATCAAGTTTTCATTCTGCCATTTATTTTGTACTGTACCAGTACACCAGTTACCAACATTGCTTTTAATATAGTACATGTGATGCTGACTGTACATGCTTATTATGTGTTGTAGACTTGTAGTGCAGTGTAGATTATGATTTATAGTTATAGTTACATTAATACTGTAGTACAGTCTACTACGTACCAAGATACCTACTAATTATTCTTAATGTACAGTTACCAATTGTTTGCTAATTTTATGTAATATAACAATGTCTTACCAATAAGTTCTTATGTGACGATCTTATCAAGTCTGATGTGAATTGTCTATCTTGTGTAGCTAGATACATTCATAAATAAATAAATACTGTTTTAAAATGTATACAGATGTGTCATAGTATTTTATTTTATTAGGTTCAGACTTAAGTGGAAGGTGCAGGTCTACTTAATAGTAAATACCCATGAAATAATAAAGTATAAAATACCTAATAAATAAATTATGTCCTGCACTCATGCCAAACATATAGTTGAAACCAGTAATGGTAGTGTTTTTTCAACTTGTGCATTGATACTGCTACTGCGGAAATAAAACAATGCAGCAGGCATGGATTATCACTATCAGGCTAATTTGCTCTACTAAGCATTAGATATGTGGTGCATTGTAAATTGTAATGTAACTTGCAAGAGGCAGCATTATGATTTATTGATTTTTGTTCGAACAGCGTGCATGAATTCTAATGTAAAGACAGTTTGAGGCCTGCATATGTATAGATATACTGTACATAGTGGAATTTCAGTTGATCTTAAAAAACACATTTTTCTCAGTTTTTGGTTCATTTTGTAAATTGTGCTCCTTGTTTTTCAACAAGTATTGTTATTGCTGTTCAAATTTTTCGAGTGCCATAATTTACATTTTGTTTACGGATTAGTTTTTACAGCTAATCCTGGTGACGAAGCTCAATATCATGGAAAGAGAATTTGTTCGGACTTCGGTTGAGTATTTGCAAAATCGTAATTTATTATCTTTTAATGACAACATTATTTTATTTCATATTACAAGAGACGACAAGCACATAAATACATTGAACAGTAACACACACGATGACGTTTCAAGTGTCAGGCTTATCTTTTATCAGTGTTTATCTCTGAAATTGCTTTCCTCCATGGGGTAATAATATAATATCAATGTTGTGTGTATGTTTTGATAATCCTCTGCTATCTTGAATATCATATGTGGATTACACCAAGATTAAACATTTCCTGGTAATGATAACATTGGCATCATAAAGTGCCAGTGTGGTATGAGTCAACATAATGGTGTAACATGGTTTTCTGTGCTTTAGGCACATTAAAGTAAAGTTTGATATGAGTAGGTTATATTTGTGTCGTGCGTGTTAAGGATTCGTTAAAAATGGGTGCAAATACCTCGAATGTGTTGGGGGATGAGCGATTAGAAGATTATATTCAGCTGTCATATCTTAACAAATCGGAAATACTAAGGTGAGTTTTTGACTGTGTGTTGTTAACTAATAGTAGGTTGCAACATTAAGAGAGGTCTCTGTATTGTTGAATAGATTTAGTAATTACTAATTACTAAGATGAGTCAGAGTCACTTTCTTAATACGGTACCAGATGTACCACATTGATTGGTGCAGTACTGTTTTTGGACCACTTGTACCAGTGTTCCGAGAGATTCGATAAAATAGCAGACTTGTACCAGTCGATAGTTCGAAGAACGAAATGCTCCAGCAGCCTTAGCGGTTATACAAGTTTGCAAAGGGGTGGAGATGTTTTTCTTCAAGAAAAGTAGCTCCTCGGACAAATACGGAATATATGGGTCCAGTAACATTGAATTATCTCGGTATAAGATCCATTAAATTTCATTTTGAATCACAGCTGGAACTAATAGACCATTTTAAAAATTAATCTAAGATCCTTCCACAGAGTTAGTCATGGTAACTAGTTTTCAAATATTATGCTAAGGTTCATTTTTCATTGTTGTGCATTGTTGTCATTGGAGGCTGTGATTAATTCTATCTAGATCGATTTTGAAAACGGTCTATTAACTTACAAACTGATACGATTCTCAAAGAATGTAACACCACAGGTACATACTATGATCATATGACGTCAGGGGGGGGGGGGGTTGGAGGTAAGGGACAAGTAGGACGTAAAGGGGAGGAGGTGGGGGAGGATCTGGACTGCCTTTCGTCTGGCCTTTGGCCCTTTGGTTGAAGTATGCTCACCCCTACATAAGATGCAAGGAAAACTTATTTTTACAAGAGCTGAGCCTACAAAACATTTATTTCTAAATAATCCAAGAGCAATCAATTGAATTGGATATTTCATATTGGTTTCCTCAGCATCCAGAAACGGTTTTGGACTCTCGGCCCCGATTACTTCAAAAGAAATATCGACTCAAGATTTCCCTTTCATCTTGTGATAGATGTTTTTCCTGAATTTAAGGTAAGTGATAATTGATAACTTGTACTGCCATCTGCAGTGATCTCATAATTGTTCTTCACCTGCAGCTATATGTATAGCGCATTGCTCTTAATTCATTTTTATTGTTTTTGTTCTTTTTTCAATACATAGTACAGTCAGCAGTTTGTTTTGTTGTTTTGTTTTGTTATTCTTCCTATATTATGAATTTTCCATTATATGCATATTTTTATATTTACTTTACATATTGCCATCCTTTAGAAATCAGTTTTATAACAATAGGATATACATTAAATAAATAAAAATAGAGGCAACTAGTGAGCCAAACTGAATGCATTCTCACTCGCTACATTTATCTAATTTATATTTTGCTAACAGGTGAATCCTTTTCGAGATCGTTTATTCAAAGCATTTTCTTCCCTGCACGACGATCATTTGTCTTTCGAAGACATGCTTGATATTTTCTCTGCTTTGTCAGAAGACTGTCCAGATAAAGTGAAAGCTCTGTGGGCATTTAAGATGTTTGGTAAGTGTTTATTTCCCTAATCAAATTCCGTGTCTAAAAATAACAATGAATCGATACTAATCGAATCGTTATATAATTCCAGATTTTGATGACGACAACTGCTTAAGCACGAACGATATAATGCGAGTAGTGGATAGATTGATAACCTCAAGGTCTAGGGACATCGCTAAGAATGATGATGTACTCGCCTTTACACAACAAGAGATGCACGACATAGCCCAAGTTGTAAGTCAATTATTTACAAGTTGTAATGAACACCTACATAAATGGTTTTCAATCGATCTTGTTCAATTCTTTAAATATTTTTATGCACTTTTGTTTAGATTCTGGATGAAATGGACATGGATAAAACTGGAGTCATCACCAGAACCGAGTTTGTTCATGCTGTAATGAAAATGCCAGATTTTGCCAGCTGCTTCCGGCTGAAGTTATGAAGTTATATTGACCCTAGTTTTAGTACCTATCTTACAAATTTCCATATTCGGAAGCCCTTGTTGGCTCCCACATGAATTGTTATGAAATGCTTAAGAATAAATAAATAAAACAGTAGGAATGTTCAGTTTAGGGATGACATCGGGTTATAAAATTCGGAACGGGCTCCATCTCTCATATTACCCGGGTACCCGAATCCTGAAAACGTATTTTTCGATGTGTATTGTGTAGGCTTGGTTTGAAGGTCGTTGCTAGGCCTTGAGAAGTGCGCGGGGTGCGAAGATGAGTGACGAAAGATATGCATGCCACCCGCTCGGTTACCCTCTCGGAATATGCCTGCAGTAATCACGTCAAGTAAAAAAACCATTTCTCAATATACAACTGAAGCACTTAAAAAAACAGGATATTTTAAGGAAAATAAATAGTAATAGAACAAGTATTAGCCCGAAGCTTCATCAGGATGTTAAACAAAGAACAAAGAGTAACGAATGCAAGTCGGTTCGCATCTGTTCTGTTCCCCGCCGAGTCACGTGTTGTGGAAGGGTAGGCACGCGCCGTACCTGCTGGCTCCACCAGAATCGACTGTAGCAATACCTGCGCGTAAATTTATCCTAGAAACGGACTAAAAGGTTACCCGGACCCGAAAAATGGATCCGGGTAATATTTGGAGCCGGCTACCCGATGTCATCCCTAGTTCAGTTTATCTGTATTCCATAAAACAATATGAATCACTTGGTGCTCTAAAATTATGACAAAGGAAAATCTGTAAATTAGTCGTTTTGTTTTAATGCTTTTCTTAAAATGTTTTAATACTATGTTATTCATATATTATTCAGTCAAGTCTACTTGACTGTTATAGCCTTAACTGATTTAAATTAATTAGCAAACTTATAGCTGCTCTGCGTGACATTGCAACGCTTCACTTACCTAGCAAGGTTAGCAGCTGGACCCCAATTCCAGAACCATTTTAGGCGATTTGTCCGGCTGTAAAGTTGCGCCCCCCATTTCATAACCGGGGCATAAGTTGCAACTACGTACTGGAATGAGGGCCTTGAATACTGGCACGTCACTAATACACTGCATCAGACAGGGCATCTTTGCTCTGCATTTTAAATTGTATGTTTTTGTATCTTATTTGTTACATATTTCCAATTGAGTATCATCAAAACCATAATGCAGGTATTTGTTTCAAGATAATGGTTCTGTGTCTAAAATAGGTAACAATGCTAAAATAAATATACATTCACCCAAGATTGTGTTAAACAAGATGTTTTATTGCGGTAAGATGTCTATCGTTTATAGCTGATATCACTTTCTCGGTAATATCGGCCAGCCAGCGATCGGTCAGGCAACGGAGGACAAAATCCTGTCCTCCCTAAATTAGTTGCAATAAAGGGTGGGCAGCGGTATTTGAGGTAGTACTGTGGGAAACGAAGATATGTCCTAGTAGGGTCTGGTGGACACTGCCACTTATATTCTCCCTCTCGGAAGTAATCTAGCGGATGTAACCTTCCAGCATGGTCCTTGTATTGATCTCTGTGTCTCTGCGTTGCCTGGTAAAATAAATAAAAAATGTTTTAAAGTATTGGTATTTATGGCAATAGGTAGCTTTCAATAGACGTCACGTGGCGGCCATTATTAAGTACACATTGCTTGTTTACATTTGTTCTGTCTATAGAAGACACATAGGTTATCCAGGAAAAATCACAGTTTTAAGCCGTATAGATTGATTTGTGCAGGTAAAAGTTCAAGAAAATGAAAAAACATGCAAATGGTTGTCTTTAAACAGAGTTTACGCGTCCTTATTTTGTTTTCAGTCATAATACGGAACCTTTGTTTGAAAACAGGGTTGATGTGTCAGTCGAAGGACATCTGCAATATTGCAACAATGCAGTGTCGGAAGAAGAACGTAAACAAATGTTTACAGAGTACCTCAGTATGGCTACCGTGCGATACCAAAAATGACGTTATTGCAAGCTCCCTATAGGGAATTTTTGGCTTATGGTTCCATCAAGTTCATTTTGGAATAGATATCATTGATAAAATAACCCGAAACTTTCACACATCGTCATGGCGAGAAAAACGGCAAGTGACGTCACTACGCAGGTAAACATTTCAAACTTAAAGTGCTAATAGAATTAGCTATTAGCTTCTCAGAAAAAAAAATTATATCCACTATTTCTGGATAAGGACTTATCATTTGTACTGTACTCTGAGCAATGTCTGATGATAATTCCCTATTAAATTATTAAAAACTTATTGTAACAATCGGCCATTGAATAGACACCCATGATATTGATTTATTAAAAAAAAAAAAAGTTCCACATAGGGCCTTCACTTTTGAATTCACTCTTAGGCAGTAGGCACCGAGTTTGGCCACTGAGGGCGCTATTGAAAACAAATTAATCGCTTGACGATGCCTAGGCCTATATTTGTACCATGTATTAATCGACATGCAAATAAAACTTAAAGTGGCAATGTCACGCAACTTTCCGATAAAGCAGCGACGTTCTTCCTACGTTGATAATAGGGGCCTAGCAAATTTTGAAAATTGTTAAATTAAATATGGCTTTTAAAATTTTTGAGAGATTATGAATCCCGTCAGTCCATCTTTTCTGGCAAGGTGCCATTTAAATCCATAAATCCAATCCAAATCTATAAATCCATACCATTAAAAACTAGATGAGATGATGATTAATGGGGCTTAACATCTCATATTTTATTAAAAACTAGGCAACACAGCTCCTTATGGGATGTGTCAACGTACCATATAAAAGTTGTCAACTTCATTTCTTCGTGTCGCATCCACTTGTGTAAGAGGCATGAATGGGGACCGCAACATACGCTCCAGGTTAATTATTTTATTAGCTGCCACAAGATCAGGTCTAGGAGAGTAAGGTGTACTTTGCAGCCCCCAGTCTGAAGACGGCATCTAGAAAGAACAATTGAATTGATTTTCATGAACATGAAAAGAGAGTATTTTTACTGAAGTCCAAACAAGTTTAAAAGGACAAAAATGATCATTTCAGTACCTATTGAAAGTTAGCAATAGAAGTGTTTAAAATAATGTTCACATAGTTGCGAGTGACAACAAAAACAGATACAAGTACACTTGAAAACAATAACGAGAAAATAAATGTCTAATCTAACTGAAAATAGGAAGATGTAAATCAAAACAATCCCTATAAACCTTCTAAATATGGTACATATTTGATTCTCACTGACATTTTCAGTACCTAGTTGTGAACACCCAAAGCCATTCTGCTCTAGGCCGATGTGAATAGGACAGCTAGCACTCCCTCAATGATTAGGCCTGGTTTAGAAAACCTTGTTAATGCAGTGAAGCTGATCTTGTATTATTAAATAATGTACATCCTATTTGGTTACATAACTGATTTACAAAGGAGGACAATCAAGACAGAGACTCACCGAAACAGTTTCGTTCCGATGCTCTTGAAAGTAGTTGACATTCCCCTTGTCACAGAGCGACCCATACCCGTGCTTGACCGGAATGAACTGGCCCATGTATCCCGGCAGCAACGCAGGAGGGTAATATGTGGCTTGGGTGGTCGATAACTTGGCATCCCCCATCATTTTGACAGATTTATGTAAACAGTTCTATGAAAGTGAAATATGTGTGGTATTGGAATGGTCCAATGGGGGATGGATACGGATTGTAAATGCTATTTAGGTGGAAATCATTGTGCTAAATTTAGATCCATCGGAGCAGACTCTTCATTCAGTTATCTTCAGTCAGTTAATCCATTTTGAAATCCTGTTTAACACTATTTTCTTGGGAGGAGACTCAAGGATCTACTCCAGAAATCACAGACTCCCTTTACACAACAATTCAAAGAAATATTTGTCATGGAAACAAATGAACTCACAAGATGTTTGTTTCTCATTAGGGTGGCTGTGGTTTTCATAAAATGGGGTGACAAGTTTGGTTTTTTGCCTTGTTTAAATTACTAAACCCCTTTAAATATGACGACCTTCGAAGTTGGTAGACACATAAAAACATACAAAAACCAGACAATAAAGTCGAAACTGTTTCGGCCTGACGTGGTCTTAACAGTTTCGACATTATTGTCTAGTCTTTCTATGTTTTTTATGTGTCTACCAACTCCGAAGGTCGTCAGCAACAAGGTAAGCTGTTGGTTTCCTTCCTATCCACCCCCATTGCTAAATATCCAAAGCCGTTAGGCACTCGTAACACATTCACACCCTTTATGTATGAGTTACTTTGAGTCTATCTATGATCTTATATAAATTGTTCGGGAATTGGGTTTTATTCCAGTCGATTTTTTTTTTTAATTTCTGGATTTCACAACAATTCTACCTCCCAACCCAAGTGTTTCTTCAATAAATATCCATTTGAACTATTTGTATACAGTGTAGTAGTTTCTTTGTCATGATACAAAGTAACTTTGATTTTCAAGCCATATACAGTTGGCCGCAATTGATTAGGCGTCAGTCTGTGCGTTCCAGGTTCGAATTCTGACTTGGGCATGGATGTCGTAAATAATTTGGTTCTAGCAGCTCGAATGCCAAAGTGTTATGTTTTGTAATAACACTTGCAAAACTTTGTAAATCATATTTCATAACTGATTAGGATAGACATTAAATATTAAATAATGAACAAAACGATATTCAACAAATCATTTAGGCCCTACACGAATAAAAAAGATTTAACGAAAATGTAAACACGTGTACAGTGTACAAATCCCATGGTAAATAGTAAAAAAAATATGTTATAAAGTCTTAAACGGTCTGAGGTAAATCAGAGTCAAATCCCATCGTTCCTAAAGAATGAAAATTTGACCATGTTTGATCATGAATTTGTATTTTGAAAATACCGCCATGAATGCTAGTGAGTATTTCAGAAAGCACCCCTGTATTTACAAGGCGTTGCTACATACGTCATTGCAAGGCTGTGCATAGCAGCTGTATTTGCTGTAACGTCACTGACGTCAGTGAAATGTGTTGGTGACATTTTGTTGTTTTGCTTTCTAGAAGTTCTCATTTTACTTGTGAATATTTTCATTCATAATGGGTTGCGATGGTGGTACGATACCTCGCCGTGACGAATTGGTCAGAACGAAAAAGAAGCCTGAGCAGGTAAATTTATTAGGCATAACTGAGCGATTTGTATTGAAGCACTAGCCTAGGCCTAGGCTAGGCCCATCAGACGCTTGCCTAGGTAGGCCTAGGCCTATGCCAACCTTACCCCAAAGTAAGCTGCACAATCCTAGGCCTAGCCCAAATTCCACTTTTCAGATTTATTGTGTAGGCCCTAGGCCCTACACACAGACCTGGGCCAAGGCCTAGGGCCTAGCTTTCGTGAGCATACGTAGGCCTAGGCCTAGCCTAAAACCTTAGGCTAGCCTAGGCCTGCAATATGCCACAGTCCCGACCTACTGCTAAATGCAGCCTAGGCCTAGACCCTGGGCACCTTATTTCACAATATTAGAGAATAGAGAGGCCTTGGCCTAGGCTAGGCCTAGGCCTAGCTAGAGCCTTGCATCGTAAGTGCAGTTGGGCCTGATGATATGTAATACTGTACTAGGCCTAATAAGTATAAGTTGATCCTTACTTCAATCACGTATATGGACACTAATACGAGCAGTAGGTACTATATCGGACCCAGCCTTGTGGTCAAATGGCATCTGCCCGGAAACTATAGCATCTGGGTTCGAGACCCAATGTAGATGGATTTTTTAAGTATTTACTTTCTAATCTCCACAATTCCCTGCAGGTGATAAACCTGAAAATTAGCATCCATCGTGTAGGCTATGCAACCTAGGCCTACAGCATTGCAGATGGTAGGCCTACTAGGTAGGCATAATTATATCCAAGCACACCAACCATGGTCTTAATTTTGTTTTTACAGAAAGACAAAGCATCCGAGCTTTCATTCCGTTGGCAACATTGCGCCATATCTCAAGAACCACTACGCAAGCCAATCGTGGCCTGTGGATTAGGACGACTTTACTCAAAAGATGTAGTCCTTGAAGCGCTGCTGGACCGATCCACCCTACCCGAGCTTGCTCAGCACATCAAGAATTTGAAGGTAACTCTTAACACTAGGCAAGGTTTGATTTTCAAGACTCATTCACTAATTAGTAGGGTAGGGCTATAGTTCAGTTGCCTATGGTCTAAATGGACAAACTTAGCAGACTGTGCCTAGGCCTATTTAGTTTAGGCATACTATTTTAATTCTCACTGAACGTTTCTAGAGAAGGCTAGGCTACTAAAATACTGATATAACTGGTATGGTTAGTCTAGGTACCTAATGGACATTTAATTGTAGACTACACTGATTAGTGATGGATGATGATATGCCCATATATTTAACATGATCTAGAAAGCGACATAAGGTAGGCCTACATTTTGTTTGCTTTAACTGTGTATAGTTTCGAAGTATTTTGAAGATGTACGAGTACTGGTGCATTGCAGTTTGCAATCATTACAAAATTATGGGACGCCGAGAGCGACGTTTGATTACAGTAGGTTTCAGAAACTAACTGTAAGAAACATTTCTGAGCATGGGATGAAATTGTTACGATTGAAAATAAAATTGAAACAGTCTAGTAGGGATTGGGTAAGTGTTAAGAGGATTCTAGTCGACGGGGCCAACTCCAAGCTGAGAGATCGTACGGAAAAAGATGTTTCGGTGAGCGCACAGTGGGCGGAGATTGTTACTCTGTTCGTTCATTCTCGGGTGAGATCGTAACTACCCCCGTTTCGTTGACTGGCGCTGGTCACGTGACCCACCAGTAGGTCTCACGCAGCGGAGGAGTTCGTATCGGGCCGCTGTACAAGAACAAACCGCTTCCGCACGCGGTAGCCGTACGTTTTAGGTACGAATGTTGTATGCGCGTAGCGTAAATATATCGTAACTAACGACGGGGTCACGATAAAACATACATACATACAAAGTACGATGCTCCGTTAGACTACATCTAAAGCCTACAATGCTCGCCATTGACGTAACGGGTTGTAAGAGAGGAGCATAGGAACCACTTCCACAACAACAACAAAAACAACAACAACGACCACGAAAATAACAGTAACGCACACCCATAGACACAGACGTCTAAAAAAATGTGTGCGTGTGAGCATATAGTCTATATCGTAGTCGTAGCTCTGGAGTACGTCGTAAAAACCCCAAAATAATAATCTCGTAAATGGCTTTGACAGCTGTTACTAGTGACTATAAACACAAATGGAATGATAAATGAAACAGCTATCATTACGTCAACTTGATGGCGCTGTGTCAAATATTATAAACAAAACAAAGTGACGGACACGTTTACTGACAGTGCGAATAGATGATTTTCAAAACTGATGTATGTAGCACCCTTTCTAAATCGTCAATGATTGAATCGTTACAATGAAATCGTCAATGAAATCGTCACTAATTTCAAATGTGGCGTTTCTAGTACGGATGGAGAGTTGTTATGTTCAGTTTCACTTTCATTCATAACTTCCACGTCTGACTCGCCCCATTCACTCTTGTCAGGCCACAAGCTGATCCTGGCCTGGGTTCCCCTTTTTCCAACGTGTCTCAGGGGTGTAGACGAACCAATTTCAAATGTGGCGTTTCTTGGGCGGGTGGAGAGTTGTTACCACCGACTGTTTCAACGTCCAAGCTTTAAAGAATGCAATTATTAAATAATTGATTCCCTTTTTCAAACATAGTTACATAATATTATCAGAGATTACATTCGTGCCAGGGTAGGCGGGGGCGGCAAAACTACCAAATCAGATGCCAGACTTGAAGTTTGTGGTCACATGCAGGGTGCACCTAGGCTAAAATGTGCAAAGCCAAATCATATATTTTCTTATTATATTCTATTAAAACTTATTTTTCGTTCCACCTGCTACAAAACTCAAAACGTTCCATTTACATACCTAGACCCGTATTATACCTAGGGGCACTGGTTTATGGTGAATACAATTACTCGATTTCGGTACAGTAACAGTTTCATTATCGGTTTATTGGCAGGTATATAAAGCGAGGTTAATGTTTCAAAAATTGTGCATAAAGTGGTTCTTAAAATTTTCAAAAATCTTACTTTGTAAATATTAGTCTTCTACACAATTACGTCGAAAGAAAGAAAGTATGCAATATGCATGTAAAAGTTGGGAGATACTCCTATGCGAGATGGATTGAGACACTATTTTTATGTCAACGCCAGCCAAAATAAAAAAAATCGCGTTGTAATAAAAAATATCTGGAAATTTAATGTTTTTCAACTTGAATTTCAGTGTTATTCACCAATTTACACTAAGTACACAAATGTCGGTGTTTGGCGGCGATTCAAATTTTCCCGGTTTAAAATGGATGAATTATCGATGATCATTATGTGAAATTAAACGACTCATCGACATTTAGGTGTTATCGTTATCGTTATCATGGGTTTCTATCGATATTACGTGCGCGAGTCAAATAAATACATATTCTATTCATGATGATTGATGAAGCATTGGTTAGTTTTAATGCACTATATATAATGCACTAACTATGCATACTATTATTAAACCTTGAAAAAAAAATGCTAGAAAATTAACTAATAAAAAGACCATTTACATTCTTATAACTTTGAGTTCTTGAGGTATTGATGGAGGGGGGGTGTACCTACCTCTAAACTACGAGGGGGTGATGTGCTTTTAAATTCGCAAAGGGGTTTCACATCTGATATTTCCTTTACGTCATAGCAACGGCCCAACGAGGCACATAGTAAATGGTATATCCCCTGGCAATTACTTTGTTTACTTGAATGTTTTATGAAGGTTAAAAAAGGGGTAAGTATAGAAATGCAAGGTGAATCACTGACAATCAGCCGGCCGCTCACTTCCGCGTTGACCTGGTACTGGTTTTGTTGGTGGAACGTCTGGCCTCCGGTATTAGGGGTTGGTTTCATTCATCCTTTCAAGTTTCTCAGAATCGTAAGCTATTTGCGGTGACTCCCCCCCCCCCCCCCCCCCCCCCCGCCCAGGTGTCACTAACAGTTAGGGCCATCGACCTTTGTAGATTGACTATATTGGCTTGAATATGTGGACGACAGGGACCTACTCATAGTTATTTCCATAAATACTTTTTAGTCGTCCATGTGGTATGTAATTAAACATAATAATAAAACAAACTGCAATTTCCTACTTTTAGACGGTTATTTTCACGTGAGCAATGAAATACGTCGTAGGCCTACGTGTAAACTACGGTAGGCAATAAACAAAAATGCAAAAAATTTGCAAAAAAGAGGCCAAGCCCAAAACGGAGAAGACAAACCGTTACAAACCAAAGAGGGCACACGTACAAAAATGCCAATTTCAAAAGAGGCTCAACATTTAAAGGGGTAATATCTAAAATTGTGGCCAAGCCAATTATTTATTTCCAATATATAAATATAGTTATTATAATTAATTAAATAAACAAATATATAAATGTTTACATCACTTAATAATTGATAAATAAATAAATTACATTAATACAAAATTAAATTAACTTATTGAAACATTTCGAGGTGGGGAAAACAAAATGAACACACTGTAATTGTATTTATAATTAAAAGCTTGGCCGATGAATTTGCATTCTCAGTTTTATTTTCCAAGTACTGAAATGTTTCTTGATGACATTATTAAATTGATTTTAAAGTTCATTAACTTGATGAGTTATTACCATTATTGCTTTATAGTACGTAATATTAATAATATATTACCCCAAGCCTAATTACAAATTCATTACAATTAGAATAATACAATTACAATAATTTGTTCAATAGTAAAGTACAAGGTGGTAAGTAAAGATATATGTCTAAATGTTGTCAAATAGAGATAAAAATACACCTAAGCATAAAGTTGGTAGTAGTAGTAGTATCTTTATTATTAGCATAAATGCTATTTTTCATTTACATAAGTACATAAATATACAAGAACAGACATAGTTACATTATTTTACATTTACATTTACTCTGTCGGCCATGATTTGAAAGATAGGAGGTATCGGTAGCTCCACGGTGACTACCGACTACGGTGCTCTGGGCTAAAATCAGTGACATACGATTTGGCGCTTGATTTCGTTCTGCATTGTGATAGTCGGCTGTGACCGTAAATCTAACTACAATGGAGAAATACTATTTGCTGGTACCTTCTAGCCTCGGAACGGGTGCAGTTATCACCTCAAATAAAATTGTGACAAATTTCAAATTTGACAACTTTCAGGAATAGCCCCCAGTATATACTTGTGTATTGTTTTTTTTTTTACTTTAGGATAATATACTCAATAGTTTGAGTTAAATTCGCTTTAATTCAAATTTGCACATCTTTCTAAATTTTTTTTGATTTCGTGTCTACGACAAAAAATGACAATTTACGCTCGAGTCCTAGCTGTGTTTTTTGTTTATTGTTATATTGTAACAACAAAATGCCCTTTTCAGGTCCACAATTGTTTATTTGATCGACTTGTTTTTTGTTTATTGTTATATTGTAACAACAAAATGCCCTTTCAGGTCCACAATTGTTTATTTGATCGACTTGTTTATAATACTTCATTGACAAGTTCTTTAAATATTCAATTGATTGTCGTAAAATCACCAATAAGCATTATATTAATCTTTCAGATTTATGTAGGCCTACATTTCGTTTTATGTGTGTGTATATGTGTGCATTTTGCAATAGGGAAGGCTCATGAAAAATAAATATTCCTCGAAGTATCTAAAAACGAAAGGCCATTATCTAAAAATACGGACTGTATAATTTTTATATCTGAGAAGTGTATATTTCCAATTCTATTAGCATTTTAAGTTTGAAATTTGGAACTACCCGCTCCGTAATTGAAAAACGGCTCGTGACGTCATAACTCTTGTCAACAACTGCCTCCTTGAAGTATTCTTAATAATATCAAGGATATTAAGTTGGACATTTTACATTATCTAGGATGCAGTGACTTTACAACAATGTCTTTTATGCCACTTTTTTCTTCAGAAAATACATTTTGATACACTATTTACCAAAACGTGTTTAAAATAATGCAATTATTTAACATATTGTTGTTATTAATGTTGAGCAGTGTTCATTTACTAACTAGAAATAAACGTTGATTCAGTTAAAGTCTGATGAGAGCAATAATCTACTAAATTGTGGGATTTCAGTACTATTTGTATGATATAAAATGATTGTTTACAGAGTTATGACGTCAGAACCTTTAAATCACTAGCAAGATGGCGCAGGTCCGTTTCTGAGCGTGTTTTGACAGCAATATCTTTGACTTGCTGTTAAAGCGATGTTAATGCACTTTTGAGCCGAAACCAATTAGTTCCCGCTTATTTTAACTTGAGGTATCCAGTAAGCAAATAAAAAAAATGTGTGAGCCTTCCCTATTAAAACATAATATGGTACCGGTATCGGCCTATTTGACATACTTTGACATAGGCTTCTCTTTGTTTGCATCGATACACGATTACGTTTCATTTAGCAAGAAACTATGCTAACTCACGCACTCAAAGTTCATCTTCACGCACTCAAATGCACTCCCATCCCACACAGTAATCACGCAAGACCTCGAAACGTATACAATATTGATATTATTAGAGGAGCAAATATGGCGAGGTTTCTCCCAGCAAAAATATAATTTATGTTTTAGGGTTAGTTTAGTGCCTCGGAAGAGCTGTGCAAGGTGGACTCCAAATATATGGACTAAATATTAATTTTCTAAATCACGTCAGCCAATCACTGCCACCTTCTTTAGACGTCAATCTCATTGCTGATCTATGCTTTTTTTTGCAGTTATTTAGATTTTAGATGACTCCAAAGCAGTTTGACAGGGCCCAGGCTAATAATTCAAATGAAGGGGGCTGGGAAGTGAAAACTTTTATTCACAGCCACCTGGCAAATGGCATTAGAAAAGTAGTAATGTATGCAGACTGTAGGGCTGTATAATGTTGTTACCAAGCCAAGTATTACAACGACTGCAACCGATAGTTGAGCGGTAACACGAGATACTATTCGGGACGTTGCCGGTTAGATATTCGATTCCGTTATCACTTTGGTAATCTTGATTGAAAATTTTGGCCAGGATTTTTTAAGTCAAAATACGATCGCTGGGATTGAGCCCCCAAAAATTGTACATTTGCTCCAATCCATCCTCACACCGACAAACACTAGTATAATTATCTACGTAGCTGAAGAGGTAAATGTTGGGTCTGAGCAGGTTACTGCGAAACAGTATTACTATTAGTTCACTGTGTAGGTGTCTCCGGAAAGGGGGGGGGGGGGAGGAGGGGGGGGGGGGGGCTTGGTGCGTAAGCCGTGTGTGCATACAGGCTTACCGCAAGATAATTTACCCATATTGACCGTCCGTTTATAAACAATTACAAGTAAGCACACGATATTTAAAAAAAATTCCTGCATGTGGTCCTAGGTATATGAGAGGGGGCATCAACTCGTTACGCAAGACCTTCAAAGACTGATATATAACCATGTCTGCGCAAGACTAATCTAACTATCGGTTGGTTGGATAGTCAAGTCGGCGAATATTCTCTTGCCCGCTTAGCCCAAATACATTTCCTCGTCTCGTCTTCAATCACATTCACAGCTCGAGCTAACGTTGTCAAGGTCGACTGGTTTGTGTGTGATGGTGGTAGGCGCGGGGGGATGAAGACTGCTGGACTTCGGCAGCCAATAGGAGGCTGGCCCGCCCGTCTTCGCTCGGCTCGGAGGAATGTATCTGTGTCGCGACAGAGCGAGTTACCAGACGGTGTTTAGAAATAATATTGGAACGCAAAACATGCACTTTGTTAGTGCAATTTCTGATTAAACCGTTGAACTTACAGTTACACTTTTTTTTTTCGATGCTCACATTGATTCAAACTCTGATTTGTGTTACTTACTTCTTCTAGAAAATATTTCAAACGTCTCTTATTATGCGATAAAGTTGCACGGTCATGAGACTATTTTAACATTATCGACAATGTTTATATCATTATAAGTCAAAAGTGCTTTATTATTTGGAAAATGTGACTACGCGAAAGCAACGAACACATCTTTGTGAGCGATACTGCAAAATATGGTTATGATCCTATTACCCATTAACCTGCAATAGCCACAAAACCGAGCGCTTGCAATCAGCTCCGCGCGTCCCGCATCTTGTCGACTCGAATCCTCTTAACATAGGCTAACTACGAGTAAAAGTGTAGTAAAAGTAAGGTAGTAGTGTAATAGGAATGAACTGGGATCAGGAAATGTGTAACATCACCTTTTATTAAATTAAATGTTTGAGATTACCTTTTTTTAGTCACTATTTTATGGCTAGGATGTGGAATTAGGCAAAGCATGTGGCACAATATGCCACAGTTAGAGAGAGTGTGGTAGGCCTATAGCATGTGAGTGAATATAGCTACTGGTATCTGAAATAATCTGCCTTCACTTCTTGATCAACAATCACACCTTTTCACAAACATTACAAACGTATTAACGATATCGTTTTCATGTCTTGCAAGAGTTTGCCTTAAGATGGATTGGGGAATAGTTTAGTTAGTCTACTTCAGAATTCAGGAGTGCGAAAGCCGTAAGGCATTGTGACCTCAGGGTTTGTAAAGTTGTCATCAATACACATTAGATTTGTAAATGTAAGAAACGTTTGCAGACGTTCAATCGAAATGATCACATTACAAAGTTAATACTAACTAGTAATTGATTATTGGTGGCAATTCTTTAGCCTAGGCCTATACCTTCTTGTATTTTGTGTTCTAGGATATTCGAGATCTGAAACTGACACCCAATCCAGCTTTCAAGACAACAGTTGAGAAGGGTGATGCTTACGTCGATTGGCAAACGGTGCCCTACGTTTGCCCTGTTATCGGCCTTGAAATGAATGGTAAATTCAGATTTTCATTCCTCTGGAACTGTGGATGCGTTGTTTCGGAGAGGGCGATGAAAGAGGTGAAAACAAAATTGTGTCACAAGTGCCAACAGCCGTTCGCTGAAGAAGACATTGTCATTTTGAATGGGACCGAGGAAGATGTATCTCTCATGACTATGAAAATGGAGGCTCGCCAAGCTAGAATTAAAGCCGAGAAGAAGGCACGAACCAACAGCAAACGTAACTTAAGACTTGAAGCCACAGTTACCTCAGCTTGTGCATCAACAAGCTCTTCCAATGTTGAGCAAGACATCAGTACCTCTAATGCTGAACCTAGTGTTGGCACGTCCAAATTAGTTGGCAAGACAGCGCAGGTAGGAGTGAAACTGGCTGCCAAAGATTCCTCAAAAGCATCAAAGAGATCGGCTACTAGTGAATTTGAAGACCCACTTTTCAAGAAAACAAAAGGGTTGTACAGCATTGCAAAGGACCCTAAAGCTACCGATGTGTTCAAGTCTTTGTTCACATCACATCGAACAGCTCATGAGCAGACGAGGGCTCACTGGATCACATACAACCCATTCTACAATTAAGTTTTATTTTAATGCCACCCCATAATTTGCCCACTGCTTTAATTGTCAATTAAAAGCCAATGATACAAACAAGGGGTAAAATTACAACAGCCTGCAGGGTGTAACAAAGAGTATAAATCAGCAAGCACCTCTTGTCTTAATTTTATATTCACTATACTGTTAAATTGGGGTTGGTTCATTTTTATGGCAAGCTGTGTTTGCACTGACTGTTAATTGTAATTAAAAAATCCCATAGTACTGTATTGCCAACATGTAATGTTTTGTTATTGTCGATTTTGATGTAAGCCTGTTGCTTAAAACTGTGGTGACCACTGGGTCCTTAGAAGATGTTTCAGTCACAATAATGTAGGCCTACATATTGTGAGTAGCCTACATTTCTTCTAGTTTTCATTCATGGACTAAGGTAGATCAAAATTATTGTAACATTTATTTAAAATTAAAACAAAAATAGCATTTCCCCAACCATTTGGTATTTTCAGTGTTAAGCTAGTTCTAGTATATTTGTCTAATAATAATAAACACATTTATTACAAAATAAAAACTTGTTTTAATAATTATTTTCCTTACATTCTAAACCATTGTGTTGTAGAGCCTTGTGTAGGGCTATGTGTGAACGAAGAGACAATTAACCGGACTGGATGAAGCAAAACTGATGGAGCCGTGGGCCCTCATTCCAGTACGTTGTGAGGTAAAAATATATATGCCTCGTACTAATACATGAATAAATAACTAGCTGCAACAGCTGTAGTGGTCAAGCTTGACTGTTTCTTCAGGGTACCTCAAGCCACCCTACATGCAGAAAACATGCAATACGCATCCTCCACCCACCAGCTTGTACGGGCTAGTCCTATGTATTCCCGAGAGAACTTGGGTATGCATGCTCACACTGCTCAGCGGAATACCACTACAGTCAGGCCCACTTTTAAAGAACTCTCTTTTAACAAAATTCTGGATTTAACAAAGTAATTTTGATTCACCTTAAACAAAAATACATGCAAATTGGTTCTGTTCTAACAAGGTTCTTTTTTAACAAAGTAAAAATCAACTACCTTCAAGTTCGTTATAAGTGGGCTGGACTGTACTTGCAAGTGTGTGGATCCCAAGATATTAGAAACAGTAGAAGGAAGAATTTTCATCTTTCCAAGGATTCACTAACCAATTCACATTTTACAGCTAGAGGAATGAGGTAAAACTATTTACTTGCATATACCTAATAGGAACCTCAACATTGTCAACATGGCCCCAGAATGTAATCTTGCAGTTATAATATTATACTACAATACAATACTACTAATAATACTACAGTTTAGTTGTATTATTAGGTTTAATTTTGTGGCATACAATACTTCAGCAATTACTTAATGTACATATATTCAATATCATGCATAATAAACATAACTTTATTTATAATTATTTAAGCAACAATATAATTATCAAGAAATGTTCAGGCAGTTAAGTTAATGTACTGTACGTTTTCTCCAGTCAGAAACATGAACCCTCTTAGCCGCTAACATTAATATTGGTAATAACAGATTAGAATAAATAAACTTCGCTAGAATAACAATAACTATGTTCAAGAATGTGCAAATATAGGGTGTATTCGTTCAGTACACATAGCAGCCATACTGACAGTCAAAAATGTAGAAACTCTCTCGTCTCGTCCACAATTTGTGTTTTATTATACTAATGGCATTTGGCACACAATAATTTTCATGAACTTTATTGGGTTGGGGATATTTGGATGTAGAAACTCATTGTGGTAAACATATTCAATGTTCATATTCTATTGATAGCTAGAATGGTAACAGCCATTTTGCCTGCCAGTATGGCCATTGCGAGTGGTATGATGTTACGTGAATACTCCCTACAAGAATCTTACAAATGAATGCATATTAACAAGTATTAAGTAGATACATAAGACAATACTATGGAAAGGACGAATTAGTTAGAACATATTTAGGATTTGTTCAACCCCCTAGAAATCACAGTAACTTAGTCAAGTGTGTTGTTAACAATTGTAACTAATTACTAAAATTATAAACAAACATCAATAATACTGACATTGTATTCCCTTAGTTATTATACACTTAACTCTTTGGGCTTTTAAGCTTACACACACACACACACTGAATTGCATATTTTAGTATGTACTATATGTTGTAGTAATACTATATATGGCATATATGCTACAGTACTTGGTACTTCCTCTCACTTTTAGTAAAACCTTTTAGGTAATCCCACGAACCTATCGCCCACATGCATTGCTAGGCTGGCTGACTTTTTGATTCCGTCTATTTTTATGCTGCTACCTGTCTCAAATATATTACATATAAATTACCAGTATATTTTAAACTTATGTAATATGGAACTGCAATAGTAATGTATGCATGTACGTACACAGCCAATAGTGACGAGAAGATGGTACAGGTGCTCTAGTTCAACTTGATACCACTTTATTCTTCTTATTATTATTCCAGAAAGTCTTCCGTTGAAGTTATAGTAGCTTCAATGAGGAGACCAAAATCCAGTTCGCTTAAACTAGCTGAAAATAATTAAATCACAATATGGGATCACAATGAATGTACGCAAGATAACTGAACAAGTATCAAAAGGTGCCTACGAAAAAACGTGCCTATGCATGAGAAAGAAAGACAAACCTGGGCACCATTTGGTTCCGGGTGCCATACCTTGAATATAAATTGGGGAGGGTCAAACATTTTACGGAAGCGAGATCTGAGGTGACACTGCAACTGCCACGGGTGAAACTAAATTGCCAACGACAGTACTCTGTATATTATACTAAAAAAAATAAACTTTGTAGAACAGATATAAATGTTATCAAACAACTACTGTAGTTGGACTGTACACTCTTCCTTGTCAAGATTAAAAAATTAAAGTGCGATATTTCGAGTATATTCTATTAGAGTTCGAGATATTTAAGCACTCTTCCAATGGCTATCAAAAGAGTGCTGATGGAAGACTGTTGATCAGTACTCAAAATATTGCATTTTTTATTTTTAATCTTGACAAGGACTGTGTCAGTTCAACTAGTTGTTTTTATAACATCTGATCTGTATATTATATTTATTGCGGAGCCTAATCTCGTGTAGGTCTACCGGTGCATGGGGTACATTTTACTTTGGAAAATGCAACAGACTTGACCAAATAAGAGTGGCGAATGTATACTACGTAATTGACTTAGAATAAATGTATTGTATACCTTAGTTATTTTGTACTCCATTAAACCTACCTTTAGCTGTCAGCAAGTCCAGAAATGTATCTAATGGGGAAAGCCTGTCGGCTGACGGGAAAGCTGCAAGACCTGAAATAAGAGTATAATTAAATTGTATCCCCAGATTTTAGGTTACTATGTACTTACTAGTAGCCAATATGTGTTCTATTTAAAGAAATATTAATTATATTTCAAGTAGATCAATCTGAAACTGTTATATATTACATTCAAAATACAATATGTGTTGTGTTGTGTCTTTTTCTGGTCTTAGTTCTAAGACCAGCTTAACTTTGGACAACTTGTGAAACCAGACCTGGGTCACAATGAATAAGTTACTAGTACAGTAATTCCTGGTCGGAACAAAGACGCAATGGGCGTGCCAATATAATGTTATAAAAATCTATTCTTCTCAGTTATATTGGTATGGATTCACAAGCGGTCTTAGAATTCAAGTCTGGGCCAGAAAAAAACTTATGAGCTCTCGTGAATCCAGAGTGCAGACTATTTTTCTTTTAAATGATAGTAAATGTAAATTCGGGTGCACACAACTGACTAGTGATTATTGACTATTGATCATCACTAAGCTTCAAAACCTGCAAGGGCTCCTTTCATTGGCTGTGAGTGAGAGTCCTGCGTGCTGATTGGTCGTGACTTAGGTATGACCTTGGTTTGATTAAGGAATTGAAAATATTTCAATTCATTAGTCAAACATGGTCTTTTAGCACGTGAAGGTTAGTCAAGGACATTAAAGGCGAATTCACACAAAATATTAAGGCTAGCAACTAGCGACTAAAAGCTAGTGCTAAGAGCCGTCGGTTCACATACAGCCCTAAGTTACTGAATTAAAAAGTTATTCAAAGGAAAGATACCCCACTTTACTGTATGACTTCTTTGGTTTTCCTTTGCCGCCAATTTGAATTGTCAAAGCTTAGGCCTACATTGTCAACATAACCTATTAGTTTCACATACCACCAGTATCTGGATATTCACTGCCACCATGTTTACCACGTTTTCAAAATCCATTCTCTCTCACTCTTTTTTTAGGTTAGAAAGTTGTTGTGTTTTGTGACGCACATAGTGCTTGGATAATGCAAGCAATAGCTACACTGACTACCGTTGCTTTTATGCGATTGGTTGTTCTAAAATGATATCCGTATTTCTGATTGGTTTAGCTAACGACTATGGCTAAAAGATAAAAGTTACTTATCTTTTGTTAGCCATAGCGCTAGTCGTTAGCCTTGGCGCTAGCACTAATTCTGTGTGAACGCCAACACACGTTTCCGTAAGCTTATCTTCTAGCCTTAATCCTTAGCAAAATGTGTGAACCGGGCTTAACTCTAGTCACAGTCATTTGTGTGCACCGGGTTTAAAGAGTACCTCTGGTAGCCATCAAGTGTGCAGTGCGCGCCCTCTGGTGGGAGTGTCCCCGGGCCCTGGCCCCCTCCATGCCCGAGAGAATGTTGAGCGCATGTTCGCGAGCCCGCAACATCAGGCTGACCGGGTGGGACCACTGGTTGAGCAGCCGTTTCGCCCGAGACCTCGGCAGCAGCAACAACAGGCGCAACTTCTTGTTCACTCCCTCTCGGCTGTCGTTTGTATCTGAAGCAAACGGTCCGGTAACGTAACAGGTTCGTAGGACCTAAGGATGTGCTACTCTTACTCTTACCTAAGAAATATTACTGAATAAAATGTGTTTAACATTATTCACTTTATAGATAGCAGTAGCCTATTTATGTCCAAAAATCAAGCAGATTTGTCTTCTTGATGCTCAGTATTTTTGGTATGCAATACAGTAATTTGTTTGGCTACAACAATGACTTCGTGTCGCTATGAGTAGGAACTGCAATACTTCATGTACAAGAATATGGCCGCCAACAGTGTCAGTGACGTCAGGTGAATATAAAGAATAGTCTTTAATCACAATCAATATTTTATCTCGAGAATTGAGACTTCTGATTGCCTGTAGCTACATTCCTAATAATATTCTCCATCTGCATGAAGAATCCCAGAAGGAAGAAACACGTCGCGAATGAAGACTTATTCAGTCGGAGTTCTTGCTCGTGAATATGGCAGAGTCTTCTTGTTTCGTTAGGTATTTCCCAACCAGTTATTTATCTTACAAACTGGTAGGTTGTAGTAGGCTACGTAATATTACACTCACATATAACAACCTAGTAATATCCATTCTATTGACCTAATTTGTACATGTAGGCCTACATTATAAATGTGGTCAGCAAAAATGTTCCATCAAAAATAATCCGCTGTTTTTCTAGAAGCCTTGTCACTGCACGATAATCGTTTTCAATGCAGTTCCCAACAAACGTAAGTCCCTAGTAGATAAAATGCTTACCGGCCATGATGACTTTCATGACGTCGACTTGCAGTTCAAACACATTCCGCTGCAAGTACTGCAGAAACATGGGGAAAGTGAGCGTTCTGTAGCCGAGAAACGTGAAGAACGAGGTGAATCCCTGCGGCAAGGGGAACGCCAACGAGTCCACTGCGAAGTAGTAGCGTTCTAGGAGACGAAACAGCAAGAGACGTCGACTCGCGTCAATCTGATCACTGAACAAACACGATCCAATATGAATACAATGTAAATGACAGACATAAGTATTTTAGATATTTTACTTGGACATATTCATCTATACACAGAACACATGAATAGCAACAATTACTAAAATCATAGAATCGTATAGTCCATCTAGATACGCAACGTACATTAAATATGATGTAACAAATTAGCTTAGAAAGTGACTTAGAAAGTGCTTAGAAGATGACTTCAAGGCCTATACGACCTTATGATGTAATATTTAACCCATCTTGACAATGTACATACAATCTTGTATTGTGGTTATACAGCTAAGAAATGAAATGAAATGAAATGAAAAAAGTCTGTAGGCTAGCATGGAGACCTACCTGGGCTATAAGGTTGGGCCTATAATTTGAGATTGTTGGGTACATGCGTGTGTGTGGGCATAGGTAGGCCTACATAGTAGGGATGGGCAAAAGCGTTTTAAGTCATAAACGTTGCTTCTCATTTAAAAACGATGTTTGAACATAATTATGCCCCCTCTACACAAAATTCTTGTAAAACTTGAAATTGTTTTTTTTTAAATTTATTTTTAAGCGAGCGAAGCGAGCGTCTCCACGAGACTCTTATGGCCCTTCGTTCTGTTTTTTTTTTTTTTTTTTTGTGTGTACTAGACTCTTATGGCACTTCATGCTGTTTGTTTTTTGTTTTGTTTTTATGTCTGTCGATAGCGGTCGAACGGAAAGTCCGATCAACTTGAAATTTGGACCATCCACAAGCCTCGATGTGGATTGAAGGTGTATAGTTTTGAGGCAAAATCGTTCGAAAAGTTACACTCAATAACTGTTAGTAACGGTGGCGGACCGCCGCGAAAACACTAGACAGAATGACAACGAAAATACTTAGCAACGCAAATTGCACTTGCACTGCATTCAACAATATCGGGAAGTATAATAGCTATGGAAATTAGAAAAAATTTTGAAATGCACATTCTTGAATGGTTGTTAATTGTTGTTTTTTATTAGCTTTGAGATCTTTTCGCCAGAACATTCGTAGATATGGACGCGCTCGCTTATCAACGCGTCAAACAGAGCGTTTTCCTAGTTATTGAAATTAGACTTTTAAAGAGGGTAGGTCTATAGGTACTGCCCCTAGTATCTGATGCCAAAGACAATTGCAAAGAAAGACGGCGGTTGCACAGTGGGAACAGGGAAATGCTTTGAGATTGAACAGACTTGAGAAATTGGATAAACCATTTTAAAATCGGTAGGGCCTATTCTGACTTTCTGCTTAACAACAAAGAAAACTCGACTCCACGTTTATTTTTCGTTTAAAACTCTAGACTACCTTTTAACACTATCATCACGTTTTAACGACCCTAATTTGTTCCTTTTTTTAAAATCTGAAATATATTTGTTTGTGCTGCAGTACTGCCAAATCTTTTTTCTTTTTCAAGTAATGGAGTTTTCAGAATGTTGTACATGTTATGGAAGATAGGGTTGTGATGTCGGGGAACACTATGTAAGTGTCGGTACGTACACTAGGGAGAAGCCTCGCTCGTGTTCCTGCCGGGGGTCAACGGAGGAGCAGAGACAGAGCAGCTGACACAAGTGTTTCGACATCTCGAGCTGCGACGCTACGTAGCGCGTGGCGACCGCGTGCACGTGGATGGGACTCTGTTTGCTGCTGTTCTTCAGGAGGTGCATGCTCAACTCGCGCAGATTCTAGAACAAATTTTATTAATTTATAAATAAAAAATTTGAAATAAATTTAATTTATTTATCTTATGTTATTTACGGCCGTCTTACTCTTTACAAAAACATTCATAAACAGTGGTGACCATGTCAAGTTAAAAGAAAAAAAATACAGGTTTGTAGGCCTACATACATCTGGTAAATAATAATACCATGAATAAAATTACAGAGTTTACAATTATCATCAGAATTCATAACGTTATCTTCGAATTTTAAACAAAAAGTTTTTTTTTTGAGATAACCTTTCCACCGCTCAAGATCACCACTCAAGGTTTATTTATTTATTTAATTTCACCTTGCGATTTGTACAGAGTACTAAATATTGGTACAAACTACAAATATATGTAGGTCTTCTATACATACAAAATAAAATACACATACAAAAATACAAAATATCCATAGGCCAACATTCAGAAATAACAGTGAGAACGGGTCAGAGAAACGGGAATTTAAGTTGTTAGTTATCAAAGAATTCTTTCAAAGTGTAGAAGTGTTGGGATGGAACAACTGGAGTGTCACTCACCACTGATATAATGTGCTCTTGTTTGCTAGCCGTGCAACTTTCAAACTCGTAGAACGGCAGCAGTTCGCTGATGGGACCCTTCCTGTTGCTCGTGATCGCAGCAAGGTCAGCTAAAGACCCCGACCCGACAAGGCTGGCGCCCGGTGACAGCGGAGTGCTGGATCTAGACAAAGCTTCCGGCTAAAAGCGAAGACTTTGTATGAGCTAGCTTGTTTCGTGAAAACAACAACAGTGAAATCATGTTCGAGATTGTGACCGCTATGTATCGGAAATGCAATTCCTTCCATCCTCCTCAGGCCCAGCTGTAATTTTTTCAGATATTTTATGTTTGTAACATATACTCTTTTTGATAAAAAAAAAAAAAAAAATATATATTTTTAATTTTTAATTTTTTTTATTTAAAATTGTATGCTATGTCCCCATAGGAGACATTGGGATTTAGAGACAACATTTATTACATACTCTTGAAATAAATAAGTGGTCTGGGTCAATTTAGAAAGATCACATTTGATTTTAATCATTGATTATTACATCAATGACGAATATTACGTTGATGATTACATTGATGATTACTTGATGATTACAATGATGATTAGATTGATGATTAAATAAATTGTCTGGGTCAATTTAGAAAGATCACATTACATTTGAATGATTGATTGTTAGTTATATCAGTGATGATTACACTGATGATTAAAATGATTACACCGATGATTACAATGATATTTACATTGAAGATTAAATGAATTGTCTGGGTCAATTTAGAAAGATCACATTACATTTTAATAATTGATTATTAGTTACATCAATGATGATTACACTGATGATTATAATGATTACATCGATGATTATAATCATGATTACATTGACAATTAAATAAATTGTCTGGGTCAATTTAGAAAGATCACGTTACATTTTAATAATTGATTATTAGTTACATCAATGATGATTACACTGATGATTACACTGATGATTATAATGATTACATCGATGATTATAATCATGATTACATTGACGATGCAATACATTGTCTGGGTCAATTTAGAAAGATCACATTACATTTTAATAATATATTATTAGTTATATCAATGATGATAACAGTGACAATTACACTGATGATTACAATGATGACATTGATGATTACAACGACTATAGTTAGTGGAATTATTAAGTCCAATACCCATTATTTTACATTTGAGACAATACTAACTCAATAGTAATATCAAAGGTAAAATTACAGGGTGAGTCCTAATGTCTCCAATAGGAGACATCAACTTAAAAAAACGTGTTGCTAAGCAACAAGCAAAGCATCCATCTCTAGCTTTAATTTTTTTACATCAATCATTATTTTATGTAATCATTCTGATTTTTTATTATTTATAAACATTAATTATCTGTGTAATAATCATATCTTACTGTTTTGGTAATTGCGAATTTTCATTTTTGCCCTTTTATCCACTTCAAAACATAGCCATGAACTCGAAAACGCTTCAAAACAAATTCCAGATGGGTTTTTAGTGTGCTGCTATCTAGTACCAATGCGTACAACTTCGTGGAACTGATTGTTGGCCTCGGTGGCTCCGCCAATAAATACAGAATGCGCACGCGATTTGTGTCTCCTAAAGGCGACGCTAGGCCTGAGGAGGTTGCAACACGGCCACTTACAATGTAGGCCTATGATGATGGCTGCACAACATTAAACACTGATTTTGACTTAGTTGTTTGTATATAGGCTAATAAAGCAATACACAATAACAATGATAATAGTTGTAAGCAAACTTGAATATATCCCACCTGGTAACAAACTAGAGAAACCATCAATTTATCGGCCACATGACTCGGTCGAAACCGAGGCCTTTCCTTGCCGAGTCTCTTCTCGAGTTGGTCCCAAAGTTTCGTCCACATATCCCCGCGGTACGGAACAAGACGTTGCTGCGGCGACAGAAGCATCATTGCCGTGTTCCACAGAGTCTCCTGAGTCAGGGTCACGTTGAGGCGTTCGATCTGGAACACACGAGAGTCTGACCGGGTGTTCTTGTGGCACGGGACAAACCCGACCCAAACATCACCATATGTTCAAATGAAGGTCGGTTTACACACTTAGGTCCAGTCTTACAATGTCCCAATAACTACTTATTCGTCGAATACAGTAGAACCGCCTTTGTACGTTTCACTTTTCTACGTTTTTTACGTTTCTGCGTTTTTTTTACGAGGTCCCGGCGAAGCCTTATGGCATTTATGCATAATTCATTTCTTTAATACGTTTCCCAATATTACGTTTTTTACGTTAATGCGTTTCAAAAATCAGTCCGTCAAGGTAATTAGACCCTATAGTACGTTTTCTGTGTTCTCATTATCAGGTTTTCCGGCCAGCCAGTGAGTCGAATTACAAGTTGTTATTGTTCAAGCCGACCACGTTAGTCATTCATTCATCCCAGTTCTGCGAAGCGTCCCCCGTCCCACCTCCTTCCCTCGCTCAACACAATGCAACCCAGCGGCCAGTGAGTGCTTTGACCTTGACCAGCTGCATCTCGGTCCGTGTGGGAGGGGGGGGGGGGGGTCGTTTTATCTACGATCTCGGCTGCCGGCACTGAGGTTCTTTACCTGCTTACCATAAATAACAAACCCTCGTCCAGTGGTCCTCTTTACAAAAGGCTTTTGTCAAACTACAGAGATAATTAACATTGCCCTCGCACTTCGACTACTCCTATTGTCCTAAGTAGCCTATGGAAAACAATATTTTTACCCACTCGAGTTTTTTATTAGGTAATACGTCATCACAGCCTAGTCTAGCTGCATGACCTTGGTCGCTTGGCCTCGGTTACGACCCTTCTTAGATAAGAATGAAGAATGGTGTCGGGGGGGGGGGGGGGGGGGGGGGGGGGTAGCTTTTACAAGATTATGTGTTAGGAATGTATGAAAAGACAAATTTGAAGTATTTCAATAGTGCGTTTTTCCCGTTACCACGTTTTTTTGTCTCGGGTCCCTCGAAAACGTACAATGGAGGTTTCACTGTAGCTTGTTGTCTCCATGGCGACGACCAACCAAAACCCTTTAAATCCTCCAAATAGCTTAATTGCTACAAATAACTTTCTTATTAGGAGATTGTAAGACCGGCCCTAAGTGAAGATTTAAGACAAGGTTTAACAAAATCAAATTAAGCCGAAAGCATTATGGCGTTTACACACTTTCCTAGGATTTAAGATTTAAGAAACCATAGCAACGTTAGCTCTTATACCTAAAATTCTTAGCTCAGCCAATGAGAGGTGATGTATTATAAATCCCCGGCCAATAGTAGCGACCCTAAGTGAAACAGTTAGAAAAATAAAACCTTAAGTCTTAAGAAGTGTGTTAACCGCCGTTAAATATGGGACTACTAACCGTAACCTGGAGTTCGGAGTCGGAAGCAGCAGACGTGAAGGGAAGTAAGGCGATCATTGGAGCCGTGTCCGAAGAGAGGTTCTTCTGAGCTGATGCGAAGGCTCCTCCAATCAGAACCTCTTGAAGCAGCTGTGGTACGTTCAACTCTAGAGGACGTTCGGCGATAAACATGAGGAGCTGAAAGTGTATAAAAATATATAAATACGGCCACTTTGAGTTTTTCTGTTTTTATTCCTTCAACGACAACTTTGCAAGTGTCAATTCTACTAATTGTTGACTAAAAAATTTGCTTAAATTACAGTGTTTTCTTCTTAAAACTGGACTGCTAAATAATTTGCTCAAAAACAATTCTTTGTTGTCACTTGCCTGTTAGAAACGTTCCCTTTTTTCACCAATAGGTATGGTATATACAAGCAAAAGGCAATATACAAAAGGTACAATACATAGAAAGAATGCCAATACATGTATGTACAATATGTAGTTGACAAGCTGTCAATGAAACCAAAGTACACATTTAAGTATTACAACCCTGGCTTTCATACCTCAGTAACAGTGTCCATATCGTTCTTGTGCACAAGGAAGTAATGTAAAATGGCGACCCGGTTGTTGACGGAAGGGTACGTTCTGAACGCGTTGACTAGATGCGCGGTGGTTATGCTCAGCGGCACGAGATCCAACGTTGTCAGATCTACCGTGACAGTGTTGCCATCGTGTAGCAGCGGAACGAGGCGTGACGCGTGAGACGGTACGCCCGACAGGGAACTGTCCATCATCACGTGGCAACAAGGCTCGTGGGCGATCCCAATGTCCAACAGATGCGTGAACAGTCCGGGCGCGTAGACGATCATGTGTTGTCCTGGAAGGAATTAAAACCGTCCCAATAAATAAATTTGTATTCATTGCTTAACCACTCGGGTACGAAAACCGATGTTTAGTACTGGACATTATAGCATTGATTATGTGCCTTGCTACTTTGATTACTGGGTCAGTAGCAGTAGGACACTAAAATTGCAAAATATAAAAATGTATGTTCACCAATTTAGCATCTAAAACCTAATACGCAAAAGAAACGAACTAAGGCCCTAGGCCTACCTCTATTTGAAACAACTACGTAGTTTAATGACGGAGAAATGTGATACATAGAGTCATAGATACCAAACAAGAGTTTAGTAAATAAAACACCTTTTCAGTTTTCACTTCTCTATACTTTATATGTTGATTAGTATTCTCTCTTTTCATTATACGAATAATGTAGGGCCTAATTTTTCCACTTCTTAAGTTTTTGATAAATGAAGACTTTGTTAAATAGCCCACGCATTTCTTCTAAATTATTTTCTTTGAATTGGTTTAACACACACAACAAATTTTGTTGTTTTCATTAAATATTTCAGTCAAACAAATAAATAAATTCCATAAATACTAAAAATCAGTGAGTGTAGGAACAAGCATGTGTGTGCCTCTTCCCAAAAACCATTAATACCAATGAAATTGACATTAATAATGTCACAAGACGGTAGAAACATGCACCTTTTCCTTGAAGCCAACACCGTAGGCTACTCCACAACCCACCACATGGGTAGTGATCTGTGCAGATGCTACCTTCACCAAGTTTTGTACTAAAACTGCTGCTGATTGATTCAAAATATGTCAATCTTAATTCTTAACCTCCATTAGTTTATAATTGGTAACAAAATGCAGAAGGGATGGTTATGAATTTAAATCCATTCACATAATTTAACTGTTTGCAACTTAAATTTAACTTTAAGTTAATGGGAATAATGGGGTACGGATGCTTATGTTGTTACATATGGTACAGTTCCACAAGCAGAAAACCTACGAGGCAAGTGCGTGACATTGTAATGTCACCATAATGTGTCAATGTTTTGACATTTTGAAGGGCTAAGTGATTGTGGTTGCTACGGCTAAATGGAATAATAATGCTCATCTCATAGCTCAATTATTGGTTAATTGTGTTTGTGCCTTTGATCAACTGAAGACTGGATGCTCTACAGTTAGTAAATTCCACCCTAGCCTTAAAACTACTGTGCTAATGAATGGCATATAATGTTTTGCAGTTCAAATCTGGTAGGCACTAATTAATTACACATCTCAATTCTCAAATATCTTCCTTTAAATAGACAGTTAGCAACTTGTTACCTGTCTGTTACCATAAATGTTTCTCCTGCCAATAAATACAATGTATGACCAGAGTTCAATCATGCTTACCACACAGGGATTTAATTAGTGATTTGGCACCTAGAAGACTTACCTGACAGGAGGATCATAACCATATAGATATATATATATAAAGAACCTTCCACACCACTAATTTACCACCTCCAGTAGACCAACAATCTACAATATCAAATAATGGTCTATACAGAGAAAACTTTCAAGGGTTATTAAAAAAACAACAATGTACCAAGGTGAAGAAAGCAATATATGGGTTAGTACCGCCATGCAAAGCAAAGGTGGGCTTCATAGTGCGTGCTTCCGCCCACAGGATTCCCGGCACCACGCAATGAATCACGCATCCGTGATGGAGCAACGTGACCGAGTAGGCAAAGTGAACGGTGTTGGTCGCTTGATTGGAGGCCCCTACTTCTGGTGGTTTCACCGGCTGGTACAGGTAATGGTGGCAGATGCAAACGATTCCGCTCGGGTCGGAAACCACCTGAAGATCGAGCGAACAGTCGTGGACTCGGAGGGGAATCGGGTCGTCTTCGTACACGCTGCAGGTGCTCGTTACCGAGTCGGGAAGCTGAGGCAGGTTCAGAGGAATGTTGAGCTGCAACAGTCGGAAAACAATTTTTTGGTGCTCGTGACCGAATCGGAAAACTGAGGCAGGTTCAACGGAATGTTGAGATGCAACAGTCGGAAAACACTTTTTTTTTATTTGTGAGTCGGTGAGATGTTCTGGCAGTAAGGTACCTACTGCTCTTACATATACCAACAATACTCTTACCTGAAGCTGCAATGTTAGCAGGCACAGTTACAGTGAGTATCTTGAGTACCGGTACATAAAGATGTATGCGTGGATGTGCTAAATGCAAAGCCTACACAGTATCAACAAGCCAATGAATGAAGGTCATTTACCCCCCTCCCCCCATTCAGATCCCCACCCAATCAAAACATTTTCAATGGAAACAATACTAGTTTATGGATCAAACAGATGTCAAAATCACAATTTCTATGACATTCCTGTTTATTTATTTACAACTTGACTAACAGTTGCTAACCCTGTGACAAATTTAATAACCTCTAACTCACCACTACATGTTTAAACAGTTAAACAACACTTAACCCTGCATTACTCGCGTGGGGTATATATTTATCTTTTATGTTTTTCTACAACAAAATGTTAAGCAGGGTTTTTAGTTTTAATAGGTTACATGATTCAAAATGGTTGGGGTTTCCATGATCCCACGCGATGACTGGCGCTAGTTTCAGACCGCTTCAGACGGTTAGGGGGAATGAGTGTAAGCAGGTGTAAGCTTGTTGTTTCTCCAGTAAAAAGCGTTTTGAATGCTGTTTGGTATGTAATCTCCATCATAATGATATTGTTAGATAGCGAGAACCTACCGTGACATCCATCCAATTCCGTCGGCTCGGCCTCGAACCCACGGTCTCCCAAGTCGACGGACCCGTAGAAATACTGGGGCGTAGCTCTAGGGGTGGTTCTCACATCATAGGGATCGGGACATACCAATTCAGGCAGTTTAGGTCTTAGATTGACAAGACTTTGGTTCAAACAATAGAGGAACCGCAATTTATTAGAATACACATTTATCCTACGTGGCTGAGTTATGGCGAATCTGTCTATGGGCATTCCAGGTCTGATGGACTTAACTTTCCTATCTAGAGGGTAGCTGTAGTAACCCCTATACCTTTGCTTCTCGGTGGCTGACTCCGACCCCGTGTTGTGGCTTGGCTCCGTCGTCCAGGTCCACGATCGGCCTCCATGTCCTTCCCTCTGGGTCTTTCGTCGTTCCTTCCACCGTTCCACCTTGGCACAGGTCTACCTCCTCTTCCGTTCCATGTTTGAATGCCCCGAATTACACACGTGCTTCCTCGCACCTAGAATTTCCTACGTCATACCCCAGTCACCCCTTCTCTGCCCTACGCTGGCTGTACTAAGTCATAAATTAATTACCAATCAGACTACTCGGTTCGACCCCCTCCCGTAACAATCACAAATGAGTGGGGCCAGGCTCTACTGACGTCATCACCGAACCAGCGCCCTCCTAAACCGAGTAGTCAGCAAAGTTGCCGCAATCATTGCCCTCAATACTGCCAACAATTATTATTGAAATAACCAACGCTCTGGGCTGACGAAATAGCCAGCACAGCGCATACCTTAATTGTGAAAGAAAACTGTAAATGACAAACTAACACAATCAAGATATCCATAAATCACCAAGAAGGAGATTACACCTGTAAAAGTTATAAAGTACCAACTTTTACATGACAATATATCCTTATATTAAGTTATATAAATCCCCCTTTTACCCTTGACCTTATAACGATAAATTTGTATTTAGTTATGCACTCACAATTAGTAATTATCTAATGCTTAAATTTCTAGGTTATGTTTAAATTAGGCATAAACCGAAGTAAGTCAACAAAACAAAATGAAAAAATTTGGGCCAAAAATGTTCCTACTATAGAAATTCGGCAATTAAATGTATTACTGTAATTTCAAAGTAAAATATGTAATGTTTACAAAAAATAAAAATTTCAGCCGTTTAAACTCCTTAATTGATGTTGTTATCTGAAAGCAGTAATAGAATACATTCCAAGTAACTAAAATATGTGAACCCTACGTCCAAACTCCATCACAACTCCAAACTACAGGTAATTCAATTTGGGGTTATATATACCCCACGCGAGTACTGGCATTAAAAAAAACCACGCGAGTAATGGAGGGTTAACCATTCCATCCCTACCCATTACCATTTCATCATTTATCCCTAATTTAGACACGCTCGACCAACTTGTTTATCCCTAATTTAGACACGCTCGATAGACTTACCACTGTCTCGTGAGGCAGGTCGTCGTGGAACTGCAGACACGAGAGGGTGGGCGCCAGCTCCCCGTCGTTACCCCGAACAGGCTCCTCCCCCTCGACAAACAGCTGCGGCTTGCGGTAGTGGATGTGGTAGAGACGCGCTCGATAGACTTACCACTGTCTCGTGAGGAAGGTCGTCGTGGAACTGCAAACACGAGAGCGTGGGCGCCAGCTCCCCGTCGTTACCCCGAACAGACTCCTCCCCCTCGACAAACAGCTGCGGCTTGCGGTAGTGGATGTGATAGAGACACTGCGGCACCGAGTCCCACTGGGCCCACGTGAACGAGCGCACTATCGGCTCCGACGTGATGTCTATCGTCTGCAGGGTGGATGATTTTTTTGATTTTTATTAAGAAAATAAAAAATCACGATTTTTTTGATATAAATCAGATTTTTTTATTTAAATCGATTTCATGATTTAAATCAGATTTTTTTTATTTTTTTCGATTTAAATCAGATTTTAATTGATTTAAATCATCAATAAGAAGTGTTTCACAAAAGGGATTATCAACTGGTAAATTGCAATTGCAAACAAACAATACTTATTGACAGGAAATAAACAAATACATTTTCATTTTTCATATAATATGCGATCATGGTCTTCGAGGGAAATTGAAAATGAGATATATGCCTAGTTATGCTGGTAAGTTTTTTTTGTCGATTTAAATCAATTCCACTCTGATCGTCTGACAACAGAACCGTCGTACATTAGCTTGACATAATGTTGTTATCACAGAGGGTGGAAAAAGAATGTAATTTCTACTCACCAAATCTTCGTTGGAATTCTTTTTTAGCTGAACTTGATTCAAAGATATTGCTGAAAAGAAGAAATAGCTACATGGTACTAAAATACAGATATACCGTATATACCCTAATAGAAGACGACCTCGAATTTACTTGATGACCCCCCATTTTCAAGAATTTAAAATTGAAAAGTCATAGGCCTACTCACATTACATTCATAATCTTAATTTGTGTATTTAAGATGACCCCCGATATTTTTACACAAAATGGAAATAATTATAATAGTCTTAGATTCAGGTAAATATGGTGGGTAGACCGTGGTGTAAACTACAGATATATTGGGAGCGAGTACGGATTTTGTGTTACTGACTGGGGATACCAGTCTCCTATAGGAAATGCATGTTCATGAAAAGGCTGACTATGGTAGCTAACAGGGCAGCCAACCACTTAAAACAACTCACTAAAGCAACCTGTGAGCCTAATGGCAGTAGGACCTACATAAAGTAATGCAACATTGCAAAAAGGAGAGAGGTACTTTTCAGCTACAGTATTAATTTTAAAATGTTTTAGGCCGGGTAGGCCTATTAAGAACTTCGAATACATATTTAGTAAGCTAATAACTTGTTTTATCCATGCCATCCGAGCTTCCCATTGATTGTTGTCATGGTGAAAACAAGTTAGTAGCCTTATAAATATGTATCCAAAGTTCATAACACCGGGTCTCAAACAATGAAATCTATACATTTTCTTAAGGAAATTGTGGACCGTAGTTAACGCTAAGAAGTTGATGCCTGTTATCTATTTAAACTCAGTAGGCTACTCACACTCCTGGTGAATGAGAATCAAGAACTTCTCATTGCCAGTGAATTCCTTCCTCCTGTAGAGAAACTGAACCATAATCTGTTGAGATCTTTCAGGCCCCAAGAGTTGTGGTACTTTTTGCTCTGCGGTGTTCACTTCCACGATGAAAGCTTTATACACCTCTTGCAAAGCAGCTTTGACTCCACATGGCTGGCCACTGTTTGGTTCCGTTTCGTGCGCAACTCTCTCTTTGGTGACAAATACTGAAACAAAGTGATTGCGACGATAGTGGCGGCCACTTCATCGGAGTGATTTGGTTTCACAGGACTCTACCAGAGTAGGCTATTCAAGCAAATGAAGCATATCTGATAAATTCAGCATAATAATATGTAGTCTTCTTAAGCATACTACAGTGAATCCCCTTTGAGTATTCAGCACTACTTTAGATGTAGTTAAAAACTATTCTGAGATTATAGTTAGTGCTCTGTTAATAATAATTTAAAGGTTTCATAAGATTCATCTTGCACAGCAAACGTGGCCATTTTTGCACTGATTTTTTTATGTACAAAAGAGGGCTGTGCTACCTGGACTACAGTCATTGTCATGTCGTCACAGCGGCAGCGGCAGTTTAGTGCACATTGCATTTGTGCCAAGTGCAAATTTACTAAATAAATAAACAATTTTATTTATTTTACTGGAAAGCAGGTCATTGAAATTAAGAACACAGTTACATTAGAATGTGCACTAGGCCTACAGTACATATATTGTGTAACCTATGATATATCACTTCACTTACCTAGTAATGTTTGAGCCAAGTTAATGGATGCTTGAATAACATTTACTACGTTTTTGAATACATGAAGGACTTGCAGACTGTTGCTGTCATGCGGACACCGTCCAATGCAAGTGTATGCTCTAGCATTGTTTTCAACAGGTGTACTTCGCAACCAACTCAGCAACAAACTCTTGTCCTGTTCTTGACTCAGGATCTTCCAATCTTTTTCTTCGTTGAACCCTTGACGAAAACATGAAATTTTACTTCAGTGTTACTGCTGTCACAAAGTATGATTAAAATTAGGGTTTAGCAAAATGAATGTAGGAAGACCAAGAGAGAAGCAGAGAATTTCGATTGAAGGAGATGCAGAAGAAAAACGAATTGCTAGCTCATGAAAAGATTGGGATAGGCTTAGTGAGAGGACAGAAAGAAGGGAAGAAATAGGTGGAGAAGCAGGAGGATGCAGATAGTAAAGAAGAAATACTGAGTTTGGCGAGTCTTGCAGTTTCATCTCCTAGACAAGGAGGACAACAAACAAGCAGCATGTAGGTATAATCGTTTGGAAAGAGTTTTAAAATTATATTAACGTTTTTATTATGCATTCAAAGTACCCTTCCTAACAATGACTCATTGTATTAGATGTGTAAATGCACACATAATGGACCGTATGGTTCATTTTGTTACATCGATGCGGCAATCTGTACACCTGACACATTTTCGTAGAAAGATGGGCCCTATATCTGACCACCCGCTTCCCTGTCAACAAGAATTGACGCCTGGCCCTCTCTCAAAGACCACACCATAGTAAGGACTAAGAATCTCATAAGTCTTTAAATAGGATAGGTAGGCAGTTCTTTATCAACTGTCCTTGAGACAGTCACATTTGGCTACCATGGATTCATGATTTAAGAGTGGTCCAGTAAAACGCAAAGCGATTTGTGATGGTGCGTTGTGAAATAAATGACAATAAAATAAAAATAAACTGTTAGAATTATTAACATTAATTGTTTAACGACATAGGCCTACTTGACAGCTATGATGTCGGCTGAATCAGATTCATCATACAACGCCAGGGCCGACATAAGGAGAGTCCGTTAATGGAGAGAAGTGGCAGGGTCTCCTTTTGTCGCCTCTTACGACATGCAGTGCAAGTTTTACCCCGGGGTCTGGCGGCGGCAAAGAAAGTACCCAATTTGTTTGAAAGCAGTGGTTGAGACTGTGCCCCAGCCTGTGCTGTCCGCAGTAAGATTTGAACTAGCTTACAGAAGTATGTTGTGGCCTAGCCAAACACAGTCTACAGGTGGCGGTGTATGGTGGCTAGCTTATGTTTTTTTAGTGATTGTTGGAAGGAAGAAGATTGGAACGTGTGTATTTTGATGAAACGAATAAAATTATATTTAAAGGCAAAGCGAGTTGTGAATTTAATTAACAGTGATAGCTAATTAAATAAGACCACCTCGATAACTGGCGACCGTGACAGGACCGAGTGAGTACAGAAAGTTGGTTATTGATATTTTATAGTAAGTGAAATTTGACACCAAGTTTCAAACCTATTCTTGCTATGGCTGACCAGCAAGATATTTTGAAAGAAATCCTAAATTCCCTACAAGAGATTAAATTAACTATTAACCAGAGAAATGCTAGAATAGTGAAGCTAGAAGAGTTGAGACTTCCTATGGACAAGGATCTAGATCTGGCAGCAGAGACGAAAGGACATGAATCCATGCGACGAGAAGATATGGATCCTAGTTTAATGGCTAGGGATACTAAAGACTTTTCAACACCAATATATCCAGAATGGCCATCAGCTTTCACACCCCAAGTGGCATCTACACCATGGGACCAAGCCTGGTATGACGAAAAACTCGCACAACGCTATACGTCACTAGGTAGACATACCTGGGAATTAATGTTGCCCGAGTTTAGGGGGGCTGACTATGAGGACCCTGTAAAATTTCTAAGGGTAATCGAAAATGTCCTCCATCGTTTCCATGTTCCACCTGAGTGTTGGACAGCTATAGCTGGAGGCAAGTTAATCAATGATGCCAAATCTTGGTTTAGGATTATAAATGAGGAAAATGTCTCTTGGGTCAATTTTTCTTCACGTTTTCTCAGTAAATATAACAACTTTTCCTTTTTGGCTACACTGAGAGCGAAACTTTACGGTGATACGCAAAAGAAGGGACAGTCTTTCGAACAATTCGTACGTAGGAAGGCGAGACTGTTTGATAGACTGGAAACCGAAAGGTCATCAGAGTCTGTTGTTGCACTTATTTTGGAGTTGCTGGACCGAAAACTGAGGCCATTCTTCCGTGTTCAGCAACCCCATACAGTCGAGGAGTTGATAATTAAAGGTAATCAGATAGAGAGAGACCTGGCTTATGATAGTTCGTTTGATAATCAGATAGACCTAAAAACTAGAACTGGAGGAGGTACTAAGGATGCGAAGAACATCCGTACAAAACAAGCAGAAAAACGTGCTGTGGCCAGGAGTAATGCTCGAAGTAACGCATTTGCAAGGGGTAGAAACATGGAAACGTGTATTGTTGAGGCTGAAGAGTTGCAACCATCACCTCAGACTATGAAACACGTTTCTAATGCAGAAAAAGCATACAATGTGCTGGATGCAAGACGCCTTCGTCTTGAAAAATGGAAACAAGACTCTTACGTGAAGGAGAATGTAGCAGACGTTCTAAAGACTCGGCAGAAAGCAATTGAGAACACAAGAAAGTATCAGGCTAATTACATCACACGAGTCAATCAGAATCGGAAGGAACATACATTTGCGATGGGCGATATTGTAAGGAGACGAAGTCATCAGCAAGACAGAGAAGAAGAGGAAGACAATGGCGATCACAATCGTCGTTCTTCCATAAGTTCCAGTCTGTTTGGTGAAGATGGAGATGACCGCAGTCTCATTGCATCTTTTCCCGACAGCGGAGGCCGCAGTGGTGATGTTGAACGGAACGGTAAAGGCGATCGCAATCGTCATCCTTCTGCACAATTCAGCATGTTCGATGAAAATGGAGATGACCACAGTCACATTGCATCTTTTCCTGACAGCGGAGGTCGCAGTGGTGATGGTGAAAAGGACAACATGGACGATTACAATCGTTCAGAGGAATGGCAGAGCAGCCACGGCGATGCAGAGGAGGTCGAAGAAAGCGATCCAGGACGGAGACGCCGTCCACAGAGGAAGGTGGTCTCTACATCCGAGTACCTTGCCCGGAGATTTTTGGAATGTGACTAATGTGTAAAGTAGTAATAGGGGAGAGTGAATGTTACAGTTCACGTATCTTGTTTGTTTTTTTTGTAGGGGGGAGAGTTGTTGTGGCCTAGCCAAACACAGTCTACAGGTGGCGGTGTATGGTGGCTAGCTTATGTTTTTTTAGTGATTGTTGGAAGGAAGAAGATTGGAACGTGTGTATTTTGATGAAACGAATAAAATTATATTTAAAGGCAAAGCGAGTTGTGAATTTAATTAACAGTGATAGCTAATTAAATAAGACCACCTCGACAAGTAGTCCACAAGATACAAGCGTTTGGTAACCACTGCTCTAGATGAAGCCATGGCACGCCTAGCCTAGGCCTAGGCCAGGCCATTTCAAACCCAATGGCCAGGCTTACGTAGCTAAATCGAAATCAATCAAACGTCAACACATTTTGAATTACTGAAAGAGGCTATCCACAAGGCCACTACACGGCAATCGGCATACACTTGATATATTTAGCAACCTTCTTAGTTCTTACCATCATTTGGTTGAAATTGAGATATCTGCGTAAAGTGTTTACAAAGATTGTTGACAGCCAACCCATGGTCCCCCATAACCTCAACTTCAGTTCCTCCGTCCGATGTCCAAAGACGACAGGACTCTAGGCAAATCTTACGTTTTTGAAATGTACAGTTAACAATACTCCAGCAAAATCGCTATAATTCTGCCTGCACACCTCATAGCAACTTAAACAAGTTCTTAATGAAATGCGAGAAGGACACAAATTTCTGAAATTTTCGAAGATTTCATCCACTGCCATCTAGAACTTTGGAAGACGGACGTGTTCAACTTCTCCATTTGGCAACATTGTATTCTTCGCGCCAAATTTAAATACATGTAACAAGTAAATTTTTCGTTTTGCTGATATTTAGCACATTAACATAAACGTACATAGTTTTTGGATTGACGGAAGTTGTAACTAAAGTAGGAGAGTGTAAATTCCACCTTGTATTTATTTATTTACTTACTGTTAATGCAAGATAAACAGTAATTTATTGATGAAATAATCAAAGGATTTAGCTTATGATTACACGTTTTACTTTGCACAAATGTGTGTAGTAGGCCTAGCACTACTAGTGTAGTTCGTAGATTGTATAGGCTAGTACATTGTATCACTCTACACAGCTAAAAATAGTAACACCGCTAAACACCTAAATCGTTTTTTTTCTAAACAAAATAAATATGGAGAAAATAAAACCACTTTCTTCGGGCTCTACTCATGAGCCATTCCATTACGTAAAAATAAATAAGTACCGTAATTGTATAAGTAGGGAAGAATCCTTTATTATCAAAAACATATTTACAATGACTTAGATAGATTTCATGAAAGAGAAAGTAGCCTAAAGCCGCGTTCACATAAATGACTAGTGACTATTGACTATTGATTATTGACTAAGCGAATTGAACCATAGGCGATACGTGCTGACGTTCACACAACTTTACTTTTGACTTTTGATTATTGACTATTGACTAACGAATTGAAAATATCTCGAAGTCATAGTTACAACCAATCACAACGTTCGCGTTCAGCCAATGAATGTGGAGCAACGGAAGTCAATACCACTACTCAATTACTGTCTAGTGTATATTTGTTTTTGACTATTTCCGGCGAATATTATTTATTTATTATTTTTATGAAGCTGTCAAACAATAAAATATTCTTATTTTGAAAACAAATCTTCAAAACAAACAAGAAACATACAAAACCTTCACAACTTGGTTGTCCATCATTAAACGTTTTAACTGTTGAGCAGTTATACTATCGCCATACCTCGTTTTCTTCATAATGTTGCAATTTTATTATTTTGACAGCTCGTTGTTTGTCAATCAGTTCGATTCATTTGTTCTAGGTGGCAGATCATACGTGTCAAAGAACTTAGTTGTGTAGTGTTCATATATTTCTTTGGGTAGTCAATAATCATTAGTCAATAGTCAATAGTCAATAATCAATAGTCATTTATGTGAATGCGGCTTAAATATACAGAAATGCACAGTGATATATATTAGCTAAATTCCTTCATGTACACACATTTTGTGGGTGTCACGGAACCAACGTCACTGCAATACGTGATGATCTAGAAAAGAAGAGGAAATTAATTTTCATATTAGAAAGGGACAAAATAAACTATGCAAAGAATACACTAAAGCTGGAACAGTAGTACTACAAAACATTAATAGCAAAACAGAAGGACAGAAGGTCAGGAAGATGCCAATTCCACCCACAAATTAGTGAGGGCATTTAGCTCGAAATACTGGCAGAATAGTGCAAAATGTGATAAGAATTTTTCCTTCGGTGGAAAAATCGTAAATTGTCTGCTCTTGTATTTAAAGACCATCCTCAAAAAATCTACCGGTAACTTTGGGCCCCAGGGCTGTCCAAAGTGGGAAAAAAATCACAATTATGCGAATTGAGAATCTATATTCAAATTTGGTCATAAAATGAATTTAAAGGAATGTTAGGCGTACAATATAAAAAAAAATACAAAATCTAGGGTTGTCCAAAGCCAAGTTTTGTGGCGAAATGTAAATGCTACATTCTGAATTTTACCTATATAATCATTCTCTATGGACAGTTTTCATTTCTTGCGATTATATTATTATCAAATAATGACCATATATGAATGCTTATTAGAATTTTGCTGTTTAGGGGTGACCAAAGAGTATAAAGTGTCATCGTTACAGATAATGTCCATGTAAACCAAATATACATAACGACAACGATATGAATGTTATATGTGGATTCATTTGTTACCTTTCAGATTATTCGTAATAATTAGAAGAACACAATGCCTCGTAATATTTCGTATCAATGATTTCAGGGTTGACCAATTCAAAAAAATTGTAATTGTCTTCGTCGTGCATTAAATTTGTGTTTCGCGCGAATACGCACAGCATAGTAAGAACATTTAACTACAGGTGACATCCACGTGTTCCTTTTGTGCGTAGGCCCAATAGAAGAAACGAGTATGGAAAGTTAAGTATCACGTTAACTATGGTCGCTGGCTGCCAACCTTTGTAAAGACGACGAAGGAACTTTGTACGAGACATCCAAACATCCACGAAGAGTTTCTCAAAGGAAAGTTCGTTTCTCAGAAGACCAACAGACCATTCTCATCTATGGGTGACGACCAAGTTCACGAACAGAACAATAAGATCGTAAAAGATGATGGTGGAGCAGTGGGTTTTTTTGATTCTCCATGAGCATTGTTGAAATGGACAGTAGCAGGACCTCAAACCGCACGACTGCTACGGGAATTTGAAGAACCTCTGTGCGGTTTGAAGAATGCAGAATCATTCAAAAATCATCACGAGGAATCGCCATCATTTGAAGCAAGGTTTTCTGATCATGTTAAAGAAACGGTGCGAGTGCTGGAGGAATGTGGAAATCCTTTTGCAGATATTGACAATCAACTAACATCAATAGTATCTCAACAGATTGTGTCAGCAGAAGCAGAAGCGTCTGTCAGATGTGCTGTTGAGCTTGGGGAAAAACAGTACAAAATGTTCGTCAAGGAAAGACTCATTGAAGGGTCTTCATCTATACACAACGTCGTTCACAGAAACAAGCTTATCCTGTTCCGAAAAAGAACGAACTTAAAATCAAGATTGAAAACTAAACTACAGGGCGTTCAGCAAGACTGCAGTCTATTTTCTAGACTGTACATTTCATGCCAATCTCGAGAAGGAGATTTAGGCGACTTTTTTTGCACATGAGAAACATTCATATCCTCCCGCATTGTCAGGAAACGGTCAATTGCGCTCATGCACTAAGTCCGACGCGTTAATTCACATCGAAACGCTCGGTACTACAGTTTATGATAAGCCTGAATGTACGGCTGTCATAATTGATGGCGCAGCTGCTGTTCACATGTTGAAGCCAGGGGCGTCTAAAACTCTTGGCGAATTCAGGGATAACATTTTTATTCCTTATATCATGTCTGTACTTAAGATAAATGCAGTAGGAGTTGATGTCGTTTTTGACAGATATTTCCAGGACAGTCTGAAGAGCCATGTCCGCTTTAAGCGTGGCAGTGGTGTGAAGCTAAAAGTTGGATACAACACCAATATCACTAAACAGTGGAATTCATTTCTGCATAATGATGACAACAAAGATGACCTCTTCAAGCTTTTGGCAGAAGGATTGTCGGAAGTAGAGGATGTAAGAAACACTATTGTCGCAACACATAATGTTTCAGTTTTGGTGTCAAGAAATTCAAATGTTCCACTGATATCCAATCTACAGCCATGCAACCATGAAGAAGCGGATTCAAGAGTGTTTTTATACGTTATGAATGCTTTATTGCATGGCCATAAGCGAATACTAATCAACACAGTTGATACGGATGTGTTGGTCATTGCAATTCACGTGTTCAAATACCTTGGCATTGAAGAGCTGTGGATATGCTTCGGAGTTGGCAAACAAAAGCGATTTCTTCCGATACACGAGTACGTCGCGGCACTTGGAGTTGAGAAGTGTGAAGCAATTATCTACAGCTGGCATACGTTTACCGGATGCGGCACTGTCTCTTCATTTGCGGGGCGAGGTAAGAAAACAGCTTGGGATGTTTGGTCTGTCTACCCTGAAGCACAATATGATGCATTCAATCATCTTTCCCGATTCCCAGAAAACATAGAACGTTTCATGAACGTAATTGAGCGTTATACTGCCCTTTTGTATGACAGAGGAAACCCTTGCGAGGCAGTCAATGACTGCAGGAAGATGCTTTTCACAAAAAAGAACCGACCTTTGGAAAGCATACCACCGACCCGAGCTGCCTTGCTTGAGCATACCAAGAGAGCTTCGTATCAGGCGGGTGTTTGGAGGAGATGCCTGATGCGGGACCAGCAACTTCCACTGCCTACTGATTGGGGATGGGAACGCAGCCAGGAGAGCAGATTTCAACCATTCTGGACGTCCCTGGGAGAGGCTTCCCAGCATTGCTCAGAACTTATTCGGTGTGGCTGCAATACAAGATGCAGTAAAAACTGCAAATGTGCAAAGGCAGCACTAGCATGCACCCAATTGTGCAAGTGTAATGGACAGTGCTAATTTCAAAGTAAACATTAAATCTGTATGCCGTGTAAAAATATCTTCAGTATACCCAATATGTTCTATTTTTATCTCAATAATTCATCAAAACACATTAAGAAGTTACTACCGTGTCGTAAGACATTGTATCTGTTTATAGCATTATTATGATTTTGGTCACCCCTGAATTGATCATTACCAAATATAACTACGCATATTCTACACGGAACTGCATAATATTATGTGTTTTCATTTATTATCTGTCTCATTAAAACTATGTATATTTGGCCTACATTGGCATTAACTGTAAATGTGAGCTTGATATTTGGTTACCCCTGATCGAAAAATACTAGTAAAAATTGATATTAAGTCATCAGTTGGTGATAATAGGTTAGTAAGTGAAGTAAACAATACAAACTGTTCATTGAGAATGATTGAATAGATAAAATTCAGAATTGCACATTTCCACTTTGCCATAAATCTCAGCTTTGGACAACCCTAGATTTTTTATTTTTTCGCACAGTGTGCGTGACATTCCAATACATGTATTGTGTGACTTGTGTTGACGATAAATGTTCAATCCGCAACATTTTGATTTTTTTACTACTTTGGACAGCCCTGGGGCCCAAAGTTGCCATCAGATTTTTTGAGGATGGTCTTTAAATGAAAGAGCAAACAATTTCTGATTTTTCCACCAAAGGAAAAATTCTTATCACATTTTGCACTATTCTTCTGCTAAATGCCCTCACTAAATGGGGTATTACTTACCCAGAAAGCATCTACCTACACAGAATCAGAGTATATGACTGCACGATCCAAGATATATATTGTAATATTGTATGGGGACACAGAGTAAGGTAGGAAATATATTTAGGAAAGATAGCTTGCCAATGGGAATGAATTGGATGGAACAGTGGCCTTGTTCGTGATAGGATATCCAACCCATACATAACAATGCCTACTGCATGTGGAAACAAAAAGAGAAATAAGGATAATACCTACGTACCTACAAATATAAAATATGAAGATGCACTTAAGGCCGGTCTTACAATCTCCTAATAGGAAAGTTATTTATAGCAATTAAGCTATTTGGAGGATTTCAAGAGTTTTGATTGGTCGTTGCCATGGAGAAAACAAGCTATTCGACGAAATAAGTAGTTATTGGACATTGTGAGACTGGACCTTAAAATGATATCCTCATGCAGAAGTTCCAAATAAGTAGGGTACTACACAAACATTAACTGCATAGCACGACTGAGAGAAAGTTGGATTTAATTAGAATCATTCGTAATTTCTAAAACAGGCTTACACCACTGGAATGTGGAAACGTAAGTATTAAATTTACAACGCGAATAGACTTACGGGACAAACTCCGCAAGGCGTGTGAACCAACCCGGTAACGGGTAGAAGGGAGTTGATTGCTCTGTAGTGCGACGTGCCACTGATGGTCATGTGTCGCTTCACTTTGCCATCGTACACCAACGTGTTGAGGATGGTTTCAATGTCGTCCACTGATAACTGCACCTGTGTACACAACCAAGTATACAAATCATCTAGTATAATATGCAATAAGTATAGATGCATAAAAACATTTAAAGAATGGTTACATTGAAATGTGCATTTTTTTAAAGTTGCAGCTATGTATCCCTTCAAATCCAGTTTGCACTTGTACTATCACACAAACTGCGATTGAATGGGAGCAATTTCTATTCCCGAATAATCGTGATGTTATAGCTGAAACCGCGACTAGAGGTGAAATTATATATTGTGTCTTAAATCATGAATAAGTCAGCAAAGTTATAAACTTACCACACTAAAATTGGATAACTTTTTAGATGAAGTTGAGCTCAAAATGAAAATTGATTGCCAATCTTACATTATCCTTGTTCTTCCTTTAACCCTGCATTACTCGCGTGGGGTATATATTACCCCAGTGCTGCAAACTCTAATGGTTCTCAGTAACATTCAAACTTACCGCTCTCTCCTTCTATGTATTCTCAAGTTAGTCTATCTTTTATGTTTTTCTACAACAAAATGTTAAGCAGTGTTTTTAGTTTTAATAGGTTACATGATTGAAAATGGTTGGGGTTTCCATGATCCCACGCGATGACTGGCGCTAGTTTCAGACCGCTTCAGGCGGTTGGCGGGAATGAGTGTAAGCAGGTGTAAGCTTGTTGTTTCTCCAGTAAAAAGCGTTTTAAATGCTGTTTGGTATGTAATCTCCATCATAATTATATATCCTTATATTAAGTTATATAAATCCCCCTTTTACCTTTTACCTTATAACAATAAATTTGTATTTAGTTATGCACTTACAATTAGTAATTATCTAATGCTTAAATTTCTAGGTTAAGTTTAAATTAGGCATAAACCGAAGTAAGTCAACGAAACAAAATGAAAAAATTTGGGCCAAAAATGTTCCTACTATAGAAATTCGGCAATTAAATGTATTACTGTAATTTCAAAGTAAAATATGTAATGTTTACAAAAAATAAAAATTTCAGCCGTTTTAACTCCTTAATTGATGTTGTTATCTGAAAGCAGTAGTAGAATACATTCCAAGTAATTAAAATATGTGAACCCTACGTCCAAACTCCATCACAACTCCAAACTACAGGTAATTCAATTTGGGGTTATATATACCCCACGCGAGTACTGGCGTTAAAAAAAACCACGCGAGTAATGGAGGGTTAAATCGATGGTGAGAAAATAATGGAATTTATGAAATCGATTTTTGAAAATCTATGCAAAATGACAAAATTAAAGAGCTATGCATATCAATATATTCATGCACCCATCTTTGTACTAGGGATGACAAAACCCGGCTTCTTTATGACCCGGGCACCCGTTCACAATACCCACGAGTTACCCGGGTAGTAGGGCCTAAGAACTTAAAAAAAAAAAAAAACAGTTAAAAAATAAAAATAAAATAAATATAAACCCTGATGTCTAATTAACACCTAACATCTGATTAGCCAACAAAGAAAAATACATGCCTCATTTTCCGTGGATTGGAGAGACACGTAGGCCTACGTATTAGCTGAATCTATGCTATAGGTATATAAATGTGAAATGGACCCATTGGATGTGGTTAACTTGGGATTTATTGTTTGTTTAATACGTTAATTGCCAGCGAGTAATAAAAAAAAATATATATTAATTTAACTTAAACAATTTTTTTTAAGTTGGGTTTTTGGGTAATGGAACACGTACCACTACCAGAACCTGGCTGGGTCGGTCGAGTAGCGGGTACCCACCGTCATTCCTACTTTGTACGCGTACATAATGAAATTAAAATAGATTCTTTATATCACAATTGGAACCATCCCGAGAACTTTAATTTATCATCTTATAAATTATATGTAGCCCTATGCGAATGCCTGTTTATCAGCTGGGATGGTGACCTAACTTACGACCTGACTAAGCTTACCTTACTAATTCCGAGTTCACTGATGTACTTCCACACATCGCTGGATGCGGCAAATGTTTGTTTACAAGAAGCGAGTGGACCAAGACTGTAGTTCTTGTTGTCTTCTATTTTTTGAAGGAGAAACCTAAAAAATGAAATGAGTAACATAACAATACTATTTTAATCTTTCAGTTTTGTACCGGTAAACATACACAAGTCCTATAACTAGAGGTCCATGAATTTAGCGAATGACAATAATACCGAAATATTAAGGGATGATTTTATTTTCCAAAATGAGCATGTGTTGATCAATTTAAACCCGAAAATACCAAAACTGAATCACATTCGGCCTCGAAACACCTCGTGACTTCAGACCATGCCACCACAAATAAATAAATTATATAAACCTTTAAAATAAATCAATTTATATTAGAAGATAACAGTTTTTGTAGGCCTACCTGTAACACTGTTGATTCAAGACATCAACAAACTCAGCCTCAAAGTCTTGGTCACAATACCAGGCTCCTCCAGTGATTGAGCTATCAGGCTCAAGGTTGTATAGCATGTAGACTTTCTTCTTGCTGGCCTACAATAATGAAAAAAAAACATATTCTGAGATGCTTGTAACCGATAACCGACTTAACTTACCTAGTTTTCAAATTTCGTTACATTTCTAAGCATCCTAGGGAGACCAAGGTTTTTCTAGCTTTGATCAGAGCCGAGTTAATTTACAAAATTACTAAGCGAGCCTCTTCATTCAGGGGCTACTTTTATGGCACTCGTTCTGTTCTTTTTTCTGTTTCACGATAGCAGTCGAACGAAGAGTCCGATCAAGTCGAAATTTGGATCATCCACAAGCCTCAATGTGGATTGAACGCAACTCCTGCATTAGTTTTGTGGAACAATTGGCCAAGAAATTACTGGTTCTTAGTTATTCAAATAAATTTTGTTAAAAGAAAATGGCTGCAAAATATGAGTATTTTGCAGTAAATGTTCATACCATCTCAAATATGTTAATTTTAAATCGATCTGATAAGTACTTCGTAACTATAGCTAGCGCTGCAAGCGATCCGACCACTGGGCACTGCCTTCTAGACATCATCAAAATCTTATCAAGCAGGCATTCCAAAGAATCAAGATTGTTTGTATGAATTTGAAATTTAAAATGTTGGACGTTGCAGTGTTATTACTTGTATCCAATAGGCCTATTCGGTTCGACTACAGTTGAAAAAAAAAACACACCTCTCTCGCACAGATCTTCCAATCGGGCTGAAATTTCAACATCCACATGATTCGAAATGTGGGTAACAAGTGCTTGCTTATCAACGTGACACAAAGAGCTTTTCCTATATTTAGTTAGTACTTCACTAGGCTACACCTATGCTACAGTTCCTACATTCATTTCATCCACTAATTTCAGATTTTAAATAATTTAACTTTATATTTGGTCTGAAAATTATTGATGATATTGATGATAACTAGAGGTGTTTGTTTTTCGCGGACCGCAAAATCGCGAAAAGTGATGATAAAGAAGGGGAAGATAAACAAAGTGTATATCTGTTGATAGGCACCTTAAAAACATCAAAATTTCACCGCGAAAATTCGCGAAATCCGTCAATTTCCAGTCATAACATCGAAATTTGTATTTAAGAGCGAAATGACGTGACGTGACGGACAAGAATATTCTTATGTGTTGTGACTGCCGTCTTTAATTCGACCGTAAAGACACAGTAGACAAACACAGCACAGGTAATGGTAATGTTAATACACTTCGTATTAACTAGTACTAGTTTGTACATACAATTCAAATAAATTAAATTACATTAAAATTCCTTTTTAATTTGATCATGCTTCTAGTGAAATTTACTGTGGAAAATTTTCCAAAAAGCATAACACCGCCATAACATTGAAATTATTCAATCTTTAAACGAAATTTAAGAAAACATAACACCATTTACAAACACTTCTAGTGATAACTAATTGGAAATGAGTACAGTATTATACACTTACATTGACCGATTTCACAGCTTTGATGAGTTTCTTGTTTTCAAGAATCTTTAGTATTTTGTTAAGGTGTGTTGGGATCAGATTAGATTTAAATCTGATATCTCTAATCCATATTCCCTTGTTGCCAGCTTCTTCGATTATTGCGTAAACAATCTTCTCCTCGTTATCACCACCTTTTATGGCTTGGCCACGAGTAGGATCTTTAAACTTGTATAGCAGTTTATTGTTCTGGTTAAACAAGTCTATCATTCCCTGCAAAAAGTAAAGAACATAATTCCCTAGACCATACGATCCCAGAGATGAACGTGTTGATGCTACACATTAGCCAATGGGATGGATCACTTATGCTACGTTTACAGCTACGCGTTGCGAGCGAAGCGAGGGCGCGAGCTCCAATCAGCGGCCGAGTTTCATGCAAAGAAGTTAATAGTTTCACGCAAACTTGGCCACTGATTGGAGCTCGCGCCCTCGCTTCGCTCGCAACGCGTAGCTGTAAATCGACTATAAGTTTTGACGACATAGGGTATTGACAAATGTTAACGTCATATATTGGGCCTTGGACAAAAAAAACAGTTTGTACTTTTTAGACGTGTCCTTTTCAATTCAATTCAATTCAACTCAATTCAATATACATTATACATGTTTTGTAGGCCTATAGTGCAAAGTGCAAATCGACTGATATTCAAAAGAAGCTTTGAGGACTTTTTTCTTGCCAATTTGCCTTTTACACCAGTCTTGCAATTGCCAGTATTACCTGTCCAAGCAGCTTGTTGATAACAACCGCACGTTCTGCAGGTGTCAACTCTGGAATTTCATTTTGTATCTCAACATCTGACAGGCCTTTTGGATATGAATGAGCAAGAGATAATATTCTGAAAGAAGAAAAGCAGAGAATGATTTAACATTGGAGAACCAGACTGGCTGCCTATTGGGTAGGGCTTGTCAATACCACCATCACTAAAGGCCCAGTAAACCCAAACATCGTTAAACCCAATGGTTTCTTTCCAACTCCAAATAAATAAATATACATTCTTGGTAGGTAATGACGTTGCATACAAGCATAGGCCGAAAAAATAAATCAATTCAAAATAAAATACATAACCTTACTTTTGTTCGTAATTCACACTACTGGTTTGTTTCTCTTGTTGATTTGCCATCGAATTCTTGACCAATACACACAACGGCCCTATTGAAGCACAGTATAAAGAGGATATTGAAGCTTGACCAATTTTCCCTCAAATCTCAATGAAAACTGCTTTTTACAACATGAAAAAAAGCATGGAAAAATAGTCATTTACAACTAATGACAGCTTGAACTTGTGAGGTAGGTCGCACCGAAGTAGGTATAGGTGGTATAGGTTATCTTGGGGTCGCACCGTCGCAATTATAAGTCCATGGTCGCAGTGCGGTGTTGAGTTGTCAAGTTTCCTCACTTTTGAGAGCACAGCACAGCACGCTCACAGCCATCTGAACACCACAGTTGAAGAAAGGCGCGAAAAACTCAAATCAAATAGTTCCCAGAAAACGAAAAAATCACGAGAAAAGGCAAAGGATATTTGCAGACGTGAGTGTTTTGAAGATAATATTTTCAAAAAGGAAGAAAAATCAGACATCCTTCTTTCTTATACAGTAGTCCCTCGTTAATTCAAACTCGGTTAATTCAAAATTATGTATAATCAGCACTCAGCAGAAGATTTAGGTATGGTGCTGTTAATGTTCTTTTAATTCAAAATTTTGTAATTAAAATTGGAGTTTTTAGTGTCCCTTGAAATTTGAATTAAAGAAGGATTACTGCAATGCTCACTGCTCAGTGATTCTGGGATAATGAACACAATACAATAAACAATAAATTAGATAATATGTCGGTCGCATGGTTTTTTATCTTCAAATACTCTCTTGCTGTTGGCCTTAGCAACTAATTTCGTTGTCTTCTTTTCATCCGCATCTGTGCTTCCACCGTCCTCGAACTCTTGTCCTCGCTCCTTCTCCTTCAAGCAAGGTGTCTTTCCCTGCAGAGAAATAAAACAGTTCCCCTGGCTTCAGGGACGTCGGAATCGGAAGTCTATTTTTCGAGGGGGGCAACCTTTGAACCTGTACTGATAAAATAATATGATGGGTGAAATTTTTTACACAGGAATGGATTTGGAAAATATTCTCCAGTGTCTGAGATAAATTAATTGAGGGTATAACCAGGGCCGTCTCTTCATATTTGGATTTGGGGCCTTGATGCAAAAACATTTTTCGGCGTTCCACATGAAGGACTCCACACACGGTGGAGTCGGAAGCTCTTTTCATTCATTCATTTTATTAGCGTCCAAGGACTTGACTTGACATAAGTACAAAGTATAGGATTTGTCATGACTTAAATCTAAAATATAATTAAAATTATTATTAAAATTTACCAGCAAAATAGGCATATGTAAAATGTACATAAATACACAATAATAGTGATAAAAATTCAAACATTTATAGAAATAAGTTTAATACGATAAAAGTTCTATAAGAAGATCAGTAGATAGCAGCCTACCTCACTTGTCAGTTGCACCACTACTAATAAAATCAATTACATTATAGAATACACTATTAACTAGGTAGTGTTTTATAGAAATTAACAGTTTGTTTGTTTCTGAAATGTTCCTGATTTCTTTTGGCAGACTATTGAAAAGTGGTATTCCCATATACGACGTAGGCGAAAAATGTTTGGTTGCTGCATTACGTTTGACCTAAAACACGATTTCAGGTGAAATCTTGCACTTGTCAAATACTGTCTAGCCCGGTATCTCAAGTAGACAAATTATTATTTTATATAACTAGCTCAGTCGATATTACATTACTTACTCGTTTGATGGCTTGACGTTTACCTCACGAACAACCGTCGCACTTCGAAACAGGCCTGTTTCGACGTCCCGAAGCAGCTGTCGTGGGCGTCACACACACAAAACCAGTCCTTCACTGTCACCTTTTTAAACAACACTAAGTTTTTTTATCTTGTTATTTTTCTAAATCCAACAACAACTTAACTGAATGATTTCCTAACCCATATTCATTTCCCTGACCGACACAACCATACTGTCAGTCTTCCTTCCAACACCAAGACTCACTGACTACTCCTCCCTAGCAACCTGATCAACAACCTTCAACAATCTTTCTTTTCTAAAACCACTTCTTCTTTTTACCAGGCTTCCTAGATCCAACCCTATCCGCCTTCCATATATGTCACAATTACCCCCCTATTTCTTATATTTGTCATTTTAACGATAAATATAGAAATAATTATACCCCAAATGACCATCCCCTAAACGAATATATCCTCCATTCATACTGACCACCTCATCAACACTCCAACTATGGTCAAAGTTTGACAATACCTCAACAATGCCACTCTGTAATTCCCAACAATGTCTGACTTACTATATTATGCAACAATCCTTTAGACAAAAAAAATCCACCCAGTGAATTTAAAAAATTCTTTTTTTTTTCTTCTGCATATTGCAGATAATGTATCACAGGCAATGTGACCCACCACATTCCTTTTGACAAAAAAAAACCACCACTCAGTGAATAAAAAAAAATCTTTTTTTTTTTTTTTAAATTATTTATACCACTGGTATCATCAACTTCTCGACAACATTATGACAACCCTATTATGACAACGCTATTACGACAACACTATTACGACAACGCTATTTCGACAATTTTACGACAATTACCCCCCATGTTTTTTTAATTTTTTGTCGCAATTTGAATTTCGTTCCACAAAAATGGAAAAAAAACATACCTATGGCAACCAAAAGAACATCGAACCCAAGACAAAATGTCGGCCGATCACACTACAGCAACGAAACAAACATTTAACCACATTACTACCAACATGAAATCCACCAACACATACAGAACAAGTTTATTCCATAAACATTTTGTACGGTTTCAAATTAACATCCCCGAAATTTTTTTTTTTTTTTTTTTTTTTTACCATAGGCCTACCTTTACGAGAGTTTCAACAGTTCCACCTCTAAACTTACTCCAGTCTCTTCCTACCATCATCCATTCTTTCTCATAACAAACCCACTCCCTCTCATTATTGACCCTGGAATCATCTTTCTGCCCTACAGTCAAATCATTATTTTCCTCACCAACCCCAGCATCCTTGTACTCCTCATCTATCTCCACATATTTATCCACCACTTTATCTATCTGTTGCTCTGTAACAACCACGTCTTTCTTATCAAACCTCATCTCATCTTGCTCCACATCTTGCTTATCATCAAACTTGTCACCTTGCTTCTCAACTATCTCCACATCTTCCTTATTATCCATCCAGCCTACTTGCTCTTCAACAATCTCTTTCACAACATCTATTTTTCCACTTCCTACCTCTCCTACGCTTCTCACATCTTTTTCTTTCTTTACATCTCCTACATCCACCTGCTTTACCAAAAATATCGTTTTCATTTCCGCGGTCATGTCTCCCATCATCTTCTCCATATCTACCTGTTTAACCATATCCCTCTGCATCTCTTCCAAAGCCCTAGCTTGTTCGTCCTGCCCTTTCTTCATCTCTTCCAAAGCCCTAGCTTGTTCATCCTGCCCTTTCTTCATCTCCATAATCTTGGCTGTCACACCTACTTGCATCCTCATTAAATTCCTTATCATGCTCTTGAGATCCCCATCCTCATCTGGTCCATCCATCATCAAGCTCCCTTCAATATCGTCAAGCTCCCTCTCCACTCTTAACCCCTCATATTCACTTCCTTCAATATCATCAAGCTCCCTCTCCATACTTTAACCACTCTTTGCTACTCCAAATTTTCTTGAACCTCCACTAGTCTATTCATACATTCACACAATCATACGTATTAACCTATGGACAATCTCGAATCTGATCTTACTGATTTAACTAAAATTTGGTAACACATTCCCTAGACAAACTTCTCTAGCCTAATATTGATCTAAGCCTATGGACAGACATCTACCATCTCGGTCGTTGTAGTAGACCGAGCCCTACACGTTGGAGCGCCAAATTGTCAAATACTGTCTAGCCCGGTATCTCAAGTAGACAAATTATTATTTTATATAACTAGCTCAGTCGATATTACATTACTTACTCGTTTGATGGCTTGACGTTTACCTCACGAACAACCGTCGCACTTCGAAACAGGCCTGTTTCGACGTCCCGAAGCAGCTGTCGTGGGCGTCACACACACAAAACCAGTCCTTCACTGTCACCTTTTTAAACAACACTAAGTTTTTTTATCTTGTTATTTTTCTAAATCCAACAACAACTTAACTGAATGATTTCCTAACCCATATTCATTTCCCTGACCGACACAACCATACTGTCAGTCTTCCTTCCAACACCAAGACTCACTGACTACTCCTCCCTAGCAACCTGATCAACAACCTTCAACAATCTTTCTTTTCTAAAACCACTTCTTCTTTTTACCAGGCTTCCTAGATCCAACCCTATCCGCCTTCCATATATGTCACACACTGAAAAGTGAAAACGGTAAAATAGAAAGCAATTGATACAAATGAAAACCCCTTATGAGACGCGAGCTCGATTCCCTGCCCATTGAATGCGAGTGGCGGGAGGGTGAAGTTATGTCCGTCGGCGTTGTACCGTATTCTTACGAATAAAAACAACGCTCACTCGTCGATGGTGTTCAGAGCCTACAGGGTTGGTTTAGTCGTTTTAAAATTTAAATTAATGTCCCTCACTTTAAATCAGTCTTGTTATTGAGTGGATAAACTATAAATACGAATTTATTTCATTTATTTATTTAAACGTACGTTTTGTCGATTCTATATTTTTAAGAATATTTAATTAAGTAACATTCAGGACTTATGTAATCGTGCTAGGATGGAAAGGCAAATAACAGTTTGGAGGACATTGTAACAAAATATGGGGCCTACGACGCACTGTATTGGGATTGTACTTTACATTGCTCTACCGTGATCCACTTCTGCTGTCATACTGTGAAATGTTTATGCCACAATAGAAGAGGCGACTGTCTGAACCCTTCGAAACTGCAAGAGCACTGTTTGAAAATACCAATTTTTTTACACTCAACATTTTTTCGGGGGGGGGGGGGGGTGATGGGGGGCAAGATGATACCACATGGTACTCTTGCCCTCGCCCCTATACAAGCTCAGGGGTTTTGTTAAGCCCTACATACAATGAATTATAACCATGTAGTTATTTTGGTACCTACGTCGTCAAACAACAAACTAAAGCCCCATTCAGAATTCACTTAGACTTAAACTTAAACTTACAACGTGAAGTATGGCTTATTGGAAGGCTGTGATTGCGTTCATAATTCCTTGACGTAAACTTAACGCCGTAGACTTGGTCGGAAAGTTTGGAAACATCAAATAATTTACTAAGTTTCAAGGTCAACTTAGGAAATTGACCAATCATATAATTCTTAAATAGGCATGCCTTTTGGAGGTGCTCATAACTGACAGACCGAATGGACGGTGTATTGTCAATAATCGATATTGACAGAGCAATGTCGCTAATAAAGAATGTATTATTATTATTATTATTATAGGGCCCACACATCAAAAGATGGATCATTGATTGACTCATAAATGTTTAAATGTAAGTAAAAAGAGATCACTCAATGGTTTTACTTTCATGGGTAGGGCCAGTGGCCTAGGCCAGGCCCTAATTAAGGGTAGCCTACTCAGTGGTTTCACTTTCGTGGGGAAACATGGCCTAGGCCTCGATCCTGGCCTACTACGCCTAGGCATATATGTAGCTAAGCCTAGGCCCTAGTCCAGCCTATACAAAACATGTTGGTCTAGTTAGGCTATAGGCTCCTATTCAAATACATGGTCCGGCCCTGCTTTGAGCTTTTAACTAGGGCCTAGGCTAATTGTGTGGTGTATCTAGGTCTAGATGAATTATTACAATAGTAATGAAATATGTTAACTAAGCCTAGGCCTACCTCAACGTAACAGCAAGGCGGATGCCCTCCGAGAGAGGTTGCCGTCCACTCCTTTTTTTCTTTAGGGACGGTCCAACGAGGTATAAAAGTTTGTCGAATCTCTCTGGGGTCATACGGGTGTAAACAAAGAATTGTTCAGAATCCGACAATCTCATTTCCACAAGGAGATTGTCATAGTCCCCTTGGTGGAATCGACGCTGGTTTATTGGTCGTACCCACCATCTCCTCTTTCGTCTAATAGCTCCAGTTCTTTTCATGAGAAATGCATAACCAATCAATATAGCCACACAACACTGAAAAGCAGCAGCTTCCTCTATCGAAGGCATTGTAAGATTAATTCTAGCTAGGCCATCTGATTAACACCACTTGGTCAAAACAAATGTAGGCCTAGATGACAGAAAATATTTTATGACAGCCCGCGCAATTGGAACAGGCTAGATGGATTTTGATTGGCTGTTAATGACTCACGCTGCCGCCTTCATACGTTTTGTTTGCCATCCGTCTAGGTGGCGGTGAATGAAATGTGAACGAAGGGACCTTGACGTACGTAAGTAGTAAGTTTTAAGTTATAAGTCAAGTGAATTCTGAATGGGGCTTTATCTAATCAAATAAACACCGAATAATAATTAAATTTATTTAAATAAAGTCGCAGTAATGAAATTTATTTAAAAATATTGAGCTTGTTTTTTTTTATGAATTATCTTAAATCCATGGATTTATAATGGGAGTAATTAGTTATATCTGTGATAAATCTATGTTCTACGACAAAAACGTTTTCAAAACTATCACGTTTTCCCGCCCTGCCGTAGCCACGCCCACAAGAAAGAAGAACCGAACCTTCAGATATACTGCGCCCTCTTCTTCATTCCATCATCCTTTTCGTCTGCTTTTCGTGAAACCGCCATTGTTGTAACTTCTTGGGACATTGCACTACTTATTTGAAGGTAATTAATATGCTTTGTGTTTGAAAGATCTGTTATAAAGTGCTCCCATCACTACGGTAAAACGATGTTAATTTATTTTGGTGAAAAATTGAACATTAGCCTTTTGTTTGGGTGTCTGTTCGCACAATTCTAAAACCCCCGATTTTTGCCTCTAGGCCTGCCCTACGCAGGCTAGGCCTAGGCCTAGGCTGTAAGGTCAATGATTAGGCCTAGGCTAGACAATATGTGGAAGCCCAATGTGACCACATACATAAAACAATGGTTGGCTAGCCTAGGCCTAGTGCAACCTGCAATCAAATTAACCCCAATGTTTTGATAATAGGCCTAGGGCCTAGCCCGCCTAGCCTAGGCCTCTTTTTGCTTTTGAAGTGGTAGGCCTAGGCCCTAGGGGGCCTTGGCCAAAGATATTTTAATATTCCCTACGGCCTAGGCCTAGGCTAGACGAGGTTCAGACGTCAACTGACGGTGGAAATTGAAGGCCATAGACTGTGCAGACTGGGCTTATGGGTTTGTTGCTGAGCACTTCCAATGCAGAAGTTGGGTTTTCTAGGCCTAGGCCTATTCTCAGTTTGAGGTCTTGTTTTTCAACTATGGAAATCGACTTTAATATAGCCTAGCCTAACTAAACGGTGACATTGGAGCCGTCATTGCAACGAAGCAAAACAATTAACTCATTTATACTAACATCATGTAGGCCCTAGGCTCCTACCGTAATTGCAACCGGGCTGGTCGTTCCGATAGTTTTCATTGCCATACATTGAACACTTATCACGCCTGGTCGTGCTTTACGGTATGTGCCCGGGCCTAACACACAATGTTTTGGTCTATTTCAGATGGCTGACCCCGTGGCTCGCCCGATGAAATTCCCATACACACTCTCGGCAAAAATTGCCCAATTTCCGTTGAAATTCCACATCCAGAACCAATGGATATGGAGATATTACTTCATCTCTCTGGCTGTATGCACTCCAGTCTTCTACTCCATTAGCAACCTTGGTAAAACTATTTTTGTTTCTGTGTTTAAACTCAAATCAAAGTTGTGTGTTTAATACTAGAAGTAATTGCAGTTGAACTCTGATTTTGTGGATCCTACACTACTTTTTTTTTTAACGATTATACAATGCGATTTCATTCCACCTTTGTGTTAATTGTTTGAAAGTTGGTTTTACGTGCCAATGTTGCCAACTGAGCTTGAAAAACAGTTGTCTTATTGTTGAAACATAATGTTAAATAATTATGTTAAACAATAATTATGTCTTGTGAGGTGATTATGGCAGAGTAAGGCTTGGTAGATTTTCAGATAAATATTTAGTAAGCTACATAAGTGGCCCGAAAACAGCCTTCGTCACATCTTCGTGGGTCCCCCGCCCCCCATGTATCATGGCTTAACTACAAGTTTGTATCTCATCAAAATGCTTGCTATGGAGTTATAAATAATATGAGTAACCCAAATCCCATGAGACCTGGAGGCCGGAACCAGACTGGAATGATATTTGTGCGATATTATCCCTAGTATTACATAAACAAATGAAATATTTTTCGATGTATCAATTGATAATGATAACTGACAGTTTGATTTCGACATCCAGATTTGATACAAGCAAATGCCCAATTCAGATTCCTAAGAATCCAGTGTTACATCTTTAGAATAGTAGACGGTAGGTGGGCCTACTATGTCTTTGCCAAATAAGTGCTGTAAGAGCACTGGAATCGAGGTCTGCCATCTGAGCCAGATGGAACATAAATGAAATGCTCCTAAAACCCCACAGTTATCAAGATGTCATATTTTTTAATGCTCCAAATCGTTATTATAGCATGTTCCAATTGCTAGGCAAATAAGTTCTTCAAGGTGCATAAAGCAAAGGCATTCCATCCCTCTTTCTTTTTAGTCACTTCATTAATTGTACATATATAGGCCTATTGTAAACTTATAAATGATACTGTTCATATTAAATAGTTCAGTACTAAGAGTTGAATTTCAGTGCAGTCTCAAATGTGTGTTATATAAAACCTAGTAGTAGTAGCGAAATCACACACACAGTGTGTGATTTTGCCCGTTGAAGAGCTCTGATTAGGGCTCGAAATATTGCGATTTTTTTTTTTTTTAATTGTTTGATCTTGACAAGGAACAGTGTATAGTCCAACTACTAGGTTTTATATAACGTTTTACCTGTTCTACTATGTTTCCATCTTTTAATCAAATGTGTGTATTTTCTTTGCAGCTAATTCACCTGCTAACAAGGCCAAGTGGGCAGAAAGTCAGGCAAAGGAAGCAGCTGAGCATCATTAATAAGAAACACTTCTTATGGAGTTGATTAAATATGAAATCTAATAATTATGTTTGTAGATATTGTTGTAACAAGGATGGATAAATAAATATCATATTCCTCCTATCACTGTGTGCTTATTTAACAAATTCATACAGTACATGTTAATGTTAACATTTTGCCCAGGTGCAAGTGGTTATTAACCTTATTATATTTTTAGGTATATAAAGTGATATATAAAATATATTTTTATTTCAATCTTATAGGCTAGAGTTGTTTGAAAATGGTTCTACATATTTTTCCTAAATTTCCCTTTACAAATGCCATAAGTGGTGTTACGTTTTATATTTTTCCGCATTTCTCGCATTGAAAAACGGTGAAATAATCACTAGCATGCACTAACACTCAAATTACAATTAATGTCAAATAGTAACAACACTGGACATAGTACTCTGAAAACTAAGCAATACAATGCAACAGCTTACCAAAAAATACATGATGACATGAGATCTCAATTGTGGGTAAGAAAGAAGATATTTTTGTGTGGTGTGCAGTATTTAAAACTAACCTGTCAAATCCATAAGAATTAGATCCAATAATCCCATTTTATCCAATAATGGGACATGAGACTGTGAAGGGGATACTAAATTAATTTTTAATTTTGTGAGTGTTGCCGACAGGTCACTGGCTTACGCTCTTCCCCAAACGATTGCAATAAAGCTCCACAATATATAAACTCAATCGATGAGGACAGAGTTAGTTATCAAATTTAACAGAGGAACATTTGAACACAGATTACCATGTGGAATAGCATTTCCGTTTGGCTAATTTCACCATTAGCTGCTCGTACTGGTGTTGGATAGCGGATCGACAATGTACGTGTAGGCTCTGTACTTCCTTCCCATACCCTTTTGCTTCATTGTATACTTACCTTTACTGCCCATAGAAGACTTGATCCCCACAGCGCAAATTTACTATTCGATGTCATCACTAGTATAGAACTAATCCTACTACAGAAGAACAGAACAGAGAGCATCTGATAAGATGTCCAAGTCTTTAAGACGAAGTAGATGCCCTTTCACCTGGCATGAGCTATGAGGAAAAGGAAGCCTGTCTCTACTGGAAAACCAGAAAATGCATGATGGCCCAGTAAGCCAAAAATGCAGGCATAGGGAAAGAAGAAGAGAGGAATATAGTTGTTAATGTGTAAAATAAATCATCAAACTATCAACCCTGGATATTTTGGGAATGCAATAAAATGTGCACTATATTAATTGATTAATATTTTAATTTATTGACTATCTAATTAAATATACCTTACCATGCAATTACAAAACTTCACCATTTCAATATGCTGTGCTCAGTAAATTCAACTAAAAGTTTTAATTATTTTTAAATGAAGTCTCAAAAAATGATATTTAAAAGTGTGTTCTAAGAAAGCATACGTCGTGGTGATACATCAAGCTACTTGTCGTCGGTTCTAGGTCTCTTCCGTTCCGGTTCGGATTTCTCTGGCTTGTTTTTAACCACAAGTTGGAGGCCTAGATCCTTGCATCTCTTCTCGAAGAATCGGCACAGCCGAACTCCCGATCTAAAAGCAACATAGAACCATCACTTATGTTATCCTGCCGTGCACGTACCGGTACACTTTTACTTGTCATGTGGACACACGCAGTTACACAGGTTATAATTAGCGGTGAGCGAATACCAATGTTCAAAGTTAAATATCAAATAATGGGACCAAAACATTTCAAATATTGTATTTGAATATTATTTTTTTTGGTTGCGAATGTTTGGGAACTGAAGGAGAATGCGAACCGGAAATACACGACTGCTTCTCATAGCAACTGCACATCATTCAAACATGTTTTTGTACAGAAATACTGGTGGCCATATTGAAAAATGCTAGTTGGCGGAATGGTGGGAGGTCACATTTCCGGTTCCAGTTTATCGAAAAGGCGGGATATTCAAATCTTCGAATAGTTAGTATTCGAGTTTCGAACGAATTATGTCCTGAACTATTCGAATATTCGACCATCCCTAGTTATAATATTAACCCACATATTATAAGAAAGTTCAGTTTTAACGAAGTAATTTTGAATCCTCTTCAGCTTCGTTAAAAGTGGATATCATAGTCCAAATAAGTAAGTAATAATTGTGTACCTTTACTTCTTAACCCCAACTAACTAATCCAGTTAAATTTAAGAACTACTAGTTGAGTAGGGCTTGGATCTAAAATATGCATTGGGTCATAGTCAAGGAGGCATCAGGACTTCTAAATGAGACATTAGTGTAATAATTAAATTATTAATTTATTACGAATAATTCAAGGCTTTTGTTTTATTTTAACATTGTACGGTAAGTGTAAAAACGTGGCTTCGAGTTCCAGTCCAGTTACCTCTGAATGCTACATGCCTCGTAAGTCTTAATAGTTAATAAGGTTAGCTCACCTATATTCTTCTGCGTCCAGCTGATTGTACATCCGGCAGTTTTCAAATATCAGGAGAGCATCAGCAATGAACTCACTGTTGTTCACATAATTGGACATGTTAAGTTTATTCTTTATCGTTCCCAGGTCCATTGGTCGCTTGATAATCAAGTGGTAATCTGGTACCTGAAAGAACAGATACAACGTAAACAAACTATCCAATCACAGCTAGGAAAACTACGTTTCACTAAAGTGAGACTTCAACAACCATTACTACAGTAGAGTTCCGCGGGAGTTTACACCATTGCCACACCATTTTCCTCCCGTTTTGGACACCCATAGATACGTTGAAAGATAAGCTACCCCGGGATTTCTTGTTTTCCTAGAACGATCGGACCTCATTGCCTTGAAGAATGTGATGAGTGTATTCAGTCATCTGAATTCCTCGTCCTTTGCTCGAGTTTGAATGGATATAATTGCTATACTGGACTTTGCTCTAGGGGTGTACCAAGAAAACTACCTAAAAGGTTGGTGTAAACTCCCACGGAACTCCACTGTAGACCCGAAGATTCTAGAGAACTGTGGAGTATAAATATTAGATCCCGTTTTTATTACGCGCTTCGAACGCGGGCGGTTGAAGCGAGATCCCACATTGCGATAATAATAGTTACCTGAGACTTGGGCACTGGTCGCAGGAAGGGCCAGGAGTCCTTGTGGTGCATCACCTCGGACAGGAGGTCCTGCAGGAGAGCGTTGTTGAGCGGGAGGTCAAGGTCGGGCTCCAGAGAGTGACGCGCGCTACGTCTCGAAGGCTGCTCGCCCGATTGGTCGTCGCTCTGGACGCTGCCGGGCGCCGAGTCTGAGGAAGGTTCGGATGTCGTTAGTACGCCGGCGTAGTAATTCGTAAAGAATTTTATTTTCATTTAATTTAATTTTTTTTTTTTAGAAAGATCATTTTATTGACTTGACAACAGGCATTACAAACGGGTTGGGGCGCTGCCTAATGTGTTATGCATGTTAGCCAACTGCTAAAGTTGTTGTTGTAGTAGTAGTGATAAGTTATACACTACAGCCAGTCGGTTGTTATTCAATTAAGTGATTATTATACCAACAATAACCCACAGAGATCTGAGATGATTGAGAATGTTTGATTATCTACATAATACCAGTATCCCAAGCACAGTAGTATTATAGTTATTTGCCATCAGTGCGGGTTTGGGGGTACCCTAACGCAAACACCGAGAAACGTAGAAACATAATAAAACTGTCACATATTAACTATCCATTACTTAGGAGTTAGGTGTACGTTACCTTAAGGTAAGGAGTCTTAATTCCAAATGCAGACATATTACGCATGCAGAAAATTATTATCATTCATAAGACATACATAGGGTGGCCAGATTTAAAAAAACAAAAGGGGAGCAGGACAAATTCAAAAGATTTCTTGGGGAGACAGTATACTCGGAAATTGGAAACGTGGCATTTTCAAGCCCTTGAAACAATGTTACGATATTAAACAATATAATTACAAAAAAAAGAAAAGACATGTTAGTCTCCGTATGTAAATAATTCGATAGACGGTACCGGAAGAGTCTAATTTCACTCTCCATTTTAGTACCTACTTATCACATTCCTTAAGCGGTACACCTAGAAGCTCGTACAGGAATAAGCCCGCTGTAAGGTATAGCTACAGTTGAGACATTATTATAAAAGTTAACTGTGCCTTTTATCTTTTACCATGGTTCCAAACTATCATCAATTTTGATATTGCAAATTTCATTTAATTAAAACACAAATATTTCATCAGTCAAATACTACATATTATGTATAAGACAGTAAACATGGATCGAAACCTGAAAATATGGAACTTTTATATAAATAAAGAATTAATAATAAGGAGACACATTTTATCAGCTACAGACATACACATTAAGCAGTAGCCACATAATATTTACTCCACATTGTCACAACCAAACAAAATGTACATGCCCAAGCGTGTTAAAAATTACAATAACAAACTGAATTAATTGACCACCTTGCGCGCATTGCAAACTATATTTGGTTAATAACAAACAACCCACACCAAGAATGAAAAGAACTAGTACATCAAGCCATACAAAGCTATGTCGATAAATGTAATGTTCCCAATCTTGTAAGTTCTACAAAAGTAAATATTTCATATCCTGATGTAGGTGTGATCAACGACGCAACAACAAATTTGCTTTCGACTCAACTGTTGATGACAGAAAACCCGTCTTCAACTCGTAACTTTCAAAAAGTAAAACGTTTTCATCTGTTTGTATCTCTTAAAAAGTATACTTACGTATTAAATACATTAAGAACGTAGGTTATGATAAATCTATTGAGATGTAACAAGAACAGGTAGCGGTTTTATTGCAACAAATTGAACGAAGTTTGTCACGTGGGCTTGAAATTATATTCATCACGGTAAAATGTTAAAAACACAAAATTCCCCTGGCAAGAGTGCGTCCATACAGGTAGTAACCTGGGAAGCAAACAACATAACTGTTGCAGTGTTGCTACTTCAGAGAAGTGATTACAGCCTTCTCTGTACACAACAGGAGGCCATAAGCATAACATAAACAAGTAACTGATTTCACGAAGTGAAGAGGATGGTAAATCTAAAATGCTTTTTTGGAAGCAACAGTAACCCTACTAACTTTAGTCGATCAGAAGTTCTCGCTTTCACTCTAGTCGAGGTGTATCAAACCCATCAACGAAACAAACAACACAGCCAAAGCACAGTTTACCGGATAACAATAGTACTAGATGTGAGTGAGTCGAGAGTGCCCGGTAGAATGGGGGTGGATAGGAACGCTTACATTGTTGCTGACGACCTTCAGAGTTGGTAGCAACATAAAAAACATAAAAGGGCTGGACAATAACGTCAAAACTTTTTCGGTCTGTGGCCTTGTTCACCCGATGAAGGTGGAAAGGAGAATGAGTCAGAAGTGTCGCCATCATTTACGTACATGACATGATAAATTGGGACTTCTGAGTCCCACTCCACTTTCATCGGGTGAACAAGGCCACGTCAGACCGAAACAATTTCGACGTTATTGTCTAGTCTTTTTATGTTTTTTACGTTTCTACCAACTCTGAAGGTCGTCAACAATAAGGTAAGCTGTTGGTTTCCTTCCTATCCACCCCCATGCTAAATGTAATACGTAGTACTAGGTGGTTGGGTTTCTACACTAGCAGACGTTCAAATTGCAAAACAGACAAGATTGGGTGACGAAACATTCCGACAAATAATATGGTCAACAAACAGACCGTTATCCCAAGACTTAGTCCGGAGTCGCTTGGTAAATTCCGATATCTTGGCCACTGTCGCAGCTGTACAACACCGCCGGTTGCGGTTAGAGGGCGGTGAGCGCTCCGCTGCTCCGGGCTGCCAGTCGTTGTCAACATCTGGTGGGGAAGCACACAACTACTACACCGCAAAACACCACTATATACTCCCACATTTAACAACATACACCCACATCCTCTGGATAACGGAGACGATGATCTGAAATACTAATAAAATAATTTGGGCTGTAGTTTAATCTTTCCTAGTTCAATGCAGACTATGAAAGAGCGGCATTTCATAGATCCCTAGATCTATGAAATGGCTACAATATTCGATTCTAGCCCGTTTTCCGATTTTACCAGTATACATATATATTTCTGTACACCTTGTTCCAACATTGTCAGGTAAGGTATTATAATTATTATTATTATTATTATTATTATTATTATTATTTTATTGTTGCAATACATACAAACTCGGTCAAAACCGGCATAAACATGTTGTACGGACACAAACGTCAAGTATTTCCATGTGTTTACCTTATTAAAATCTACTTAGAACTACTTAATATATCATTGTCCACATTATTTCTTCCAAACCGAACTGTGGATGCTATGTACGGTCGTGGCCGATTTGTACTCATCCCAGCATTCGCTCTTTGTACGATGGAAACCACGAAAACCACCATCGGGATGGAGAACTTCTTGAAGTCTTCATTCTTCTTAGTTCAAAAATTTTCGCACTATCCTACACGTGTTCAAAATGATTGCTTTTTGCATCTCGATGTATATGTTCGGTTGGAGACCAATTATTTTAATACTGTCATGGAGTTTACGTGGAACAATACCATTTGCTGATATAATTAACGGTACAATAGTTACATTATTCTGCTTCCACAACCTTTTTATTTCAATTTTTTTTCTTTTTATTATTATTATTATTAAATGGGTTTTACGGTTGTATCAGTATGGGTTTAAGGACATGAGGCAAGAGTAATAAAATATGCTTTACGTCTGCACTGTCTTTCACTCGATGAGCTGCTGTTCCGTCGACTGCGTATCATAAGCACTCTCAATGGCTCACACTAACACCCCCCCCTCCCCCCATCACATCACACACACGGTGGCCTATTTACTGCCAGCAGACCACACATGCATCTATCGCTACGCGAACATTGTTGACAATCCTGCCACCCACCCGACGAGTAGATGATTGACTGCTCACGATGAACCATGTAAAACCTTACGAGTGTTTACCACCGAAGAAAATATATATTTTTAAGTGGTGGGGGTCGTCTAGTCTGAATAGAGCTCAATACTAACATAATCAAGGGTTTTAGTGTACAATATGAAAATATTTTAGTTTAACTTCCCAATAGTGGGCCTCAAACATGTCTATCGGGTTATGCAACAAGCAGAGCACACCGAAGTTGTGAATGTTATCGCTTGTGACTGGAAATATTGTACGACGCTCACATGCGTACGGTTCCAGGGAGTGTACCTCGCTTAAATAGTATTCTTGTGCGACTAAATTTCTGAAAACTCTATCGTAATAAAGCTGGCGAGTCTGTGCGGTTATGATCTACCCTTTAATAATTCTTAACATCAATGTGATGACAAGTAAGCAAGGGTATAGGCAACACAATACAGTACTGTATACGTATTATCGAATTAATGATAACTTACCACTTCAACACATGTGAGACACCTATGTGCGCTATTAATACGATCACTGCCGAAAGTTGTCTTCTGTTGGGGATACAGAGTGTTCAAAAAGTTGTGTGGTTTAACATTTAAGGACTGTTGCTTGCTAATGCAGTGGTCGAGGAAGTTACTTTGGAAGAATATAGCACATGTACTTGCAACTTGGATGTATGCATTGAAAGTTTGCGTTTGTGTATTTTCAATTACTGTACGAAAATGTATTAGTATCATATTTTTGCAATTAATACAAAATTAAATATTTTTATTGAGTATGCTCACTGCTTTCACAATAGCACAAGACTCAATTGAGGAGGTTGTGACATCACAGGCGGACAAACAACGTGTTGCTAGGCAACTGCATAGTCGTATCTGTCTTTGATTGGTGCATATTCAATGTTTGTCCGAAACAAAACACGGCAACACGGCTATTTTTGGAATTGAGTCTTGTGCTATTTTATGAAGTTGATGACTTATCTCCTAGAGATTGGTCAACTTTTTTAATGAATTATCCAGTAGCCTATAATCATGTTGTGTCCTACAGCAAGAACCACCTTCTTGCATTACCAATTGTTGCAAACACACAGGTTAGAAAATGCAATACTTTGATCAAAAACACAGATTTGGATAGTCTTTAAAAAATATAATCAATTACTGATTAGTAACATAAATACATAATATCAATGCCAATAAAAATCATAAATACAGCGATAAAGAGAGCAGCATAATACAGTAAAACAAATTGGAATTGCTCCTTTGATTATATTTGTATATTATTTTATCAATCTTGTAGAAGTTACACATTGAAGGATTAACCTTAGGTATAGACTATAGGCTTACGTATAATAATTTCCTGACATAATTCAACTCGGCACATTGTTTCCAAAATAAAACTTAACATTTCCAGCAGTAGGCCTACTGCCTACATACTAAACAATAGTGAAGCAAACCTAATACTATACAAAAATATATACTTCATATAATTTGCCACAATAGAACCTACTGAACTTATGTGAATCTATATGTAGGCCTAATTACGTACATTGGAAATTGAAATCAATAAGTTTTATGGATCTGGGTCAAGTATAAACAGATAATCATCTAGATAAAAACTCACATTTGAGTAAATGGTATGTTTTGGAATGCAATGTGAATGCCACAGTTAGAACTATGAACAGCCTAGTCAGGTTACATAAGTCAGTCATTACGAATAATACTGTAATCAATAATTTAAGTGTACATAAACAAACATAAATATGACAAAATGGAAACTTTCTCACTCTTACTTGCAAAAGCAACACCATCCTATAAAAGCTATACGGAGCCATAAAAGTGGCGCATGATTCATACATTCGAGTCTTGCCTGTAGCATGTTTAGAAACGCAGATACACCTATATATGCAATCAACGCAATGTTTGCTTGTAGGGCTAGACTGAACAGAACATTCACCCAATGATTCCGGTACCAGCTCAAAAGTTATCTGAACTAACGAATAAAACCTCCTAATAAATTCATTGCAATAAAACCACTGCGGTAAGTCACGGCAGGGTGAGTACGCGTTTGTCTTTGTACATGTTTGTATGAACATGCGTTTTCCACACGACGATACCACCTCTACTTTTATCCAAACGTTACAAATTATGTGTTCGTTAAGAAGTAAACATCTACATAGCCTACTGTAGCACCGTTGACAATAACTTTAAAAACTACTACTGATATTGCCTTGGAATTAGTGCAACATGTGACTGCTGTGGCACTGCCCATGCCAAGAAGTCAAACTAAATTCAAGTTGAATAATTCAAAAAGTAGTCCTATAGTACCGTACTACAGTTATAGAATAACTAAAAACCTTCGTTATATTATACCAAGAGATACATATATTTAGCATTAATTTTCTCTATAGTTAAAATTTACCATTTTGTAGCGTCTTAATTTTTTCTTTTCATCAAAACCTTGAATATGAGGAACTTTCTTGCACTTCTAATGGAAAATGATGTGCAGGTATTTAAAAGCAATTCTATTGTAACTGCTTAAAGGGTTAGAATGCAATTCTTAACAATACTATTACTAAATAGGAATGGGAAGACCTAATTAAAATTTAAAAAAAATTAGCATTTTGTAGCGGTTTCAAACATACGTGTTCACCGATTTAGCATATCTAAAACCTAAAATGGTAAAAAAATGAACCACAGACTATACCACAAATTAGACGTAACATTAGTAGGTCTATGCACATTTAGATTAGGCTATATAAAGAAGTATGTTTATGTACATAGTTCTTCACTTATTCCCGTCAGTAATCAGCTACGGTTTGATTGGGAAATATGCCTGAGAATTATGAACGTATAATACTTGTCGTCCTTTAGCATAGTTGACCAAAGGTGTAGGAAAACAAACGTTTGCCTATTGATGTACTGAACAGTCATTACTCAAGATGAGTAGATGGGTCTGGATTTGACCCTCGGCCACTGAGTGGGAAACTCAGCCAAATTCATAGCCTACTTTAACTTTATAGCTTATACTAATTTTAAAATACTTTTTACAACAAAATATTGAACACGTTAAAATACGTAGCCACAAGACTAAAAGTTCAAGAATTCAAAGTTTTATACGTATGGTACATATTATATAGTTGGTTAACAAAGCTAACGAAGTCTAACCAATGCTCTTCTCAAATACACATAATGAGTCACTGATATCACCACCCTTGCGGACACTAACCCACAAGACGCTTAGGAACTATTTTGATACGGCCAAATTGTGACAACCATTTTTGGCAAATACTCAACATTTGAAGCAACACACCTATAAGGATAGTTGGGATCACTTGCGTCCACTATTTCTCCGTAAATAAGAACCAAGCACAGCCATTTAGACATCATGACATATACAGTGTACACTATTTGTGTGCACTAACTAGACTACAGATCTGGCTTTAGATAAAATAACTCAAGCCATTCATCAATTAGATATTTATACAGTTCTGGCTTTTGAGTGAGTTACATTTATATTCATATTCATATTTATGTTATCTTATTTCAATAAATATCTTGTTGAATTATCAAAACATAAAACAGAGCTCTTTACCATGTCTGTGATTATGTTCCACGCACTAAGATTACAAAAGAGGTAGCTCTGAGAACACGTCGTTCTAAACGGCTGGCGCCTGAAAGATGAAACGTGTTCAAGGAAGTCATGGAAACTACGTATTTTCCACTAACAAGTAGCGGCAAGATTTTGATATCGTTGGGAATCTGTAACAGCCTACGTATACAAGATTTCAATTGAGTTTAGTCAAATTCATACTATTACCACGCGAGTTTCTCACAAAACAAGATCACCTTTTCAGTTCATCGAGTTGAAACAACGCGAATGATTGGTCGTAGTCCAGACACGGTTCGAGACCGACGTTGTGATCGAGATCACGAGCTGTTGCGACCGGCACTCGTTAAGTTCCCGACCGCACGAAGCACAACACAACTGTGACTCGGACCGCAAGAGTATCGTCCGACCGCACACACCACACGCACTGGCACACCAGATTGTCTACAAACGTTGTTGCTGCTACTTCGGAGAGGGCGATGTTGCTCGTTCAGTCGAGCACGATGCACTCGTCGTCCGAGTCGAGGTCGATAACAGGAGGAGAGCTCGACCGATCGTGAGACGTCGCGGCCGCGTTGGCGTAACATCGGGACGTCGGCACGAAACGCGCCGGTATCGGCTCGAACGTACGCGAGGTCTCCCTTTCGGTAAACTCCATTAATAAAGGATCCATTAAAGTATCGGTTTGGTTCCACGTATTAACTTGACTGGACGTGCCCGAGTTTTGATGATACCGTCTCATTTCGTATGGATTTTGGTACCAAGGCGTACCAAATGTTGTCGGGTCAACGACGGTAATTTGTTGTCTTAGAACGGACTTGGATTTATTTTGTGAAGGCGCTCTGGGCGTACTGACGTTCCTTCGCTTCGCTTCCTTCGTAGTAGCGTACCACGGCGTGGAATGTGTTACGGGATTGAAAATTCTTGTGTTATCTTTTGGATTGGACAGTCGACTGTTATCGTGGTAAACTGTGGTTGCGGGTTGAAGTTTTTTCAAGCTCTTGGCACTATTCCTTGCCGGCACATTCAATACACGAGCACCTTGATGTATTGAAGAACTCTTGGCTGACTTGGGACAAGGTTTTGGTCTTTCAATGTTAGTTTGAGAAGACTTGGGGCAAGGTCTTTCTGAGTTTATTTGATGCTTCAGCAAGCTCTTTACAGACTTGGGGGCAGGTCTTGATAGTGCCACTTTTAAAGGATCAAGGAGAATGGGGAACTTATTAACTACAATTGACTTGGCAACTGTTTTAACCCAAGTACTTTCAGTTGTTGCATCTTGTGACAGTTTCTTAGACCGTTTCCCTTTACCCGAAGGAAAATCAAACCAAAACAATGGAAGCTTTGGATGCTTGCTGCCAGGAACTTTGACTTTCTTGCTCTTACGACCAGCCACTGGATGCAATTTAAGCCAACGGGCAACTTCTGTAGCATCCAATCTAACAACGGGGAGCAAAACATTATTTGCAGTCTTCGTAGTTCCTTTGTGGCCAGGGCTTGCGGTGATAAGAGCATTGGCAGTAATGGGGAAACTGGCTATGAAAGACGAAGCAATTGTTACCGGACAAGTGGTTGCTACTGGGATGCTACTGATATGGCAGCTTGTAGTAATAGGTGAGCTTGAATTGATGGGGGAGATTGTAGTGACTGAGGAGCTTGTAGTTGTTGGGAAGCTGGTAGTGGTGGGGGATATAGTAGTGATGGGGGAGACAGTAGTGATGTGGGAGCTTGAAGGAATAGGAGAGATGGTAATGATGGGGGAGTTGGTAGTGATGGAGGAGCTTGTAGTGATTGAGGAGCTTGTAGCTATGGACAATATGGGGGAGCTAATAGTGACGGAGGAGCTTGTAGTTGTGGGGAAGCTGGTAGTGGTGGGAGATATTGTAGTGATGGGCGAGACGGTAGTGATGTGGGAGCTTGAAGGGATGGGAGAGATGGTAATGATGGAGGAGCTTGTAGTCATGACGGAGCTAGTAGTTGTGGGGAAGCTGGTAGTGGTGGGAGATATTGTAGTGATGGGCGAGACGATAGTGATGTGGGAGCTTGAAGGGATGGGAGAGATGGTAATGATGGGGGAGTTGGTAGTGATGGAGGAGCTTGTAGTTATGACGGAGCTAGTAGTAGCGGGGGAGCTTGTAGTGATGGGGGAGCTTGTAGTTATGACGGAGCTAGTAGTAGCAGGGGAGCTTGTAGTTATGACGGAGCTAGTAGTAGCGGGAGAGCTTGTAGTGATGGGGGAGCTTGTAGTTATGACGGAGCTAGTAGTAGCAGGGGAGCTTTTAGTTATGACGGAGCTAGTAGTAGCGGGGGAGCTTGTAGTGATGGGGGAGCTTGTAGTTATGACGGAGCTAGTAGTAGCGAGGGAGCTTGTAGTGATGGGGGAGCTTGTAGTTATGACGGAGCTAGTAGTAGCGGGGGAGCTTGTAGTGATGGGGGAGCTTGTAGTTATGACGGAGCTAGTAGTAGCAGGGGAGCTTGTAGTTATGACGGAGCTAGTAGTAGCGGGGGAGCTTGTAGTGATGGATGACTTAGCTGTACTAGAGGAAGTGACACTTGTGAGGAAGCAAACTGTGGATGGGGAATCTACTCTAGCGGGGGAGCTGACTCCAACGTGGGTACTGGCAACAATGGGGGAGTCAACGGTTGTGACGGGGGTCACCGCAACGAGAGATCTGTTCTTCACGGGAGAGCAGACTCCAACGGTCGAGACCGTGACAGTGTTCGTTCCTTCGACAGGGGGGCTAGCCGGAGTAGAGTCGTGAGGACGGTCCGCCACTTCCTTCCGCTCTCGATCCAACACCGCTTCCAGGGACGCGAGACCAAGTCTTGACGGGCCGCAATCATCTGCGGAGTCTCTTCGACGTTTCACCGCCGGAGCGTCGAGTGCTTTGAAATGTTCGGCGGAAGAGTTTCGTCGCCGCTCTACCGGCGCCGTCTTGACGGGATTGAGGGGATTCTTCTGCGGCCTCGTCTTAACGACACCACGCATGGCGGCTTTAGGACCGATCGCACCTCGATGCGGAGACAAACCGGCCGGCGCCATCTGGACGGGATTGAGAAGACTCTTTGGCGGCCTCGCCTTAATCACTCCACGCATGGCGGCTTTAGGACCGATCGCACCCCGATGCGGAGACAAACTCAAATCCTCTGTTAAATGCCAAGGGCGTGGCATGATGCCACACAACACGATTCGTTTTCTTGGCCCAACCATTTTCAAACGCTTCCTCTTCCTATCGCGTACAACTGCCAGTCTGCTTCTCGACGAATACTGCATTAGAGCGATCCTTTTCATGGCGTCCATGGCGAGGGTTCTTGCGCCCGGTGACAAGTCGCAGCGCCAGCCAACCATTACGCTCGGATTCAAATACAGGGGCACATTACCGGGTGGAGGGGTGTGACGGACGCGAACATCATCCAGTCTTCTGAGCGTAACTCGCACTTGAAAAAGGAGAAATATACCCACGTTATCCAGAACGCCTATCAACCAAATGTCAATACACCCACGAGGTTTCATATGTTCCAACCCAGTGTTTAAAACTGGAGAAATTTAACGGCATGAGATTTTGAATATTGTTAGGACCTGTCTCTTTTGGATGTTTGTAACACGATATTGATGTACCTTCTGTACCATTGAATACAGGTGGATAGAGATGACATAATTGCATCCTATGGAAGGAAAAGATCTCTAATTTATTTAGTTTCTAGGTTTGTCCAAATGCAAATAAATATTTGATCATAAATTTAATCTTTACCACTCTTGATTTAGTATTTCCTTAGTGTTTAAAAAATGAACACATACAGTGACAAACATTATAGCTGGACAAACAGAAAAACAGCAAATTCTTGATTTAATTTATCAGTTTATTTTCAACATTGATATAAATTGCACAAAAGTAAGAGTTTATAGTACAAAGATAATCATTTCCTAAGACTTGATAACAGTCTACTGGTACAGTATACAGAGACACTGCTTTGAGGACAAAATCCCAGCCAGTAATGGGCACAACACATTCCAAAAGTAACAGACCATGATGGGTTGAAACATATGAGAAATCTCGATATACTTATGCGATGGATGAGCGAACCCATGCAGATGTATTTCACGTTTTTAGGTTGACAAGACATCCTAGTTAAAGCAGGTACAACTCTCCCATACTTACTGTAGTCAGGTACATTACTTGTAAAAAGCAATATAGGCCTAGTACAAATTATTATTTTATTGGATCTACTATTACACACAATCTCGGACAAAACCGGCATCAACATGTCATATGGATGGCAAGCACTAAATTATTATTATTACTGAATTATTATTTGGTGGACGATGTACTCGACAATTATGTCATAAGAGATTGGAAGAAAAGGGACAAGGAGAAAGAAGGGAGGAATGGATTTAATGGGCAGAAAGGGGAAATAGAAGGACCACATTCCATTGCCTTTTACGATTGGCAGTCCCCTTGGGCCAAATTTTACCCTGGGCCCAGATGGGGAAAGTCTTTAAAAGCTTGTTTCATATCATAAAGAGAATATACACTTCAGGTCTAAAATACTACATGGATCATGGCAATCTACATTGAAACACTACATACTGGATGTCTATTCTTCAAGACAGCTTGCAAACGCATCGTCAACGAGAGAACAACACTAAATGAAACTAATTCCTCTCCGTTGCGTAGGCAAGTCCCTACGTTCTCACAAAACCTGGCAAAATATTCCGAAATGTTTCTCAAAACTTGTAAACATTATTTCTTAGTAAGTGGTATTCAATACTCACTTGCGATGTTAATGACGAACTGATGAGAGAAGAACTACATTAAGATCATATGGCGGATGACTTATGGAGGCCTATTTATTGGGTTATTGAATGTTGCAATACTTGGAAGGTATAAAAAAGCTACCCAACCAAGTTGCAGGTTAGCAGTTGGTCTCTTTTCTCTTTTAGTAGGCCTACTCTACCACTTTACACTTGTAAAAAAAAATTAGTAGTACTTTTTAAGTCAAAATCTTAGGATTTCAACATTTATATCAGACGCTAACATCGGACGTTGGCCAATCGGAGCCAATTACGCCAACGCACTGACATCGCCCCCCTCGACATTCTTCGAGAATACTACGGACTACGGTTGGCCAACGTCTGACATAAAGGCACGGGAACAGGCCATTATACCATGAAAAGGCATTTAATATTCCTAAATATTTTAGCTGGAACCTGCGCAAACATATATCTACAGGTATTACATGTAGAAATTTAAGCTAAATATTAGTTCAAGGGTTTTAGTTGAAGGCATTTTAAATGTTATGAAATGCATGCAAATTAAACATAGGTATATGCCTGAAAACATGCAAATGCATAAGCTAAGTAATTTTATGTTTGAAAGAAAAGATCGTTGGTGGTCCATCAGTGTCAGATTAATTTAAACTTCCATTGTTTTACCAAGTTGAAAGATTTGGTACACGTGTAACGTAGGCCTATGTATATAAAAACATAAATTGTACCATTGACAATAAATAAATCATTACTGTACTGGTATTTTTCCTATAATGTTATAAACGGCAATTATCATACCTATAAATATAAATATATCTTGACCCCGTTTCCAACATTAATTATCGGGTAGGGGGGTTTAGCGAAGTACTCTATGTCTTGGGCTAATGTCTTTGTTGTCGGCTAGCCAGGCCTGACACAACCACTTCCTCAACCTCTTCCTCGATCACTTTTTCCGTTACCAAAGGGCTGTTTAGTAGTTCCCTCAATCTCTCATGGTTTTCCCATAGTCTTTCCCAGTTCAACTTCGTTCCATGATCTTCCTCTATTCTCCACACTGTCTTTGATCTGATTCATCCACTTGTCTCTCGGTCTGCCCACTTTCTTCTTATGCCCTTCTTCTTGTTGTTGGTTAAACTCTCTTCTTGGTATCCTAGTCAGGTCCATCCTTTTCATATGTCCAAACCAACGAAGACGTTCTCTCGCCAATCTTACTTTCACGCTTTCAACACCTAATCTTTCTCTGATCACACTACTTCTAATCCTGCCATTCTTTGTCACACCCAGTATGCTTCTCAGGAACTTCATTTCTGCTGCCACTATTCGATTTTCCGCTTTGAGTCCCATGGTCCATGTAACTGTGGCATATGTCAGTATTGGTAGAAAGTATAGTTTATATTATTATGAGTTTGCATTGCCTTGGGATTTCATCTTTCCAAAGTAGCTTACAGACTGGTAGAAGCTTTCTGCCAATGTGGTTCTTCTTAAAACTTCTGCATCTATTGTTGCAATTTTAGATATCATACTTCCTAGATAATTAAAAGATCATCATATCACTGGATTACTTGCGCAGGTTAGGTTCGTAAAACCTGTTAGACATTTTTTTAATGTTTACGTAACTCAGTTAACTGAATTGTTGATGTTGGAAGTGTATGTCTTCAACAAACGGCCCCAAAAAACTACTTTGAGAAATAAGAAATTCAGCTTTAACCAAGCATGCTTTGAAGGATTGTTAGCTTGTAAGCTAGATGGATGTTTTGCATAATTTGTTACTAGTCACATGTAGTTCATGTTCAGAGTATATCAAATTAGCCTTAGCCTGTTTATTTCATGAAATTTCTAAATTTTCAGATACCTACACATAAATTAATAATAAATATAAACATTTAAAATTCAGCACATAATAAAAACTTACGGTTACTTAAAAACGGACACACTAGGGAAAACGACGGATATCTGTTACCCACCTCACGTACTAGGGTACGAGTTCAACTGTTGTAGCCCGACTATCCGAAAACCCCGTTTTTAAATTGATTAAAGGTGTCATACTACATATTTTGTAAACACACACAACTTAATGCAGCACACTTCTTTGTATTTGTCCATGTTGCTATTTTTTCGTTGACAAACGCACCCGCACTCGTGATATAGTACGCCAACACAAGTAGGCTAGCATTGTTTTATTGTTTTACCGTCGACATTACATAGGGGGGGGGGGGGGGGGGGGGACTTTAGCCTCTACTTTAAGACAACAGTATTTGGCAGTGATCCATGGTTAATTATAGTTTAATACATTTTTTTTCACTTTGTTTGGAAAATACTTACTTTATTTCATGTGTAGTGAGCATGCAATATTGCAATTTAACAAAGATATGCGTATTGAAAAAATATAATGTATACCATAATTATTTAAATCATTTACTCATTGAATAGGCATAGGCCTAGGACCATTAACCATTATACAGTGGAGCATCGATTATACGTTTCGTACTTATACGTTTTTCGTATTTATACGTGATTTCCATATGGTACTGGCCATTTCCCATAAGAATCAATGTTAAAATAATTTAATTATACATTATTTGGTTATACGTTATTTTCGGTTATACGTGACAGAAATTGTTCCCCCCAGACAACTTAGTAGCGATTATACGCTAATTGGTTTTATTTGTCATCCAAAATCACTTCCTGGAAGCGCAAGCTTTATCTCGTTCGGGATATGCAGCTGTGAATGCGCGAGAATGGAATGTTGTTATTGTCAAGCGGTCACCCCACCTCACCCCACCTCGCCCCCCTCCCATTCGCTACCCTTGCTCACGTCTGGCTCTTGGCAGGTAGCCTAAGCCCCGAGGCATCGTATAGCGCCAGCCCCTCACCCCTCCCATCATACTACGTTTCACAGAGCGTCTGTCCATGCAGATTGTTCCAAGTTTGTTGGTGTTTTTAAATTGATACCTCGTGTTCATAATGGCTTGTTTTGTTGATTTGTTGTTTTATTACTATCCTCTGATTTTATAGTAACATTTCACGTATTGATCTGATCGTTTCGTCAATTTGTTGATTTAAAATAATTATCGGTGCCCCCGACCTTGCCGACGTAATAGGCCTGCGGGCCGAGCGCGGGCGCTGTGTGATACATCCCTCGCGGGCGCTGAGCCGACAGCTGCCGCCAGCTCGTGATAGCGGTCTCCCGGTGACGCGCGGCCGTACAGTCGCGTCGAAAAAACACTTACGTAGCGGTTGCTGAAACTTGTTTCCGCGTTGACATTTATAACCGAAAAACGATTAATCGAGGTAAATATTGATCTGGGACGGGAAAAATAAAGCGATCGATACTGAAAAACGGTACGGCGAGCAACGATATTTGGAATAAAATGATTTAGATATCACTTTCGGTCGGGACTATTCGAAATAAAAAGGACGATTTTCACGAAGTAACATGTAAAATATATATATAGGCCTAAGCACCATTTCAACCCCCCCCCCCCGCTCCTACGTGCGCTAGAACACATCGTGAAGGGAATTTATGTAATGCAGAAAGAGGAGACTGCCGAGAGTCACTATCTCCACTCATTACAAACGAAAACAAATGTAATTGTAGTTATACGTTTTTTGTACTTATACGTTTTTTCGGTTTGGGCCTTGGAAAACGTATAATTGAGGCTCCACTGTACATAATTACTGCCATAATATGCAAGCCTCTGGTTTAAAATGCAACACAAAACTTAAGTGTACTACACGGTAACATCTATACGTAGATTGCCGATTACTGAGAAAGGAGTGCAGCTTACTTTTTTTTAATCTAGTCAATACCCAAACCTTGACGTCTGGTTTTCATTTAGTAGACGAATGAGGCTAGCGAATAGGTTCTGGACCAAATGAGAGGGCTGGGATTCACGCCACTGGGTGCGACCAGGCGAAGATTGCAAATTAATTTAAAGTTTAAATATAATCACTCGATCGTTATATTTGCTTGACTCTGTTTATACACTAACCACTTGTTAGCTGTGGCAAAAGGTTGTTTGTAATCATTTGCAAGCATAAAACAATCAATAAAAAATACTGTAGTAAATAAAGAAAATAACATTAGCCCGTACTACAGAACTCGCTCGTCGAATTAAAATCAAGGCTTAACAAGTGTTTTGTACTAGCTTACTTTACATTGCATAAGTTTACAACCAATTATTGTACTAAAAAACTAAAAACGTGAAATAGATCTGCACATTATAATTAACATGCTACAATTACAACAAAGAAGACTTATTTTAGTTTAAGTATAATTTAAGCTAAACCCATAAATTTACTCTGCATCACAAGATATGATGTGTACCTACAAGTTTATACAAAAAAACAAAAAAAAAACATTCATTTAGTAGGTACAACCTTTTCAGGTACTGCTTTTTCACTCTCTCGTTTGAATCAATAATAGCGAGAAGTCTAGAAAAATAAATGTCGGTGCTTACCTTTAGCAGCGTGCAACTCCGCAGCCGAGGGGGTCTTGCACTTCGGACAGAACCATTTGCCACGGGGAACTTTCTTCAGCGGAGGGTTCAGACATTCGATGTGGAAAACAAGGGGACACGTCTCGGTGTCGCAGCAGATGACGCGACCACCTTCTCCACACGTGTCGCAGACTTCGGTGTAGATTTCCGGCTCCCTGTAATCACAAACATGAACAAACATATTTAAAGGAGTTGGGGTAAAATGCAACGTCTACTTGGTCCTCCCCTAGCGAAGGCTCGTCAAACTCTCAAGTTAGGTCGTCGCAAGGGAACCAAAATCGACATTTTGTATCCCACTAAAACAACTGTTATAACAATTAAGTATACTTTGTAGATTTATAATACAATACTTAAAACACGTAAAAGATACATTTCGATAGAATATAATGATTGAAGGTCTTAAAATATGACGATTTTCCCTTTTGGAAGGTAATTTTAGTTGACAGTTAACTTCATTTGTTTTTTTTCACATTTCTCCCATTTGAATAACATGTGATGTTTAACATTGTGGAACGGACTGCGACGACCTAACTTGGGAGTTCGACGAGCCTTCGCTAGGCGGAGATCAAGTTGACCTTGGTAAAATGTTCAGATGATTATAGACTGCAATGGAACGTCAATTACTGGATACATTTTTCACGGGGTTGAACTTTAAAAAACAATTGATAGGAGAAAACAATTGGGCAATGCGAGTTGCGTGAGAGACAGAATGTAGACAGCTAACGCGAGTGGAGCGATGGTATGGATGGATGGGAAGAACACAAAAATAATCTTTAGCTAAAAAGTCTCACTAGTATTTGGATTTACAGCAAGCGGCAGGAGCGTCTATCGCATGCGACTGACTTGGCGAGGGGGGGGGGGGGGGGGGGGGGGCTGAAGATGGGAGAATAATAGCAAGACACAAATAACAGAGATAGGCCTTAGCTCTTTATTTTAATGTTTTTTCATCAAGAAAATTCACAACACTAGAAGTTCAAGCAAAGTTTGATCAAAACACAAGAATTTAATTTTGTTCGCAGACTAGCCGTGTCCGGCTGATTTTTACCTTTTAACTATGCCAATTGTTTGTTTTTGGATAAACAAAGATGGTTAAATGAAAACCCTATCAATTCCAAGTTGTACTTTCTGTAGCATTCACTCAATCATGTTCTTTTTCTTCTAAATTGCTTGATATGGGCCACACACCAAAATCCTTGTTATTGCTCTTTTGAACTATAACTGCAACGAGAGCCCTACTGTAGGATACAGGGATAGGTCTCCTAAATACATTAATCATTAGAGCTCCTAGCATTGCAACACGTGACTGCAGGGGCAAAGTATCCTCATCAACAAATACAGTTCATGCTGCATACTTTTAGTGGTTGCTAACCACATCCTTCACTGGCTTATGATTGATGTATGTTCTCTGCCGTTTTTCTCTTATTCTACAATTTTTATTAAAAATAAAAAATCAGAAAATACTCGTGCTCAATGTTTACTTATTTTTGAGTGGGGAAGGTTTTATACACTTACACTAATGCTTCCTCTTCATCGTCTCCTTCTTCCTCTTCCTCATCCTCATCTTCTTCCTCCTCCTCTTCTTCTTCTTCTTCCTCCACCACGAAAACAGTTCGTTTGCGAGGGGCTCGGGGGGTTTTCTCTTGAGGCCGGCATTTGGGACAGAACCAGTCACCCGGTGGTACTTTCTGTAAACAAAACATGGCGGAGTGAAATTAGCACCAGACCACAGACAACAAGAAAATGGTTAGGAACAAGCCCCTATGACTCCACAGCAGTATGCGGTGAAATTCTATTGCAAATTGAATGCCGCTATTGTTATGGCATTCATGCTATTTTGTTTGAAATTATATATAAAAAAATAAAAAACTTTGTAAGCTTAACATTTCAGTTCTTTACTAGCATCTGGTCTAAATAGCCTATACTATTTTATTGAAGCAGTTTCAATTATTTAAAACGCCAATTATGAAAATTTGCATGCTGATCCACGTAGTCTCTGGATTACAAAAACCACGTTAATTCCATAATAATGGCAGCCTTTAATTTGTAATAACGACCGCAACACCAATGCGTCATCTAGACCGACTATAGTACCGTTACTATTCCAACATCTTTTGTTAGGACTGTATTATATAGCATATACACATTCACCCACTTACACTAGTTTTGATTCGTGATGTAATTTTTGTTCGTAACTTTTGTGCGTATCACAGAGTTATATTTCCATGACCATGTAAATTTCTATACGCAAGGAGACCATAAAGAACCAGTTTGCTTCCCGTTCAAAACTTCGGTTCCCCATTCAATTGTTTCCAGTATTATCATATTTTTCTTTTAAATTAATAAAATGGGTATTGAGTGTGGAATCAAGATACAATTACATTGTGGTTGATTGGATAAAAATTGAGATAAAAAATATATAAATAGCCAACCACAAGTGGTCGTCAGTCGGTGCGTTAGGCCCTATATGACGAAAAGTAGAGGTGTGTACATATTTACCGTAAGCTTGGGCTTGAGACAGTACATGTGATGTCCCTTGTTACAGCTGTCGCATAACAGCATGTTGACTGGATCGCCCCGGCGTCTACAGATACGGCAATAAGCGTTGAGCGCCGACTTGGACCACTGAATACTGCTCTCTGGAGGGAAAAACAGAGACAGTACATCAATACCGGTACAACGACACCGCTGTCCAACAACGGCTTCTTTAAGGCATTTGAAAAATGTGCCAACTGGTTGGAAAAGGTTTAGCCCGACATCGACATCCATACAATCAGGGATGGGAAGGTTAAACATTTAACCGTTTAAACATGTAGCGGTGGGTTAGAGGTTGTTAAATTTGTCACAGGGTTAGCTAGCAACTGTTAGCCAAGTATTCAATAAATAAGAGGAATATAATGAAAATTGTGATTTTGACACTGGTTTGATCCATAAACTAGTATTGTGGGTGGGCATCTGAAGTGGGGGGGGGGGGGATTACCCTCATTCACAGCTCGTATCGACAAGACAAGGCAGCTGTGAGCGAGTACAAGGAATCGTTTATGTATTTATGAAGTGTTGGGACTACTACTAATCAAAATTTTAAACAGATTTTTTTCAGAGGGGGGCGGGGGGGGGAGGAATTGTGATTACGGTAGTTCATGGGTTTAAATGTTTAGGAAATAGCTGATTTTTCCCATCCCATCCCTACATACAATTTAGTCCATCATATTAAAGGAGATCATTACAAACTTAGTTCCTTTTGTCAAAGCTTGAATCCACTTACCGAATGTGTAATAATGAACACACAGCTGAGAGAAACTGGTTGAAGCCATTAGAGATATTTCCCAACGCTCAATTTGAGTCGGCGACTTAGTCGAACTGTCTTGTGGGGCTAAAAAACAAGAACATCCTTTCACGTATGCAAACAGTTACAAATAATTACATTTTCGAACCAGGGAGGAATATTAGTCACGTTCAATGCAGGCTTTAAAATTCCTGTAGTACATAATTCATTTTTTCAGCTCTCTACAAACAATTTTTTGTTTTGAAAAGGTTAAAACTTTTCTAAGAGTGAATAAAAAAACATCTAAAGTGCCTTTGCTATTAAAGCAGCAATTTGCTGCAACAACTTTCTGTTTACCCTTACGGCTGGTTAATGAAGAATTTATTTGTACTGTCCATTTGGCAGTATATTTTACAACTTGATCTGTTTTCAGTAATTTGATATCGCCTACCATTGTTTGAATTGACGAAGTTTGATTTGATCATCTAGGCCTCTACACCACAGCTCTATATAACAGCACTCACCAAGCGGTTTTTGTCTGAATTTCTTCTCGACGCACTGAGATATCTGAAGTATTGCGCTAGCCAAGTCTTGAACGACGGGGTTCTGGGCAAGCTCCTGAACGCTCGGATCCACCGGTTCCTGTTCGGCGGCAACGTTGGAGGGCGTATCAGACCGGCTGACAGACGGAGTGCCGGACCGGCTGGCCGGTGTTTCTGGCCGGCTGCGGCGACCTACGCACCAACAAACCACGCAACCGTCAGCAAACCTTTCCGTGTTGGCAATATGATAACAAGTAAAACCCTTTAAATTCAAATTTACTCATTATTCAAACTAGTAATGATGCAGTATCTCCCACAGGTTAAGGCTCACTGCAAATTGTCTTTTAATACAAAGTTTCGTTATTGAAACAGGCAATTTTTAACTTTCCTTACAAGTAAGAGGTTTACTGTAAAAGTACCACTAAGGGCCGGTCTTCCAATCTCCTAATAAGAAAGTTATTTGTAGCAATTAAGCTATTTGGAGGATTTCAAGAGTTTTAATTGGTGGTTGCCATGGAGAAAACAAGCTATTTGACGAATAAGTAGTTATTGGGACATTGTAAGACTGGACCTAACTCTGTTAATTGTATTCTAGGAATTCATTTAAATTAGTAACACCCTATGTGAAGAAAGAAAAGAAAGATACTAATAATGAACTTAATAATAATTTCAACCATACATGGGGATTTACTTACCACTGACTCCATTCAATTTCAACTGTGGAATGTTATCTAACGTTTCATCCTGTAACAAGTAATAACAACATTATTGTAGGTAGGTATCTACTGCTGTTGACCAAGTTATCGATCAAGGTTCAATAACGGGATAGGATTATTATTTAACTTACTTGCTCTTTGCCGCCCCAACTGAGCTGCTCACACTGTTTGTCATATTCACGACTAGCGATCAGGTTTCTCCAAACATCGCGGTCATGAACCTGTTGATGTAAGGAAGGTAATCCAACTTTAAAACAATTACCTACTTTAAATTGCAATATAGTTAGTAAATACAATAATTATACCTGTAGTTCACACCATTTTGGCAGTAAAAAATTAGTGAATTTAATTCAGCCCAGATAATTTAATACACACCTTAAAGAAATGAACGAGGAACATTATTATCTAATTTCTTCTAGAGGACGAGACTGCCAATTTTCTCTAATAATCATGCACTGTTCGTCTGTTATTACCTTCAATGCTAAGTTACTTTAACAGTATCTATATGCTATCCTATAATAAATCGCAGACATGGAGGTTTGTAGTTGCTAATGAAGGAAAGTGAGCAATATACCATTTAGTGCTTATCATTTAGATTATTTTATGATTTTGCAGCGAGTTCATAGGAACAAAAGGACAGTCCCAGTATTACATGTAAAACCACACAAAAAACAAGTGAGAGCATACTAGTTTGTGGTATTATAATTAGAGATGTGTAAAAATGGTTTTATTTTTTGGAGGATTTCGTTCTTAAAAAGGCAAATTGCGGTGTTTTGTGTTTTTATTTTGAAAATATGGAGTAAGTGCTAAAAATAATTGTAAGATATCAATGTACATGAATGACACTAGGTCTAGGCCTTGAAGGCTAGCATCGTCAAGGTTTCAGCAATGTGTCGCGGCGCGTGTGGTGTAAAGTGCAATTACACCACTTACAAAATAGCTGTTTAGCCGAAGCATAGAGCCCGTCATTCTTAAATTCCCTAGCCCTGGTTTCCACAGGCACATTAACTTTCGGCATTGTTTCACGCGGTTTCACGTCTCAAGAAATAGGCCTACTTGTGCTTAGGATGACGTCACGTAAACAGAGTTGAGAATCGATAGTCGATAAGTCGAACTCGTCACGCGATCGATTGGTCAAATGACGATCAAGCAGACAGTGAAACTGATGGGTGTAGACCACGCCCACTAACGCCGAACCGAGTCCCGCCCATAAAACACGTAAAATAGTAAATTTTGAGAATGTTTGCACTCTCCAACTTTGCAACTTAGCAAATACTACAAAGTCTCAAAATATAGGGATTTCGCGGTATTTTCGGCTTAATATGTGAGATTTCGCGTTATAGGGCAAATTTAGTGGATTTCGCGTTTTGTGTTTTTTTAAATATTACTCTCCAAGGGCTACATAACCCACAAATTGCAAAACTACACCTCTAAAATGACTAGAAATGCCATTTCGCGTTATCGCGGCCTACGAAATTTACACATCTCTAATTATAATTTATTAAGTTTTACAAAATCCATAATATTAATCAAAATCAAAATCCTACTGATTATTAATAAGTACACCCTACCTAACACAAAAATTAGCTTCAACTACAAAATTAGCCTAGATTGAACATTAAAAAGTCGTACAACTACTTGAGTACACATTTTCACCTTGATGTTGCCCAGTCCACCACAATAAACCTTCTCTTCCAGTTCTAAGATAAGATCCCTGAGCGACAGTTCCAGTACAACCTCTGCAGGAGTTTCTGGAGGGTAGCGAAGGTTGGAGTCTTCGTATCGAACTGTGTAAGTAGAACGACCTTTGCGCTCCTCCGGCACAACTGTGCACGGCTAAAACACAATAGCCATCGTCAGAAAAGTGGATTGAGAGTCACCATCACTTAATCAGTCATAAATAACACACAAGATTAATGCGGTGAAAATTAATAGTACAGTATGTTTATTTTGGAAGGGACCGACTGAATTGACAACATCGTATTTTACATACCTTCAGTTATTTTTACACAAATTTTAAAAAGTTATTGACTAGTGTGAAATGGACGGGTAAAAATATTAAAATATAATTTAATTGCCAACATTCAAAGTACCAGTACAGAGAAAGGGGAGAGTAAATGTGGCACCTACCCGAAACGGATCGAGCTTGTGTACAGGGCACTTGGGCAAAGCCTGGACTATTTTTGGTCTCTCGTCAACGAGCCTTTGTTTCAAGTCACTTTCTCGAATGCCCCGGCTGTTGAGGTTTTCAATTAAGGATTGCAATTCCAACTCCGTGCTGAAGAAGGACCACTGAGTGAGAGCGTCAGTTGCATCTGGAAACAATAATTTGTTTTTTAAACAAGACAAAACAAAATATAAATAAAAAAAAGGAAATATAATAAATAACAGTTCCGGAAAAAATATCATTACCGTGGACACTAAGGTTGGAATTCATAGTCGGCCCCTACACCAAGGGGCACCCATTGTTGCTATGGATTTGTTTTGTTTATGGGAAATAACATGGAAACAACCGTTACCTTAGTAACAATGGGCGCCCCTAGGTGTAGGGGCCGACTATGAATTCCAACCTGAGACATAGCAAACTCTTACATTTGCAAGTTTGTAGCAAGGTGAATTGGATAAATATTGAACAGTATTATTAATAAGACGTCCTCTTTCCAACTTTATCAAAACCGAAGTGTCAGCGGTCAATATGAGTAGTAGGAAAGTGCTATGTCAACAACATTTATGTTGAAGATGCATGCAGGCTATAAGGCCATGGAGGGGCCACTGCAACTATTCTGATAGTTCAGCAATACTACGGATATGTACTGTAGTACACGAATCTGTGATTTGTTCATACTAGAAGTGAACTTGTTAAAATGTAGCATTGTCAAAATAATATGACTGCTAAAAAGAAAAATTTCAATTTCCAAAAACAAAATTTGAGAACAAATAACAGTACTTTTGAGTGGGTCTAGATATAGTAAATAGGTAGTGCGATGGAAATATTGAATGCTTTGTCTAAAAGTCGCGGGATCATCACTTAAAAGCATTAAACACTCACCCGAGTGGACCGGACAGTCATCGCTCGCCGTGCAAACCAACATCTGAGGTACAAGTTTCTCTTCGTCGTTCTCTTCCGCCTTGATCGTTTCCGCCTTGATCGTTTCTGCCTTGATCGTTTCCGCGACGTGGGCCGCACTCTTGTCGGAGAGCGACTTCTTACTCGAGGCCGCGGACCGCTTGGTCTCCTCGTACGAGTCATTCTCCTTGTCGCTCCCCCCGTTTCCCTTCTCCTCTTCGAACAGTCGACGGACGTACAAGTCTGTGTCGTTGGCAGACGTCAGGCCCGGGTTGTCGGGCGTCGGTTTACCCAGGCATGGACCCACCTACGAAGGAACGGAACGCTACTTTACGAAAGTCGTAACCATGTGGCAGACCGCAGACTACTGCTAGCCTAATTAAAACGGAAACATAGTAGAACAGTTCAAACGTTATATAAGACGTAGTAATTGGACTGTACACTGTTCCTTGTCAAGATAAAAACAATTAAAACCGCAATATTTCGAACCCTGATCAGAGCTCTTCAAGAGCCCTGATCAGGGTTCGAAATATTGCGGTTTTAATTGTTTTTATCTTGACAAGGAACAGTCCAATTACTAGGTCTTATATTCTGCTAGCCTACTGTATACTGTATATAGCCTTCTTTCCACAAATAAACATACTACCCAAATCGGGTTTGAGTTCTGAAACCGAGCTTGTAGCCTGACCATACCGTACAGTTATTAATAAACTCAAGACGATACAACGTACATGCTGAGGGAACTGCTCTATGAAGAGACCAGACAGAGAGTTGAACACCCAGAAGCGTCTGTAAGCTCTGTCCACGCCTAACGGCACGACGCGGTGACCCATGGAGATGGCGTGAAGCTCGGAGGTCTTGCGTTGGACGTCTGCCTGTCTTCGGACGATGTCCTTCTCCAGCTTTGCCAAGTCTTCTTCGGAGACGGGAGGAGTCGAGTCCGGGCTCTCGGTGGGTACTACTGCGGCCCCCGCTTCGCTCACTTCACTCTTTGGTTTCTGCTTGGCGTCACGACGCTGTTTTATCCTGGAAGACGTTTTTTGTTTGGCATTATCCGATTAACCTGAGAGCTTTCACCCAAAGAATGTGACTAGTCTACATGATGCAACAGATAGATCATGAAACACCCAGTGATCATAGACCTACTTCAGTAAACTATGCTCTGTCATCTTTTTCACCTTTTAACTAGAGATGAGGTACCATTATCCAGGTACAGATCACTTGATTTCAGTTGATATAGTACTTTTTTACATGGGAAAAAAGTTGAGAAAGGTTTCGACCTAGCTTGATCGTTCTTGATAAGTGTAGAATAGAAGTGTATCCATGTATCACTACAATCAAGGATTCTCTCTCAAGTTACTTAAATAGAACCCATTCATCCGGTCAACTTTGAGGGGAGGTAGACTTAAACATTGGCAATAAGATGGAGCAACTGTTTAAGACAATACACTAGAAGTGGGACAATTGACAAATGATATTCAACAAATCTCTCTCTTTTATACCTTCTAAAAATAAGCCTGGGGGAAATATATCTTAACAATATCAATAACAATAGGATGTCAAAGTGCAATTAGTGACAGACGGACATGACTCCTCGATAACCAACCTGAGTGACGTGAGCTCTCTCTCTCGCCGTAACAGAGCCAACTGTTGTGCCTTCAAGTCGATCTTAAGCACGCGAGCCTTTTCGCACCGCTCGTCGATCACGTCTCTGAGCGCAGCGTACGTCAAGATCTGGTCCATCAGGCATGTCATTATTGTCAACTTGTCGCCTGTAAACAATCACAAACGTAACTGTCGTGAAAGAGTAGTAAAAGAGAATCTACAAAACCCCCAAAAACACAGGTATTTTGAGCTCCATCTGGGCCAACAATAAACACAAATATTTTTCAGTAACTATAATGTAACTTTATAGTGTAAATAGGCCTATAGTAGGGATGTCATAGGGTACCCGGGTTACCCGGACCCAGAAATTACCCGAATCCATTTTTAGGATTCGGTTCCTTATCGGGTAGTATTATTTGTAAAAAAAAATATATATATATAGGCCTACGCGACGATATTTCTGCGACTATATTCCTTGAAGCTACAGTGAATTCCTGCTTGTGGGCGTGGCCAACTGGTCGCTGGTTAGTACGCGCTGTTATTACTGCGGGCAAGTTCTGTGATGCCATATACACTCCCCTCCTCCGCCTCCCCCTCGCCATTCAAGCACGCAGCGGCCGCACAGAGCCCAACCCACACAGCGGCCGGCAGCTGACACGGGCAGAGAACGGACTTCAACCGCGTGGTTTCGGGAGGGGGGAGGAGGGTGTAACCAAGATAAGATAACATAATTTAGGCTTTCAGGATTCGGGTAACCCGGTTCTCGGAAGGTCTGGAACCGTATCCGAATTTTCCTACCCTATAACATCCCTAAAATATAGTGTAACTTTGTAACTTTTCTAACGATTTTGCCACAAAACTATACACATTCAATCCACATTGAAGCTTGTGGATGGTCCAAATTTCAACTTGATCGGACTTTCCCTTTGACGGCTATCGCGAGACATACAAAAAAAACCCCAAAAAACAGAATGAGTGCCATAAAAGTCTAATGAAGATGCTCACTTCACTTGCTTAATCACTTTTTCTCATCCTTATGGTGCAACCAAATGTGACGAACAAAAGCTCACCTAGGGGCAACTCGAACACGCTTTTCACGCTGAGTGCCCTGAGGATGTGGGGACTGTGAATGCGCAACATCAAGCCCGGATCGTCGTGGCTGGTGTAGCCTCCGCGCTCCTGATAACGCCACTTGGCGTTCATCTCGCTGCAGCGGCCGCCGGAGGACAGTAAATGAAGCCGCAGGACTTCGGTCACCGTCACGGAATCCAACGACAGTTTACTCACCGGGGTACCTGAACACAACGAGTTGGCCATTACGAAAATGCACGATCAAGATAACAAGTAATGGTCGGTTCACACACATGTTTATGGTTTTGTTTAAGGATTTATTGTTTAATGTTTTGTTTAAGGATTTATCAGGTGTTCACACAAAGTGCTAAGACCAAAGATGATGTCGCTGCACAATTGGCTAGAATCTAGTGACGTCATTATTGAACTGACGATTGACGATTTTGATTGGTTGTGTTTAACGTTTTATGGTCTAGTGATTAAGAGTTGAACATTGGTCAACTTTCTTAATCATTAAACACTGGTTCTAAACCGTAGCACTGTGTGTGAACGCTAACATTGTTTTCCAATAGTTGAATGTTAAACATTAAACAATAAATCCTTTAACATGTGTGTGAACCGACCATAATAATAAGATAATGATGATTTCATAAATTGTGTCCGTGCCTTGGTAACGCTGACTCCACGAAGCGGCGGCGGTGGCGGACTTGATTGCCTCCGCGGTCGTCACGTCGACCCTTTCGTCGATCTGCAGATCGACCGAGGTCTTGTAGGCGACGATCTCGTCGTTCTCCTCCTCTTGCATCATGAACAGAGTCTGCAGCAGGAACTGGAGCATGTCGCTGAACGGGCCGGCCACTTCCTTCTCGGAGAGAGCTCGCTCCACCAGGTCGAAGGTGACGCCGTACGGGAAGTAGTCCTTCGTGGAGAGCGCGTCGGAGAAGTTGTGGAAGAACTCGAGTATCATCAGGAAGTCCCCGAAGTGTTCGTTGGGCACGCGGCACTGGACCGGTGTGGGGGTGGGGAGCGTCTTCAGGTCCTCGCATTCAAGGTCCTCTCGTTGCCGGTTCCACTGCTTCATGAACTCAGCCAGACGAAGTTTGTCCTCCCTCTTCTTCGCTCGTTCTTTCGACCGTTCCTCGAGTTTCTTCTTCTTTTCCAGCAATGCTCGCTCCTTTTGCTGTTCTTTCAGGAGTTGTAGCTTCTCCGCCGACATGATCAAATTGTTTTTGAATTTCTTTCCCACACCGCCAGTATTTCTGTACTTTTCTTTCACCTTCTGTGCCATTTCCTTTTGAGGAGTTTTTGCCTTACCTGGCGACGTCTTTCCTTGTATTTTCTTTTTGTTTTGGTCATTTAATGTTGTCAAGTACCTTTGAATACTTTCTTGCTTTTTTTCTTTCTTATTATTTGTATTTTGTGTGTTTTGTTTTTTAGTTTGTGTATTTACTTTATGTTTAGTAGGCTTGTTAGTAAGAGCTTTTCTTGTATTCTTTGAAGCTTGAAATTCTGGTGGTTTACCAATAAAGATAGTATCAAATTTGACTCGTGGTATTGCAAATTTCTGGAGTATATCTTTCTGCAAATATAAGAAGCATATAAAAGAAATGTCAGTAAGATTATCACAAGGCTTGTTGGAGGAGGTATTGATTGTGAATGTAGATGGTATGGACAATATGATCTAGCAATTGTCACTATTTATGTACTATGTAGTATGTATACATAAATTTGGGCAAATAAAATATATTGAGTGGATGGGCATGCTTAATACAAGTATTACACCTTGAATATATACATATATTTTTTTTAAACAGTTGAGTCATTTATTAACAAAGTAGGTGTAGCCTAAATGATGACACTCTTCAGATTTGTAATGCAAGCTCTACTCTACTGTACTTTTAAGAAAATATGCAAGTGTGAAACATGCTCTAGTTAACAATAAACCTTCAAATTGAAACTTGAGTTGAACAAAAATAAAATTGTCTTTTAGTACACATATCCACAGTAAAATGTGGCAAAGGTAATTTGGTAGCAACTCCCTAGTCACACCATATTATTGTTTTAAATTCCAGTGGTTTACATAGGCTTTTATCAAATTTGACTTGTGGTATTGCCTGTTTCAAAATATTCAAAGCTTGAAATTTACAGCTAAAAAGGTTAATGGACTTGCTGGAGAAAAGCATGGTTGCTAATGGCACGCATACTAACCTTGATCACCCACAATCCATTGGGCCCTTCTTCAGCAAACTGTTTCAGGTAAAGTCTGTTCTTGTCTCGCGTGTACAACCCCTTCTTACGGTGGACTTTCGAAGCTTTGGCTACGAGTTCCTGAACCTCGCCTTTTTGCTCGTAGTTCTCAATCTCGTAGCGGAATAGAGATGCAGGTATGGCTTCATATCGCCCACAACTAATGCAAAACATAAAAATTATTGTGATGATGGTCATGATAAAAAAAAATCATGGACATTGGAAAGTGGTTTAGGCTAACTGCCTACCATGCAGAATAGCACATACTTAAAACAAAAACAACTTCAGAGACAAAACGGTATAAAAATTGAGACTGGTTAAAAATGTATGGATGTGGAACATGGAATAATATCAAACTGGGAAAATACGAGGATAGGCTAAAGGCTTGAGGATAATATGTGGTATCACAACAAATGATGAACTTAGATATTGATTCATAGATGAAGAAAAAAGATTGAACTGGCAATCTTAAAGAAATAGCAACACTAACTTTTTAAGATATATTATTTCATGAAATTCTCAGCAAAAAAAAAAGAAAAACACACTAGCATGTGTGCAAAAATGTACCTACAATACTATCTTAATACAGTACTCCACATGAAAGTTAAAAAAGTCGCTCCAAAGTCATTGTTTACACACAAACTACATCGCGCACGCCCACTATGAGCTACTATCAAGAACATTGGTCACTTCTGTGCAGCATATGAGGTCATGGTACAAAGATGGATCTATTTTGAAGTTCCCTTGACAATGTAGGCCTACATACAATCTTGTATTGTGGCTATACAGCTAAGAAATGAAATGAAATGAAATATTTATCTATTTTAATAAGTAATATCGATACTTTAAATTCTTAAGTTAATATCGATAACATTAATATTTTCCAATATCGAATATCGATCAATAAAATTGATAGTTTTGCCCATCCCTAATACAAACCAAAAATTAGATTCACAATTAAATAATAAATATATGATCAATCTACAAGCCATATTATTTCAATAAGCTTACCTGGCATCCTCAAAACACTCAAGTTCCTCTTCTGTTGGTGCAACAATTTGCATCACATGACACTCGCACCTGCAGAAAACAAATGAATATTACTGATTAGGATGCCTTGTGGGCTGTGCACTAAGAAACATCTATCTTCATAGATTATTTGTGACTGATAATAATACAAAAAAACCTATAAAAATATATTCTCATTTCTAATTTACCCATGTTTCTCGAATACAATTGTTAAGTTGGAACTCATTGGTCATCATCCTACAGAGGCTACGTTTACATTCAAATAAACATTTTCCCCCACGTACACACCTTTAAACAAGATGGCTCCTTGCAAACCATATCGTCGATGAAGTGGTTATACCCCATACGAATTGTTCAGGAGAGACAAAACACGAAAAGGCGCTTTCAGATAAAGTGACTAAGACCAGGTTTAAGTTTTAGTGAATGACCCTAGTAATACATACTAATCAAATATTGTTTAATGCTTGTTCAACCACAGAAGTTGTAATTTTCATTAACAGAAACCATTTATAAATTAAAAACACCAGTTATTTAAATAACATATGCCTATGCGGTTTCAACATTTATATTCTGGCTACTTATGTGGCTTGGTGAGTGCCGTGTATGGCAACATTTTAAACCTAGCCTATTCTTTGTGCTTAAATATAGATTTAATTAATTTTTAGTGTAATTTTGATGGAAACGGGGCCAAGATACACAAACACACATTTTGCCGAGGTATTAAACTAACAACTTTTATTCAAATTACAACAGTATCACGAAAGATGTGTGTGCCTTACATATATTGAGAACTTGGACAGTCAAACTGAAGAGATACACGGTTTTGCCATAGCATTCCAAGTAGGATTTTGCTCCTACCCGATGTAATTTTTTGTCTTTACAGCATTTCTATTGGATAATTTAGTACTAGCCGGAATCCAAGCTGCGCCAATGGGATTCATGATTTCAAAATAATAAAACACTCAAAAGTTTTGTCAAAAAGGCGACTTACGCGGTATTGCCCTTCACCGACGATATGTGAGGGTGTATTGTAATGTTTGGTCAAAGTTTAAAAACATAAAACAGTAGGCAAACCCATCCTACACCAGTGTACATTAGGACTAGTAAAGAATGTTACATGAAAGAAGAGCATTTGGTTTTCAAGACACGACAAATAACTCACCACGTATCTTCTGTAATGTTCACCTCTACAGATTCACCAACAAAGTAGCGTTCCCTTGCAAACGAGAAAACATCTTCTGCCATGTTCTCGAATGACGTGCGTCGAGTCAGGGATGCCAAATATAACACTGGTATCCGCAACTGTAACCACACACAAATGATTAGTCCTAAACCCAACGAAGTAACAGATCTGCAGCAACATTACCTATTTTAAAGTGCTGGACCCGTGATTTACTAACTTGGACAATAAACACACACCATATAGGCCTATCCTATAGGCCTACTATTGATTGTCCACAGGATGCTAAATTAGATATGAAGCCCTAGGTCTACATTTTATTGCATTGCAGGGCTGTAAATTTAATCAATTACCCAACCTAGCTACAATTGATTATATTTCTATAGGTAGGTAAGGTGACCATATTTACAAATCGAAATTCCGGGACAAACACAACTTTTGACGACTACAATGGGGGGGTGTGGGGGGGATGCCCCCCACAACAGCGCCGCAGGAATTTTTTTGAAAAAGTGTGTTTTTTATGTGGTTTTAAGCGTTTTAGAATGAGTTCTGGGCTTCAGACCAACTACTAAATAATGGGATAGTTTCATTAGATTGTTAACTAAAACAATGTATTTATAATTGTGTACAACATAAGTGTTAAAATTACGAAATGAATATTTATGAAACATAGCATGAAGAAGTTTAATACCTTGCCTATATTAAATTGATAATTAATTGCATTTGGTATACGTTTGTATAACCAACTAGTTTGAATTAAATGGGACAATTAAAATAAGCCATGATTGATACAGCTGCAGACAAGCTGCTCGATATTGACACTGTACGATAAACAAAAGTACAGTTACAAAATAATAGCCCTATTATTGTGATTGCATAGATGCACATTATTCTGGTAGGGAGGTCCCAGGGGGTAGGGGTAGGGTAGGCCGGTCAGCTGATATGGTACCGGTAAGCTACATGTACAGCTGCCATCATAAGTAACTCAATATATCACGGATTTTGTTCTAATACTTGCCGCATCGATAATTTCCGGGACATTAGAAACGTGTATCACAATTCCGGGACATTTAAGTGCTTTTCAAAAAGTCTTCAGGACGCCGGGACAGAGTGTAAAAAAACGGGACTGTCCCGGGAAACCCGGGACGTATGGTCACCTTAATCCTAGGATAGTATAGCCTCTACGTCCAGCCTTTTTTTGTACGTGTCAATGATATATGCCTAAATCATTGAACAAGTGAATGTTGTTAGTAGGCTTATGGCAATGGATAAGGGCCAGAGGCCTTGGTTTATGACAAATGCACAAGGTTGGTACCAGTACTCACATTGTATGTTGGGATAATTGAACATTTAAATGGCCGTGGCTAATTAAACTTTAAGGATATGATTGGAAAATTAAACACTAGGCCTATATTGTCTCGATTGTTTCATTTCCTGTTTCCCACTCATTTTATTGAATGTTTATTGTGTCAGCAAGAAGGCTCGCGTGCAAAATTAGGTCGGGTACAGGGTAATACCAACTCCCCATCCCCAATAAACTTAATATGTAGTATAAGAAGCCATATTGCCCTCTTTTTATGATGAGATGAATATCACTACGTATCACAGGAGCAAGTTCGGATTAGATAAGCTCGCACGACGATAGGCCGAACCGTACATCAATACCTTTAATATCGGGCTAACTACAGCCGCACTAAACACTAGACTCACCGCCTGCTACGTTGTGACTATTTCCAAGAGCAAACACCTTTGACCAGCTGGTGCTACACACGCCCCCTAGCCTACACGCCTAGCGCTAGTTGTTTGCTGCAACTAGATTCGTCGATCAGTGATTATCACGTTGCAGTGGAACCGAGCTACGCGTATATCAAGCACAGCTGGCTTGATTTAGCCGAGCTGGCCCGCTTTATTGGTCCGGTAAAATCTACTGCGCATTCAGGTGTATATCAAAGATTTCTAGTTCGCATTGGACTAAGTTAGGTCGGACTAGCACCTGTGGTATACGTAGTGTATATTTAAAAAAGAACAAAACCTTGGAACATATTTTGTTCTTAACCGTCACACCCTACTTGCACTAACGGCATTCAGACGCGTTTCATGCCATAGAGTTTAAACTTTAGGCCATTAAACGATTCATCCCACCGCTAATTGTCTGGCACATAGTTAAAGGGGTTCTCACCCACTACACCAAAAAAATATGTTTAACTAAGGCGGATTAGCTATGAAATTAGCGACTAAATGAAAAGAAATCGGGTTCACCATAACCCGGGGAAAAAATATCAAAGTTAGTGATTTTCGAGCTAGGTCCCATCGGCGAAAATCTCCCATAAGAAATAGCATTGGGACGACCTGTATGCCTTGGGACCTTAGAGGATTCTGCTCCAAAAAAAAATGATGTAATACTTTTCGCTGCGTCTTTCTTTTCTGCGTATTTCGTATATTTTGGTTTTGTAATCGGAGCTTCCGTTCAGGTACAAAATAAAGATGTGTAATCGGGTGCTCCATTTCGTTTTGAGCGTTGCTGTGCACGTCGAGTCGGCGGGTGTCGACTGTCGAGTTGGTGTCAAGTAAGCCAAGCGAGAGAGAGAGAGAGAGAGAGAGAGAGTGTGAGAGAGAGAGAGAGAGTAGTATTGCGAGGGGAAATAGTCAACGCATGCACAGTGAACGCGGTCTGCTATGCGGTGTCGAATGGAGTACACCAAGGCCGTCTAGATATATCGCTTCGAGTACACTCGCACCAAAAGCCGGCTGACACCAACAGTCGCCGCGGCAGTTAACCAGAAATTTCATTAATTAATAACAATTCACAGGTTTCAACTCACGATGTGTAATGGTTCATTATCGATTGGTGTGGTGCAGTAGATCATGTGGTAAAAAATAAATCTAGCGGGTGAGAACCCCTTTAAGCCTTGGAGTTACACTAGGGCCTATCTACACTTATGATACACACAGTACGCTACACACTCACTATGCCTAACCTAGGCACTAGGACCATGTGATGGTAAGATAAGCTAGGCCGTCCACGATGCTGCAACACCTAATTAGTCAACTAAATTTCAAAGTCTAGGGCCTAGACCAGGTCTATGCCAGGCAGGTGAAGGTAGGGCCTATCCTAGGCCCTAGCTTAATTATGTATCATGAACGCCTAGCTTAGCTAGCCTATGTCAAATTGGTGAATAAATTACTCAACTCTCTAGGGGCTAGGCCTAGGCTAGGGGCCCTACTCTTGTAGTTGTATGCCTAATTAAAGACTTCATTTTCTAGGGAGCCCAATGTATTAACTAGGGCCTAGGCCTTGCCATAACTGCTTGCCATATAGGCTATGCCTAGGCCTCAACATTATTTACAATTTCATATTGGTCTTAGGGCTAGGAGACCCCACTCTACTGTCAACATTTTTAAGAAAATTGCTTACCTCTAGAGGGAATTCTTTCAAAGAGGCTCGTGCATTGTCTTCGCAGGCTTTGGCTTCTTGGTATGTCATAGACTGTTTACCAGTGAATTGGCAGGACCAGACCAGCGAGTTACACAAGATAATTCGATCACTTAAATCGCTAAAATTAGAGAAAACAAATATGAGTTAATATGTTTACTACTTGTTTCATTCTGATTTTAAGAAACGTGGACGTTTGCCCTAGGCCTATAAGCCACCATGGCGCTTTTAGGCCCATCTTGTTTTAGCTAGGTTTGGCTCTAGCCTAGATAGGCCTAGGCCTAATACATTTCAGTTTCGTTGTTCTTTGTTTACTAGATGGAAATTAAGTTGTGTACTCACGAATAGTGTTGAAAAATCTCATCTGTAATGTCACAATAATATACGAGGTCTTCATCCTTCAGATATTCAGGAATTGGATTCCTGACGAACGGCTTTTTACGTAGCATTGGCATTGTAGAGGTACGAAGCCTAGGCAGCCAAGCTCAGATCGTGAAGGGTTCTAGGCTAGCCTAGGCCTAAATTGCCTCCAAAATGATGAAGAATCACTACCGACGAGGAGTTAAAAAGTCACAACAATTGTTCGGACAGAAAAGCGGATACACTTTTTGTTCTAACAAAGAAAAGAGCTATGTCGCGTAAAACTTGTAGTTCCTAATATAAGCTTTACATATATTTTTACCACTTATATACATCTCTAAACAGATGCTGATCACGAGAAAGCGGGTGGAAAATCGACGAAAAGCGCGAAACCGACAGCGCTGCTTGTATGCGCAACATCCGTGAACCACAAGTATTATTCAAAGAAGTCAGTAAGGAATATGGAAACAGTTCCGTTCATCGACCCGACAAAGCACTTCCCAAGAAATGATCATCACAGGCGGTAAATTTAAACTGTCGTTGGCCGGATGCATAGATATCCCCTGCATTAGGAAATCCCAAGAATCCGTTTTACTTATGAAAAATAGCGTGCATTAAACAATGTCATAACTACATGGTTTCTCTGCATCCGGGCATTATGATTTGCAATTATTTTGGCCATAAAGGTTTACATTACGTTGTAGGTGCATTTATACCAGTACCTATGTGAGGTACTGTTGTGATAGGGTGTCCACAGTGGCGTATACAGGAGGGATGGGGGCTGGGGGGACTGAGGTCCCACATACTGTTTAATATGATGATTGATGAATGATTATGAGGAAGGGCGGAGGGGAAGCCTGGTACCGGTATGTAGCCTACTCCTGTCGAAAAGTACCAAGGGGACCATCGGTTTTGCGTCCCATCCGAAAGGACGGTGTAACTTTGACCAGTCATATAGGTTCCTCCACTAAACTGGACTACCGAGCAGTTGACGAGAAGCTTTCGACCCCTCCAATCTGCTCTAACCAACGGTAACTAGGTTGTGAATTTACAATTAACCATCAGCTGAAGAATCCCAAAAATAAGTGAAATCTAGTACCATGGTTGATGGAAACATGATCCCACACAGTGGCATTTCCTGTATAGGGGCAGGTGGGCCACAGACCCCTCAACAATTCCAATACAACACAATATAATTCAAACTGCCAATTTTCCATGCCACACAATGGATTTTTGATTTTAGTAGTTTAAAGAAATGTCGTCAGATGGCGCCCCAGTCGTTTCCCCTCTCGTTGCGTTGTACGAAGCGTTGCTAGCTTCAATGGAACTAGCCCCGCTCGCCCTACAGCTACTAGTGAGTAATACATGGTTTGTATGGTGCCAAGATAAAGAGAGCCCCTTTGGCCCATAAAACACCGACAGCAGGACAAATCCAATCCTTACTTCACACGGCTGGATGCTGGTGTAGAGTGCTGCAGACTCATGTGTAGGCCTAGTATAATGGACTAGCAAGTTGTCTCAGTGACTCCATTACCTTATGTACTATGTATTTATTTACAAGAGCCACAGTAAACCTTGCAATAGAAGTTGTAAGTTAATAAGTACTTATCCTCATAATTCCAAATTTAATTTTTCTTAGAAGAATTCATGTCCAATATGATGTCTTGATGACCCCATCAAGGAGTCAAGGCACTATTTTTTATTTATTTACTTTCATCTTTTTGTACATTACACATTTGGATTTTTTTCTTGATCATGCAGAAATTACCTGAACCAATACCAATTAAAAAACTATCCACATTCCTATGCAATACTTTCTATAATCCGATTTCAAATTAAAATATTTTATTTGATTAACAACGCTTTTAAATTTTAACATGTTTTGGAAACTACTGATTACAAATCATTTTTATTCTTTTTTACCACTTACAACTGTAGGAACCTTGCAGCAAGCCATATGGCTCATTCATTAGGTTCCAGTGATTTCTCATACACACTGTAAAAAAATGTATAAGAAAATAGAGATTGAATTGAATTGAGGATAGGAGTAGAAGACATTTATTGTAAAATTTAACAAACATTATGGTGGGATATGGGCAAAAGTAGCCTAATATACATACTACCAGTTGATTTTACTTCATTTTTTTTATTTATGAGCCATTTTGTTTCGTAATGCTTGTATTTTCTTTTCCACGTCTTCTAAGGTATAAATCTGAAACAAGACAAATCATAACCCAAAGTTTAGGCATTAAAAAAAGGCATGCAAAGGAATTAAAAAGTCGAGATGAACAATAACCACCGCTATTACATCAGATGCCAGCTGATGCCGAGGGTGGAATGGGGTAAATTTACAACAGGTTACAGTGAAACTTTGATTTTACAAACTTAACGGAGTATAAAAAAAACTCGTTATTCAATGAATTGTAAAATCAAAAAACACTGTTCTCATGGGAAATTATTTGGGATCAGGAAAAAAAATACTTAACATCAACGAATTCGTTGCTTCAAGAAATGTAAAAGCAAAGTTTTAGAGTAGTTACCGGGTGGCAACTGACCACTTGGACGACAATATGAAGAATTTGCTAGAGCAACATGTCAACAGGGTTGGTTCCGTTTTAGTGAGTACTTTATGTGTAGCCTATCCGAATTTTAGTCTTCCATATACTTGACCAGGAATGTGAAGAAAAATAAAATCATCTTGGTTGAAGGTAAGTTAGTAACATCAAATAAGCTGCAGTCATCGAAATCAGCAGGTAATCACTACAGTATTGTTATGTACTTGTAACTTCCAACTTTAGACAACTATCATGCTTTGTGTCTATCCCTGCTTAAAAATACGGTTGGATACTATTGGATCCGCAAGTGTAAACCAACAGGATTCAATCGTAACCAACTGTCTTAGTAGGAGCCAACTGGAACTCTAAAAGCATCCAATAGGATCCAAACGTATTCAATAGGAACTGTAACCAATAGTATTCAACTGGGACCGTATGCAAAGGGAATCAACTGTAGTGCAACTGGAACCGTAACCAATAGTATTCAACAGGCAACGTATTCAAAGGGAATCAACTGTATTCAACTGGAAGCGTAATCAATTGGTTTCAATAGTATTCAACTGGGACTGTATGCAAAGGGAATCAACTGTAGTGCAACTGGAACCGTAACCAATAGTATTCAACAGGCAACGTATTCAAAGGGAATCAACTGTATTCAACTGGAACCGTAATCAATTGGTTTCAATAGTATTCAACTGGGACCGTATGCAAAGGGAATCAACTGTAGTTCAACTGGAACCGTAACCAATAGTATTCAACAGGCAACGTATTCAAAGGGAATCAACTGTATTCAACTGGAACCGTAATCAATTGGGTTCAATAGTATTCAACTGGGACCGTATGCAAAGGGAATCAACTGTAGTTCAACTGGAACCGTAACCAATAGTATTCAACAGGCAACGTATTCAAAGGGAATCAACTGTATTCAACTGGAACCGTAATCAATTGGGTTCAATAGTATTCAACTGGGACTGTATGCAAAGGGAATCAACTGTAGTGCAACTGGAACCGTAACCAATAGTATTCAATAGGCAACAACCGTAATGAAAAGGAACCAACCGTAATGGATGGGAATCAATCGTATTCAATGGGAACCAAGCGTATTCAATAGGAACCAACCGTATTCAATAGGAACCAACTGTATTCAATAGGAACCAACCGTATACAATAGGAACCAACCGTATTCAATAGGAACCAACCGTAATGGATGGGAATCAATCGTATTCAACAGGAACCAACCGTATTCAATAGGAACCAACCGTATTCAATAGGAACCAACTGTATTCAATAGGAACCAACCGTATTCAATAGGAACCAACTGTATTCAATAGGAACCAACCGTATACAATAGGAACCAACCGTATTCAATAGGAACCAACCGTAATGGATGGGAATCAATCGTATTCAACAGGAACCAACCGTATTCAATAGGAACCAACCGTATTCAATAGGAACCAACTGTATTCAATAGGAACCAACCGTATTCAATAGGAACCAACCGTATTCAATAGGAACCAACCGTATTCAATAGTAACCAACTGTATTCAATAGTAACCAACCGTATTCAATAGAAACCATCCGTTTTCAAAGGGAATCAATCGTATTCAATGGGAACAAATGGTAATGAACGGGAAACTTCCGTTTACAATAGGAACCAACCGTATTCAATAGGAACCAACCGTATTCAATAGGAACCGACTGTATTCAATAGGAACCAACCGTATTCAATAGGAACCAACCGTATTCAATAGGAACCAACCGTATTCAATAGTAACCAACTGTATTCAATAGTAACCAACCGTATTCAATAGAAACCATCCGTTTTCAAAGGAAATCAATCGTATTCAATGGGAACAAATGGTAATGAACGGGAAACTTCCGTTTACAATAGGAACCAACCGTATTCAATAGGAATCAATCGTATTCAATGGGAACTAATGGTAACCCACACAACACTTAATATTGTATGAATATTCATTTTATGTGCCAGTGATAATGTCTAGATGTTGACATCTTATACATGTTGTTACAACATTAGTCGTGATAATATGTCCATACAGTAATACCTATCAATGTGTATACAATACCTATCACATAATTATATTTTGAATAATAAATAAATGAATATTGTATGAATATCCTTTTCAAATATTGTCTTCTAAATATTTTACGTACATATACACAATGTTTTTATAAACCTGTGTATTATTATATTGTCGCTGTGTGGCCGCGACTATTCTGCACCCAATTTGTGTTATTTTAGGGGGATGCGTGTCCACGATTAATTCCATACAGTCTCAATCCTTGCATTCGAATTAATTACTGAAAAAAATATTGGATAAACTTTCAGACGGGATTGCTGGTACCGCATCTATAGGAATCAAACCCGGGCCTCCTAAATCAGGTCTCATGCATCACGCTTGCGCTACAACCACCGACCGTTTGTACGTATTTATAAAATGTATTACATGAATTTAACGTAACAGCAAATTTAATTCTGTTAGAATTCCAAAACTAAATTTTCCACGTGTTGTACAATTTGGTATTGAATCGTATTGAAATTCGTCAATTCATTATTTATAACCATGCCACATACATCACAGTATATATACTTACTGGGGCCCTCTTAAGAATAATAGGCCACATAATGTATATGCTGTCAATTTTTTAATCTATGCAGACCCGGAAAACGTCATGATTTGAATTTCTCGATTTACGTTCGCATAGCATCTTGCTTTGAATCAACCGCGTGACGTCATACTGAATTTAAAACGAATAATCTCGGAAGCATCCGAACATTACCGAACTATTTGGACCACTCCAGTCAACGCACTACTCAACTGGAGAACAAAATATGTAAGTATTTAACACTTTATTGATCTTTAAATTGTATTTGATTATAACGTATCATTTTCATTTCAAAAACAGTATAATAAATATTTATTTTTCAATATTCTGCATCAAAACTTTTTTTGCAGATGATCATTTGACTTTTCCCCACCCGGCTTCCGGCCGGCAGTCAACAACTCAACTACAACATCCGGTTACGTTCTGTCTGTCGTGTTTCAAGCATGTTTTCAGTTCTCTTGGGTGAATTTGTGAAAGCTTCGTAAATGTAGCCCCTTTCGCCGGTGAAATCATCCGTACATACTCACTGTATTTCAGGTAAGGTTAAGGATTGGCCTTCTTGTATTTTATGAAATACCGAAATAGTCTTAGCGTTTTTAATCCCGCTCAACAAAGACAGGCAGTCTAGGCTAGAGGCTAGGCCTATCCTAGGGCCTAAGAGCCAAATTCCCGTTACCGTTAGTTTCGTTTGAGGGCTGAGGGGTTGAGTTGGGCTGAAACATCATAAGAATCGTAAGCCTAGGCCTAGGCTCTACCTTACTTCTTGCCTATCGTAGGCCTAGGCTAGGGCCTAGGCCTAGGCCTACGCATTCTTGGTTAAGTTTAAAAGTTAAAACCCTGTGACAAAGCCACTGACTTCTGGTTCCTGAAAGGCCCTGTGTGATAGGGCTAGGCCTACCTAGGCCTGGCCTATGATAATTAAATTCTGCTAAGACCCAGAGCCTATATAATTTGCAGACATGTAGGCCTGGGTAGGCTAGGCCTAGGCCTAGACCAAGGGGTAAGTTTGTAGGCTATCCTAGGCCTAGGGCCTAGGCCCTACATTTTGTACACCATCCATAGCGTAGGCCTAGGCCTAGGCCTCATGTTACGATCAGTGTTGTCTTAAACGTCATATAGGCTAGGCCTAGGCCTAGCCTTCGTGCCTAGGGCATGTTTTTATAGGGGGTGTGTGCCGTAAAGCGCCCGGTCTGACCAATGACAATAAGATTGAACAGAGCGAGGGTTCCGGTCGCTTTACGGTATGTGCCCAGGTTACAACAATGAAATTGATGAAATGAAATTTTGAAATCGTCTATTATAGTTTGCAGCTATGACATTAGTTGTGCGAACCCTACCGACGCGTTCACTATTGTGGTTGATTTGATTTATGAATTTAGGGTGCTACAATAGCTAGGATTATTTACAATGATTTAAGATACTAATATACAGTAGGCCTAGTAGATTTAACTGTAAAACTGAACACATGTCATAAAGTCTGAACTGTACACTTAAGGTGGAGCATTAAGATGCCTCCTTTAAGTGTTGCTCTATTTTCAATAATGTAATATTTTATTTTTGTTATTGGTGCTAGGGCCTAGACGTAACAACAGATCTACCCACTTTCCAATGGACTAGGCAGCTCAAACAGTAATGTTGCCCTAGCTGGACATTGCATGTATGCTAATAGGACGTTTTAACTAAATCTGGCTACATAGGGTAGCCTAGATTAAAGTAGGCACCGACAGTTAAAAATGCCTAAAGTAAACGAAAGTCCCTAAGTGATTTATCAGCACGCCATTTTAACAGATTATTAAATAATCAGACCATAAGTGTTGAAGCACAATTGAACTCTTCATCAACTTCATACTCGGACATGCCCGGGTGTTCCAGGGCTAGCTCTACGTGTGGGTCTAGTATGTTAGTACCATCTAGGGCTACTAGCCCTGTTCCAAGAATATATCTATCTGAAGCAACTAGTTCTGCCAATATGTGTGGTATGGTGGTGGTAAAGAGGGGCGATATTTTGCAATACTCAACCAATCTTTTATCACTGCCACTTTAGGCCCATATGAGCATACTTGGGGAAAGGAACTTTTAAAATAAACATGTGAACGCATTCGTATTATGACGAACTTTTGAACAAACTCATTCCCGTTTCGATTGATTACTTTTCTAGACCTTTAAAACATGTGCATGCAGACATCTCAGCAGTGACATGCCCATGCTTGTGAAAAATGTATATGTATGGAACAAAAAATAAATAAAAATAAATAAATTTGAAAGGTTAGGTGTTTCTACGTATTGTGCAGCACATATAATCTGCGACCAACAGCTTATCTCCTTATACACACTCTTGAAACTCTTGCAGCTGATAGTATCTACCAACATAAGCTATTTTAAACCCATAGCCACCAAATGTTTGCCAAGACGCTACTATTTCTCAGTGTCCCAAAAGAAACACGGAACTGATAGTTTTATATTTAATTTTAAATTAAGGTGGGTGTTACAATGCATTGCCAACTGAATATTGCTATACTTGGCACAAGACTACCTTACACTGCTTTCGTCACAGGCGAGGCTCTCGTAGCCAACCAGCGAACCGCTGGAGACACACCCGTGCAAAAACCGATCGCTGATTGGCTACGAACCCGTCGCCTGTGACGAAAGCATGTGTAAGGTAGTCCTGGTACAACTATATTGTACGTAATCTGTACACAAAATACAAAAATATAATTTACTTTTTAAAATTAACTTCTTTTTCGAAGTGAACTTGTACGTTTAGGCTATTTAGTCCAACTGGGCCTCCAAAAGTAGTCCAGTTAAAGTGCCAAGTAATTTATTTGCCAGGCAAGCCCACTTTGGTGTCTTTTTATTGGTCCTTGTCATGGTGAAAACAACTTCAACTGGACATTGAAATACCAGCCCAAACTAGTGTTGGAACAAAATTTTATACAAACAGTGTAAACTGATGGTAACTTGTCATATGGACAAATCTCAATACTTCCGTGTTGCCATATTTCACTGTAATTTTTTTTATTTATTTGTGAATTGAATTTTTGAATTACTACCTGACCTAAATTATCATGGAGCATATTTTATCTAATGCAAACTTGAAATTATAAATAACAATATGTTAGAACTTAGAAGGCAGATATGAAAATCCTACACATCTGCATTAACTGCTACTGAACAGTACACTTAGCAAACACAGCTTTGGCATCATACCTTTATAGGCATTAATACTGTTTCAGAATGTTTGAAGCACTGGCTTGTTTCAAGGGGAACCTCCGAATGCCGGAGGCCGGGCTTCAAGAAGAACTGGACAAGGTTCCCAAATACATTGCCCAGCGGATTACCGACCTTAACCGGGAAGGAAAATCCAGTGTTGGAAAACCATCACAAAAAGACAAACCGAGGCGTCAGCTCATAGATGACTCGTTTGGTGCCTCTACGTCTCAACACACGCCGAATTTTTCTCCAGAGACATTTTTCACCAGAGACATGTTTTCTCCAGAGACATCCATATCCAGATGGATAACGGTGTCGCCATAGTTACAAAAACAAACTTTTATGTTGTGTTAAGTGTTCTTTTGGCATAAAATGATACATTTTCAATCGTATACGTAATTGTATCACACATATTATTTTGTTGTAACGACACAATACAATTGAGTGTATAAATAACAAATAATTATTGATATTGTAGGCCCACTTCTTTTAGATTATTCAGTTTCACACTGTTGGCTATTCTGTTTATTAAAATAACACTACTAGAGTCAATTGAGCCACACTTTAAATGGCTACGAAGATGTATTGATTTTAGTATTTTTAACCGTAGATAAATCCTATGCACTTACATTTTTACCGAGAAATAATATGCCATTACATAATATCATAATACCAGATACAAATATCTAAAACATTAATATTGTTTCGAACCAATAAGATAGTTCAGTGGGGTGATTTGAATGGGCAGTTGACTCGCATGAGAGACTTTAAGGAACGTAAATTCAAAGTTTCAATGTAAAAGCTATTCGAATGCTAAATAAAATGTATTAGGATTAATGGGCATAATAGCCAATTATTATTGCAGGGTTGCCGCCAAAAATAATTTCAAATCCTTGTAATAGAGGTAAAATCTCCGCAAATAGGCCTATCCGTGAAAAGTAAGAAACCGTTAATGTTGTAGGTGTAAATGTGTTTTTTGTAGGCTAAGTTTTAGCCATCATAGCTCGAGGCTGTTTTTGTTAAGTTTAATTTATGGCATTATACACATACTACTGGTATGTATGTATGCTCTTTATTTTTAGCAGCTATTTTACATCCTAGTTATATTTATTTACCTTCTATCAACCATTCACATTTGAACATTCCAATATTTTTAATTTCTCTTATATTTCTAGGTACCGGTAATCAATTAAATTGTCTTAAACCAAAGTTAAAAAAAATAATCACTTATACTATGCAGATTTTAAGTACACATTCCTGTTTCTAGCACTTCATATTGTGTGATATTGTGTGATATTGTGTGTGATATTGTGAACCATATCTGCATAACCTGATAAATTACTAGGTAAGATACCATTATACTGGACCCAAGATTGCTTTACCCCTGCTTTCGTCACATCCGGGGCAGTCGTAGCCAACCAGCGAACCGCTCGAGACACACCCGCGCCAATACCGATCGCTGATTGGCTACAAACCAGTCGCCTGTGACGAAAGCATGTGTAAGGTAGTCTTGGGACAACTATACATACTACTTCATAAATGAAAACCATAGATAGAAGTTGATAGTTATCTTCCACTGACAACCAATGAAGTGCATTTAGCATATTTCTAATAGGAACTGCTTTTTGCATTCAATTATACATCTCATTGCCTTGTTTTGTACAGTTTTCATTCTATTAATAATAGATCAACTTGAATATGCCCTTGTTTTGCCTGAAAAATTATTATCCCAGAAAATTCAAAATATATTTCAACAATTGTGTTATACTATAAGTCTTGTCGATAATGAGAGATGTTCACTTATCTCTTATCTTATGGTATCTAGATCTTTGTTCAGTTTAAATGACTATCTATATCAACTGGTGTTTTGCTTTGTTTTTTAAGACAAGTTTGGCATTATGCTCTAAAAACGTTTTACTTTCTATGTATTATTAAGGATAGTACGTCATTTAGCTAGATTTGTATCTACATTCTACATAGCCTGTTTTTGTTTGTTATGTTTATTTTATGGTAGTGCACTATATACGTCATTTTTATGTTATGTTCAATGAATTCTAGGTTATGGAGCATTGTTTTTATCCACATTCACTAGTCAAAAACAGCTGTTTTTGTTTGTTTTTAAGTTTATTTTATGATATTAGACTGTGCTTCAAAACTGATGTGATTAATGTCAATGACTAGTAAGTCATGCTGTGCTTCTAGCCTAATTTACATTTTTTTTTACAGGGTGCTCTATGATATAAGTGACAATTATTTTCTGTATCTATACAATCCATATTATCATTGGGCTTCTTATTTTTATGACTGTAAGCTCATGCATATTTGTGTTACTAGTATACCTATGTATCACAACTGATTTTTAGTACTGTTTGATGTATGACAAGTTGGTCTATCTACAACCCACATTTTTGTACCTAACTTAGTTACATTCTCTTTGAAGCCATTGTTGGTCATACTTTAGATACTCATGTATAAACCTATAATATAAATAATATCCGTATTTTTTAACTATAAATATGAATTATTTCACATGTACTGAGAAGACTCCTACTGACTACGGTTGGTTCCTATTGAATACGATTGATTCCCATCCATTACGGTTGGCTCCTATTGAATACGGTTGGTTCCTGTTGAATACGATTGATTCCTATTCATTACGGTTGGTTCCTATTGAATACAGTTGATTACTATTGAATACGGTTGGTTCCTGTTGAATACGATTGATTCCCATCCATTACGGTTGGTTCCTATTGAATACGGTTGGTTCCTGTTGAATACGATTGATTCCCATCCATTACGGTTGGTTCCTATTGAATACAGTTGATTACTATTGAATACGGTTGGTTCCTGTTGAATACGATTGATTCCCATCCATTACGGTTGGTTCCTATTGAATACGATTGATTCCCATCCATTACGGTTGGTTCCTATTGAATACGGTTGGTTCCTATTGAATACGGTTGGTTCCTATTGAATACGGTTGGTTCCTGTTGAATACGATTGATTCCCATCCATTACGGTTGGTTCCTATTGAATACGGTTGATTACTATTGAATACGGTTGGTTCCTGTTGAATACGATTGATTCCCATCCATTACGGTTGGTTCCTATTGAATACGGTTGGTTACTATTGAATACGGTTGGTTCCTATTGAATACGGTTGGTTCCTGTTGAATACGATTGATTCCCATCCATTACGGTTGGTTCCTATTGAATACGGTTGATTACTATTGAATACGGTTGGTTCCTGTTGAATACGATTGATTCCCATCCATTACGGTTGGTTCCTATTGAATACGATTGATTCCCATCCATTACGGTTGGTTCCTATTGAATACGATTGATTCCCATCCATTACGGTTGGTTCCTATTGAATACGGTTGGTTCCTATTCATTACGGTTGGTTCCTATTGAATACAGTTGATTACTATTGAATACGGTTGGTTCCTGTTGAATACGATTGATTCCCTTTGAATACGGGTTTTACTCATTCCTATTGAATACAGTTGATTCCCATTGCGTACGGATCCAGTTGAATACTATTGGTTACGTTTCCAGTTGGATACGGTTGATTCCCTTTGAATACGGGTTTTACTCATTCCTATTGAATACAGTTGATTCCCATTGCGTACGGATCCAGTTGAATACTATTGGTTACGTTTCCTATCCACTCCCATTGATTACGTTGCCAGTTGGATACGTCCAAAGTGGCACTAATACTATTGGTTCCCATTAAGTTTAACATGTATTGGATTCAAACAACATCCAATGGTATTCAACTGTAATATTTCCAATAGTATCCAACCGTATTTTTAAGCAGGGATGTACTGTATCTGCAATAGGACTGAGGTACCGATCGGTCCCCGGTTCATGATTGATGGATGAATGGTAATGAGGAAGGGAGGAGGGGAAGCCTGGTACCGACACGTAGCCTGCTCCTGTCGAAAAGTACCAAGGGGACCATCGGCTTTACGTCCCATCCGAAAGTACGGTGTAACTTGTAACTTTTGACCAGTCTAGATTCCTCCTCTTAACTGGACTGCCGAGCAGTTGACGAGAAGAACGAAGCTGGTACACATGCTTTCGAACTCACCAACCTACTCTAACCAACGGTAACCAGTGGTCATCCACCCTTCTCCTGACCTACATATAATGTAATGTAATATGTACTAGAAGTAGTATGTACCTTTTTAGTAATTGGTTTATCCCTAGTAAGGTGTCCAGAGTGGAGCGCAGCCGGGCGTACCTGAAATGAGGTGTAACTATGTTATGACCCGCACAGATGTACCAACCAAACAGGACAAATATTACATATGTACTACATAAATATGCCACCATTTTGACACTGAGAAAAACTTTTTACTCCTGGATTAAAGCTAATTGAATACTAGGGATGTCATAGTTAATCAACGAGTTCTTTTCGATCGACGTCGACGTACGAAACAACGTGGATTACGAACCCAAAACGAAGAGTATTCCGGCGAGATCCCCTCGAGGTAGAGTATCCGTGCCTCGATATTCTTGAGTCGGGAGTAGACGTCCCTGGGTACGGGTCCGTCCAGCTTGAGGTGTTGCTCGGCGTTGCGCAGCCTCTCCTCGATCGCAGAGGGTTGAGCGGCCTCGACCGGCGGCCTGGCCTCGACCTTGATCCGAGGCTCCGTGGGGGGCTCGCGGTGTCTGGGGTCCCCTCCCCTCCCCGTCTGGGGGCCCCACTTGTTGAACACGCGCCGGACTGAAACACACACACACCGTTCGTTCACTTGACGAGCTTTACCGAGAGACACAGCTCTAATACCTGGGCTGCGTACCAACTTTGACTGCGTTCACTGTGGCTGTGACTGGTGGTGGGGGTAACCCAGTCAACGCAGTGAACGCAGTAGCTGGTACGGGATGCAGTCACAGTCACAGCGAAAGCAGACAACAGCAGAAATTGTCATTCATAAAAGCAACATTTGCCATCTGTTAATTAACCTTACAACATTACATTAATAATTTAACGCTTATGGGACTTCTAAGATGAGATTATATGGTGTTGTGATGTCACTTACTATTTAAACCATATAATATTGTCTATAAATTCATAATTCGCGGTAAAATTATTAGCCACGCCCCCCTTGACTGCGATAGCTGGATCTTTTCGGCTCAGTCATCGCAGTGACTGGAGGGGTAACTGCGAGGTAAACTGGTCCGCAAAAAGCAGTGACTGCAGCTTGACTGCGAGTCAAGTTGGTACGGATCTCAGTCACTGCAGTCACTCCCAGTCAGAGTTGGTACGCAGCCCTGTACTACTTTATTTTGTGCCTTCCAAAGATCTTGTCACAATGCCAATGGGCATCTCAGGTCAAAGCTGAAGTAGGTAGCAGCACCTGTCCTGATAGGTCCAACTTAGTAATTCATTCCATGTTATACATTGTCGTAAGTCAACTGTCGACTGTCAAACGACAATGTGTTTGTTTTTGTATCTAATGACAAAAGTATTGTCGATTACTACAATGGATGATTTAAATTTAGAAATTTTAAATACTATAAACGACTTGAAAGTTGAACTGAGAAAAGGTATAGCTGGTAAAGGTATATTAGGATAGCTGGGAAATATCTTGTGAATACATAGAATAGTGTAATGAATGATTTGATTATTTCGCGTTGAACGACGCACTCTTCATCGACATCGGACACTTCCGATTCATTACACCCTTATCATATCCACCCTTGTCATAAGGGCGCCTAATTAGGGGGGTGGGGAGGGTTTTGATGGGCGTACCGACATGGATGAGAATGAGAAGACTAGTGTTGGCAAATTGAAAATTTTCAGTGAAATGAATATTTTTCAGAAAATTTTCAAATAATTTTTATTGCTAATAATTATGATTTAGGTTGGTCATCTTACATCATCTGATAGTATTAGATACCAAAGAAAAGCATGTGGATTGTGATACTGAATACCCATTTAAATGTCCATTGAATGCAAAAATGCATCTTGTTGCCTGCTAGAAAATTAAAGTTATATTCAAACAAAATGTCTTTGAACAAAGCAATTTGTTGTAAGCAAAAATTGGTTTATTTCAAAGAAGATACTGAAGGGAGGTTGCCAATGGTGAAAACAAGCTACTCGACAAATAAATAGTTATAATACAGCATTCAAATAGCGGGCCTAATTACAATAAGTAGGCTATTTTAGTAACGATAATCAACAAGTGTCTGAGTTGCTTTTCAATACAGACACATTACCAGTTAGTTGAAGTTTAATATAAAACCCATTTTTTAAAGTACAAACATCAAGTTACATGATAACACTAAATATTTTTTTTTTGAAAATTTTCAACAAATCAAAATTTTCTGAAAATTGCCAACACTAGAGAAGACAGACGAAAAAGATGAAAATGTAAGAAAAACTGTGAGGAAGGAATGAGCAAAGGGACAATTAAGACAGGTTCACACACTTTGCCAAGGACTACTGCTAGAAGTTGAACTTGGAAATGTGCAAGTCGCACTCACACAAAATTTCAGACAGCGACGAGGCCAATGACTAGCGCTATGGATAAGAAAATATAACGAACTTTTAACTTCTAGCCTTAGTCTTATCCAGTTTCTAGCCCATTCAATCAGAAACTAGATGCCTTTGCGAAAAACAATCGGATGAAAACTACTGTTGTTGCTGTATTCACTCGTTCGTTAATCTAGTTACTTCATGCAAACCGAGACGACTAGTCGTTTGGTCACTATTTGTTTTTTTATCATATGCCCACATTTGGCTTAATCAGGCCATCATGTAAGATCTGGTCAACCAGTAGAGACAGGCCTCCTTTTCTTCACTCTTCATGCCGTTAGCATTTAGTGTGTACTAACTACTAAGCTTCAAAGATACACATATAAAAGCCCTCTCTGCGGGCAACGGTAGCCATGACGAGGGACCCGCATCGATCGGAGTGTGGACGAAGCACACAAAGCCGACTGTATCCAATTAACGAGTAAAACAAAGTTACGTACTTCTCAGATGACTCTTGCTGTCCGATCGTCTAACCAACAGGGCATCGACTCGCGCACAGCTGTTTGTGGTTTCTTCTCCCGGGACCGAGCTGTGGTTGCAGAAATCTCGGTTGTTGATCATGTTCAAATCTTCGCGTTTCCTTTCAATGAAACAGTTCATTCGACGTTCGATCTAAAACGTACCATAACAGTTCTTGCAGTTTTCACCAGGTTACAACATGTAGATTTGATCTAATTGCATCGATTACACTACACGTAGTACTGATAGCCTACTATGTCACAGGGTTGGTGGGAGTGGAGTCGACAATGATGGTTTAAAGTACTACACAATTCTTTATAGCAATAGATTAATCTAAATTATAGCTTACAACTGAATTTATTACAAGGAACTCCTACAGCAGCACTTAAATGGTGTCCAACTAAACATACAAGAAAGGACTAATATAACTAACCACAGGTTTTAACAATTTAACTTACTTCTTGGGAATCGGCTTTAATCTGCACCAACTTAGAATCGATCGGAGTAAAACCAATGTTAGTGAGTGGTTGCTGTTCACATGAATGTGGAGAACGGTCACCAAGTGGATCATCGAGAACTTCTTTCTTTATTTTCTTCGACAAATTGGATGTTACTAGAGGAAAAAATATGAGAGGATTTAAGAAATGCACTATGGTAGATGCATGGAGGCTAGGAAAAAAAAAAACAAAGACCACATTTTCAAAAACAATTTTAAGAAGAATAAACTCTTAAATACAAAATAGTACAAACAAAACCATTAGCACCGACATGAGACACATAATATATATATATATAGAGCAAACATTTTTTCATGCCATAAACTGCATAATTTAACTATCCAAGCAATATGTAAACAATAAAAACCACCAATCTCGTGCAGTGATCACACAGAAACACACACAACCTAGGCCGGTTGCACCAACTCTTTAAACTCCGATTAGCCGGTAAGTGGATATTCTCTACGAACAAACATGGCGACTGCCATGCATTTTGAACGTTATGTTTGTTGAAACTACGGTTACCAAACCGGAGCTTAATGGCCGGTTCCCATGCTTTTACGTTGGACGTTGGCCAACCGTAGCCCGTAGTATTCTCGAGGAACGTCGAGGGGGCGGTGCCAGCGTTGCCGTAAATGGCGACACTTGGCCAACGTCCACTGTACATTTTTTCAATAGTAACCCCAAAAAAATATAGCATTGACAGCTTATGCAGGCTTCTCAATCCTACTCCTTGTACCTCTACCCTACTAAGGACTAGGTTGCAGGATTCACTGCACAGTACATATCTTTTCAACCACACAAAGGTAACACTTGGGCTTCTCCATACTAATTTCTACTATCACTACAATTCTTGACTACTACTAAGAAGATTACAGCTGCTCTCACCAACAGTCTTAGTGTTAAATGTAAGGGTAGTATGTATTTTCTTTTAAAATACACAATATTAAATTACGTATGGTAGTTCATAGTTTCTAGTGAGAATTAGGAATTCTATATTCTTCATACTACAACTATAACTAGATATAGCAATAACTGTCTCAGTATTTGGTTTTTCGTATATTGATGTTTTTCCCTGTGAGCTACCAATATTCTAATGTAATGTGATGTACTTCCAACTAGAACACGATTACCGGTACTATGTTCTTGGTTCCAATCGAATATTTAACTGTGTATATTAGTACTATACGTACTACATCACATGCAGACCGTATCTGCAGACAGTAAAATGTTAAAACTGATCACAAAGACCGAAATATTGGATTCCAAAAGTTAACCAGACTTGTTCGTAGGGTGGCTACTACGATGACTCAGGCGAGTAGTCTCAGTTAAGCTAAATTTGTAGCCAATCTCTGCCTTTTATCACTAGTGGCATAACTAGGGGTTAGTGAGATGCCCCCTACCCCGCCTAAACTACATAGAGGCTGATAGTTTTTATAAAGTGTTTGCTTGCAGTAGTTTGTTTGGTATGCCAATCCCACATAATAACTTTAAGATAAAGAGTAGCCAATCAAGCTACAATCAAGCTAGCTGTATTCTTGTTTTAAGTGTTGTAAAAATCCCAAAATAGCTATAGCGAATAAAACTTTATTTTCCAACTATATAGCTGTTTCAGAAAAAAAATTTGGGTGCTGCCATCTTGCAATTAGACGCCATGGAAGTGCTGCTGCAAATTAAATTAATCCACGCTTTAAAGGCCATGGGCCTATGTACCATAAAGCGACCGGACCACCCTGGTTGATCATTGTTATTATTGTAATTGGTCGGTCCGGATGCGTTTTCGATAAACTATGTACGAACGTACCCATAGAAGACAACTAGTACTACAATTGTTACCGGTATTGTTTAATATTGTTTGGAAAAATAATACAGGCAACTAGGGCCTATAGGGCCTATGACATGCAAAATCCTACCAAGGTCTAATCTTGATCTCCTAGAGCAGCACTTAAATAGCGGCCAACTAAAACAACCATATTATAGGAACAGATTATTTTCATCTGGCTTCTGGGTTGTTTCGTCGTGTCGGTACAGAGTTTTAACTCGACGTTTCAAGACCTGTCTTGAAAAAGCCACCAACATGGGTGGCGAAACGTCGAGTTAAAACTCTGTACCGACACGACGAAACAACCCAGAAGCCAGAAGAAAATAATCTGTTCCTATGATATGGTTGTTTTAGTTGGCCTGTACCGACACGACGAAACAACCCAGAAGAAAATAACCTGTTTCCATCTACGGGTCGTGAAAGCCTCCAACAACTTATCAATCATATTATAGTTCGGGCTCTAGATTGGCTCCCATTTTAATTACAAACTGACATTTCACGTCCATCAGCAACCGTACTATGGGGACAACCAATTAATATCATATTGTTGACTACACCTTCATTTAATATAGATCTATATAGGGTACGTTCCGAAACTTCCATAACCACCTGAATATCATAGGCTAGGCGTTCCGTAACTTCCTGCGCCAGCATATTCAGCATCATGAAAACGCCAGCCGGTTCGAGCGAGGGCATCTGCCAACATTCACAAATCATGGCGGCGTTTTCAAAATGCAATAATTTAAAAGCTCGTCAAATTGTCAGGAATTATGTAATTTTACTGTTATTTATACCACGCGTTGCAGGATTTTATTATCTTTCATGTCGTATTTGTTATTATTGGGAAACGATTAGAATATTGTTTTTTTAAATTTCATAACAAATTTTTGGCGCGCATTTCCTCCTTCTTTTCGCTTGTAGGCGTTCCAAAACACTTGACAAAATGTGACGCTGGGACGTGCTAGCTGATGCTGTAACCCCATCATTTTCAGGAGGTTTTGAAATGTACCCATAGGCCTATATTGATAATTGGCTGAAGCTAGAAAAATTATTGTTAGGGCTACTGGGTTTTAGACAAAGAATTAGCACTGGCCCACGCACATTCTTTATTCTCCTTCCACGCAGCTGGTTGTTCCGACTCGTAGACCTCCTTCTTCCATATGGGCACGGACGCCTTGAGCGCTTCTATCACGTGGGCGACGGCTTCCAACGACTCCAGCCGGTGCGGAGACGACACCGCAATCACCACGCTGGCCTCCTGTACCGGGACGACGCCCAGCCGGTGGTAGATTGCAATGTGCTCGACCGACGGCCACTTTGTACGAATCTCGGAGCAAATGCCGGACATTGCCTTGATCGCCATCGGCTCGTACGCTTCGTATTCGAGTCGCAGTACCTGTAGACAAGCAAACTCTTGAACGATAGACTGGAAGTCAATACATACATGTAGGCCTACCGGTTTGGTAGTGAAACTATAGCCGGGCTTATTCATTTTAAAGCTGTATGTCGAGCTACCCGATTTCTGTCGGTTAAATAGATGTAAAATGCTTTACAACCGACACCCAAGCAAAACAAATTCTGTCGTGTCGTAGAGAATTTAGTGCCCTTTCTCATGAATGTTTCCCTGTTTCAATAAATGATTTCCATTTCCCACCTAATTTAGTGCTCTTTCTCCACAAACATTAATGAGAAAGAGAAAGAACACTAAATTCTCTGCATCATGACAGATTTTGTTTTACTTTGTGTCAGTTTGTAAAGCATTTTACAGCCATTTAACCGACAGAAATCAGGGGTTCCGCAGGGTAGCTCGACACACAGCCTATATCAAGCAGCGCACAGGCCTACCTACCTTCTGATCTTGAAAGTTATCTCTGGTCGTACCAACAAACAAGGATATTGCGCCACATTTAGGAGAAGACACCAAACTGGAGACTTCTTCTACGCTCAGTTTCACATTGACCAGCTTCACGTAATTCATTCTGACACTATAATATCGAAACTTGTTAACCTGAAAGAGAATTATAATATAGTACATTAAATTTTGTTTATTTTTGTATCTGAATGGTGACATAATATAGTACCGGTACCTACATACAATAATTAAGAACAATGAATAAACAAATTGGTCTCTGACAGCAGAAAGGGATCGAATGGAGGGGCAAAATAGAGCAAGAAGGAAATATGCGGCAAACCTTTATTGGGCAACTAGGCAGAGAATGGCATAAGTTCCAACTCTGGGTGTTCTAAGAAGACTATTTTATAATTTAGTGACTAGGTAGTAATGCCTGATGTACAAATTTTAGGAACTGGGAAATATTTTTTACTTCCATGCTTAGTTCACACACAACTAAACATAATGAATCGGGAAAGGTCGTGGGAGAGAGTGAAGGCAGAGTTGCCAATAGCGTTTAACACTAGCACGCAACAGGTGGGCTTGTAACGTGTAGCGTACTCTGTAACGTCACAGTGACATCATAAGTCTGGCGCAGCAAAATTGTCTGTGGAACACGAGTATCCTAAACCTGCACGAATCCACAGAATATGCAAAAATATTGCAAACATGGTTTCTGTTCAGTGGTAATCGAAACAGCAGAGGGTGTATTATGTGGTGTGATCCACTTGATGGTACATGCTATAACATACAGAGCCTAAGCATGTCATGTAATTATTGCTGGTTATAAGATTTGCAACAGGTAGGCAAGGCTAGGCCTATAGCCTGGTGCTTAACCTTTCGATTATTTTTAAATCATAGCCTAGGCCTAGGCCCTAGGCATAGGCCAACGTATTCGTTATATGTCTAGACAAAGTCCTAATTTTTTATTATGTCTAGGGCCTAAGCCTAGATACCAAGTAGAGGCGAGTAGGCCCTAGGCCTACCTAGGGCCTAGCTGGCCTAGACCCAAACAATTTAGCCTCGGCTAGGCCTAGGGCCTATGTTGATTATATTGTTATAGAGAAGACAGTGATTACCTCCACTTAGAGGCGGGATTACTGCGATTTCGTCACCTTCTTTTAAAACAAATTCAACTTCTGCACAGTCACTTGTATAGAGCACTTCATTGACGGCAATGTTTAACGACAATTTGATAGATTCCAAGGCAAATGTGTTGGTAATTTCATTTAGAAGCGAAGAGTATGTAGTGGAAGGATTAATTTCGAAATTCGTTTCTTTAACACCAGATAGTTCGCGTGCTTTAGCAAAAAATAGCACTTTTACAAGAACCTTGTCAACCATAACTGCAAATGCCTAGGCCTAGCTCCATCCCGGCATTATTATCCCGGCAGGCCCATGTGTAGCCTTTGTTTACAAAATGACCATGAAAAGACGAAGGAGTGGCGTGAGTTTGCCTTGTCAACACTGTTTCCCCAGGATGTCGCGACGAAACTTGATTTTTTTTACCCCGCCCCTAAAATTGGCCAATGGAAAGCCCCCGAAGGACACCACCGCCGCCTAGAACACCATCTGTTGCTGTGCGCGTTCAGAAATGATACAAGTTGTAGCCGGCCATCTTTCAAGTTTCAACAAAGTACAAACTATTTTTTTGATGGGAGGCAGACGAAAAGGCCAAGCAAGACAAAGAAGTAGAATGTAAACATGTTGGGAGAAACTTCTGATTACTGTCGCGACGAGCTAAATGGTTTGTAAATCTTATTAGTTCTTATTTTACACAAGCGTGTCCCGCATCCACCTCGTGAGACCCACTTGTTGAATTCCATTTTAAAACGAGTTGTTGACATTTTGTGTCGGCTGCTAGCGTCTGAGGCGTCTGCTAAGCTCACAATGGATTGCGCCAACGGAATTTTATGATTATGTTTAGATCTACTCTCTACTCTTGATATACCCTTTTAAGTTGTTGTATCAACGGCTGTACATACATATTTGCCTTTAATAAGAAGGGAAATAATTAATAATGTTGTCGAGTGAAGTAAATTGGATTAAACGGGGGCGTTGTTCTATGCGAAAAGCAAAGCTGTTATGACGTCACTTGTCAATGTCAAGCAACGTTCATTTTTAAATAATTTGATTTGAAACAAAGCAAAGAAAGTTTATAATAATATTTTATGATAGCTACAACTAGGCTTGCAGTAAATCCTTGATAAGGTTTACTAAGTGTTATATTTTAACACCAACTTATACCAAATGTTATGTTATGCCATAGGGCCAATGACATGTGTAGGATTTTGGAGAGTGGTGGGGAGGTATAAACTAGGGATTACAGAATAAAATATACTAGGGAAGACGACGGGTACCCGGGTACCCGATACCCGCCCGACGAAGTCGGGTATGGGTTTGTGTATTCTCTACCCGTTTACCCGACAAAACCCGGTTCCTGAAATTGAGAACCGCGAATTAGCTAAATGTTTAGGATTCATCTGGCATTACGTATTTTATTTTTGTGCTTGGCGGTATTTCCCTAAGAAATAGAATCACGTCTATAAATAAACTGTCCACTTTGATAGTTCTTTTGTTGATGCCGCCCGATTCCCTGTTCATCTAAGCCTGGCTGCCGGCAATCTTTTAGCATGAACTGCTACCCTACACCCCCCCCCACCCCCCTTTCTCGCTAACATAGCACAAAACCATTCGACACTTCAATTTATTTATTTATTTGCCTGTCGATTAATACATGGTACAAATATAGGCATCGTCAATCTTATAATATACATACTTAATATACATAAACTTAATATACATATTATGATCAGATAACGGGCCGGTCTGCCCGTGGCCTTGAGCTTGAGTGGCAGCTGTGACGCATTATGTTTCATCCCGCTCCGATCCTCGACCCCTTGCGCTGTTGGTAACTTTCTCTTGTCATGGGTGTTCAACTTTTCATCACGAAATATAATGAAACATCCTAATCCCTGCTGCTACAATACACTATTTGTGGTGTTATTTTCGACGAAAGCAATATTGAGCGGTTGATTTGACACCCCACACGATTTTTTTTGTTTTATTAGGCCTAGGCCTACCCGGGTAACCCACGGGTATAGTGAACGGGTACCCGGGTCGTAAAAAAGTCGGGTTTCGTCGTCCCTAAAATATACATACAAATCCACCAAATTACATGCCTTCATTCAGAGATAACAGTTTCATTGTGATATAATATATATATATATATATATATATATATATATATATTGTACACGTTTCTGCATGCCAGCCAGATACCATGACAATAAACTATTTATTATTATTAAACTCATCGAGTGCCACTTCTGGCACATGTGCCATTGGCTCGCCATCCCTGCCCTTAGTTGTAACGCTCAATTATTATAATTTTTCTTGTCAGGTTTCAAGAACCAGTCAGGATTAACAACACACTACAATAATGATGGCATCAGTTTTGGTATGGGATCTGTTGCTCTCCTGGACATGTTGGCTGAAGTTGCCTCCCAGACTTTACAATCTGACCCCAGCGTGAAAAGTTCACCCATAGAAGGAAAAAGTTCACCTCAAGATGGATTCACCCATCAATCATGGGACCTTCCAGAAAAGGTTAGGCCTACACCAGAAAAGGTTACACCAGAAAAGGAAGTTATCGTGAGAAAGTCGGTGAAACATAAGAAGAAGAAGGCTGTTGGCATTCAGAAGCTCTCTATAAAAAAAAGAAAGGTAAGTTAATTGCTGCTAATAATACATCTTACAAAAAGTATCTACTACCCATTTATAAACTTTTCTAAATGTATTACACTTTGAGCGCCGTCGTGTTAACTTGCAAGGTGGTTTCGTCATAGATTATGTTTTTTTTTATCATATGCCCACATTTGGCTTAATCAGGCCATCATGTAAGATCTGGTCAACCAGTAGAGACAGGCCTCCTTTTCTTCTCTCTTCATGCAGTTAGGCAATGCGTCACGTTCTGTTTGAAGTTTACTACATCTGAAGAGGTGAGTGGTGACGTATCACGTACATGTGACTACTACCAACCTAAATCGAGTTGTACGGTATCTCATTCTCATGTCTCTGGTATTGTAGTGATACTATCGGCGTGTCTGTTGACTGGCGTTGTGAGGGCACACTCCAGTCATGGTTGGTGCACTCTTTGCAGTAGACAATCACAAGCAAGGACCGGGAAATCCCGCGGTGAAATTCAATTAAATAAGCCGCATGGAGCAATCATCTTTTCTGAGTTACCCCGGCACTCACCTTGTTTCTTACCGCATGGCCAGTGTATCTCAATTCTAATGTTATACATTTCAAACTAAAATAAAAATACAAGCATTATACTAGGCGTGTCTTAACCAAAATATGTATATGTAACCAAAAGCGCTATATTAAATAAAAAAATAACTCTTAATGCTTCGTAGACATCTAAATAGTGTCACAAACAACAAGGATCGACAATGAAAATGATGTTTATTGGAGGCGGCAATGGCGTCTGTGATTGGTTCACAGTGAGCTAGCAAACTAATATTAGGTTCATACTAAGCTTTGAGATGTCCTTAGTATCTGATTGCAAATAAATATGCCGGTAGTTCACTGCATTTACCGCTAAGCCAACATACATTGACGGAAGTCAAGGCACCCAACATTGCCGAAGTTTCATAAAACAACTTTTCAACAAGCTCTACATGCACTTAGAAGTAAGAAGGCATTGTAACCTTGGCATTATAGTCTACATCACTTCTTCATTTTCTTAACAACCACCGGACATGATTTCTATGCTAAGATCGGGCTATAGGAGAGCAATTTTTGATGATGAAGAAGGCTTGACATTGGGCATAAAGAGAAGGTCTTTGCTTTGTTAGGTGGCAGAAGGGAGGTAGAACAGAACAATTTGACAATTTGTTCAACAAGTCTTGCTCATACAACGTAAATATCACTTTTATGTGTGAAAGTAGCTATTTTTGGATAACTATCTTCCAATTAAAACCATTCAGGTTGGCAGTTGGCCTATACTTACTTTTTGCAATCATGGAAAAGATAATCTAATACATGTTCTCTCTAAAACATCTATCTAATTCTAATTTAATTCTTTATTCTAATTTTCATTTTAATTGTGTAATTTAATTTTAAAATTTTTTTTTCCTAATTTCATTCTAATTTAATTTTCCAGCAACATTCAAGCACGCAAGGTGGTAAAGACTACAGAGGTACGAATAACATCAGCAACTTGTCAGCAAACAGTTTGATAAATCGATTCTCCGAGTTTGATGGCGACGAAATGCGGCGTACCTTCTCATTCACTTGTACGTTTGATCGTGGTCACTGCCAGCAGCGGTTCTCAAGCTTTGGCAGCGAGAATAAAGCTCGACAGCACATGAAAGATCACCTACTGCAGCATGTTGAGGATAGAAAGTGGGAAGTACCGAGTAAGTATTCAGCGGAAAATAAACTCACTAAATACCACCCGCTAAAGACACAATATAAAATATAAAAAATATATTTTTTAAGTTTGGAAATCGTGATAGGATCTACATTGTTTGTTTATATAATTGCACTGATATGGGGAACTGTTGAGGCTTCTCGATTGTGTAAGAGATGAGATATAATACGACAACACACTGTCGGTGTGCGGTACCACACAAACAAGTTTGCCATGGCTTTATTATACCTACCTAGAAAAACCTAATTTACAGATAATTTGTGTATACAGTATTGCTAGATGCTAATCAGCTGGAGCAATAAATTATTAAGATGGAATCCAACAGCTTACTTCTGAAGTGCTGTGAAAACTGTACAATAATTGGGAGATGAAAGTAACACAAATATTTGCAATGATACTTTCTGCTCAAATTCCTCAGCTTACCTTGAAACTTTCAAGGTAAGCTGCCTATAATCTATACTTTACTCCAGTTCCAAAGACAAGTTGAAGTAGGGAACGACATAACACATCTATCAGTGTTACCTTCTCTATTTTGTGTTTTCTAAACTCTACAATGCAACTTTATTTTCATGCAAGGGACTTTATTCACCAATTTTGAGGTAAGTTTGACTTTCATTTTTAAGACTTTCATGTACATGCTTTCACTTTCACATATTAGAGCTACATTCATCAGCTGTAAATATGTATATGAATGGGTGTGCATCCATAGTTACAGCACCTGCAATGTGTATCAGTGCTTCTTTATTAGCTTTTAAGCAACTTTACAGCACGTGCCGTGAAGCGACTGGTTTGCCCAGCTCTGTTGCGACCGAAACGCTCGGCCCATATTGGGCCGGGGGTTATAAGACCACTGACCTAATTTACGAGATGCTTAAAATGACAACCAGGACGAACCAGAAGCTTTACGATATGCCGTATGTCCCCACTGAAAACTAAGTTACGTTTATGGAGGGATTTTCAAAATGTACGGTATAAAAATGGCATGAAAGCCTTCAGAGACACAATGAGTTAGTTGCTGTAGTGCACATAAACATATAGTATTGTTGTTCCTTTGTTCCTTCTGTATTTTAAATACTGTGCATGTCATAATTTTCCTTGCCATTAATTATTAATTTTGGTACCAGGTTGGTCCCATCTTTTTAGTGCAAATATTGAGAAATAAATTACCTTTTGCGATGCTATGCCATGATAGTTTAAAAGCATTTGCAGGAGATTTTGGGTTGTGCTTTTTGACATACTCAACATACCACCTTGACCTATACCTACCACCTACCACCTTGACCTATGACCATACCTACTGCAAGGAAAAGCAAAATGGTTTTCATGCCTAGCTTAAATTGAAATAAAATTTTAATTGAATGTTAATTTTTAGGTGATTTGCCAATTTCATCAAAAACCAAAACTGACGTTGAAAAGCGCCAACTGCCATATGAGGAGGGCAGCACTGTGAAGAAAAAGAGAAGAAAAAATAGCATGAGCATCCCCAATTCATGTATGCAAGTTGCTGTATGCGATGCTGTCGCAGTAGAAACTCCGTGGATGCCTGACGTTAGCAACACAGTACAGCATGAAGCTAACAACGTTGTGGAAGATACTCTATCCAGGTCTATTGTTGCCGAACAATATGTGAAAGAAGAGGTGAACAATGTTCTTCTGTACGAAACAAAGTGGATGCCTGATGTTGACAATATTGGGACCGAACAACACGCACAAGTAGAGATGAACAATGATGATTCCTCTGCATTGATAGTTGTGAAACTCGAAGATGAAACTAGTGTTTACAGTGAGCACAATTACATGAGAGCAGAGAATCATTTCTTAGCCAACATGGACAACATTGAGAACAATGTATGCCTACGTGTGATAAAGGAAGAGACTGTTGTTAACGAATTTCAGCCTTGTTTTGAAAACGAGACAAAAACGTATGACGGTAATTCCATGTTGTTCAAGAGATTAAAATGTGAGGATAAGACCACAAGTCATCACATTTTTGGAGAAACATTACATCAACTGGTTAGTAGTCATTTTTATTGTCACCAATAATCCCAATTACTAACCAAATTACTAGTTTTATCCAAAACAAGTAGCCTACTATTATGTTGTAGTTTACTTTCTTATTTAGCTTTTTCTGCAATCCTCTTAATAGGTCTTCTGGATACATATTACATTTGTTTCAGTAGTCATTGATTTATTTCTCACTCTAACCCTCCCATTGCTCCCTAATCTTCTCTTCTCTCTAGACACGGGCATATATGCTTTATCAATATTTTATATTTGCCGCCCACAATTGAGTTCTTTGGAAACAATTTTGCTCCCTTCTTTCTAAGTTTTCTTCGATTGAATATTTTGCATTATGTTCGTAATAATTATTCTTGCATACGTTTTGGCACAGTGCTATGCAGTGACCAAGTTAATGTCACAGTAGTAGCCAAGGTATGCATCTATAATTAATAATTTTACACAATACCTATGTTAATTAGTAATACTAGTTGCCTCTTTGAGTAGCCTAGATGGTATTTCTTATATATGTGTCATGCTGTCATAGTGTCTACGAATTTATATATGGGGACATTCGTATTAAATTGCCAACGTGTGTGTAGGGCCTATGCTGTTTTAACTTGAGAAGTAAATTACAATCGTGTTGTCTTTTAGTTGCTGTAATCAATCATGCAGTCTTAGACCGAGCGTACATGAAACAAGTGTTATAATTACTTGTTTTAGGTGACCACCTTCATGTTAAATGATGAGGAGCAACAGTTCCAGCCGTTGCCTTACATTGGTCAAGAAGTGGATGTCAGCACCTCACAACTACCGGCCTCATCAGGTATGGGTGGCACATAGCTCACTACACACACTATGCATTATTGATTTATTTGTCATTAGTTTAGATCAGGGTTGCCACCAAGTCAATTTTTGTATCCTTGAAAGAAACTAAAAAAATCCTGAGAAATCCTTGAAAACAGTTATATTCAGCATTAGCATAATAACTGCGAAGGAATGTTACAAATTTTCAGGTTTCATGCCAAAATATGTTATGCCAGCCTGATTTTCGAGAATCTAGTCAACATTACGTGCAGAAACGCATAAGAATCGGAATTTTCTTCGAATATATTTTAACGTTTTACTTTTACTCACCATAACTAGGCCCTACCACTTGCGGGAAATGTTATGCAGTCACTTATGTTTATTTTTACTAGTACCTGATGTTCTTTTACTGTCTACATTGCTTTTTTAGCTGAATTTTTAAAAATGTATTAATTTAATGTATTTTTTAAAGACAGTAGAAAATCCTAAGATTTTGCCCAAAATCCTGTTATCCTTGAGACACTCTAAAAATCCTGAGAAAAGGATAAAATCCTTGAAAGTGGCAACCCTGGTTTAGATGAATGGTTCAATGTTACAGTTAAAGTCTATAGAACTTGGTGATTGAGTAACATTGAATCATATGATTCATTGACGGAGGGAGATCACAGAAATGTCTTCATCAATTCATTAACAAGTTTGGTTTTTCACTATGTACATATTCAAATAGTAAGATGTTGAATAAGTGCACTCTAAATTTCATATATTTAAGTTCTAGTTATAACAAGTTCATTTTTTTAAGTGTGGAAAATCAAAATTGCTCCACAAAATTTTGTCAGACAAGAGTTCAGTATAAAATGAAGGGACTATAAACTGTAGGAGGTTTAGAATTGAAGTATAACCATGTCTTGTAATTGCAGCGTTATCATCTTTATCCCTTGAGACAACGGGGTTCGAACCCTCTTTTGATGTGGACACTGACCAGGAAGGTGTTTTTGTAACTGAGGGTACGACTTCCAAAATCAAAAAGAACAAAGGAAACTCAAAATTACTTGGACAGTCGGAAGCTGAAAAGGTAAATTATGAAGTTATTTGTAACCTAACTTCAAGTCAAGTCTTCAAAAGTCTTGGGAGCATCTGAAATTAAGTTGCGGGTGTACAGAAAAGTAAAATGCGTAAATGTATGATTTACCGGTAGGCCTAATTTTATTTTACTGTAAGACCAAAAAGATCTGATTCATTCCCAGTTTCATGTTCTAAACACTAGTGAACCATTAACACCCAACCCAACATATTTCAAACTGAGTGGTAGTAGAGATTGTCATTATTGGAACTACGTAACCAGTTTTTGCAATCCTTCAAAATATCAAATCAGGAAAAGTCATAATTCAAGCACTAGTGGAATAGGACCTACATTTATTTGTTTCTAAAGGTACTGTGCTATACTACTAGAAGGCTACTCAACAGCCTCCCCATCCCTTTATTTACATCTCTCAGACTTCATTTATGATTTATCCATTCTGCAATTTAAATCATTTACAAGCCTTTCATAAAAAATCTGTGATTACTGATTATATGTTATTAAATTTAAAAAATAGTCACTTTAATTTTAGGGCTCAAATGACAGCTAAATTTTAAAACTTGTTTCTGGGGATAAAATATTATGCAGATATGGCAGATCTATCTAGGTCACATACATAACACTCTGACAAGAAAACAACTGGATTGTCTCATTCATTTACAAGCTTAAGCTACTTCACTCAAACTCAAAACGGAGTCGTTTCCATCTTTTAAACGATCGTTTAAATTGTGTTATTTATTGTCTGGTTTCAGAACTTGGCCATCCAACTAATCGAGTCGATCAAGTACAAGGGCTCTCATCCCGACAGCTTGGAATGCAATATTTGCAGTCCGACCCGATTCTTTACAGCATTGACAACCTTGATAAGCCATTACCGGAGTCATGCTGGTGAGTAAAATTAGTAATTACTTACGTTTACTTTTTTAAATCTTAAGTGTGCTTACTAAGTAAATTTGAATAATACATATCTGCCAATGATCTAGGATAGGTCTAAGTCAATTGTGTTGCAACCATGGCAGCTGTGACATCATGTGGGAACTATGAATAGTCACTATGAATGTAGTGTCACTATGAATGTAGTCACCATTGTCCATTAGTGACGTAAAGCACTATCATTGAATGTTTTCGTGTCGGCAGGCATAAAACCGTACGAATGCCGGCTGTGTGGCCACGTATTCACGCGTCAGCACTCGCTCAACTACCACCTGCTGATACACGGCAACGTGACGCGCTTCGAGTGCGCAGATTGCGGCCGTAAGTTCCGACATCCGTCTCACTTCAAGGAGCACAGACGACGGCACACTGGCGAAGCTCCCTACGAATGTTCCGACTGTCCGTTAAGGTAACCTCAACCTCATAACATTCACCTCACATAAACACTAAATACATAAATCAATGTAGATGGCAGCACTAGATATTAAGAGTGATAGATAAGGTTAAGCCTTCTACCTGGACCTAGCCTAGTTTATAAACGGATCAACGATGGCTGACATAAGAGTGATAATATTGTATTGTATACTAGAGAGAGAGAGTCTTCTGATAACTTAATCTCTTGTGCTGTGCAGTTATATTGCAAACTCTGATATAAAATATAGATGAATTGATACTAGGAATGACTTTGGATCTAAAAATTAGAATCTGGTTCCAAACTTACGAAAAAGCTACCAGCTGGGTTTCATTATTCATTAACAAACAGCTATGAACAATTACAATCACATGTTACGCATGACGACTGGCATGAATAGTAACTGGAACAAATAATGTATTTCATCCAATTCAAGGCAACTTACAAAGGAAACTAGTTGGCATGCACTGCAGGCAACATTTGATCAAAATTAAACCGGTTTCAAAAGTTGGATCTGCATCGTGATAGAACCAGTACTACTAACCGTACTAAATAGCCTGTAAATAATATAAAACTCATGTTACCTACGAATTGTAAAACATGGTCAGATTAAAATATCTGTATAATATCTGTACCTGTATTCATTGCAGTAGAAACCTTTTAAATCATTCCCTTATTAATCTGTTACTCATTTACTCCATTTAGGCCCTACTTGTTTAGGTTTTCATCCTAAATACTCATTCAGTCATTCTAATGTTCCTTTCTCATTTTCTCCACTTTTTCCTAGTAGTTTGGTGGAAGGACTAATGAAAGTTCTTTATAGAAAGTTCTTTTAGTAGAGAATGTATATCTAGTTATTTTATTGGTTTTGTTCCTAGAGTATTAAATTTTCTTCTTGTTAGGTTCAAGACGCGTAACACGTACAAACGGCATCTTAAGACTCGGCATGGCAAGGTGCTGACCACCTCCGGCAGCCTCATTTCTCTCTCCGACGAAGAATTTGGCCAAGTAGAAACAGCCGCTCGAAGCCAGAGCTTGCCGAAGAAGCCAACGTCGAGGGGACGCACGAAACAAGACGGAAACGGAGCTTTTCCGTCGGACGCGCCCAATGATGGCACCGAAAACGGTTCCAACAATGAGCAACGTAACAAGTCTGCGGGAGATTCTCCTTCAAAGGACGAACTCGATAAAGAAAACGCAATGGCCAATGTAAACAATAAGAACGTCGCTAACAAGAACAAGTCGTTACTCTCCGCTAACGAAGCATTTCACGACATTGTTGAAGAAGCAATGAGGCAGAGTGACATCTCGTTTCTCGTCGAGCCCGACAATATTTCTTTAATGCCAGTTTCTAAAGAGACTAATAATAACGATGACGGTTTCGATGCTTCGATGAATGCAAGCAACAATCAAATGGTTCAACAAAATATTGGAGCAAATACACTTTTGATTACAAAGATAGCTCAAAACTGTAGCGTAGGCTCTTCAGAGAACACGTTTGGCAACATGTTAAACGTCCCGTTATTATTGTCGAATATAAACCCAAAGCCGGAGAAGGAACCAGTTCTTCCAGATTGTACTTCAGCTTACAATCAGTTACTGAAACAAAGCGTAACTGTTAACGTAACTCCCGTCTTAACAGGTAATATCAACACATTGAATGCTTCTTATCAAAGAAATATTTTACCAAGAGCTCAGCCTGCAAATATGAGAATTATCTGTCCTAATACTCCAGCGACTGCAATTATGTTAGTTACTGGTCAGCCGAGCGCAGAAACTGATGGATAGAAATATAGGCTGTTAAAACATAAAATAACTGATCTGTTTTGTACACGGAGCTCTTCATTAGTACTTTTATACTTCTATTTAATCAGGTATGTAAATATTTTCCAGTTTTATTACTTAAACTACTATATCTAAAACACACGCATCATAAAAATATGTGCTATGGCTTGTGCTGTTATAGTATTAAGTGTAAATTTGCCCTTTTTTCCCGTACCAGTGCTGTTTAGCACGGACATCCCATATTAAGTCTGACATTAATAACAGAAGCTCAGGGTACAAAATAAATGTATGCAAGTAATCTGCTAAACTCTGATGCGGAAACTCCGTTAAGAACTACATAAATACTGTTGATATGATGGACATTACGTAAAAAGAAAAATTGAAAACCTGAAAAGAGCACTATTGGCATGGCTGGATTCTTTACTATTTTCCAGACTGCTTTATTTCAAACACGAGTAGCCTATCGTTGTAATTGCTTTCATTTACCATAATATTTACTAGCATGTAGGCTCATGCTAGCCTACATTTTTCATTTAAAAAATCAGGGTGTTCCCATTAGTAATGCCAGCTGTTTCCACTGGTTTCAATGAGTCATTCCTATTACGTAGACATTTTTTTCATTTTTTTGTATAAATCCCACACAGTTAGAAAATGTATTTGATAAAGTCAGGATGCAGCCATATGCTAGTGTGTGCATCATAGTTTTCATTCAAAATGCTACACATTTGTGTCGGTACCTACTTTGAACGTATTTGTGTAACTTTACATTGATTCGAATCTGTTGTAACTTTCGATACTCTTGCCCGTTTAAGAACACTGCCCTTTGTTGCATTAAAATGGCAGCAATGTGTATAAGGATGACCTGTACACTATGCAACACAAAGTAATTCATGACTGTGTAGCTAGCTACCATTTTGTAGCATTTTGTATTACCGGTATTATATTTGTATTGATCTATATATATATTTTATTTGCTGAAATCTAGAGTGTTATGATGTGTACGAACGAACGCCTGTCCTTTGTTGCTAACTCCTTCTAGTCTGTCCAGGTTTGACGTCATCAACAATGTGTTCATTGCTTGTTGATGATTGTTGATAGCGTCTTATCTGGACGTGGACTCGGACTTGGCAAAAGATAGAGCCGACTTTCGGACATGTCCTTAGAGAGGTTATATAGTCAAGCCCGTTCATAATGGAAGTTGAAGACAATGCAGATTTTTGTTAAACGTGAACCATTAGTTAAATACATTGTTTTGCTGTTGTGTACCATAATTGTAATCGCCTGTCGTAATACCTACCTTTGAAATTCAAACTTAAGCCTTTTGGTGTGGGCTAGTGAGGAGTAAAAATTAGATGAAAGATAGCTGGAAGATATATGTAGGCTGTCCAAAGCCTATTGTTTTTATGGGTAAAAACTTGGTTGGCACCGGAGGCTTTTCACACTATGATAGGTATCTGCGAGCTAGTTACGGTAGATCACACATGGTGTGTGTTCTTTTATTGGACCTGGGTGACTGGGTGAATAAAACATCAAGGGTAGGTATACTATAGTTCAGAAGGTTAATCCACTCGAGTTTGTTTAAACTTGAATGCAGGTTCATTATTAACTGGCTTGACTTACCGGTTAGTGTTGTTGTACCATTAGTCTATTATTCTACAAGTTTATTGAAGACATGTTCTTACATGTTACTATTACTTTGAGATATACTTTTGAGACTGAATGCAAAGAAAGATGGGAAGTAATAATAAACAGTTTATAAATATGATAAAAATACGAGACCATTATTTGTGATGTTAAAATAATACTTCACCGGACATGTCTTAGGTATACGTACCATGTTGTGATTTTCTTAATATAGTTTATGAAAGGAAAATATCTCGATAGAGCCAAGTACTGTACCATACATATATCATACCTATTTTTGTAAAAATATATACTACTGTATAAATATTCAACAAAGTTTTTATGTTAAATATGTTAGAAGGACAATAATTACTTACTAATAACTTCTATAATGAAAGTGGAGACTCAAAATTATTATTCATTCTACCATAGATCAATTAATTGTTGATAACTATATACGTACCCTAATAGTAATATCTGTGCACTTAGTGGCTGCCTGTCATTCTGTTTTGCTAGACATACAAATGTTTAGGAATACTCATTACATTAATAACTAGAAGTCTGTGTATTTTGCGAATTACGATAACACCGAAATATTTAGGAATCATTTTAGGTGGGCACGAACTGAACAATTTTAAACCAGAAAATGCCACGATTGAATAATCGCCAGCAGAATGAAAAAGAAAAATAAGCATTCCCTATTCAAGAAAGTTATAGTGCAGATATTTTTAGTATAACATAGTTTGCAGCTCCACCAACTAGCTATGTGACCACCGTCCAGCAAAACAATTAACAAATATGACATTAAAAATAATATAATACCAAATGAATAAATAAGATATAATTGTCGGGTTGTCACTGAGGTGAGGGGTGGTCACCCAGCAATGGAGGGGAGCAGCAGGGGAGGGTGAAACTAAGAAAATCTCAAGTCTAATAAAGACAGCACAATACGTATTAGTTTATGTTTGAATTGCTTATTTGTACATAATAGTTTAACGTACAAAGCTATCTCGAAGTACTGCCCATATCTTACCCAACATTATTGTCTTTTCTAACTGATAATTAGTAATTAGTTACTAATTTAGAATGTTGCTAGAGAGAGAGAGAGCAAAGAGGCAGAAAAACTAGGCTATTTTAATGGCTATGTTTTATATATTTTGTAATCAGTAGGCCTATATTACTATGTTCTTGTGCCTTCAGATTCTATACATGTTCACTTATTCTGTGTAACAAAAGGTTGTAAATAATAGCATAACAATTTAAAAAGTATTTTTGTACGTTTCTTATATTTCATTAATAAATTCAAGAAAATTGTATTCGTCGAGCATTATTTATTTAATACTGTAGTGTAGGCCTACACATCTTAAACTGAACAATTCCAACAACATGTAATTTCCTGAACGTGATTTTTTTTATCACATCCTATCACTTATTTTGGTAGTTGTAACAACCATGCATACTCAATCTATGAATGTTAAGGTTGGTTTACATTACACACTTATTTAAGACTTAAGAGGTAACAAAATCAAACCAAGCCAAAAGCATTATGGCGTTCGACACACTTTTCTAATACTAAGATTTAAGGAAACCATAGCAACGTTAGCTCTTATACTAAAATTCTTAGCCCAGCCAATGAGAGGCGACGTTTTATAAATCCGGCCAATGGTGGTGATCCTCAGTAAAACAGTTACGAAAATATGTAAAACCTTAAATCTCAGTAAAGTGTAGAAAGCTGTAAACCGACCTTAACTAGTTCTAGGGATGGGTAAAAATGTGTAACTAACTACTCATTTTGTACACATGAGATATCATGTGTGTAGTGTCTCATTTGGAATGGTCCATTACTATTATAACCGAATGTTAGTTTTTTTTTTTTTAGTATTTCTTAGTGAAGTGATTGAAAACCCCCAAAAAAAAAAAAAACAACCAAAAAACCAGCCTAATTTATTTTGTTTTAATTTTTAATCTCAAATTGAATACTGTCCAACATCAGAAGTTATATCTTTTGGTAGAAATCATATCCATGGAGTGTGCTACAGTATTCTCACAACTAAATCTCATCTTTCCATCTGTTGTAATCTTGCTGCCTTGACAGCGAACTTTGTCAACTTTCTTTTGCACATAATTTTGCCATATTTCTTCCCAAATACAGTTTACTTTTCTTCCACTCACCACCAATCCGAATCTGTTCCTGACTATACGTACTACCATCAACATTGAATAAAAAAAAACTTACACCATTAAAAGTAGCGTTATTGAACTTTTATCTGCATGTTGATGTTCATTGCTTTGTGAGCAAAGTCCCAAAGATTGCAAGGTGATTTGTTTTTTGTGTGAATTGTGAAAGTGTTGTAAAATTGCAGCACATGTTTATGATTACTACAGCTCCAAGAGGGTCTACTCGGAAAGTTATGTATCCAAAACAACAGAGAAATACAATGCCACTTGTGCCAGGTGGGTAGGACATAATAACAAAATAAATTAAGAAAAGTATGTTTGAGGTATATTTTAATTGGTCATGAAATTCACAATGAGCAAAAACCAAAATAGCTTAAGGTCCCCATACACGTTACGGTTTGCAGGAAGGTTTGCGTCCGGCACGGCTTGCCTTACACGTTACGACTTAGTAGAAAGCAAGAAGCCTTGCCGGACGCAAACTGTTACGTATATGGGGACCTTTACACAATTCAAATATAAATTATGGTATCTATGTAAACAGTAAAAACCAAATGTCATCAACGATCTGAACACATCGTTTCATTAAGGGCATATGCAGTTATTGTAAAATTGTAAAAACTCAGAACTTAACTTTCAGGAATATTTAAAATAGAGATCTTTGATGTAAGTACTTGACCTTTCAATATAGTTTAAAGAATACACGCTACCTTCATATCATTAATTACATTTCAACTTAACTTCTGTGAGTGGACAATGGCTTCTTCTCTCTTCCCAGTTCTTTATTTCCATTGATACCTGACAGCAGCAATAACAGAAGAGAAGTACCACTAAGCACATATAGGAAGTCATATCTGAAACAACAAAACACAAAAAACTATTCTAAGAGAATTGGCAATCAACATAAAAATCAAAAATATAGAACTGTTGCTAACACGAACAAGATGGGTAAAGATTGTAAACCAGTATCGTGTTACTAATGCTACATTATTCTTATTCTTCTAGAAATATCGCCGCGTTTTTTTTTTTTCCAAATATTACTACCCAATTAAGATTCGAATCCTAAAAATGGATTCAGGTAATTTCCGGTATCATAATTTCGGGTAATCGTTCAGTCTTTAGGGCTTACCAAAGTACAGGATGCTATAAACTCCGAGTTTTGATTTTGAGAAGCATTCTTGAGATATAATAAAAAATATGAAAATGTTTTGCGATTTCTTATACTGAGGTATCCATCCTTCTTAACATCTATGTATCAGATACAGTATAAAAATACAAAGTAATAAAACACACTAAGTTTTATTGTTGCTAAACAATTCCGTAGGCCTAATTGGTCTATATCACTATAAATACTCTGTTCATCTCTCTCTCTCTGTTGTTCATAAACATAACTTGGGCTACTAACCTGCTGTAAATCGTTTTGTAAAAATATTTCCAATCTTCATTCCTCCAAAGAAGTAGAAACTAGAAATGCACGACATTGCAAACAACGGACTGGCCATAAGTGCAAAGAACCTCCTGGTACTGCGAGGATTCAGCCATTGTTTCTAAACATTGAAATAAACAACAGCTACAATGGCAGAACATGGGATAAATTACCAACTCCTCTCTCTCTCTCTCTCTCTCTCTCGCTCTCTCTGCACTCACCTCCCACTGCTGATATCGTGCCCCAGTTCCGATGTGCTTCGCGACACCCTCTATTGTAATCCCCAGGAAGTTCAAAACAGACCACACCAAAACAAACATGTAGACTCTGTGCCATAGATAAATAAATGTAAAACACACCAATGACCCAAGAAGCTTTCTACCGAGATCGGGTTTCGGGCCCAGACATGGGACGTAAATGTACCTGGAAACAAATTAATACAATAACACCAATCGGTCAAAGTAATACGTACATAGTAAGTAACAGTATTTGGTTTGAAAAGAGTGATAGAAACCGACAGCTTACCTGAAGTTGATAGAAAGACCATCTCCACTCCGATGAGTGAACAAGGCCGTAGAAGCTGAAATGTTTTGTCGTTATTTGTGTGTATATATATATTTTTTTCTATGTTTCTTCAATCTTCAGATGGCCTTCCTATCAACTTCAGCTAAGCTGTCGCTTCCTATCACTCTTTCCAAACCAAATACTGATACAGCTTTTAGACTCTAGACAGCTAATTCATTAATTACATAGTAAGTAATAGTAATCTTTATTCATATGACCAATACAAAGTAATCATTGCAACTTCTTGTAAGAATCTGTTACATGGGACAGTATGTTAATACGTATGACGATGGTCAAATACGGTATATTTTCGCAACTCACTTGACAAGGAAGTTATAAAGCCCTCTGTCAAAGTACTTCCACATTTCCGAGTACAAATGGATCCGTGCAATACACTTGGGATGTACAGGAGCTTGGATTTGTTCTGCCCGTGCGATGGTTCCTGGTAGACCGTAGAAGACTGTGTACTTGTTCATGAAGAACTGTGCCAAACAATAGCCCACGCCACATAGAGCCCACGTGTTTAGTTGGCTCACTACCTGGAATTACAGAGTCTTATCAGTACTGGTAATTAATTCGAAATAATTGATTCGAAATCTAAAAGTTGGATTTGCACACCCCTACAGAGAGGGGATGACTATGAATTCATAGTCGTCCCCTACCCCTAGGGGCCACCGTTGTTTCATGCTTGTTATTTCCCATATTATAGAAAACAAATCCATAGCAACAATGGGTGCTATGACTATGAATTCCAACCCTCATCACAATATTGGCACTACATATATTTACAGTTTCCCCTAGGCCACCTACCCAAAGTGCTAAATGCTTTATTGTATGGTCAATTGTAACAAACTTACTTCAGGTTGATACTGCAGGGCATTCGAGTAAATATAATGGAGGGCGAATTCAGTGAAGATAAGCCATCCAATAAATCTCGACAAGTTGAGGATTAAGTACAAACTCCTCAACAATGTCCACTTTCTGTGTGGCATTAAAATCTAAAACATAACCATAAACACTGAGTTCAGCAACAATCATTAAATTAAAATCTCACCGTCCAAATTGACGGTGAGATTTTATCCTTCGAATCTAGTATCCTTCCTTATTTCTGCGAGTTCTCACTCACTCCAGGAATATCTTTCACAGGTGATACATTCCTAAATTTGTGTATACCACAGTCTGTCCTGAAAATACTGAATTACTGCATAATTCACAAATACGATAAAAATAAGCAAATAGTTGTTGATTTAAGGATTAACAAAGTTGAATCAAGCCAAAAGCATTATGGCATTCACACAACTTCCTAAGATTTGAGATTTAAGGAAACTATAGCAATCCATTAGCTCTTATACCTAAAATTTTTAGCCCATCCAATGAGAGGCGACGTTTCATAAATCGGGACAGTGGTATTGATTGTATTTAGAAAAATATGTGCTAGGAACATAATATTGAATCTTAATTCTTAGGAAAGTGTGTAAACTGGGCTTTAATGTAAATGTAATCTATTTAGAGTAGTACAGTAGTCCCCCTTTAATTTAAATTTCAAGGGACCCTAAAACCTCCCATTTCAAATTAAAAAAATTTGATTTAAAGAACTTTACACCATACCCAAATCTTCTGCTGGGACTCCATCAATAGTTTGAAATTTGAATTATACATAAATTTGAATTAATCAAGTTTGAATTAATGAGGGACTACTGTAGTCACAGATTAGTTTAGATAGAATAATTACAATAAAGAAGAATCACACTGTCTCTTTGATGATGCCATATTTGTACCATGTTTCAATCAAGGTGAAATAAATTAATATAAATTAATAATACATCAAACACAAAAAAATAAAAATGCTTACCCCACTCGCAAATTGTTTGTATAATATGACTGGCCCTAGGAACAGAGTTGGTAGGTAGAAATTGTAACTCAGTAGATTCATGAAATGTTTGTCTCTTGTTTCCATGAGAGAATCAAAGCAGAAACTAAGACACCGTAGGTGTCCCCATGACATACAAACAAGCACCAGGTACTGACGATCATCTTCGATAGACAACCACTCCTGTGAAAACACGAGTAGGAATACATTAAGTTGAGTTAAACAATTACGTCAAGTAAAGTGTAATCCGTGACAATTAAGCAGTTTCAAATTTTCAACCCTGAACACGTAAATCCTTAGTGTGATAAATGTTACTTTTAAACGGTTAGTATACGTCAAGAGTAAGACCTACCACAGTTTGGTCAAGATTGAGGGCTGCCAGTAAGCCGAGACTCGCCAGCCACAAACAGGTGCGGCTACCCGTCTGAAGCAACAGGTAAAAGACACAAGGCTGTGCCAGTAAGAATAAGGTTGCGCACGGTCCAATGTAATTAAAAAGGCATATCAGTGATATGGCCAAGTACCAGTACGGCAAGAACTGAAACAAAACGATAAACAAGTAATTCTAGAATTTCAACATTGCCACTTGAAACAACATAAAATAATAGATTGCATTTGACATTTCTGTTGATGTTGTGATGCTTATTTTAATTTAAGATTATAAAATAACCCCTCTTCAAGCCCTACATACAACTGCCAGTATTAGGGTTGCTATCGCAATCAGAATTGTAGAAAACCAGCAGTACCGACCATAGCCATTAACACTTGCCACAAGGGGTGGGTAGGGGTAGACAGTGGCAGAGAAATGCAACTATGTACCGCAATCTCTACATGGAATACACTATATACAAAATATACATCTAAACAGCAATAATTACAAGATAGCAAAATTTATAGCCTAACTGAGCAAAACATTCATTCAGATAAAAATCTAATTTGTATATTGATTTCATCTCACTGTATACATAGTTCCCACATAACATAACAATAACATCACAGAGTCCATGATTGCAACACAATTGATGCACATCAATTAGAATTTAAAAAAGTAAACATAAGCCTACCTAATAAAATCATCATAATAGGCATATACCAAATTTATTTAAAAAAAGAAAAAAACAGTATGAATTTTAAAGAACTAAGTATATGTACATAGGCTATTTCCGTGTTCTAGCACAACACGCTTCAATGGTTTCTCCATGGCAACGTCAAAGTTTGTTCGCAAAGATGGCAGCTACGCGCACAGATGTGACGTACGAATTGTGATTGTCTCGGACTCGAAAGTCTTTGTTAGCAATGTGGAGGTGAGTAGCGAGGTGGAAAATGTCATAAGATATTGTTGCTGAGGGAGTACGAAGATTTATCGTAAGACCAGTGAGTAAACTGGACATAAAAGAACACTTACCTCGAGTTTTGCCCATCGAATGAACTCGGCACCGAGAAAGTGCACAAACACCCACGGTGTGATCGTCCAAAGTAAATTTACCCATACATTCCATTCATAATCGGACACATCTTTCTTGCGGTCCAGGACTGTCCAACCAGCGGCAAAGTCTTCCGAGGCAGCATAATGACTGAAAACTATTTACGACTGCCTTTAGATCAAACCATTTAATGACTGCAAAGTTCTAGTGTAGCACGATTTGTATAGAAATTTTAACATAATGGTACTCACATTTGCCAGTCAGGTAAACTTGGTATACTGAATAGAAAAGTCCAGAAACCCACACCACAACGTAAGTGATAATTTCATATGCTGGAAGGTTGGCATACATATCGCAAAAGTCATACCGTACGATAGTTATTTAGAGTTACTTAACTGCATCTAAAACATTAAAGTTGAAAGTAAAGAGATTAATCATATTTTACATAAAACGAATTTTAAGTAGGTATACTGAAGGGTGGTGGCTGGATGATGTAGGTCTTAAAGTATATAAAATATAAATGTATGCAAAAGAAGGGCAATAACAAATGCCATGGTTTGTGTAGATTTGTGTAGCTTTAGAGCTCAGATTCTTACCCCAACTACCCATGCCATTAATCGGAAAAATAGTATGTACCGTAAATGAAACCGAAGACTTTTAGCCTCTTTTCTTTTTTTAAAGCTCTTTCCGATCAATGTCCTTAGCTGAACCAATACAATGAGCTATATGCCCACCTATAATACATTTCAGACATTTTGTAAACTTTTTGTAAACAGATATATGTAACATTTATTTTGTATTGATTTTTGTGTTGATTTTGTAACAGATATGGTCACTGTCTGGGGGATTTTTCCTGGGTATATGGTAGCACTTTCAGTTTTTTCCTCCAGCAGTCTCACTGACAGCTGACACTACACCTCATCCACAGATTTGATTTATTGTTTTCAAAAGTCTTACTTGTATATTTTACTCTCATATGTTCATTTGAACATAACTTACATGTACAAATCCCAGACATTCATAGAGTTTATTTTTGGGTTTATTGTGGGGTATTGGGGGGGGGGGGGGGGGGTCATTTACCTACCATAGACATATAGCTATAATGAAAATGAGTAGGCCTAATGGCTTTATGTACAAACAAAGTAGGCAGTTATCGGAATATATTCATGATTGTTCCTAGATCCTACGTGTTATTTTTGATTGTCAATGCAAACTACACATTGTAACTTGATGACTGTGTCAGTCTAAAATTCTGACCGAGATCATTGGAGCGGTATTTTTGTTGTCATTGTTGACGAATTATATGCACACTTAAATTTGTTGAAAAGGGTTGTTAGCAGATGGACATAGCACCATAGCTAACTCTCCCAACATATCGAAAGCATCAACAAAAATATTGACCTTATTCATCAAAACACTGACACCTAACAGTCAATAGGCACAGACTAATGTTTTCGTTGTAGGTAGCAATGGCGTATCCAGTAATTCATAATAGAGGGGGTTGAGCATCAGAACCAGGTAGGGGTCTGAGGCGACAGCCCCAGTTGCTGGAGGCGTTTTCGTCTTTGGCGAATTTTTCTTTTCATATGTGACGTTATACAGCAGAATCGGACAATGTGAAAAGAAAAACTACCTGTGTCTGACCCCTTCCACATATTAGCCTTCTTTAAATATATTCCTCCAACTTCCTCCCCCGTATGGCTCCAGGAGAGAATAGGTCCAGGGTAGCTCTTTCTGACTTAAGAGACGACAAAGGGGAGAACGTCGTATGACTCAAGGTTGAGTTAGCCTACATTATTAAACAATAAATAATCAAAATGCTAGTTTCCTCTCCCTCCTCCTCTTTTTCTTTCTTCTCTCTGTGTATGAATTTTTGGCGAGCATGGGGGGTAGGATTAAGCCCAATAACCCACCTCTTGGATATGCCACTGGTAGGTACAAGAAGGGCAGGGTTAATTAAATGTTTAATTTAAACGCTCGTGGCTAATTAAATATTTAAGGATTTTATTGGAAAATTAAATGCCAAATTGTTTTATTGTTTCATTTCCTGTTTCCCACCCATTTTATTGATTGTTTACTTCTACTTTTGTCGTGGATACTCCTCACCCAGTGGCTCTCCCCTTTTCTATCAGCAAGCAGTTGCCGAGAGACAACACGGATTACTAAGGGTACGTTCCGAAACTAGCTGAATATGCCATTTCCGTGCTGAGGCCGTTCCGTAACCTCCTGAATATCATAGGCTGAGCGTTCCGTAACTTCCTGCGCTAGCATATTCAGCATCATGAAAACGCCAGCCGGTTTGAGCGAGGGCATCTGCCAGCATTCACAAATCATGGCGGCGTTTTCAAAATCCAATAGGCCTAGGCCTACTTTAAAAGCTCGTCAAATTGTCAGGAATTATATAATTGGGCCGTTATTTATACCACGCGTTGCAGGATTTTATTATCTTTCATGTCGTATTTGTTATTATTGGGAAAAGATTAGAATGTTTTTTTAATTTCATTACAAATTTTTAGCGCGCATTTGCTCCATCTTTTCGCTTGTAGGCGTTCCGAAACACTTGACAAAATGTGACGCTGGGACGTGCTAGCTGATGCTGGAACCCCATCATTTTCAGGAGGTTTCGGAATGTACCCTAAGGAGGCATTCAACGTCAATTCAATTCAATTTTAAAAAATTCCACCTCAATAATATAACATTACAATTCAATAATGTGTAAACTTGGAAGTCAGTTTTACATACACAACTCATAATAAATAGAATGCAAAATTTTAGGATTTCTCGTTACCATTCTCAGGCTCGTATGCATCAACCTACAGTCTCAAGCCAGCCTCAGTTTGCTAGCATTAACGCCTGTGACTAGGTATATCACGCAAGTTTAACGGGCATCAGATGAAGGCGCCTTGGTTCCAATCGGTTGCAGAGTGTGGTATACACATCGAATTTATCTCAAGGCGACTCCAATCCCATACACTTTGGCAAGCGAGTTGGAGTTTAGAATTCGCTCTGATTCAAGTGTACATGTACATGTCAAAGCGGATCCGCGATCAACGACCTGTGACCTGATTGGCTGAATTCGCAGTTGACTTAGATGAGGGCGCTTCAGATTGACGTGATATATGGAGCGGATTCCACACTTTGCAACCAATTGGAACCAAGGCACCTTCATCCCATACGCGTTAAACTTGCGTGATATACGTAGTCATTGATAGGCCTAGCCTAGCCTAGGCCTAGATACGTAATTGATAACTTCCCTTGCAGGATGATGAAAATAACAAACTAACCAGTGCTAGGCCATTGCACTACTTCAAACCCAATGGCTAGGCCTAGGTCTAGATAGGCCCTACACCTATAGGCCCTAGTAGGCTAGTGGGACTAGCGTATAGGTCCAAGCCTATAACCTAAAATAAACTAAGCCTAGCCTAGGCCCTAGTCTCGAGTCTACTCAAAGCCATAGGTATTCTTATTCTCCTTCAGGAGTAGGTAGTAATTTACAAAAGTAATTTTATTTCCATAACTTACGATACAGTACGAGACTTAGTGCAAATAGTGCATTGTTTTTGGCATTGTGTTAAAATGTTTTTGGTTAAGTACACATATAACCTAGGGCCTACGCCATAACCATGAAGTTGGTAAATACTAAATAGACTCTCGAGCAGTCATGTAGAAACGAGGCACCAAATACATTGTTAAAAGGTCTTCTACTGAAAATCAGACAACAAATACAGATTTGTTAACCTACAAAAATACCTACATCGCGTAGATGTCACCGGCATGTCAACAAGCAAGGGCGCCTGGCGCCACTCAACGTCGGTAAAGTAGTAGTACTACCTGAACGCTGACAGTGCGCGTAGTCGCAGTCCACACCATCGCTGGCGCAGACGGCGGGAAAACAGTTTCAAAATGTTTGCCCGTAATTAATTGATTATTAATTTAAATTTTTCTGTCAACATTTTGCATTCAATCTTGAAATTCAGCGTGGTAAACTTCACTATTACGTAGTTGAAAAATAATGAGAACCTTTAAGCCTAATATACAAAATAAAATTGCTACTCTATTGACCAACTAGTAGTCTTTTATCATCTCCAGCAGAAGGAGAAGTACTACTAAATGTGTGAATGTATCTAAAATGTTGGTACTGCCAATGGAGGGTGGTAGAAGCTGGAGCCAAGGTCAAGGAGTCTTTTTAAAGTTCTTTGAGTCCACCCACTTCTTTTTTGGGACCTAATTGAAAAGTCTTTAGAGACTGTACTAATGTGCTGACTGCACTTACCTAACCCTACCTGCCACTTGACAAGGAGTATAAGGTGGTACTGGTGCACGTGAACATGCTTACACTCATCTTCATGCAAGTATTTTTGTTTTACTAAAAGTCAAGCAGTTGTCAAGAAATATTAAATACTTTCTCAGCGATGCCATGATTGTTATTGCAGAAAACAAGAAACCACAAGTCGCCCCTCCACCCCCTACCCCAAGGGAAGATCGTCGAGCATCCGTTCACATATTATTTTGGAAATTAACCGTTGATAAAAGCCATACCGTACCAACAAAAAAGGCCGTGGGTCAAATTTGGGGGGGGGGGGGGGGTGCCTGCGTTCTCAACCTCCCCTGCCACAATCGGGCACATAGATCAAATGGAATTAATAAGTCCTTTTCAATACAAAGCACTTCATTAGCTATATACAGGCCAACTATAGCCTTACAGAAATATTTAAATGTTCAAGGTATAATAAGTGAGAGTTTGATTAAGGAATAATGCAAAGTGTGGAAGATGGAAATATAAGTTTTAGGTTATTAAGAGAAAGATTACGAATATTCACATATAATTGGTTATCATATAACAATTACAAGTATGCTGCCACAGTGAATTTTATGTACATATTATATGACATGACACACACAAAACAATAATTTTAATTACTAATTAAATATCATTAGGTTGCATTGCATGCAAATTCCATTAGGTAGGTACTAGGTCATAATTTATAAAATTACAGTAAGAAAGTACCTTGTTATCAGTCACACAAAAAGAATCAGTACTGACTACTGACAGAATTTGTTTATCAAACCAGCATACCCCATTAAAAATAAACAATAAAGTATGTAGTATTGAAAGACGAAACACAATATACGGGGGCGGGTGGCGAAAATAAACAATCATACAATAATCTGATAGGTAGTACAAAGAACAAACCATAATAGTAATTAGTAAGCCAGGAAATTGGATAATTAATTTCACATGACGTACATCATACTTACAGGCATGTTGTTCAATTGTTTCATACATATAGTACATAAAGTAACTACCACATATAAAGACGTTATAATTTGAGATGTCAACAATGAATATGCTGAAAAAAATTGGCAAAATTAGCCTTCTCTATCTACTTATTGAGGGAGGTCACGCTATCTGAAAACGTTACCTATTTTCATTTTCTTGTGATGTGTCCTCATTATGTTCCTCTGTCACAGCTTAGAATCCCTCTACTAAGGTAAACTGTTGGCATCCCGTCTCTGTCGCATAACTCACACTACCTTCACAAATTGGCATGTTGTTACTCTAGTTCCTTAGTAATTATTTACACATTGCATATAAATAGAAGATGCAGATTACCAGAATGGAAATGTGCACGTATAGAGCTATAAAAACTATGCATGCCAGAAAAAGTTAACCCATTTAAGTGTCTGGTCCTTCGATGAAATGGTTGTTGCAACTCTGTTTTTGCAGAGTGCTACGAGTCTATGACGTGTCAACTTCCGCATATGGCGTCTTCCTTGAGGAGTATTTTAGTTTACAATTATTCTCTCAGTTTACTCAGTCAGTCTAGGGAGTACGTCACATCGGCCATATTGGAGGCCACATATATACTATTTCAAGTTTCATTTAGCTGTCAATAGAAAACGAATATTATGGTTTTCGGGGAAATATGAGAGTTTGAACACGTATATCCCCCGATTAAGTTTACGGAAATGATTATGTGTGCCATTGTAGACAAAAGAGTGCAGCAAAAATAAGAGTATAATATCTATGTTGCTCTTCAGTAATTTACAGTAAAACTTCTTTGTAACAAACTTTTGGGGGTCAGATTATTATTTTTTGATAAAGAATATTTCTTTTTAAAGATGGTACTTTTACATACATTAAGAACCTTTTGGGACTTCAAAAACAGTTTGTTAAATAGATCATTTTGTTATAAAAACAGGTGTTATGAAGAAGTTTCACTGTAATAGCAAACCAAAGTTAGAGAACAGTAATTGAACTTCAACCAAATGCCGGCTGAAACACTGTAACATGAACTACCAATCAATCACATATGCGATTGTGGCCTCCAGTATGGCCACCATGCGCAATATGTGAATACACTCTATAGGACTACAATACCTTTAAATATCTCATTGTAAAGTAAGTAGGCCTATGTAATATCTTATACTAGGCATGTAATAAATATTGTAATACAAAATTGGGGATTTAAAACCGTTAATCCATTTAACTGGGTTTTGTTAAACTAGTTACCAGTCGACAAATCAGCTGGTTATGGCAGGACACAATACACACAGCATAGTAATGAAAATGGTTGTCACATACAGTACTACATAGCTTAGGTTGTCAGACTTACTGATCACATACATATTGAGAACATACCATTACCTTAATTTAATTAGGAGTCACCTACTAGGTGAAAGGTTTTCTGTGGCCATATAATATGTAATGTATACTATAATATGTTTATGTGTCAATAGGCCAAAAAGTTCAATACACTTATGTAGGCCTACTATACGGTGGGCCTATATAGAATTGTCATCAACTGTAATAAATGCATAGTCACAACATTATTAAATAAAAGAAATGAGCCTGACCTGAATAGTGCTATGTAAATTGCTACGCAATACAAGAGGGATGAAATCAGGTACAAAAATTAGGTTCCAAAAAAGTAAGTGATTACTAGATTCAATAAGAACTTATCTAAATTGTTTACATCAAGATAAATTAGGTATTACTATTTTTTAATCAAGATCTTATGCAATCACCTAAAAGAATGTGAATAGATAAAACGGTGTTCTGACATGTAAAATATATTCTTATTTCCTAGATGTATTCCAAGTGAGCATAAGGATTTTATTATGTTTATGCTTTTAATTCACTTAATAATATTTTGGTTGAATATGAATGATGAGAAAGGAAAGCACTTATTGTTTTTAAGTTTCTAAATAATTGAATGACAAAATCTCATAATTTTACAATGTAGAACATTCCTAATTTTAGATTTCTGCTAGAATAAAATTCAAATTTCTCGCAAAAGATTTCCAGTTATGGTTGGAAATTCCACACACAAAAAAAACAGGGCATGACATTACCCACATTACAGTGAGATAACTATTCACATGAAACAACTTTCAAGTAATAGTCTGGGCCTGGGGTAAAATTGGTCAAGTGTAGCTCTGCCTGTCGAAGAGGCGACTGAAAGGCCGACGTTGTATGACCTAGCTGTCGAGTACATGCGACGTCATTAAACACTAAATAATCAAATTCAGACGTATGTATTTCACTCATAAGAGTGTATTCGAAACAAAACAAGTTACAAATTTATCAACGTAATAACTCAAATAATGGTGTTTTCCAATGGACTGTACTCAGCGTGCACTGGGGCATTTATTGTATTGTTGTACATTTGTTGTTTTAATTGTCAAAGGAGCACTCAGTGTGGCCCAGTGCAGCCTTTGGAAAACACCATTATGTTTAGTTAGGCCATACATTTCTTCATTCTGCATTCATCTCATGCGATACAAAATATTTAGATTTTATTGTAAGAAAAGTATAGTAGAAATATAGTGAAATCCAGAAAAGTAGACAATAACTTTTAAATGCTTTGATTTTTAACAGATGTTATGAATTCATTCATATGCATCGCTATTTACCTCATGACGCAGAGAGAAAGAGAAAAAAATGAAATGTGGAACTCTGGAGCTAGTCTAGCACACTTACTTCAATTTACTTCAACAAACTTCATGGAGCTGACTTGTAATTTGTTACAACAGAACTTTGTTGAAACAGAACCAATTTGAACCAATATGTATTTTTGTTCCAACATGAATGTTAAATCCAGAATTTTGTTAAAAATAGAATTCTTTGAAAGTGGGCCCTTCTGTAAATAGAAATTAAACAATTTACTTAAGGTAGGCCTAATATTTAGTTATGATCCTGGGATACTAGAACGTATCGATATTGAAAATGAAGGTCAGTTTGCTCAAGTACAACTAGTTTGCGGATTGTTTATTGATTCAGTCAGGTGTCAAGTTATTTAAGATCACAAAGTATGATGCATTACAATTGCATTAAATGCCTAATAGTAAACTAAATGTACAATTACGGCATTTATAATCACAAATTAAATACACAAGTGCTACAGCCTGATGGCAATCAAAGACTGCCCATTATACCATAGTTAGTACTTGCCAAGTGGCTTGTGACCAAGCCTGCACTTTAATTAAACCCAATTATCTACATATTCTCAAAATGGGGTAACAATTGTAGGCATGTAGGTATGCTATATGCAGGGTTGTGGCTCTACCAATTTGTTCAAAAACAATCTATAGTATTACCACAGGCCTACAAATGATTTCTGGCAGGCCCTACATAAATTACCATTACCAATTCTGGGCAAACATTGTTCTACAACAAATACACAAATAACGAGCATGACCGTAAGAGCTGTTTAGTAGGCCTATGGATTATCATTAACTGAAATTTTTCGGCGAGATTCAAACGAAGTCTACCCAGGTTACAAGCAGTAAATGGGAATGAAAAAAAAAACTCAACAAAGGGTCATTAAATGTAAAAAGTAGTACACAGAGGTTTTCTACTACACTCTGCTAAGGTAGGTATGTTTATCTGCTCTTTAATTTATGCCTGTGGGTGTCATGGTAGTAGATGCCACCAAATTTCTCCCGTCTTGCTTGTTAAGTTTTTTTATAGTCATCCCACTGCATCACATAGTTCTAGACAAATGTGCGTTGCACCTTAAAAGGAAAATGTACGTAGACTACACATAGAACAAAACAAGGCAACTGAAATTTCTATACCAAAATACACTGCAAATTTGGAATGTCAAGACCCTCACAAAAAGGATTACTGGTACCGGAAAGTAGCGTCACATTCTTCGGTTTCTGGTACTAAACCGCGCTTCTGGACACTTCACCTAAAAAATAATAAATTTCACGATTAGAGCCAAGTTTTACATGCAAACTATGTAAGATAGACATAGCCAATGTATATACATAGCAGGTAGGGTCTTTCTATATAGTATTTGTGATCAGAGATTTTAAGCATTAGATTTCTTTACAGACAAAGGTACATCGTTAGATCTCAATTCTTGTTAAAATGTGTTCAGACTGGAAATCGAACCCAGAAACTCTGACTGTACAACAATATTATGTTGCTAATTTCTTTATTGGACACAGTATAGGCTACAGCTACAGTGTACAACAATTGACAATGCTGGTATAGTAAGAAAACAAGTTTTCAATGGACCTAATGAATAGGTTCCAAGATGTGTATGAGACAGGAACATAACAATAAAATTGAAAACTGAATTGTAGGCCTACTGTTTCCAAAACTTGTCTGTTATTAGTAGAGCCCCGTGAAAGTGGGTTTATTTTTTTCAATTTTCGATGTAAAAATTGAAGATTTCTGTGTTTACATGTAGGCTACACAGTCCAGCATAACGTACCTACCTGACAAATACTGGGTCTCAGCATCCATAATCTCCCACACTTAGTTCATGAAAAGAAGGTTCAATGCTGCAGCATCAGGATCGGGTGTAATCTCGCGAGGGGGCCGGCGAAGTCGTCTTGGAATGTCCATCGTGGGCAAGTTGGCAATACGCACTTCCTTCCGATACATTTGATTTGTCCCCCGACCGATGCAAGAACTCGTCAGCTTTTTAAATATGTCCTTTTTTGCTTTGTCAAGTTTATTCCCGCTTTTATTGTTACCTATTATTTTATCGTCTAGCTTCTTCAAATCTACTAGGCTGCACTTGGTTATCACCATCATGACTTCCTGAACGCAAGGGTGACTGGGACGCAGCATTTCATACACTTGAACACCCAACATGATAAGAGCACCCTGATTGGCTTCATGCTGGCCATGTACATTCAGACCTTGTAAGATGGCTTCCAGAATGTATGAAGCTAAAGCTGGATTCACCAAACCATCATTCAACAGCTGACGAATGATCAAGCCTATCAGATTTGCTGCCTTGAAGCAAGCCACCGTGTCGTTCCAAGATAAAGCTCGCAGTAAGCAGGATATGACGGGAGTGCAAGTTGCTTCATTTCTTAGCATGAGTATGCCGAGCTCGCTTAACACTTCTGTAGACATGGCCGAATTGGTCTTGAGTTCATTGCCTTCGTCCATAGCTACATCTCCTATAGCCAGCTCAGTGCTTCCACCTAGAAGAGCAACCTTCAGCAGTAGGATGTATTCGCGTGTCAATGTACGGTTGATCATGTCTTCAAGGACTTCTTGGGTATCAGTGTTGTCTTCATCCATTGACCCATCTGCAAACATCTGTGTCAAGTATTGCCACTTCTTGTCCAATCTTGCAAACATGAATGGGCAAAATTGTTCCAGTATCGGCAGAACCACGGTTTCTTGCAGCGCCGGTGGGCAGTAATATATGAACGGTTTCAAGAAAACTCGAACAACCGGTCGCAGTCTATAGTCGGAAATGTTCTCCAGATTCGAAAAGCACGTTGCTAGAAGTTCCCTAACGAGGTGTTGCAGTTGATAGAAATCCCGCCCAAGGCTAGGGCCTGCATTACCAAGGATATGGCAACAAGAGTCGTGAACATTGGACAGGAATTGTTGCATACGATCTAAAGGTGTTTGATTGCGGGGCGTTTCCATTGGGTCGGGCACTTGACTAGGCTGCCCCAAGATATTACACCGGTCCAACTCGACCATGTTGAGAGCTAGCTGGTAGCCCTGAGACAGCAATGCGGTAGCCTCGGGTGTCCAAAGGGAATTGAAAACCTTTAACATTTGCAATATGTTGGGCAGAAGTGGTACAATGTGTAATGTGGCCGGATTTCGGTATACTGGATTCCCCGTTCCAGTGTACGAGCTGACAAACCCACCACGCTGAGCCCTGTCGGGATCCTCTGGCCAAGCAGATCTTTTGACAACTGCCAAAAACAAAGTCACGCAAAATGTGATGGAGGAGCGGTTCTGACCATTGAGATCGTCACTACTAGGTTCAACAGGCGGACGGTCAAGGCCAACAAATGCCATGAACTCCTTGGGGCCTTTGAATGCCTCACCCATAGCAAGCCAATGTTGAGCTCCCTCCTCAATTACCTGGCCAACAAACTGTGTTTGACGAGCATAATCACAAAAGTGATTGTTTATAACTAATAGCGCTTCAATCAAAGTGACTCTTTCCATTTTGGAGAGCTGTGTAGGATCTTTATTTAGCCCCTTGACAGTAGAGGAGATCTCTTCAAACAGAGGCAATAGAAGCAGAGGATACTTCTGTCCAATCTTTACCATCAGACTTGCTGCATGTCGCCTCACATTCCGCACCGCACGGCTTCGGTTCACCTTTGTCTGACCTGGGAGGCTATATGTAAGTGCTCCAAAAATCTTGTTCAGCACCCGGGGTAATAAAGCAGTGATGTTTTCGGATGTGCCCATACTAAGGAAGACAAACAGAGCGGAGATACACGATAACAGTGCCGAGAGCAACAAGGGGTCGCTTGGTTGATACGAGAGGCAGAGTTCGAGCAAGCCTAGGCCCGAAGATACAGGGGGCCTTTCTTGAGATACCAGAATTTTACTCAATACACTGTCCAGAAGCAAAGACAAAGCTTCCCAATGTAAATATGACAAACTCTGTATAGTGCACTCTTCTAATGGATTAGCCACAGATTTTTCTATTTGGACTTTTAGCCAACGCTCAACATAATCAAAGGTAACCAATGGAGCAATCACAGTGGCCTGCCGAAACGTGTCGAGTAGTTCTGTACGGCATCGATGGAAGAAACTGGCAAACTCTTCATCACTGTCATAATCCAGACGAGAGAAAGCAGATTCCGGACTACTGCCCTTTTCTGAAGGATATCCAACTTTAACAATTTTAGGTCCAGTTACCTCTACCCATTTGGGAACAAAAGAGAGGAACATTGCATCTTTTGAGAAAAATTCATGTTTGAAAAACTGCATCCACAGATAGTTTGCATAGTGGACTAATGTCAAGCTTGGATGCTGACTAAGAGCCAACATGGCTTCCATGTAGATTCCTAGGTTAGGTGGGCAATAACTTGGAACAGCTTCTTTATTCCATAAAGTACATAACTGTGTTCCTAAACCAGTCAAAACTTGTGCCAGCTTTTTTAGAAATGTATAGTTATGTTCGCTCAATGCCTTTTCTGTTGTACCAGTACTTTGGGCTGCATGGAATATACATACCATAAGTTTAGTATCAAATAGTAACATTAGCGGCTTACGCTCTTCCGTATTTCCCTTCCGATTTACAAGTTGCAATAAGCAATCAACAGCTGGCAACTGGAAGTATTCATTATCTAACAACATGCAAAGGACAAGTAAAAGATCTTCAATCATTATGTGAGATATATTCACCCATTCCACAAACCCGGAAAACAACAACAAAATAGCTTTCACAACTTGGACACTTCCAGAAGCTTGTTGAACTTGTCCTTGTGCTGTTTGGGTATGGAATCGTTCTAAATGATCCTTTATAAGCTGCATGAAAAACATAAAAATGTCAGCCATATTCATTGTAAGACCTTGGTAAATGTCTTTTCGGCGTTGGTAGGATTCTAAAGTCTGCAATAATGCTACGTCTTCAACTAATCGCAGAAGTACAAAGCAAACAAGCTCAGTTTGGCTCTCACCTCTCGAGCATGCACTGAATAGTTCAGGTAAAAGATTGGGCCATTGTTGGGGCCATTCACGTTTTATCATTTCCACTATGACACGTGAAAGGGCATCCTTTATATGAGTGTGATCATTCAAAAGAGGATCCATACCTGTGCCTAACAACTTCATTGCATTTTCTTTGATGTACAGTTTCTCTTGCTGAGATATGTGATTCCAGCGATACTTCACACAATGTTCCATCAGTTGAAGTCCAAAGTGGCGAACAAAGTGTGAAGTATCACTGCTCTGTGCCAAGTACAGACCACACTGAGCACATAGGGGCGAGGTCTCTTTGAACTGTTCGCACGCAGTATATGCTTCTCTACGTCTGTCAGGGGACAGGAGTGGGTCCATAGTAAGCTCAACACATGCAGCTAATTGACTGGACATCTGATGTATTTCAGGAGTGAATAGCACATCAGAGTTCGCTTCCATGATGTCGGGTGGAGTAGGTACTTAGCCTAGGCTAGAGTACTCTTAAATTTAACTAGGTCAGGCCTATGTTTGCCAACAGAAGCACTGCAGTCTTTACCAGCACGGTACTTTCTTTTGTCGATTCTTTATAGGCCTAGGCTCCTATGCTAGGCTAGGCCTAGATAGGCTAGGTCTATGCTAAGTTTTTGTTCTGTGGATGCGGCAGTCCCTAGCCCTAGGCCTAGGGGGCTAGGCCTGCATTTAGCTTTCAAGCTGTTAGGCTCTGAAGTTGGTTTATTTACTTCAAAGGCTAAGTAATTATTTTGGCTTACCTACATGGAATACTCCAATCAACAGACGTAGGCTTAGGCGAGATAATAACGTAGGCCTACTAGCCTAACCGACATGCACCGGCATTATCACAAACGATACAATATAGGCTACCTAGGCCTAGGTTAATATGTTGACAAAACATTAATGAAAAAACTGACTTATTGTTGCTATCAATCTGAATTGTCCTTAAATTAGTAGATTCGTTACCAAGTGTCCGTTCGTTACGACAATTTACACGTATGCCTTGTACTCTCGTTTGTTCTTGGCATAAACATGCTGCCCTACGCTGAAGAGTGCCACAGCCTTTGCAATTGCATAGCAAAGTGTTTACGATTACGATTACAGCCTGCTAGAAAATTCGTAGTCGACTGACGAGCAATGGCGGGAAATATAGGAACACTTTTTTTTTTTTATGTCTGTCGTAGCGGTCGAACGGAAAGTCCGATCAACTACTACTACACCATGGCTGCGTACCAACTATGACTGGGAGTGACTGCAGTGACTGAGATCCGTACCAGCTTGACTCGCAGTCAAGCTGCAGTCACTGCTTTTTGCGTACCAGTTCACCTCGCAGTTACCCCTCCAGTCACTGCGATGACTGGGCCGAGAAGATCTAGCTATCGCAGTCAAGGGGGGCGTGGCTAATAATTTTACCGCGAATTATGAATTTATAGACAATATTATATTGTTTAAATAGTAAGTGACATCACAACACCATATAATCTCATCTTAGAAGTCCCATAAGCGTTAAATTATTAATGTAATGTTGTAAGGTTAATTAACAGATGGCTAATGTTGCTTTTATGAATGACAATTTCTGCTGTTGTCTGCTTTCGCTGTGACTGTGACTGCATCCCGTACCAGCTGCTGCGTTCACTGCGTTGACTGGGCTACCCCCACCACCAGTCACAGCCACAGTGAACGCAGTCAAAGTTGGTACGCAGCCCTGAGTTACTGCAAAACAAAATTCTGAAACAAAATGGCGGCAAAATGTGAGATAGCCATATTTTTCTAAAGCTTTTTCCGGTTACGAATAATATGTTCATTTTATGGTGATTTGATAAATATTGGCAAGTTACACAAAAGTTACTCGAAAATATATTTCTGAAACGTACAGTAACAGCAAAATGTGAGGTGGCTATCTTATAGTAAATTTTTGTCCGGTCACGAATATACTAATGTAAACGCAATCTGATACGTATTAAGGGCAGAAATTACATTTCAAATGCTGTCAATAACTGTTAGTATAAAAAAAACGGTGGCGAACCGCGGCGAAAACACTAGACAGAATGACAACGAAAATTCTTGGCAACGTAAATTGCACTGCATTCAACAATATCGGGAAGTTTAATAGCTATGGAAATTAGAAACATTTTTGTAATGCGCATTCTTGAATTGTTGTCTTTATTAGCTTTGAGATATTTTCGCCAGAACGTTCGTAGATATGAACGCGCTCGCTTATCAACGCGTCAAACAGAGCGTTTTTCTAGTTAAGCGAGCGAAGCGAGCGTCTCCACGAGACTCTTAAGCACTTCGTTCTGTTTTTTTTTGTTTTTTTGTACTAGACTCTTATAGCACTTCATTCTGTTTGTTTTTTGTTTTGTTTTTATGTATGTCGATAGCGGTCGAACGGAAAGTCCGATCAACTTGATATTTGGACCATCCACAAGCCTCGATGTGGATATCCACAAGCCTCAATGTGGATATCCACATCGACTTCAATATTGAAGTCGTATAGTTTTGAGACAAAATCGTTCGAAAAGTTACAAAGTTTGCACTCAATAGAATTATTTTCTTTTCTGGAGACAGCCGTTACATTTGAAAAAAATGTTGCTGTCATCTGTCACTTTGAAGAGATATTTCATATTTCATATTTCATATTTCTTTCATAGTTCACTGACCATTACAATGTAAGGGTGTACTCCTCTTGAGAGAGCGAGAGAGTGAATATGTACTTAAAACTAACAAGAACAAACATGGAAATTTAACATTTTAACATTACATTTATATTACATACGTACATATTATACAAACACATAAATACATACATACATACATACATACATACATACATACATACATACATACATACATACATACATACATACATACATACATACATACATACATACATACATACGTACATCCATCCATCCATCCATCCATCCATCCATACATACATACATACATACATACATACATACATACATACATACATACATACATTACATACATACATACATACATACATACATACATACATATATACATACATACATACATACATACATACATACATACATACATACATACATACATACATACATACATACATACATACATACATACATACATACAAATTTTACATATGACCACATTTATGACATGTTTCTACGTATAGCATAGAAAGAAAGTAGTTCGTAGAATCATTTCCTTCACGGTATAATTTCTGTTAAAGTGAAATACGTAGTTGATTCTGATAGCGACGATTTTGTCGAGTGGGCGTGGCATGTGGCGACATGCCGGTTAGGCGGTCACGCAATGGGTGTGTCAGGATGCGTCATTACAACAGACTTGTTGACTGATGAGCACTGTCTGTGACACACATTATTTTCCCTGTGTAGCCATGGTCCAAATCCTCACATTACACCAAAAGAGTTTCAGATTGGGGGGCGATACTTCACGTTACCTTGAAATTTTTTTCTAGTCAGAAGACGTGTATAAAATACAGTAATTTCTAATTTCACACACTTATTATCTAGACTGTACATACGTACGTAATGGAATTTATACTCTACAAGTACAAGACTAATTACTTCCTATACACGAATGTGAATTAATTAATTTACTAATTGTGACTTAATGCACAAGCATAAATTCCACAGGGAATAGTTGATATTTAGACTCAGCATTCACAAGGTTGCTTTGGAACCACACTTTAGTAACCTGCTATAGTGAAATTGAAATGGAATGATAAATGTACAAGCATTGAGAGGCACCCTATATGGCTAGAGAAATCTTTTCATCGTCATTGCCGCTGTCTGTGTTCAAACCCCGCAATGCGCAAAATGTCCCACATCGTTAGAAGATAACTTTTAATCAGCGTAACTCACCCGGTATCCGTCTCTACTAGCTATAGCTGTAAAAGAAAATAAAAAAACTAGAGATGTGAAGAAAAAAATGATACCTAGCATCGTTGTATTTGTTTACTTGCAAGGGTAAACAATAACGTTAACGTTCGTATAAAACGTGTTCTACGTTCACAAATTAGTATTACTTACTCGAATTGAGACTGAATCACAATTTTATTCAATTTTATTTTCAATTCAATTTAATTTTTATTATTATTATTTTATATTTTCAAATTTACCGCCGTCTCGTCAATTTGAAAAGGCGGTGGAATTGAGGATGGAGCCGGATGGAGCTGTGGAGTAAGGTTTCAGTCGGCAGTGGCATTTTGAAAATCTGTATTGACAGTTGTGTTCAGCTTCAGTGCCATGTTCAGTGCAGCTGTGCTTGTTTGAACTTGTCCACGTGAGTAATTAGACCCTTTCACCACTCACCCTACGCCAAAGCCCTACACCCCTACACTGTCCGTCCGTAGGCCTAGGGTTATAAATATATTCAGTCGGTCAATTTCTCTGTGCGGTAGGCCTAAGTTTTTATATTGGTAAGTCTAGGGCTACTTTGCTATTTTCCTGTATGAGTTTCGTGGGCCTAGGCCTACTAGAGAAAACTCCTAGGCCTAGGTCTAGTAGTGGGGCCTAGGCCCCATCCTTTGCTAGTGTCGAGTCCTGGGCATAAGTCCTATCCCGTTCGTAGACTAGGCCTAACTTCATATGGTCTGTGTCGAAAGTACTTCTAGTGCCTTTGTAGTTATACATAGGCCTAGGCCTAGACCTGAGGCTAGAGCCCTCCAGCTATTGACAAAATTGTTTGAACTAATTTAAATTATTAGTGTAAGTTTTCTGTAGTAGGCCTACACCTATGTATGTGCTGTCATAAAAGCATGCAAGTAGGCCTATTAGAAACTGATTACGTTTATCAAGCAGGATGAGTCAGTATTAGCTGGTGTCAGTGCGCACTTCATTTGTCTGATATAGCAGACCCATTACTCAAGCTTATTTCGGTTCGGCAACGATACCGCAGTATCTCGCTTTAACCGAGCTTAAAATTAGCCGATAAACGGAATCGAGCCGAGTTCAATGGCAACGGCCATTACTCACACCTAATAGCAAATGGCTTAAGGCCTGTTAGGCTATCGTTTACGAAATTCCGCGTGTGTTCTAATGTTAACAGATGGATTGTTAAGCCCAAATATCTATCTATCTGTTAACATTAGAACAACTGCAAAATTTTGTAAACTATAGGCTAACTGTAATAGTGTTTTTCATTTCACTTTTGCATTCGATTCTTGACTTCAAGCACATAGCTTTGCTACGCAACATGTCTCGTTGTGCTCTTCGAGTAGTCCTTCAATATTACACATCACTCCCATTCAACGTGACTTCAGACTTCCACCTGCTGACACACATACTAGCCTAACCGACATACTACACACCCAAACAAAAACACAACCTTATCACAACCTTCCACAGCTAGTTCAAAAATACTAACTTGGCATCAGGTCGTAGACTCTACAACAAGCTTCCAGACGAATCAAAGACTCCCCAGATCTACGAACATTCAAACGCAAAATAACCATGTTTCTGAAAACGGAGCAATGCTATGATGTAGCCGAGTGCACTGGTCAAAGAACCAAGCTATGAGCCATACAATGACGACCTTATGATGTAATATTTAACCCACCTTGACAATGTAGCCTACATACAATCTATGGGAGTCTTTCAGTCAAAATTTCTCACCAGAGTGCAGCATAGAACAACCCGGTTTTAAAATAGTAAACAAACGCGGATTGCAACGGGAACGAGTGTGATGACAGGTAGTTTAAATTTACAACATATATTTGGTAACGAGCATAATGTCCTAAAATATAATAAACAGTAATATGTAATTAATAAGTTATAACGCCTAGTGTTGGCCCTAATCATTATAGGGCTACATTATTCAAGTTAATCACAGCCTTTAGCTCTCGACTTTTCAACCACTATCTAGCTGACAGATGACATTGCCTGTAAGTTGCAAGAAGCACCTAATTTAGTTATTTTATTTGAACTTTAATTTAAATGCATTGTTTGCTGAGGCTCCGATTTTATACAGTCATATTTATACAACAATACTATTTTAAGACAAATTCATCAATAAAAACAAAGGCTAACAGACCGTAACTAACAGCTATGGACGACCTACCCTTGTCTCTCTGCATTTGTCGTATCCTAAAGGCACAGGGAACACATATTACTACTCTGAAAGATCTCTTTGTAATGTTTTCAGTGTCAATGTTGCTTGACATCGGTAATAAAGTTTCATAAATAATATTACAAACTAAATCAGCCGAACACGGGTCTTAAATATTATAGAAAAACGCCGCCATGTTTCCCCCACGTGAAATTAACTTCTGTCAAACACGATCACGGCAATAAAGACAACTGACCATCAACTGGCGAAGAAACACGTCAAGTATCCTAGCAACAGACAGAAGTCACCGCTTTAGTATTTCTAAGTCACAGCCTATCAAAGCCAGTATTTTCTAACACCGCCTTGCCGATCAGTGTATTTTCATTTTGACAGGTGGACCGCATTTTTCGGTGCTGCGCTCTGGTGGTTGAGCTTTAAAAGATCCCCATTGTGGTTATACAGCTAAGAAATGAAATGAAAGACACCACAAAAATGAAATCATTTTGTTTGACCTAGACTTAAATTCTTTTTTTATTTTTACTGAAGTCTTAGACCTACCCACAACCCAGAATTAAATTTTAGATTTTTCGGTTCATTGAAACAGTTAAAATAGGTAGGCCTAGACCTAATAAAGTATTTATTGGTACAAGGAAACATTTTAGTTTACTTTTTGACTATTTTAATGCAATTTTAACTAACAGAAATCGGGGGTTCCACGTGGTAGGGGGTCATCTTAAAGTGAAAGGATAGTCTCATTATTAAAACTGCGCCGAATTCCCGTTTTGTTCAATGAATATCTTGAGAACGCTACACAATATTAAAAAAGTGATAAATTTATGCCCGAATTTGATTTCAAAAGAACTAGAGCACTGGGTTCAAAAAGTTTCAAATATTTTTAAATCATTAGCAGGTAATTGTTATTATTTTACAAAACGAATAACAGCCGTAATTTTTAAAACTAATTTTTAGTTCTTATGAAACCACAATTCGGCCATTTATCACTTTTTTAATATTGTGTAGCGTTCTCAAGATACAAGGAATACAAAAACGTTAAATTTGCGCGGTTTTTGTTGTAGGACTACCTTTTAGGTTAGGCTAACCCATTAAAATTTTAGCCTTTACAGGGTTATGCCTACATTGTTTTTATTGAAGATGTTCATTAAATACCTGTAGCCTACAGTAAGATAGTAGGCCTACAGTACTTTATTTTGCCGAAATCTCTTCGTAGCTTGCTCTATTATTATTCTATTTAGTACTAGGTATCGTTCGCTCCTTCCTTCAGGACTTCCGTTTCTAGGGACTTCAATTTCCTTTCTATGTGTATATTTAATTTGATCTTATTGTCCGTCCAGGCAGATACTTTTTTCTAACCCCATTCTTTTAATATTTAATTTAAAGTACAATTTTACATAATAATAGGCTAATATAGTGTAATCTAGCTTTATTGACCAAAATGAGCTTTCACTAATAATAGTTCTCTTTTCCAGGTCAAAACTCTACTTAGAAGGAAAAATGCACAGTTCCTTTTACAACTACCGCAAGCAGTCTGAGATATCCGATTCTGATATTGATGACGAATCTATTGGGAGTGATGACAATTTAACTAAAGAGGCATCATTGATTGAAGCGTCATTTGTCGATGAAGATTCAAAGAATCTATATGTCAAGGGTAATATTTCCAAGGCACTAGGTGCCTCGTTCTTTGGAAACAATAACAAAACGCCGGGTTCAGGATATAAGACTACACAAAAGGTTACTGCTGTGCTGGAATCTTCTAGTGAAGATGATGAATGGTAGGTATCCATCTACAGTATTAAAGATATTCCTCATCATAACTTTTTTTTTTTTATCCTTGCAGAGTTGGCCTTTTCAACCATTCTTCTTTCTTGCTATCCAATATAAGGCTGCCTCCTTCTCTGTCCTGCTCATTGAGTCGGGCAGGGAGTCAATGTCCTTCTTGAGGGCGGCGCATCTAAATAGGTGCGCTTTTTCTTGATCTTCCAACTCACATAATCTACAGGTGGCCGGTTCGTTGCCAATGTTGACCAGTTGTCCAGTTAACACTATCACGATATCCTGGGGGGGGGGGGGGGGGTAGCAGTGATGCACCGTGTTCAAAAAGTACCAAGGAAATACAGTAGGTGCTGCTTGGTTAGTATCTCCACCAAAACGCACCAAAATACAAAATTGTCATGTCAGATGTACTGTGGGTAATATGACTATCGAAATATTTTATTAGAACTGGATGAGGTGACAATGTATAAATATATGTATTACGCAGTATCGTTATAAGCAGCTGACTGCAGTGTTCGTAAAGTCTGTTTGTTTTAGGCTTAAAACCGTACTCAACCAGGTTGCCGGTTGCTAACTGCTGGTTGAATTTCCGAACAAACAAACAAACAAACTCACAGACTGCAGCAAAGCACTGGCAGAAATATTTTGATATAATAAGGGCCAGTTTTACTGAACACTTTAATCTCGCAATTTTTTTTTTGGATCAGGGATCAAAAATGGCACCCGGTATAAGCCACAGTGCATTTTGTATGTAATGTTTGTTGAAACCATGGCAACCAAATTTTCTGTCGGATCGGGGATCAAAAATGGCACGCGGTAGAAGCCACCGTGCATTTTGTATGTAGGTAATGTTTGTTGAAACCATGGCAACCAATCTGAGATTAGTAAATCGGCCGATTAGAAAGTTTGGTTTATTCGGACCTAAGTGTCAAGAGGCAGAAATTATTCCTTGCCTATTTGTTATTCAATGTGAATCTCCACCCATTAAATGTACATTTTAAAGATGAAAATTGAGGATTAAAACATAATTTATTATTAATTTCTGGTACATGATAAGAGACTTTAGTTTTTGCCAGAAAACATTTAACAAAATAACACATTTTATGACGCCGGAAAGCTCAGTGTTGTGATGTCCTTTTTAAAGCTACCGCCTAGTCCAACAAACATTTCTAACTGCCACCCTATAATTACGCTGTTTCCAACATAAGTCGGGTCAGGGGGTGGCTAGCCACCAGTATTCTTGGGCATTCAGAGTTCGGTAACATGTTTCCCAATTCATGAATGTGCATGGATTAAGTTTCAAAAACTAAAGCTTTTACATACAAATAATTGAATGGTCTTGATGTGCAATAAACAAGAAGGTACCTAGCCTGAAAACTGGCTACAACAACACTCAGATATCGAAAGTCGAACGTCATACCGCTAACTACTAAACCGTTGAATTTATCAGGCAGTGGTATGTCACGTGGGTGCGCATCCTGAAACGGTTTGAGGTGTATCGACTAATAACGAGCGATTTAAGTTCTGCGACCCAGACCGGAAAGCATTTTTACTTTTGAACCTAAGTATAACCCAAGCCATTTTGACTAAAATATTTTTAAGTGGTTAGTTTAATAATATGTAATAAAATAATATAGTAATATGAAATCGGTTGCAGTGCTGTCGCACTTTACCATTGACACTGTACGTTCATAGGTGAGACCCAAGTAGAACATTGTAAACTTGTTTACATTTAGTGTGTATATTTACAGCAACGGGAATGGGAAACCTCGCGAGTCTCCGGTTGATTCGGAAAAGAGGAAAAGCAAGCACGGAGAATGCGACGATGATGAATCTGCTGGAGAGAAATACGAGTCTGCAGAAGAATCGGCCGACGAGAGTCTTGTCGTAGCTCGTCGGCAGAAGAAGAAAGCCGCCATCATTTCTTCAGATTCGGATTCGGACAAGTCATACGACGAGGGGCCATCTCTGCCTAGATGGCCTCGCGAACGGGAAGCGAAACCCGTTGCGTTTCATTCGGGCGCGTCCAAAGACGAAGTCGTTCGGACGCCGGCAGAGAAATCGCGAGGCCGCACGTCCGCAAGTCGTAACGTGCGAGACTCGAAAGAGTCGTCCAGGTCTAGAAACGACGAACGGAACGCGAACTCGTCCCGAGCGGTGTCGATTGAGACTTCTTCGGACGACGGACGACATTCCGCGCGGCCCTCGATAACGGAATCCGACTCGGAGGATTCGGGCAGCGGCGGCGGTAAACCTCCGTCCGGCAACGACCCACAAGTCGACGACCGCGTGGTGTCTTTGATTTCGTCCGACTCTGACGAACATCCGCCGGTCCGGAAGCCTACTAAACGTGACGCGGAAACCACCGAGATGAGCCGCAAACCATGTGCGCCACACCAGAGCCCTGGCGAGGTGGTGGCCGACAAAGTAATTGATCTTACTAGGCAACGTCGTGAACCGGTTTACGAAGTTGAGCCTTCTGGTGTCGACGCTACTAAACGTGACGCCGAAACCACCAAGAAAGTCGATCCACGTGCGCCACACCAGAGCCGTAGTGTGGTGGCCGACAAAGTAATTGATCTTACTGGGCAACGTCGTGAACCGGTTTACGAGGTTCAGCCTTCTGGTGTCGGCACTTGGTTGAATACACAGGTAGGGGATTCAGTCTTTTTGGCATTGTTACCAAAGAGTTTGCCTGATTCTTACTCTAAGTTTACACATACATAAAAAATATGAAATAGTTGGCCCTTGATGAGTTAAATAGAAACCAATTCAAAGATGAGGTATTATCTCTAATTATGTCACTTCCCTATTCAAAAGAATGTTTTGTGTGATCTTGCACAACTAGGTAATGAAGGTGGCAATACAAAACTAGTAATAATAAGGCTAGGTCTATGGTACCCGCCAATGTAAAATTTCAACATCGGCATCGAAGAAAGGAATCGATGTCACATTTACCTAGGATTTTGAAACTTAACAACATCAATACACAAAAGTTAAATAATTGTAATTGAAACACGAAAAGTTGTGTAATGTAGGCCTACTTCAATACAAGGCAAACTGAACTACAAATGGACTACATGGGATGGAATCTGGTGGTAACAGTATGAGCTAGTATGATGTTGAGGCTATTTAGCTATCAACTACAGTATATTTAATACCATCTGTATGTCACAAGGCTGCTTTATAGATTATTTCAGATAGATTATTAGATTATTTCATAAAAGTTTTTAGCTATTCTATTTCTAGCATAGCTTACCAGTACACAATGACAGATATTCAATGCTTATTTTGCAGAAGATTGATATGACAAGCAAGGTGAAGACGGAGGCTGAACTTCCCTTGAAACCCGCAACCCAGTTAAATGGCTATGCCCATATGGTTTCCGTAGCCGAGTTGCAAATGCTCGAGACAAACATCAGCCTAAAGAAAAAAGATCTACAGACAAATAATGTAAGTATATTTTGTCAGACATTTTATTTTAATAGTAAGTAGTTAATTATTAGGGACTCACACAATAATTGATATTGTTTTTCGATTATCGATTATAAAAATATTATTGAGTGGTTTGTTTTTTGAAAAAGCAGGTTCGCTATGCATTATTTCGTTCTTCTCGGACCTTTGTACAGTTGAAATACTCAAAGATACTGGCAAAATACGGGGCCTCGGGCCTCATTCTCAACAGTGTCATGTCAGATATGTCCAAGGAATGTTAAGTGGGTAATTCCACATCAAATCAACCAAGCCATTCAATGACCGTCTCCAATTTTGATGAAACTTGGCAAATCTATGTAGACTAACATGTACTGTAGATCAATGGTGGACATTTTTGTGCTTCTGCCGTTGTAGTTTTTGAATACCTACCCGCTAAAAAAGTGAAATTTATAACTTCTTTTTTTAACTTCTTTTTTTCTAGGCCTAACTTTTTTTGTAACTTCTGAACCTTTGGACACAGAAGACTGTTTTTTTTTTTTTTAATACTAAGCTTGTGATTGGCAATGTAACTATATTAATTAGAGTAGGTCTACATCCCTAAATGTAAAGACTACCAAAATAAATCAAAATGGTTATTTAACCCTACTTTACTCCAATCAGGGTCAAAACAAAAATTAAAATTAAAACCATGTTTTTGTCCACATGTTTTTTACATGTTCACATGTTCAAAAAAGTTCAAGATGGGATGGCATTGATATCATGAGATGTCACAGGGTCATGCACTAAAACTAAATGTGCTTTATTTTGGCTGTTCTTCGTTACATTCTACCAAAGACAGCGGCCCGTGGCTGTGGGGGACATGGAACAAATTGTGTAGATCAAGAAATGCGACGTGCATACTTTCAGCATGAACTAGCAGTCTCCAAGCACCACTTCTTTCTATGTTGGTAGGTTGATATGTACCAGTCCAGTAGGTATCAAAGTTAATTCACATAATATTGTATTTTCCAGAATATATTGATGCAGGTTAACCTCAGCACTCTGCCTGATAAGGGCAGGAAGCTTCAGATGAGGAGCCTTGATTTGGAGAAGGAAGTTAAAGAGTTGGAACGGCAAAGAACTCTGCTCCAGTCCCAAATGTCGAATCCGTCCAGTGAGTATTGCCATGCAGTAACTTACCTTATATTTCTAATGGTTTTGTGTATGACTAGGCCTATGTGACACACACGGTAAGTCTAAAAGGGTTGTGAAAAATGGTTTGACAAGCTTCAGACCCAGGCCAGTCTTACTATTTATGGTAGGTCTACACAAATTATGTCGGTAGAAGTTTTGAAATTAATACTGAGTGAGACACAATTTCCAAATTTATGACAAGGGTTGTGTTGGATTGGAAGTAGAATCATTTAAAAGCCTTTTTGACTCCCATTGATGTTCAGTTATTCCAATGAACCTTCCAAAATAGGAATCTTCAATCTAGTATTTTGCATTTTTAAATAGCGCTTCTGTTTCCAAGTTTATTAAAGCTCATTTGAATGATACATATTTGATAATCCATTAAGTGTGAGTTTTATAAAAATTTGTTGGTTACAGCACTTTGTTACATCAAAAATCCTAGTAATTCTAAATACATATAATATTAATATAGTAGCCTATACCTTTGAAAGCAGTAGGTAACCAAAAAAGCTTGTTTACAACTGACGTAAGAGTTAAGTTGAGATGATGTGACCTTTCATATGCAGCTAACTGCATCGAAGAGATTTGATGGCAGTAATAACCGTGTACCCTTCTCTCATAAAAAATAATCTCTTATTAAGTCACTTCCAAGAGTAGCTTAACTCAGGGTTGCCACCAAGTCAATTTTTTTATCCTTGAAAGAAACTAAAAAAATCCTGAGAAATCCTTGAAAACAGTTATATTCAGCATTAGCATATTATAACTGCAAAGGAATGTTACAAATTTTCAGGTTTCATGCCAAAATATGTTATGCCAGCCTGATTTTCGAGAATCTAGTCAACATTACGTGCAGAAACGCATAAGAATCGGAATTTTCTTCGAATATATTTTAACGTTTTACTTTTACTCACCATAACTACCACTTGCGGAAAATGTTATGCAGTCACTTATGTTTATTTTTACTAGTACCTGATGTTCTTTTACTGTCTACATTGCTTTTTTAGCTGAATTTTTTAAAATTTATTAATTAAATGTATTTTTTAAAGACAGTAGAAAATCCTAAGAATTTGCCCAAAATCCTGTTATCCTTGAGACACTCTAAAAATCCTGAGATTAGGATAAAATCCTTGAAAGTGGCAACCCTGGCTTAACTGATGAAAAATACAAACACATTCTAATAGATACATTTTCATTAAAAAATGATGATTATTATTTATTATAATTTATATTCTATTATTAAAGTGTTCGTTCACCTCTTGCTGCAATGTGTACCTATACACACATGTTGGTATGTAGAACACATATTGAACAACAGTTTCACCGAAAATTATTCGAGTTCCACGTAATTAGTGGTTAAATGTTTTATTCAGCCCGTTGAACGTTCTACGTTTGGCAACACTGTACCCCCGAGTTTTGTTTGACCTTGCTTCACGCATCTGGAGGGATGGGCGAAAAGTAGCCGGCCAAGCGCATGTGTATAGTCGTTTAAAATTTTCCGTCCGCTACAAATGAAACCGTTTTATACATCACATTATAACAATACATAATACGGCAGGTCAAATAAAAGTTAACACAAATAGTACCGAACGTTTACGTCTTACTTTAGTGTAGCGACATACTTGTAAGAAGAAGAATTTTTTCCCGAGATGTAGCCTATTAAAAACGAAGCAAAATACGATAGTGATCGGTGCTAAAACTAATACACAATCAGGCTTTAATTACTGAATCGGTTATTAACTTATCGACAATGCTGACTGAATGATCTACCAAGGTTCTCCTCAGTTATTGGAAGTATGTGGCTTTGATTACTAGCCTATAGGCCTGGAGAAATCCCAAAATACCCCGCTTAGGATAACGACTGAATGAGGTATGTCAATCAAAATAATATAAATTTTGTTATATCGTATACCAATGATAATTGAAGTTTGGTTTTATTGTATAGCACATACACCAACCAATAATAAAACGGTACGCTTCACCAACAATAAAGGTGTCTTAGCCGTAACACACGAGACTCTCTGGAAAGTAGACCATTCGATACCGGGTACCGGCAAATCTGTCTGAAGGTCTGTCCAATGTTTTCCTCGGCCAAAATGCCGAATGCTGGGATTAAATCCTATAAAATAGCCCTTGTACATTCCCTCCGATCTATCCGTACGTAATGCATAATAAGAAAATGTGTCATTTTTATGTCGATTATAATATATACTACTTATCGGGATGAATATTACGACTTATGATACATAGTTCCTACTTCCTAGCTTATGTTACTGAAAACAAGTGTCACTGGTTATGGTAGCAATATGCTACACTATTAGTTTTCTCTTTATTTGAAACGTAACACAATTTTTTATTGGAAATAATACTGTTTACTGAGTAAAATCAAGCTGTTCTATTCATTGAACCGTCTTGCAATTATAATTTTTGTTACATTGTACGATACTATATCGAATCTCAATACACATCAAATTTAATTTGCTATTCTTAACAAATAAACAAGCTATGAACCTCTTTTAGTTGTTATGTTATTTTGTTGCTGTTATATATTTTGTTATTATTAAATTTTGTATTATATTGTTGAGTTATAGGGCCTAGTTAGTCTAACTTAACTCAACAATGAGTGATTTATTTACATAACAGTCAATTAATATACAAACAAATGAACTGAACTGAACTAAATGGCAGGAGGAAGACCGACCATACACAAGACACACGACATGTTATTTCTTCTTCAGCCAATGTTATGAAGTATTAACATATAACATATGACATGTAAACATATCGATGCATTGTTTCAGAATGCTGGATAGAAAAACCAACAGCCGTACGTTTGTGAAATTTAATTTGAGGTCTCCGTCAAAACCTGTTCGACGCAATTGTAACTGTATTCCTTATTGTGACAAATACTATTATAATTATATTCCTTCTTAATAAATACTATTATCATTTCACAAATCGAAGAGAAATATAAACCCATTTCTAGTGAGTTGTTACAAATCTTGTATCTATTTCGCTTGACCGCGCGCCTTCTGCGCCACTTTCATTTGAACAAAGTATCTCACCACACAACGTGCGCTCCCTCCCTAACTGTCTTCAGCCAACCACGCATCTTCCGTACCACCCCTCCTTCCCATGCCCGCTGGAGACGCAGCGCAGAGTTGGCAGCATGGGCCGCATGACGTAGTGTGTCTTCCTCGAACGCGAATAAACAAAGGACACCTGATGGTATAGGCCGCGTGATATACACCTAAACATTGGTGTTTGGGGTTAAACTTTATATAGAGAACAACTTGCTAAAGAGGTGAACGGGCATTTTAAGATGTTTTGTCAATGATATTTTGGTTAATCGGCGCCTGATATCGTAACATTAATCACCACAAGATAATTTCTTAATTTCAGGCATTCATTATTGTAACCATTACACATCTTAAATAGGAGATCTGTTTTAGGCGCAGGTACTCATGTGCTGCAACCAGGGGAACTGGCACGATTGAAACCGCAGCCTCCGTCCTGGAAAGAGATTCGGAAAACGGCCGATGTACAGCATGGCTATGGAGTTAAAGGTATGTGATACGGATATCATATTTTCATTGTCATGTATGTAGTAGTCGTAGAACAATAGGGTAGCCTACCTAATCTTAAATGTGATACCCTTTGACCCCTTGCATTCTCTGTCCAACCAAACCTGGCATGAACTATATTTTGTTAAAGTGTAATTGCCAATTTTTATATAATCGTGATCGATATTAAATTCTCATGCCTTATTGATAATTTACTATTTAGAAATGTCATATCTGGTTATATGGTGATTTATTTATCATATTTATTAATTATATCTAGCCTATGATAAAACGGAAATTCTTAAAAAAATATTTCTTTTGGACAATCTTCACATTTCATAGGATTTGGTCTCGTTTTTTATGACTTTTTTCTAAATTACTTTGCAATAATTGTTCATAATTTACCATGAAAGAATCAAGAATTACTAACTGCTACAAAGTAGGCAGACGTGACTTTTCAATTTTTACCAAAATTCAATGTGCTGTAAAATACAAACTCTGGTCACAATCTAGCTAAAAATTAATTTTATCAGAATACCTACATCAAAAACATGCATTTACTGAAATTTACTTAATTCAATTTTATTTAGGCACGGTCTCAGCCTAGGAATAATAGGTTGTTGTTTTCAGCTAGGGATGGGCAAATACGTTTAATAGCCTAAACGTTTAACTGTTTTTAAAACTCGCCTTTAAACGTTTTATTCGCTCTTTCCCCTGCCACGAGATGAATAAAATGACCTATGCAGTAAATTACCAAAAAGTTCCGAAACATAGGGTAAAATTAAAATTTGTAGCTAGAAAAAACTATAATAGACTAGTACTGCAGTACGCTCCGTTGTAAAATATTTGTTTCTTATCTTATATACGAACACTTCTGTACACAGGCATAAACGAGGTGTAAAAAGTACAAACGTTTAAACGTCCCATCCCTATTTTCAGCCATGGAGAACTACCACGCGGAGAAGGCGGCGACCTTGGAGGTCCTCCGACACCTGCACAACTCGCTGAAGACGCGCCCCGACCCTACGACCTTGGCCCCCGACCCCCAGGAGCTGCGCTCGGACGTGAAGCTCATGCCGCATCAGAGACACGCGCTGGCGTGGATGATGTGGCGCGAGACCGAGAGCCCGGCGGGCGGGATCCTAGGTTGGTGCTGTCTAGGGATATGGGAAAGATCATTTAAACCCATTAACAAATCGTGTTTGAACGGTTACCCCCCCCCCCTCCCCCCACTGTGCTACTAAATGTGTCACAGGGCTAGCAAGATTAGCAGGGGTAGCCCGGCGGGCGGGATCCTAGGTTGGTGCTGTCTAGGGATATGGGAGAAATCATTTAAACCCATAAACAAATCGTGTTTGAACGGTTACCCCCCCCCCCTCCCCCCACTCAGCTACTAAATGTGTCACAGGGTTAGCAAGATTAGCAGGGGTAGCCCAGTGGGCGGGATCCTAGGTTGGTGCTGTCGAGGGATATGGGAAAAATCATTTAAACCCATAAACAAATCGTGTTTGAACGGTTACCCCCCCCCCCCCCCACTCTGCTACTAAATGTGTCACAGGGTTAGCAAGATTAGCAGGGGTAGCCCGGCGGGCGGGATCCTAGGTTGGTGCTGTCTAGGGATATGGGAGAAATCATTTAAACCCATAAACAAATCGTGTTTGAACGGTTACCCCCCCCCCCCCTCCCCCCACTCAGCTACTAAATGTGTCACAGGGTTAGCAAGATTAGCAGGGGTAGCCCCGCGGGCGGGATCCTAGGTTGGTGCTGTCTAGGGATATGGGAGAAATCATTTAAACCCATAAACAGATCGTGTTTGAATGGTTACCCCCCCCCCCCCCCCCACTCAGCTACTAAATGTGTCACAGGGTTAGCAAGATTAGCAGGGGTAGCCCCGCGGGCGGGATCCTAGGTTGGTGCTGTCTAGGGATATGGGAGAAATCATTTAAACCCATAAACAAATCGTGTTTGAACGGTTACCCCCCCCCCCCTCCCCCCACTCAGCTACTAAATGTGTCACAGGGTTAGCAAGATTAGCAGGGGTAGCCCGGCGGGCGGGATCCTAGGTTGGTGCTGTCTACGGATATGGGAGAAATCATTTAAACCCATAAACAAATCGTGTTTGAACGGTTACCCCCCCCCCCTCCCCCCACTCAGCTACTAAATGTGTCACAGGGTTAGCAAGATTAGCAGGGGTAGCCCGGCGGGCGGGATCCTAGGTTGGTGCTGTCTAGGGATATGGGAGAAATCATTTAAACCCATAAACAGATCGTGTTTGAATGGTTACCCCCCCCCCCCCCCACTCAGCTACTAAATGTGTCACAGGGTTAGCAAGATTAGCAGGGGTAGCCCGGTGGGCGGGATCCTAGGTTGGTGCTGTCTAGGGATATGGGAGAAATCATTTAAACCCATAAACAAATCGTGTTTGAACGGTTACCCCCCCCCCCCTCCCCCCACTCAGCTACTAAATGTGTCACAGGGTTAGCAAGATTAGCAGGGGTAGCCCGGCGGGCGGGATCCTAGGTTGGTGCTGTCTAGGGATATGGGAGAAATCATTTAAACCCATAAACAAATCGTGTTTGAACGGTTACCCCCCCCCCCCTCCCCCCACTCAGCTACTAAATGTGTCACAGGGTTAGCAAGATTAGCAGGGGTAGCCCGGTGGGCGGGATCCTAGGTTGGTGCTGTCTAGGGATATGGGAGAAATCATTTAAACCCATAAACAAATCGTGTTTGAACGGTTACCCCCCCCCCCTCCCCCCACTCAGCTACTAAATGTGTCACAGGGTTAGCAAGATTAGCAGGGGTAGCCCGGCGGGCGGGATCCTAGGTTGGTGCTGTCTACGGATATGGGAGAAATCATTTAAACCCATAAACAAATCGTGTTTGAACGGTTACCCCCCCCCCTCCCCCCACTCAGCTACTAAATGTGTCACAGGGTTAGCAAGATTAGCAGGGGTAGCCCGGCGGGCGGGATCCTAGGTTGGTGCTGTCTAGGGATATGGGAGAAATCATTTAAACCCATAAACAGATCGTGTTTGAATGGTTACCCCCCCCCCCCCCCACTCAGCTACTAAATGTGTCACAGGGTTAGCAAGATTAGCAGGGGTAGCCCGGTGGGCGGGATCCTAGGTTGGTGCTGTCTAGGGATATGGGAGAAATCATTTAAACCCATAAACAGATCGTGTTTGAATGGTTACCCCCCCCCCCCCCCACTCAGCTACTAAATGTGTCACAGGGTTAGCAAGATTAGCAGGGGTAGCCCGGCGGGCGGGATCCTAGGTTGGTGCTGTCTAGGGATATGGGAGAAATCATTTAAACCCATAAACAAATCGTGTTTGAACGGTTACCCCCCCCCCCTCCCCCCACTCAGCTACTAAATGTGTCACAGGGTTAGCAAGATTAGCAGGGGTAGCCCGGCGGGCGGGATCCTAGGTTGGTGCTGTCTAGGGATATGGGAGAAATCATTTAAACCCATAAACAAATCGTGTTTGAACGGTTACCCCCCCCCCTCCCCCCACTCAGCTACTAAATGTGTCACAGGGTTAGCAAGATTAGCAGGGGTAGCCCGGCGGGCGGGATCCTAGGTTGGTGCTGTCTAGGGATATGGGAGAAATCATTTAAACCCATAAACAAATCGTGTTTGAACGGTTACCCCCCCCCCCCCCCCCACTCTGCTACTAAATGTGTCACGGGGTTAGCAAGATTAGCAGGGGTAGCCCAGTGGGCGGGATCCTAGGTTGGTGCTGTCGAGGGATATGGGAAAAATCATTTAAACCCATAAACAAATCGTGTTTGAACGGTTACCCCCCCCCCCCCCCCCACTCTGCTACTAAATGTGTCACGGGGTTAGCAAGATTAGCAGGGGTAGCCCGGTGGGCGGGATCCTAGGTTGGTGCTGTCTAGGGATATGGGAAAAATTATTTAAACCCATAAAAAAATCGTGTTTGAACGGTTACCCCCCCCCCCTCCCCCCACTCAGCTACTAAATGTGTCACAGGGCTAGCAAGATTAGCAGGGGTAGCCCGGCGGGCGGGATCCTAGGTTGGTGCTGTCTAGGGATATGGGAAAAATTATTTAAACCCATAAAAAAATCGTGTTTGAACAGTTACCCCCCCTCCCCCCACTCAGCTACTAAATGTGTCACAGGGTTAGCAAGATTAGCAGGGGTAGCCCAGTGGGCGGGATCCTAGGTTGGTGCTGTCTAGGGATATGGGAAAAATCATTTCAACCCATAAACAAATCGTGTTACACGGTCACCCCCCCCCCCTCACTCTGCTACTAAATGTGTCACAGGGTTAGCAAGATTAGCAGGGGTAGCCCAGCGGGCGGGATCCTAGGTTGGTGCTGTCTAGGGATATGGGAAAAATCATTTTAACCCATAAACAAATCGTGTTTAAACAGTCCCCCCCCCGTCCTCCTACTCGGCTACTAAATGTGTCACAGGGTAAGCAACTAGAGGTGTGCGAGTAGCACTTTTACAAGTCGAGTCGAGTCGAGTCGAGTAGTCTTCTAGATACTCGAGTATCGAGTCGAGCTCATTTTTTTTTACTTTTGCATTTTTAGTTAAAAAAAAGGAAATCAATCACACATTAACGTACAGAAATAGATAATCAGTGTATATACATAGTAGCTAGATTGATGCATATTATATTTTGCGGAATATAGCGATTAGTGCAACTGAACCTTCAAGACTGACGTTAATTAAACACGAATTTAATAATGTGCTGTGCTGTCTGTGCAGTGTAGTGAAATAAAAGTTCCAAGCACTACTTGTGATGTTCAAGAGGCCAAGGCCTAGACTTTGGCGACGAAAAGATGAATATAGGCTCATGACTAGGTACTTGTATAGGCCTACACTGGCCTGACATTAGGCCTATTATTGCGATTATTATTATTATTATTATTATTATTATTATTATTATTATTATTATTATTATTAATATTATTACGTCTTTATTTATTGACCCTAGACCTAGGTTAGGATACATCACAAAGTCAGGTAGGATTAATTTAAAACTGGATGGAAATCGGCGTGAGCAATGTCATTTTCATAATTTGTAGGTTAGGCCTTTAAACTCGAACTTTTTCGAGCCTAAACTACTACTCGACTCGACTTCGAGCTTGAAAAAATACTCGAAAAAGCTCGAGAAATCGAGTACTCGCACATCCCTATAAGCAACTGTTAGTCAAGTTTTAAATAAATAGGAATATCATAAAAATTGTGTGCTTTTGACATCTGTCTGTTCAATCCATAAACTAGTATTGCTTACATTCAAAATGTTCTGATTGTATGGGCATCTGAAGAGGAGGATGGGGTGTAAATGACCCTCATCATCACAGCTCCAAGTATCAACAAGACTTCAAGTGTTTTCAACTGTCTTCTTTGCAGCTGTGAGGGAGTACAAGGGATCATTTATAAAGTGTTGGAAGGGGGGTTAATGGGATTGGTTAATGGGTTAAAACATTTAGGGAAATAGCAGGTTTTTTCCATCCCTACATCTTATCAAAACATTTTGATTGTAAACAATTTGCTAGTTATGGATGGAACAGATGTCAAAATCACAATTTTTATGATGATCCTATTTTTTTACTTAAAACTTGACAGCGACTAACAGTTTCTACCTCCTATGACAAATTTAATAACCTGTAACCCCCCCACTACATGTTTAAACTTGTTTAAAGGTTTAACCTTCCCATCCCTAGTGTTATCTCATTGGTGCTCGTTTTCAGTCATTTTTTGACCAATCCTTGAAGTTTCACAGTGACTCGATTACCGATCAGCTGAGCTTGCAAGCTAAGTAAGTCGATGCTGTAAAATCTGTCGCCTTTTACTCATGACGGAGCAGCACTGAATATCGATTCACATAGGTACAACTGCGGGACCACTTTATTCGATTTTTGTCATTAGTTACCGCTAGGTTGATCCCCGGAACTGCAAATTCATTATATAGAGCATTGTAATCGTGTGTGCTTTTTCTTTGTTTCAGCCGATGATATGGGTCTTGGCAAAACACTTACTATGATATCCTTAGTGTTGAAGTGTGCCGAGGAAAATATTGTCAAGGGATCTTCAGATTCTGACCTAGATGACGACAGCAAAGAAAACAAATCGAGCTATAAATCAAAACATAGGAGCAGTGAGTACCTCTGGTTTTTTCTACGTCCATTAATTCCTGCATTGGATATATGTACCCCATCACATTCACAATGGTGTTTAGATAAAGCTAGTGTTTGTATATCGTTTGAAAATGTACACATTTCTAAATTAAGGGAATGCCTACCTTTGTATGCGACTGTAAGATCGACGGATACCCGGTAGGCATTTCCACAAATTTTGACACTTCTTGAATCCAAGTGATCCATAACAGAATGAAAACTGAAAATAAACCCTACTCTTCGTTTTATCCCGCGTTACGAAAAACACCCCACCTGTACTTCTCATTGAATCATGGAATCATTGACATTGATATTAGATTTAAATCAAATGATCTTTTTAATAAAAATCGTTGATTTAAATCAACAACACTGGAGTGCTCTTTTCCAAATTTGACCTACAAATAGGCCTACATTTTTAATAAAAATCGTTGATTTAAATCAACAACACTAAAGTGCTCTTTTTTCCAAATTTGTGCTACAAATACAATTTAGTTGTGACTCGCACACCGACTTTTTTCACTTTATTTATTTTATTATATTTTTGACACCAATATTGATGATTTAAATTAATAAAAATCAGATCCAAATCAATACAAATAAAAAATCAGATTTAAATCAAAGAGTTGACTTAAATCAATAAAATCATGATTTTTTTGATATAAAAATCTAAAAAATCGCACACTGAGTCATTGCTGTAGCCACGCTCTGTAGCCACGTGAGCAGGTGTAGAGACGGACGTTATCGTGCGTGTTTCCCGTAGCCAACGGTGGGACGCTGGTCGTGTGCCCGGCCAGTCTGCTCAGCCAATGGGCCGGCGAGGTGAAACGTCGAGTCAACGGAGGCGTACTCGACGTCGAGCTGCATCACGGCTCAAACAGGGAGACGAGGCCGCACCGGCTGGCCCGATACGCGATGGTCGTCACGACGTACGCCATCGTCATGAACGAACACTCTCGGAAGGTTCGTTCTAGCCACTCTAGAGATCAACCCTCCACAAATCCACTAGTTGTCCACTCGCATGGTTTAATTTATAGGGAGCTTGCAATAACGTCATTTCCAATATCGCACGGTAGCCATACTGAGGTACTCTGTAAACATTTGTTTACGTTCTTCCGACACTGCATTGTTGCAATATTGCAGATGTCCTTTGACTGACACATCAACTGTTTTCAAACAAAGGTTCCGTATTATGACGGAAAACAAAATAAGAACACGTAAACTCTGTTTGAAGACAATCATTTGCATTTGTTATCATTTTCTTGAATTTTTACCTGCTCACATCAATCTATATGGCTTGAAACGGTGATATTTCCTGGATAGCCTATGTGTCTTCTATTGACAGAACAAACAAATGTAAACAAGCAATGTGTACCTCATAATGGCCGCCACGTGACGTCTATTGAAAGCTACCTATAGGGAACGTGCAACTGACGTCACAGCCGAACTACAACAACGAAAACTGATGGACAAACAGCAAGCTGTTAAATTAATAGCTTTGCGAATAATGGGGGAAAAACAATTAGTTTCAACGATAGTAACTGCTTGCCAGTTAAAATTTCTCTCCAATGATGGACAACAACGATCTGAAAGTTTGTAAACGTTTTGAACATTTGAATTTTCCAACTTCAGAACATTTTATTTTTTGATGCCTTGTTTGTCCATCGGTTCAATTCATTTGTTTCATTGTTGTGTTTTGGTGTCGTTCGTACCCTATAGGCTACTCGCAACGAGGTGGGTGATAAAGCTGGGGTCAGGTCAGGGGCTGTGCCCCTGCCGCCGGAGACAATTCCGCCGTAGGTGAAAAACATTCTTGGTCTTGCATGTTTTATAGCCTAAAATGTGTTTTTGGGTAATATTATCTCGTCATTAAAAAAATCAATAAAACGATCTCGTGCGTTTTATTGAGTCAATATTGCATAGGTTTTACTGTATAAATTAAAAGTTGGTGTACAATGGCCAATGGGTAGGTTCTAGTGCATCGAGTTTGAGTGATAATATTTTGCTAGCCCAGCTGAATAATACCTAGTCAATGTGCTTCTAGGGTCCACTTCATCAAGTCAAATGGCAGCGCATCATTCTAGACGAGGCGCACACAGTTCGAAACCACAAGAGCCTAACGTCTATTGCCGTGGTGGAGCTGAAAGCTCACTGTCGCTGGGCGTTGACCGGTACCCCCGATACACAACAAGGAGCTGGATATGTTCGCCCTTCTCAAGTTCCTTCGCTGTTCACCGTTCGATGACCTGCCCGTGAGTGTAGTGTTTCTTTTTATTAGGGATGTCATAGGGTACCCGGGTTACCCGGTTCCAGAAATTACCCGAATCCATTTTTAGGATTCGGATCTTAATCGGGTAGTAATATTTGTAAAAAAAAAAAAAAAAACAACGATATTTCTGCGACTACTTTCCTTGAAGCTACAGTGAATTCCTGCTTGTGGGCGTGGCGAGCTGGTCGTAGGCCTACGCGCTTTCATTACTGCGAGCGAGTTCTGTGATGCCATATACACTCCCTTCCCCCCTTCCCCCACCCCCCTCTCGCCTTCCCGCGCGCAGCGGCCGCACAGAGCGCAACCCACACAGCGGTCGGCAGCTGACACGGGCAGAGAACGGCCTTCAACCGCGTGGTTTCAGGGGGGGGGATAACCAAGATCAGATAACATAATTTAGGCTTTCAGGATTCGGGTAACCCGGTTCCTGGAAGGTCTGGAACCTGGTCCAAATTTTCCTACCCTATGACATCCCTACTTTTTATAGAAATTAGAGAAGTAGTTTTAGCGTGTACTTAAATGCCTTCTACAGAAGTCGTGCTTTATTTCCGATTTAAAGTCTAAAAAATGCACCGCGGCTTAGGATGTCCCGGCTGTATTTTAGACGGAGACTGCTCAGTTCAGACTGGAAACCGGTCATGATCTGCTGGGTACACACTTGCATAAGCTAGGGATAACTGACTATGTGCTACAGAAGAGCATACCAGGGCACACCTACGTGGATGCCCGGCACTTCAAAATGTAAGAGATGCATTGCCAGTGGATATGGCGGAGGCAGAAAAAGAATCCTATCTCTACTGGGAAACACGAAAACGCATGATGACCAAATAGGTCAATTGTTGGCATAAGAAGAAGTCCTATACTAAATATAAAATAAAATATAATTAGGAAGCATTATGCCTATATCATTTCACATTGTGTTATATTCTTACCTTCAAATCTCCTTCTTATAGTAATCTCTCCATAATTGTGTATTATGCAAACTGTACTGATAAAGTCCTGCAAAAGGTTTGGGTATTATAATGTAATTATTATTATTTAATTATTATATATTTATATGATATGATATTTATATTATATATTTATAGAATATGATGGGATTAAGTTCCTATCCCCTACCCGACTTCATTGTTGGACACAGGGAGCAGATAAAAAAAATATATATATATATATGGTGGGAAGATAGAAAAGTATGGATAGAATTTGTAGAAAGAGCAGAGGAAGAAGAAAGTGAAGAGGAGGAGCCAGAGGAAGTTAACATGAGGGAAGTGTCAGGCATGGCCAGCCAGCTTCGATGTACCTAGGGGCCAGAATATGATGGGATTAATTTCCTATCCCCTACCCGACTTCATTGTTGGACACAGGGAGCAGATATAAAAAAAAAATATGTATTAATTGTATTATAATTTATAATTAATTAATTTATGTATTATAATATAATGTTTTTTTGAATCCAAATGTAATTAAAATTGGAGTTTTTAGGGTCCTTTGAAATTTATATGAAAGCATTACTTCTTCTGTATTTACACAACAAAAACAAAGTTACTCAATATGATTGTTTTAAATATCTCTGCTGCAGGTGTGGAAGAAGTGGGTGGACAATAAGAGTGAAAATGGTATGAAACGCCTCAACACTGTCATGAACTCTATCATGCTGAGACGAACGAAAGAACAACTGCAAGAGGAGAAGAGTTTCGATTGTCTCCCCGAAAAGAAGGTTGAGCATATCGACGTGAAGCTGGACACTGACGAGTTTGCTGTGTACGAAAAGGTGCTGATTTTCTCACGGTGAGTTTGCTATCGACCTAGTTAAAATAACAATACAAAGTTCTCTGTAAAATAAATGTATGATAGAAAGTAACATTGAACATTGAGTTAGGTTGAGAATCTGCTGGCTGAGATTCTGTAAGGATAACAAGACTTTCGTTATCGAGATATCAATCTCCATCCTACGGTTAGGGAATATACGACAAGAACGTAATCAAATGTCTTGATATTCTTACAGAATCGCAGCGCGGGTTTGATTCAAGTACCATGTTACTGTACTTCCCCTTTTATTCAAATTGCACAGCCCAAAAACCCTAATTTGAATTAATTAGTCCGAAACCTCAGTTTTCAAATGTTGATAATCGGCACAGCTCACTCGACAGTCAATTATCAATAAAAAGGGATTACATCATTCATTACTGTAATACATTATTTCTCTAAATTTCAGTGCATTAATGTCAGAGTTCTTGCTCCAAAAGGCTGAGAAGGATGCGTTGCTGAGCGGCCAGGCCTACACGCCTCTTAATTTCCGCAACAGTAAGTTATCTCATTCATTTGTCACTACATACCTACTTAGTAGTATCACACTGATTGGGAAATACTGTATGGCTAACAATACACATTTATTTGTTAATAACTTCGTTTATTATATTTTTAAACCAACACTATTTTATGCATGTCTAGAATTCTTAACTTCTATCTTTGTAACAACTTGGTTAGTACTGGTAATTACTAATTACCCTTGCTTAAACAGTTGAAATAAGAAATGTCAATCTAAAGCAATTACATTGTAGTACGCCTGTATTTACTAGTTTCCCCCTATTCCAGTTTGAACTAGTCCCAACACCTAAACTACTCACATTTGAGTGCGGCGAAAGCAGAATACAATAAATGTGCCCGTCCCCTACACCATAGGTAACTTTAGAAACACCTAGGTAATGCTGGAAGCTAGGAAATAATGTTTTTCTACACCGTATGCAAGCGTACCACGGTGTGGCTCACTTTGCACGAGAACTCAGTTGGAGAGCGAGCCACTGTGTGTGGTCCTGCAGCAGAGAACGACCGAAGGAGCGCGCGCCACTTGGTCTCTGGAAACTGGTCACTGGTCGTTGATTTAAATCGACAAAAAAATGCACCTTTAAAATAAATCAAAACAAAGAACAAACTGAGGAATATATCTTTTACAATTTCCCTCGAAGACATAATCCCATATTATATGAAAAATGAAAATTAATTTGTTTATTTCCTGTCAATTAGTATTGTTTGGTGACAATTGCAATTTTCCAGTTGATTCTCCCTTTTTTTGAAACACTTCTTATTGTTGATTTAAATGAATTAAAATCTGATTTAAATAAAAAAAAAATAAAAAAATTTGATTTAAATCAAGAAATTGATTTAAATAAAAAAAAATCAGGATTTTTGATTTTTTTAATAAAAATCAAAAAAATCATCCTCCCTGCTTAGATGTACGTACGGTATTGCATGATGGATGTGATTGTGTGAACTGTCTTCCAGCAAAACCCGAAGATAACCCGTTCGGAGCCAACACAAAGTTGGGTTCGATGCACCAAAAGATGACGTCCATCCAGGACGTGAAATCTTTCCACATCCTGGTGTTGTTGCTAAGACTACGACAAATCTGCTGCCATCCAGGACTCATTAAGAAGGTTCGTTCATTTGATCACGAAAGCCGGCTCACGTAATTCAAGAACAAACCAACAACAATAATCCAACCTCCAAACAAGTCTCTTTTTAGATTAGTCATTGTCTAGCACTTCTCATGGTGTTCTACTATTATTTATTACCCATATTCTAGGTTCTCTATAGGCTAACATGAAATAGTGATCACTGATCAATATCAGTATCACTTTGAGTACTGTTATGTTATTATTAAATACATTTACAGTACCATGAAAAAGGTAATACTAGTTAAAGGTTAAAACTTAAAACCACAGCTTTTGAGTGTAGATTTTTTTCCTATTGTAGAGATACAAACTGGTACTATGATTATTTCGTACTTTACAGATGTTGGATCAGGAGTCGGCAGACCAAGACGGGATCGAAGACAAAGATGGACTGGACATAGATTTGGTAGCCCAGATCAATAAGATGTCGCTGAGTGAACAACACGGGCCCGACTTCGACCCGGACAGCGCTCTGGACGAGGACGATAATATCTTGAAACCTAGCAACCCAGTATTCAGCACAGAACGAGCCAGCTCTAAGGTGAGTCTGTGATCTGGCTTACAATACGTATATACATTTGACTTTTTAGTTGGTAATGTAAAGTAGTAATACACATTAGTGAATTCAAAACATTAAAATTTGATTTTTATTCTAGTGTGTGTACCTAGCGAATTGATTGATTTGTAGGTAGGCGTAGAGTATTTGAAGTTGATGATGAACTGTAGGCTAATCAGTTGATTCGTAGTTCCAATACAGAAGGTTTTCTGTTAGTGTTTTTCTTACTTTTTACTGTAGGCCAGGGTTGCCACTTTCAAGGATTTTATCCTAATCTCAGGATTTTTAGAGTGTCTCAAGGATAACAGGATTTTGGGCAAAATCTTAGGATTTTCTACTGTCTTTAAAAAATACATTAAATTAATACATTTTTAAAAATTCAGCTAAAAAGCAATGTAGACAGTAAAAGAACATCAGGTACTAATAAAAATAAACATAAGTGACTGCATAACATTTCCCGCAAGTGGTAGTTATGGTGAGTAAAAGTAAAACGTTAAAATATATTCGAAGAAAATTCCGATTCTTATGCGTTTCTGCACCTAATGTTGACTAGATTCTCGAAAATCAGGCTGGCATAACATATTTTGGCATGAAACCTGACAATTTGTAAAATTCCTTCGCAGTTATAATATGCTAATGCTGAATATAACTGTTTTCAAGGATTTCTCAGGATTTTTTTAGTTTCTTTCAAGGATAAAAAAATTGACTTGGTGGCAACCCTGCTGTAGGCTAATGACTAGAGATACGTGAAATAGCGTTTTGTGTCACAGGCCTATGCTACTAAGTTTTTTCTGTCCCTATTTATTGTATTTATCATGTTATTTATAGCCTACTATGTTTATGTTAAATGCAATTTAGTTGATTTTAATTTTAATGGTACATGACACAATTAAAAAATAAAAATGAGAAAAAAATGAATTTTCTCAAGTTTTTTAATGTGGGCAAAAAATAGAAGCTTTGCTACAAAATGCTATTTACACGTACTATCTCTACTAATGATCAATAGTATACTTGCACATGGGCCAATGTTACTGACTATGCATTGTTAAGTACGTAATAGTAATTTAGCTACAACTCCATGGCAGGTCTGATTGTTTGTGTGTGTGTCGTCAGATGCGGGCCGTGTTCGAGTGCTTGGAGAAGAACATCAAGGGGACGCAGGATAAAGCCGTCGTTGTCTCCCAGTGGCCGTCCATGCTGATGCTGATGGGCAGCCACCTCAAGGTCGGTCACTGCCCAACAGGGAATATTTGCCATTATTTTATTTTTATATTCATCGACCCTTGCATTAAAACAAAAACGGGCCTTAATTATCCCGCCACTAAAGGAATGGTCGCAGGACAGTACAGTGTGGTGGGAACTCATGATGAAGTTGGTTGTAGCAAGAGGGAGTTGTAGAGTGTTTCTTGGTGAAATGATGAGAGAATTCAGGTGCATTACAAAAAATAATTATACTATTGTTTTAAATTAGCCTAATGTATTTCTATTTATTATTTGTATAGGCACCGTGTGTTAGTTCATACAGCGCTGTACGTGGCCAAATGTAGCAACTTATTGGTGAAGATTGTATTCCGCTGTTGAAAATAGTGCTGGATATTATTGTGAAATATCTTGTTTTTTGTTTTGTTTGTTTTTCCTTGTTGACATATTTTTAATTTTGTTTTGTTTTTTATTGTCCGTTTTTTGTGTGTTTGTTTTGTGTTGTTTGTTGTTCGCAAGTTTAAAACGTGTCCTGATTTAAATGGAGCCTTGCCTTTTAAGATGGACTGATGGGATTCATAATCTGCCCAAAAATTTTAAAACCCGTATTTAATTAAACAACTTTCACAATCTGCCATTATCGCCGTAGGAAGAACGACGCTGCTTCATCAGAAAGTTGTTTGACATTGCCACTGGACTCACTTGAGCACTTCATTCGTTTTCACTCTCAAAATACAGTGGCCAAACTCGGTGCCTATAGTAAATCATTATATAGGTAGGTGTGTTTCTGTTTCACAGGAGATGCACATTAAGTGCACTATGCTGACAGGCGCAGTACCAGTCAAGGATCGCCCAAAGATTGTGGATGATTTCAACAAGGTTGGCCATGGTCCACAGGTGAGTAGGAAGGAGGTAGATATGTTGTAGATGTTCTGCAGTAGGTAGTACTCATGTGGTCGTCTGCATAACAGTACAGTTAACAAGGATTTTGAGAAATGTAAATATCTAGTTTGTATTTTGATAGTTCAGTTTAAAATTAAATTAACAGTATGAATGAAAATAAGTACATGAATATTCTTTTCTAACGAGTGTTTAATTTATTTTAACAGTAGGCTACCTACATAAACTTGTTTAAATTAGGGGTCTGCGGGTACTCGAAATTTCGGGTACCCTCAGACCCCTAATACTATTTTGTTCGAGTGTTTCAGGTTGCCACGCACCTCGCATAAAACACGTGTTTTTAATTTTCGTTTTATGTAAATAAATATTTCCATTTTACACTTACAGTTTTCATTTAAAGAACAAAAAATCTTTCCCCACATCATTTTCAAATTTTTTTACCAATACAAAAAATATTTAAATACAAGAAATCATAAACCCTGGTTACAGTGATTGTGAACGCGTTTGAGAAATGGAATGCCCGTAAACAACAAGTGTTTGTATCTCTACAGGTATTGCTGCTGTCGCTAACGGCGGGAGGCGTTGGTTTGAACCTCGTTGGAGGTAACCACTTACTCCTGTGTGATCTCCACTGGAACCCTCAGCTCGAAGCCCAGGCCTGTGACCGTGTTTACCGCTTGGGGCAAAAGAAAACAGTCAATATCTACAAGTAAGAATATTAGCCTATCTGACTCTAAATATGTTTATGATGGCTTGAAGAGTAGGCTGGATACTATAGTAAATCCAGTGAAGAGCGCAACCCGAAACACGTTATTGTAATTATTCGTATTAGTCGAATCGTCTTTTTTTTAATGGATGAAATGAGAGGAAATTAATTAGAGCAAGTAAAATAATAAAACATAATATAATTTAGAAGAAAAAAATTGTATGCGGACACTTGTAACCACTGTTTGTTCAGTGCATATTGCAACATGCGCAGCCACTTTCTCGTCAGTTTGTAGACCATCGCCAGCGGGAAGAAGACCATACAAAGTCCTCGGGTAATTTTTGGAGAGATGGCGCTCCCTACCAGAACACCATTAAACGAAAGTCCCCAATAGTGTCACCTGTTATCAAAGTGGAACAATGGAACAATGACATTAAAACAATGAGAGTTTCCATTTCCGTATGTGTGCAACTTTTCATCGAAACTTTCTTGTTGCAGGTTTGTCTGTGAAGACACCATCGAACAAAAGATTAAGAACATCCAAGGTAAAAAGCTTGCAATTGCAACAGGCATCTTGAGCGGAGTGCACAAGTCCCAGGGAAGCAAGTTAACTTTAGATGATCTCAAAACAATCTTTAGTCTGTGATTTACTGATTACTATATTTAAATGATTTAATTAAGTCTCAGTATACTACTTTTGTGGGATTAATTTATTTTGTCTCGTTAACGCCAGAATAGGGTCTTGATGACGAGTGATGTTCGACAATATTGATTATTCTATACGATACCAATATCGCGAAGAAATAGAGGTTAATTGCGATATTTATGTAATTGTGCATATCATTGCGTGCAGTATACATTGCTGCAGTGTATCACTCACTGCACATCTTCCCTCCCCCCGCCCCTGAAATTGTGATGTCATTGGCAACTTAAAATGTTTCTTCCATGATTTGTAGCATTTATATTTTGTACGTAGTTTATAGTTTTTTATTCACATGATTCTTGTTACAATGCAAGTCATACACAATGCTGGAAGTTGTTACTAGAGACCCCCCCTCCCCCCGTCCCATTCATGAAAGTAGATGAGCTTTGTTTGCCAAGAGATATTCAGTTCATTCACCTATTTTACCTGGAACTCAGATTTTTTTACAAGATAAACAAATCTTGCATAATTACTATTTTACTATTCAATAGCCTACGGCTGACCGATCCCGCATTCTGTAGGTTACTGGATGTGAGATAATGGAAACAATAGGTACATCATTCTTCATGGAAAAAAATAACTTTTTGCAAGAATTGACCAAAAAATAAAAATGCAATTTGTTTGTTGTAGTCTTTTGTTCGATATCGTTATTTTTCTGATGTACGTAGTAAGAGTACCGGTATATAGATGTCAGAAATGGAAGTGAGCATACATAAACTCGTGATATGGTACCGGTATCGAATAACCGATATATCAGCAAAATGGCACTGTTAACGACTGTGAAAAATATTGTTTAACATTAGATACTATTATAATGACTGAATTAATTGTTTGGTTTGGAATAATTCTTTTTCATGTTTTCTAAAAATAGGCAATTTTAGTGCTAGACATATTTGTATTGAAACTATTTTTGTAAATCCATTTTTTAACAATATGTATCTCAAATGTAACACAAATCTGCTCTAGCTGGTATTTGAACCTGTCAATCTGAGAATATTAAAGTTAAAGTTTGTGTTAACGAGCATATGTACAGTTTGTATTGATTGCATCTCAAATGTGTTTTATTGATGTGTTTATTGTTTACCAATTCTAATATATTGTATTCCGTGATGTTTTGCCTGAAGAAGCAACTTGCTCAGTATCACATAGTAATGAAATGCATCCAGTAAGTTTGCTTTTTTTGGTTCATTTTATCCAGCAGATAATGAGTAACGAGTGACCAATAACAATGCAGTGTAATGTAGGGATTATGCCTGTTACAAATTGGAAATTAAATCCATACTGTAGGCCTATATCGCAGAATGGTCTCAGAGATTGTGTTACACATTCCTTCTTTATCTTTAATATAATGATGCCTTTTGTGACTGCTACATAATGTAAATTTTATTAATAAACTCATGTTACAGAGCAAACTACCTTTCATTGATCATATTTTATATGCCTAACTAAATACTAAAGAGTAGATGACTGTCATGTAGAGCTGCTATTATGTACATGCTAATAACTGTACTACCAGTACTTCATCATCATTATCCATCGGTCGCCGTTTCCTGCTTCTGGCAGGGTCAGCTTGGGTTTCACAACCAAATTTTTCCACCTCTTCATATCTTCCCAAAATCGAAAAGATTGCTGCAAGACCTACAGACGAGATGAGAGAACTGGGAGCAAGTAAAGTACTAGGCTACTAGTACTTATTCTTCAATAACGTATTTTCACCTTTGCCAAGTTTGACCATTTGACACAAATAGGTATTATAGTTAATTACGGTAGTTGTACATAGTAGTGGTGTCCCTTTTAGTTTTCCACAGTAACATTACCACATTGCGCTGCCGTTACTGGAGAACATCTGGGGCGCTGCCGTTGCATGCGAAACGAACCTATGCAACAATGCAAAACTTCATTTCCTGTGTTTTTATCGACGACAGAATCTAACATATAAACCAAATTTCTTTCTTGCGTTAGGCCTAACAAAGATCGCGCTACTGTAAACACTTTGACGTGCGCAACGCTTGTAACGCAGCTAACGAGTCGCTTCCAACGCTCTACAGTAACTGTTCCTTTAATGATAATTGAATTTTAGTAAAATCTTTAAACAGTTCTTGCATATTCTCGGAGTATCGGCTCGGAGTATCTTCCCCACCAAATGTGTTGTTAAAGTGCTGATGTCAAGCCGTCAACATACGTGTTGGAGGGCACGTATCATCCCAGCTCCATTGATTCACCATGTTTCTCAAGACCATCCATTCCCATTAGACCGGAGACAACACAAGGATAGAAATTCATGCATAGTTAAGGCCATTCCAGACATGACATCTTGTTAGAAATAAGATTTCAATTATTAGTGGTCAGTTGTATGGATAGCTTTTCCAAGGCACTGACAAAAAAAAAAAAGTAAATGTGGGTGCATTGGCCGTTTATTATTCACATTCCCGCCCTCAAGTTACAAAGAAAATGAATCACCTTAATCTAATTTCTTTACCAGACTTAAATCAACGTTCTGTTAATATCGTGACTTGCCGTTAATAATTTTTTCAATGTGCCGTGGATTGGACGTTAATTTGACCCAGATTTTGATGTATTTTTTAACTAAGCCTACAAATATGGTTAATATCATACAGGAAATACTTATTTAAAATGTGTTGGAACAATAGGCCTACAGCATTCTTGTGTATAACTCAATTTACCAGTTTTGATTTAAGTACATAGTTTGTGAGATGAACTTGAATAGTACGCCATTGTAAATGTTAAAAAATAGCTACTAGATCAGGTGCAGTGTGAGATAGTTTGCGTGACTTGGCGGTCAGCAGTTCTTTGAGCAACCGTTTTAACTGTAACATTGGTTATTGGGTTTTGAGTTTGGGGTTGATGGCAGTGCAGCTAGTGAGAAAACTTGTCCCTCCTAACACTGGATTGGCCTTGAAGACCTGTATTTGCTCCATATGACTATCAACTACACTCAAAATAGCCCTTAAGTCATACCTCTGGAACTAACAATTTACTAAAAAGTAAAAAGGGTTATTTACTACTAATATGTGTAATTTAATTTGGTTTCGTAAAAACTCGATACTACTCACAAAACATTTCTTCGTTTGTAGTAATTCAAGCAGTTAAAATTCAAGTTTGAAAAAAACAAAATATTATTAGCCTACTAAAGCATCCAGTTCTTACGAATCTTACGAATTACGTACATCTGTATGTTGTGAGACGTTCTTGAGAAGATCAAAAAACAATAATTTAGCATGCATGTTACAATTTTGAGTAGGCTACCAATCCCTCCATCCCAATTACTTAACATTATGGGGGGAGAAGGAATATAAATATGAAATGCAAGAGAAATAAATTGAGACATGTATTTGAAGTAGTATGTGGATCAATTTATTTATGGCATTGTACATGGCCTGTTAGGTAAAAATATCATAATATGTATAAATGAAAGGAATAACACTATTTTCTTTTACTACGTAGTTTACTACTTCGCGGGATATATCAACTTATTAAGGCTAGTTGACCTAGGCCTTCTAAAACCTTAATATATTAAATGCAACTTAAGACCTATTCTTAGACTTAAATGGTTCATGATAGCAAATTGTTAAAAATAAAAGCCTGCAGGGAGTACCTACTAATTTACGAGGCAAAATGATTGGAAACGTGAGACCGCCAATTGTCAACCGGGCGTCTACAAGCCGCCACGCAGACGCAACACCAGATGCAACGTAGACTCCTTCTGAATGTTGTAGTCGGACAGCGTGCGTCCATCCTCCAGCTGTTTACCGGCGAAGATCAACCTCTGTTGGTCGGGTGGGATGCCCTCCTTGTCCTGAATCTTGGCCTTGACGTTCTCTATAGTGTCGGATGCCTCCACCTCTAGGGTGATGGTCTTGCCAGTCAACGTCTTAACAAAGATCTGCATCCCCCCACGGAGACGCAACACCAGATGCAACGTGGACTCCTTCTGAATGTTGTAGTCGGATAGCGTACGCCCATCCTCCAGCTGTTTACCGGCAAAGATCAACCTCTGTTGGTCGGGAGGGATGCCCTCCTTGTCCTGAATCTTGGCCTTGACGTTCTCGATAGTGTCGGATGCCTCCACCTCAAGGGTGATGGTCTTGCCAGTCAACGTCTTAACAAAGATCTGCATCCCCCCACGGAGACGCAACACCAGATGCAACGTGGACTCCTTCTGAATGTTGTAGTCGGATAGCGTGCGTCCATCCTCCAGCTGTTTACCGGCGAAGATCAACCTCTGTTGGTCGGGAGGGATGCCCTCCTTGTCCTGAATCTTGGCCTTGACGTTCTCGATAGTGTCGGATGCCTCCACCTCTAGGGTGATGGTCTTGCCGGTCAACGTCTTGACAAAGATCTGCATCCCCCCGCGGAGACGTAAGACAAGATGCAACGTGGACTCCTTCTGAATGTTGTAGTCGGATAGCGTGCGCCCATCCTCCAGCTGTTTACCAGCGAAGATCAACCTCTGTTGGTCGGGAGGGATGCCCTCCTTGTCCTGAATCTTGGCCTTGACGTTCTCGATAGTGTCGGATGCCTCCACCTCTAGGGTGATGGTCTTGCCAGTCAACGTCTTAACAAAGATCTGCATCCCCCCGCGGAGACGCAACACCAGATGCAACGTGGACTCCTTCTGAATGTTGTAGTCGGATAGCGTGCGCCCATCCTCCAGCTGTTTACCGGCGAAGATCAACCTCTGTTGGTCGGGAGGGATGCCCTCCTTGTCCTGAATCTTGGCCTTGACGTTCTCGATAGTGTCGGATGCCTCCACCTCTAGGGTGATGGTCTTGCCGGTCAACGTCTTAACGAAGATCTGCATCCCCCCGCGGAGACGCAACACCAGATGCAACGTGGACTCCTTCTGAATGTTGTAGTCGGATAGCGTGCGTCCATCCTCCAGCTGTTTACCGGCGAAGATCAACCTCTGTTGGTCGGGAGGGATGCCCTCCTTGTCCTGAATCTTGGCCTTGACGTTCTCGATAGTGTCGGATGCCTCCACCTCTAGGGTGATGGTCTTGCCGGTCAACGTCTTAACGAAGATCTGCATCCCCCCGCGGAGACGCAACACCAGATGCAACGTGGACTCCTTCTGAATGTTGTAGTCGGATAGCGTGCGTCCATCCTCCAGCTGTTTACCGGCGAAGATCAACCTCTGTTGGTCGGGAGGGATGCCCTCCTTGTCCTGAATCTTGGCCTTGACGTTCTCGATAGTGTCGGATGCCTCCACCTCTAGGGTGATGGTCTTGCCGGTCAACGTCTTAACGAAGATCTGCATCCCCCCGCGCAGACGCAAGACAAGATGCAACGTAGACTCCTTCTGAATGTTGTAGTCGGATAGCGTGCGTCCATCCTCCAGCTGTTTACCGGCGAAGATCAACCTCTGTTGGTCGGGAGGGATGCCCTCCTTGTCCTGAATCTTGGCCTTGACATTCTCGATAGTGTCGGATGCCTCCACCTCTAGGGTGATGGTCTTGCCGGTCAACGTCTTAACGAAGATCTGCATCCCCCCGCGCAGACGCAAGACAAGATGCAACGTAGACTCCTTCTGAATGTTGTAGTCGGATAGCGTGCGTCCATCCTCCAGCTGTTTACCGGCGAAGATCAACCTCTGTTGGTCGGGAGGGATGCCCTCCTTGTCCTGAATCTTGGCCTTGACGTTTTCGATAGTGTCGGATGCCTCCACCTCTAGCGTGATGGTCTTGCCGGTCAACGTCTTGACAAAGATCTGCATCCCCCCGCGGAGACGCAAGACAAGATGCAACGTAGACTCCTTCTGAATGTTGTAGTCGGATAGCGTGCGCCCATCCTCCAGCTGTTTACCGGCGAAGATCAACCTCTGTTGGTCGGGAGGGATGCCCTCCTTGTCCTGAATCTTGGCTTTGACGTTCTCGATAGTGTCGGATGCCTCCACCTCTAGGGTGATGGTCTTGCCGGTCAACGTCTTGACAAAGATCTGCATCCCCCCGCGGAGACGCAACACCAGATGCAACGTGGACTCCTTCTGAATGTTGTAGTCGGATAGCGTGCGTCCATCCTCCAGCTGTTTACCGGCGAAGATCAACCTCTGTTGGTCGGGAGGGATGCCCTCCTTGTCCTGAATCTTGGCCTTGACGTTCTCGATAGTGTCGGATGCCTCCACCTCTAGGGTGATGGTCTTGCCAGTCAACGTCTTGACGAAGATCTGCATCCCCCCGCGGAGACGCAACACCAGATGCAACGTGGACTCCTTCTGGATGTTGTAGTCGGATAGCGTGCGCCCATCCTCCAGCTGTTTACCGGCGAAGATCAACCTCTGTTGGTCGGGTGGGATGCCCTCCTTGTCCTGAATCTTGGCCTTGACGTTTTCGATAGTGTCGGATGCCTCCACCTCTAGGGTGATGGTCTTGCCAGTCAACGTCTTAACGAAGATCTGCATTCTGTAACATAATAAAAGAATATTCACCGTAAATTAAGGGCTAGGTTGATAATTGCTCAACTTTCTTTTCGAGGGTTCTTGCAAGTAGAAATAGCCTAGGCCTACCAAAGTCTAAGCCAAGAGTTCGTTATCTATTGTTGTAGGCCTAGGCCTCGAGTCGTGTAATTAGCCACCAATGACTTGCAGAGAAGTCCTAGACCCGAAATAGTGGAGGCCTAAGCTAGGCCTAGGCCTATGCATAGTTCTCAGACAGACTTATTTGGCACCCAATATAATTAGATGCTAAAATGCCTGGGTCTAGGCGTAGGCCTACGCCTAGTCAGCTTAGGTGGGCCTAGGCCTAGCCCTAGGTTCTCATTGGGGAAAGAATTCCATAGCCAACCGATTTTCTAAATCAACTAGTCCCCTAAGCCTAGCGGAAATCGCTTAATCTGGCTGGGCTTTCTGTCTCTGAATGGCTGGCTAGCTACCTAGGCCTAGGCCTAGGCTAGCTTACATGCCAAGCCCCTACTGAGGCTCATGGCCTAGGGCTAGGCCTATTGAAAGAAGTAAAATAACCTTCAGTTATCAACTACACTTAGATGTGCCTAGGTCTAGGCGTAACCCTACCCTTAACAAAAAGAGAAAACGTATTAGGGTCTAGGCCTATAAAGCCCGATTCACACAACGTTATAAGAATGGTATAAGGTATAGGTATAGTCACAAGCCGAGTTGGGCCATAGGGATTACGTACAAGGGTTCACACAAATGTGTCATTGCAATAGCAATAGCAATTGGTATAAGACTGGTATAAGAGAGTTCAGATATTTCAACTTTCTTATGACGGACCAATCATGCGTTGAAACGTCACTTATAACACGCCAATGGGATGCTAGCAACTTGAATCAATGTAACAGATGCTTTCATTGTAAATTATTAGTCAAAACAAAAACTCACCGTATACAACCGGTACACATCAAAAAGACCTTGCATCCGGTGACTACGTGCAAAATATCTTCTCCCATCGGCGTCATTAATGATTTAACAACACAACAATAATGAATAATAATAATTATTCTTTTTCTTATTATTTTTAACTATTATTTTTAATTATTGTCAATACATTCAATGCCGGTTTAAAACGTAAATAACAGCTGCGGGAAGTCAGCTGATTGACAGCCAGCTGTAGTTACTCAAACTGCCGCCAGAGCAAGTCAAAGAATAGTCTACACAAAAATGTAGTATCTTTTCAGGAAAGTCTTTGGCGTCCTCAGCTTATACCTTATACCACTTTCTTATACCCTATTCTTATTGCTATTGCAATACCTTATAACTTTGTGTGAATCGGACTTAATGGACAATAGCGAACAAAGGAAAAATGGCTACTGCCTAGGCCAAAGAAAGTCCGATCGCCCACACTTCACTACACTCGTGCTCGGGTTGAAGGTAACATAATTAATTTACGTAATATTACCTTGCGATATCACAGTATAGTTTCCGTTTAGACTGAAAATGATAATGAGTGGTAACTGGAAAATGGTTTTAGACCCTAAACGAAGCACCAACAAAGAGACAAGTCAGACCAAACCCTGCCCTAGATGACGAATGACGAACGGTTTGTTTGCAGCAGATTGCGCACTGCGTATAAAAGTGACGCAGTCACTGACGTAGTTTACCCAAGCCGTCAAGTAGCGCATAGAAGTAGCGTTGGCGGGATGGTCCAACCACCGCCATCTGTAATCCGATTTTTTATGAATGGCGGTAGGTTTAATTTTTCCTTTATTCTAGGTTCTACGGTATTTGGTTCTACAATGTAAAACAAGTTAAACTTAAAAAAAAGTAATATATGCAACCTCTAGTCTTATATTACTACAACGACATTACCTGTTATATTTTAAATTACAATACAAATAATATTTTGCACCCATGTTGCAAGGCATACAACAAAATGCACTTAACTTTTACCAAAAATACTCTTATTTACAATAAAAGGATTATTTAAAATTCTAATATTCGTATATTTTTCCTAGCACAGTTATCAGTTATCGCAAAATCTAAACTAATTCTATGCTAGATAACACCAATTACTCAATAGTGTTGTTAGCTGATAGTTGTCTTTAAGAAGGTATTTATATAATCTTATATAATCTTTGATATAAGTACTAGAAACCAAACGACCCTTACATTAAAAACAAAGTTTTTTTCTACCAAATACTTTTTCAACACAATTTTGAACATACTATTCATAGTTGTTTTTTGTTTAATTTCGCTTGAGAGCCTATTCCAGAATTTGTGCTCTTGGTTATGCAAATCCCCCTTTTGTTGAGTGTAAAGGCCCGTCTACATCTACTTATCGTACGTAACTTCCAAAAATTAGCGAGTTGGCCATATTGAATTAACATGTTACCATGCACATTTTTATTCATTAATTCATTCAAGATTTTTTTGTTTGTAAATTCTGCTTAGCAGCAACACTCTGCTATTATTTCTCTTTTCTCCAGGCATTCATTTTTAAACTTGCAATCAAAGTGGGTGCTTCGTAGAAACCCACTTTTTCACTTCACTTTTAAATTTTGACTTTGTTACACTGCTACATTTAATTCCATAGGTAAAGCATTAAACTTTTTTAGACCATTCACAAACAGTGATTTTTGTGCACAGGA
>OX246738.1:104944111-104989111 GCA_945910005.1 Isoperla grammatica
GTATTGTCCGTATAACATGTAAACACCGGCTTTGACCAAGATTGATGACTGTTTAAACTAGTAACATGTGATTAGTGAAGTTAAATAAGGTAGACACATGGAAATACTTGACAGTACGTCCGTATAACATGTTAACGCCGGTTTTGACCGAGATTGTATGATTGTGATACATTCAATAAAATAATAATAATAATAAAATCATAATAATAATAATAATAATAAACTCAAAATAATAATAATAATAATAATAATAATAATAATAATAATAATAATAATAATAATAATAATAATAATAATAATAATAATAATAATAATAATAATAATAATAATAATAATAATAATAATAGTAATAATAATAATAATAATAATAATAATAATAGTATAATAATAATAATATGTAGCCCACCTTCAGTAGGTAGGCCTATTCGAGTATTTGAATTCCAACAAAGTTTGCTATTTATAGGCCACTTGCGAATTTTTGCTGGTGGCTGTTTTCCCACGTGACGTCAAAGCGGCCATGATTGCGACACAATTGAGTAGGACCAATCATAGATCATTAGCAAATACTATTCAAATTTAATAAATAAGCCTAATTAAGATTTTAAAAAGTAAACATAATTAATACAAAATAAAGAAAATACCACACATAAATTTTATTTAAAAAAGTAGGCTGGATTTTAAAGAAGGAAGAGTTTATGTGTTCTACCACAACCGCCTTCAATTGTTTCGCCATGGCAACGTCAAAGTTTGATCACAAATGTGGCCGCCACGCGCAAAGATGTGACGTACGTGCAACCTATGAATACATATATATATATATATATATATATCTTGACCCCGTTTCCAACATCATATCGGGTAGGGGGGTGTAGCGAAGTACTTATTAGGGTCTAGGTAGTATATTCAAGTTTATGTGTTTCGTTTTCAACTTACAGTACAACCCAAACCTCAATGGCCTGATACAATCTCCCGAGGTGAGAGATTCCGTGTATATACGTATCAGTGAACTTTGTAGCCAAAACTAATGTCAATATCTGTTTGTTTCAGTTGAAGTCCGTAAGAACATCGACGGTAACCATGTGTTGATGCGTGTTTCGGAGCAGGTTACCTATATGTATCTGTATACTTATGTCAATATCTGTTTGTTTCAGTTGAAGTCCGTAAGAACATCGACTGTAACCATGTGCTAATGCGTGTTTCAGAGCAGGTTACCTATCTGTATCTGTATACTTATGTCAATATCTGTTCGTTTCAGTTGAAGTCCGTAAGAACATGGACGGTAACCATGTGCTAATGCGTGTTTCGGAGCAGGTTACCTATCTGTATCTGTATACTTATGTCAATATCTGTTTGTTTCAGTTGAAGTACGTAAGAACATAGACGGTAACCATGTGCTGATGCGTGTTTCGGAGCAGGTTACCTATCTGTTCTTGTTGGCCCATGCATCGAGTGCTCTCCTGTTCATGTATAACTGCTCAGACATGGTAGGTCGATCAATATAATGGAATCTGTTGTGTATAGTAGAGACAGCGAGAAGCAGACTCGACGCGGTATGGATGTGTACATGATAGCATGGTGACATTTTGACTGAGGGAAACTTTCCCGTCTGAGCCCTGGGTAGACATTGAAATCTACTTTTCGGTTAAATTGTTTTCACCATGAAAACGGCCGATAGAAATACACCAAACTGGGCTTACCTGACAGTTAAATTTAAATTTACTTGACACTTGACTGAACTGAACATTGAAATTACACATGTAAGTTGATTTCGTTCAGTTCAATGTTAACTGATAACAGTTCGTTGTATACACTAAGTGGATATCTTTGCAATTAGATATATATTTTGCCAATACATCCCGTCAGGCAAATAGAAGACCTCAGCTGGATTTTGCATTTTGATAGCATTATTATCAAGTCTATTGTGTGAAATACGTTTACTTTCCCCGTAAGGTCTATAAAATTAGTACCGTATTGTAGACTATGTTTTCTTGGTCCTGTTTTTGAAAAATTACCAAATCAGAAACACACAAGCACAGTCACACACCTATTGTTATAAATCTCATTATTTTACACTTACTGAAATTTGTTTGGAATTTCCAACGAATTACTACGGTACCTCCAATTTACCAGAGTCTTTTGACTGCGGAAATGGTGGGGGCTCGCTTTTCTTATTGTGTCAGTTGTCCTCCATATTTCTTGTTCTACCAAAGCCGACCCCAAACGGCGACATAAAGTGTCGCATAGCAGAGCGAAGCTTATTGCCGTGTGTGAGCAATGGCCATGACAATGGGTGTTAGCTAACAGCAAGGCATTGTCATCAAACACATGCGTGCGTGCAACAATGGAATTGTGAAATGTTTCCCGCAATGTCTACTGCCGCGCACCGAAACACAATTGTGGAGCGACCAATAACAACAAAATAAGCGGTCCGCGGTCGCTTTACGGTACTTCGTGGCCTACAAATGTTGCATGTGAGGCAATCTCTCCGCTACCTAGTCCTACTATACTTTATTCATCATCATCATCTGTTGCCACGTCCAACTCTGCGTTGGGTCGGCATTGAAGATAAGCCTCTCCATCTTCTTCTATCCTGCCACCACTCTTCCCCCTCAACTACATTCCAGTCCCCTCCTCGCATTTCCACATCCTTCCTCACATTGTCGTGCCATCTTTGTCGTGGTCTTCCTCTCGTTCTTCTACCTGGAATCTCCAGTTCTAGCATTCTCCTCGGCAATCTTTCTCTTTCCATCCTCTTGACACGTGCGAACCATTTCAGTCTTCTCTCTCCAATACGCTCCAATAAATTGCTTACGCCTAGTTGGTTTCTTATGTCGTCATTCCTTATCCTGTCCCATCTAGTCTTCCCCACAATACTTCTCAAAAACTTCACGTCTGCAGCTTGTACCAGACTCTATTCTGGTGGTGGTTATTAAAATAATAAAATAAAATAAAAAATGATAACACTAATAATAATAATAATAATAATGATAATAGTGATAAAACGATTCCTGGATTGGGATTGCAAGAATTCTATAATTATCAGTTCATTAAAAAAGGAACTACACACATAATCCCACTTTTACTTGGTGGGTTTCTTAAGTGGTTGTGAACCAGTCTATCTATTAATTAGTTATTGTTTTGTTTTTCATTTTCGTGGTTGTATAATTTGTTTGTAATTAAGAAGTTTAGACTGATGAACTTTGTGTGAAATATTCAATTCTTGAACGTGGAACAGATTATGCTCATATTTCAGAATATATATCAAAATCAAGAACATTTACTATTCTACTTACTTTTGTGTAACGCTTTGCCATGTATGAATGACGGTTTAGGCAAGTTGATTATGATTGTTTTATTATTCTAATGAATTAGGATTAGCTGTCTCGATAAAAAATACTACATTTCAATGAGTTGGAATTAATTTGCATTTATAAAGACAATATGAAAGTTTACACATATTTATGGCTAGAAAAAGGGGTATGGCGTCATCATGGGTATGGCGTCATATCAGGAAGAAACCAATCGTATAATTAAAATATTTTAAATCTTATTTGTGTAGTATACTCTTAATAACTGCAGTTTTGGGCATTAATCGTTGTTATGTAGGACGTGTACTAACAAAAGGCAATCTTAAACTATGTTACGGGATAAAAATAAAACTCCGGGAAACAGAAAATCGGCAACATGAAGCTAAAATATAATTATTTATTTAAAATTTTAAAATTATGTTCATTCTGTTTTTGATTTAACGTATTTTATAGTATACTTCCAAACGCGTACAAAAATCAGTCACAATCCATTGAGTATGAAATGATATATTATTATTATGTTTATTTTCAGGATCCAGGGTGCTTCAGTGAAGAAAGCGACTGGAGCAAAGCTTTCGAAATACAAAATAAATCTGTCAGTGCTGATATCCAATGGTATACTATTTCAATGTATATCATGATGGGAAGATGCACATTTAGGGGGTAAGTACAAAGTTGTACACAAAGATACTATAACATAATAACTGTTGTATACTTGTCCCAACGAAAGTATTCTGATGCTTACGACACAGCCGAGTACAAGGTGACAACTTAATTTTCTACCTCGGTAATTCCTAGCATCTATTCTAAACATGTCCTTTGGGGATAATTTAAAACCTTCCGTTGGTTACCTGTAATGTAACGGTGGGTGTGGCCAAACCGCCTGTGGACTCGACTAAAAGCCGAACCATACATTTACGACAATGACGTGAGATCGGTATGCGAACACTTTCGTTGTGACTAGTATATACAGTTAGTAAATGATGAAGTAATACAAGAGACTGGAGCACAGCTTCCACAGTAGACGATTCATCCGGCAATATTGAGAGGCTAAACACCACAGCCACCCTGGCTGTGGTGGCAGCCAAGGCAGCCGCAGCTCACGCACGGCTCAAGTCGACCTACCTCAGACGGGACTTACGACTGCTCCTATATAAAGTGATCATCTGGCCAACGCTAACGTATGCTGCACCAGCCTGGGTCCACATGGCCAGCACGACAGTCAACAGGTTGCGAGTCTTACAGAACAAATCCCTACGGACCATGGCAGGCCGCCCCCTCCCCCCCCCCCAGGACGCGTACGAGAGACCTCCACGACTTCCTCGACGTACCGTATGTTGAGGATAAACTGACCACCATGGAACAGAACCCACCATTTGAGAGCGATGCTATTAATTTTACCGAGTTAAATAACGCACTGTAGTGTTGAACAGTTAATGCTACGTCATAGCAATGGTCATATCAGCACAAATGACGGCATAGAAAATGGACCACCATGCTTCAGTGTTGAACATTTACAGAAGCAATGTCTTCTTGAACCAGCCCTACGAATTATTAGAACAATTTAAAGGGATAGTCAGGTGAAAAAATAAAAGTCACCAGTGAGTCATGTGCATGAAATTCAGTTATAGGTAAAATAACATTGATATAGGTTGCTTCAATGCAAGAAAAAAAAATAGTAAACATTTAGCTATTATACTAGATTCTCTTCGCCAGCTCTGCTGAATTTTTCTTCTAAAGCGTAGTACAGCTGTATCGGTTCTGAGCTCGCTAGCACTCATTGTGTTATACGAGACCAGCCACAACACTCGGCGACTGCGGACAGTGCCACTCAAAACAGATTGCAACTTTTCTACACATCAAGTCACAAAAAAATTAATTACAGGGCATTTAGTAGAAGTACACGTTCGTACTAAGAAGCATGTTATCGGTAGAGAAACGATGCACATTGAAACTTCTGATTGATTTTTGATAAGTGCCCTATTTAAGCGGTGGTTTTACCTGGTTTTACTATCTCGAGGCAACATTCTTTTTATATGGGAATTACCATGAGACAAGTTGCTCGGTGTTACTTGGTAGCAACAAGCCAAAAAATCGCGTTTTCTTTAATTTTTTAACCGCCTGCTTTTAAAGTATGGTATCTTTTAGTCATGTTTGCCATACTTGAGGGTGGACATATACTAATGGTAGTTTTTCACCTGACTATCCCTTTAAGCTCGAGTAGTTTCGAGGGGGGCTGCATCATGGGTCACGCGATATCGGAACATGACCGTGGTATCTCTACCCTCGTATTTATGTATTTATCACCCCCGCAGGTTTGCCGACTTCCCCCCCGTGGGGATGGTAAGGCTCATCTTCATCGTGGTTGGTCTGGTATCGTTCCTTCTCACGTGCGGCTTCATCATGGGTCACGCTATATCGGAACATGACCGTAGCATCTCTACCCTCGTATTTATCACCCCCGCAGGTTTGCCGACTTCCCCCCCGTGGGGATGGTAAGGCTCATCTTCATCGTGGTTGGTCTGGTATCGTTCCTTGTCACGTGCGGCTTCATCATGGGTCACGCTATATCGGAACATGACCGTAGCATCTCTACCCTCGTATTTATGTATTTATCACCCCCGCAGGTTTGCCGACTTCCCCCCCGTGGGGATGGTAAGGCTCATCTTCATCGTGGTTGGTCTGGTATCGTTCCTTCTCACGTGCGGCTTCATCATGGGTCACGCTATATCGGCTCTGATAGAGAACATGCACGAAACATTTTCGTTCTCTCAACGATTGAAACTTATCAAAAGAGAATTGGTAAATACTATTAAAAAAAAATCCTAAAAAAAAAAGTACTTAAAAAAAGGTCTCTCACACCAAGAAGTAAGATAAGGCCATATCACATTAGGTTCCGAACTGACAATTGCAATCGTAGATTCGAGCTTACGATTGGCGGCGCAGGCGCAGTAGCTCAGTTGGGCCAGTCTACGACTGCAATCTTTTTATAGATCGAGCTCTAAAATAAGATTGGGAATCGTAGATCCGAGTCACGTGAACCAATCAGGAAGGAGAACGGTTAAATACGTATTGAGCACTGTCCCAACAAAACCTCAAGCAACAACTACTTTAATGGAAACAAAGAGCCAATAACTGTAATTATATATTTGTTTGTGATTAAGGCTTGTCTTTTTAGTTATTATTATTGAATTTATTTCCTAGTTGCACGATTTTAGAATTTTCAGCTGGTCAAGTGTGATTGGATAATTGTAGATTGCGATTGCAATTGGCGACTGCAGTCTACGATTCCAATTGTATTGTGATATGGGCTATATAGTGTCAGGGGAGTCAGGACCGCCCACAATTAGTTTCCATCTTAACAAGTGCGAATCACTAACGTTTTTCCCGATTATCTAGTACAATTTAGTTGCGTTAAGTTTTTTGACGGAAACCTGCTTGCACGTTTTCTTGTACGCTACCGTCAAAAAACTTACCGCAACGAAATTGTACTAGATAATCGGGAAAACCTTTAGTGATTCGCGCTTGTTAAGTTGAAAATTGTGGGCGGTCCTGATACTATCTTACTTCTTACTGTGAGAGACCTATATATTATCTATATCTACAGCCTTTGACTCAGATTACTTGTGATAAGCAGTGGTTCTTTATTGTAGTACTCGGCTAAAAGCAATGGTATGACGCTCGCCCCGTTACTTTTCAAGCCGTTTTAATTTCGAGCAAATACTCAATTGAGGAATCAACAGCGAAAATCAATGTTGCCAATTAATAAAAAAAAAAGAATAGATAATATATGTTGATAGGTTGTACATTACAGTATTTTGTTATGTTTAGAAAACTGCAGGTCAACTCGACATTGTTTGGGATGACGTGTGCATGTATACTCAAAACTACAGATACAAAATTAACTACGCTAATTTTTTAACTGTGCTCAAAACTTTAGGAATATAATCATATAAAATATTCAGCGGAAAAATGTGTTGAATACAAATCTCACATAACTTACATCTATTAATTTCGTAATTGTAACTAGAATAAACTACCGGTGAAAAGATCATACGCAGTTGTATATTATATTATTATATACATTTCGCAGATTGTACTAAAAGTAAGCAAGCAAACGTACATCGAAGTCGTCATGTTCTACGAAATGCTTTGGAAGAAAAGGTTTGGGGTTCGTCAGAGCCATCTCACGTACGATGCTCTACCCAACATCCTCCATAGAGATCTGAATCTCGACGTTTACGGCGACTGTTTTAAACGTGTAAGTACAAGTACTATTCTTTGGCCGAGGCAAAGCTGAGAACGCCGCAGGGCATTTCTTTCAATGAATTTATATAATAACTTGTTTGTACATCCCTAGTGCGACCCCAGTTTCCTTGAAATTGTTGGGTCTTAACTGTCAAAAAGTAATCAAATGTAATTGTTCGTTTGTTGTGTAGACGCCTATTATTTGACTAGATGTTGGGTTTCCAAGAAATGTGCGCTTGGTTGAACTTCTGTTAAAAGACTTCTGGAAATGAATTCGGGGATTTCGTCTCATGATTGTGCTAGTGGGGGTGTACATAATTTGTGAAATGCCAAGATTGACGAAAGATCGACTGATTTTTGTTCGGACCCACTTGTACCCCCTTCCCTTCTCCTGTCAATGGTTGTTGCTCACACAAAACAAACCGCGATTATTTATCAAAAGATTAACCACTTCAAGATGTTATTTCCCTGACAGATGGCATTTTATTGTTTATGTAGCCAAGTCGATGGACTTACAGGTGAATCCAAATTTACAAGGGGTATAGGACGAGTGATGACAAAATAATGTTTTGATGAATAACAACGATGTGACAACTGTGTACCTACGGAAGGGTTGGCCATTTAGAAGGGACAGACCGCTTATTCTGCACGTGCATTCTGGAAATAGTCATTCGTTTGCGGTCGGGAACTCTAAGCAATCTACAGGCGGAATTTCTACGAACAAATTATTGCTATAGGTCTCTCACAGCAAGAAGTGAGATAGAATCAGAACCGCCCACATTTAGTTTCCAACTTTACAAGCGCGAATCACTGACGTTTTTCCCGATAATCTAGTAAAATTTGGCTGCGGTTTTCATAAAGTTTTTTGAAGGTAACGCACAAAAACACGTGCAAGCAGGTTTCCGTCAAAAAACTTAACGCAACCAAATTGTACTAGATAATCGGGAAAAACTTTAGTGATTCGCACTTGTTAAGTTGGAAACTAATTGTAGGCGGTCCTGACTCCCGTGACACTATCTTACTTCTTGGTGTGAGAGACCTTTATAGCCGATTGATTACCTAAGTACGCCGGCGGTAAGCCAGTGTACTCCTGTAACAAGTTGAACTCTTTTTTTCAGTCACATATCTTCAGAACAGTGGATGACTCGTTCTTGAGTTACTTGTCGCTTAAGATGAGATCCAAGGTGTACTTACCAGGCAACATCATCTATAAGAAGAACCAAGTTAAGAACCGACTGGTGTATCTGATAACCGGAGTCATTCAGGCAAGTAGACACTCACGTTACGTGCTTGTACGTGTCGCGCGTGTCGTGTCGCGTCGCGTCGCGCGTTGTTGTGTGACTCGATGGACGCCACTCTTATAGTCGGAACCAAACCGGAAGCGACTTTGGGTACGATCCGAAACTACAGTGGAGTTCCACGGGAGTTTACACCAACCTTTTAGGTAGTTTTCTTGGTACACCTCTAGAGCAAAGTCCAGTAGAGCAATTATCTTCATTCAAACTCGAGCAAAGGACGAGGAATTCAAATGATTGAATACACACATCACATTCTTCAAGATGATGAGGTCCGATCGTTCTAGGAGAACAAGAAATCTTGGGGTAGCTTATCTTTCAACGTATCTATGGGTGTCGAAAACGGGGGGAAAATGGTGTGGCCATGGTGTAAACTCCCGCGGAACTCTACTGTAGCTGAATATTATGCCATTTCCGTGCTGAGACCATTCCGTAACCTGCTGGATATCATAAGCTGAGCGTTCAGTTACTTCCTGAGCCAGCATTATCTAGCATTATGAAAACGCCAGCCGGTTCGAGCGAGGGCATCTGCCAGCATTCACAAATCATGGCGGTGTTTTCAAAATGCAATTATTGAAAAGCTTGTCAAAATGTCAGGAATTACATAATTTCGCCACCACGCTTTGCAGAATTGTATGATCTTTTATTTCGTATTCGTTATTATTGAGAAACTATTAGAATATGTTTTTTTAATTTAAAACAAACTTTAAGCGCGCATTTCCTCCATCTTTTTGCTTGTACGCGTTGTTGACGCTGATGTTGGAACCCCATTATTTACAGGAGGTTTCGGAATGTACCCTTTATGAGGTTAGTTGTGTTTATCTACGCGATTGTTTGAAAATGGTGTTCGTAAGGGCTACTTTTGTGCGCTGCACGTGGTCACGGCGGTCCGCGAAGGGTCGCGAGGGGTGCTGGGGCGAAATCCTCAGTCGCCGGAGACCTCGAATTTCAGCCCCTCTCGAAGTCCAAGGGAGGCAGGTGCCCCCCTGCCCCACCTGTTCTGGCACTAACTAATTAATATATTAGAAATTATCTCCCACTGAAAAGCAATTCTAGAGTTTTGTATTGTATTGTATTTATTCCATCCAATTGGCATATACATGCTATACATACATACATACATACATACATACATACATACATACATACATACATATTTATTTATTTATTTATTTATTAGGACACATAATATTAATACAATTACAAATTTACTTATAATGTATGAAATAATTATTTGAAACAGTTTTCACCGTGTTGTCCATGTCGTAATGTCCTACTTTCCATTTCATATCATTTCTTAGCTGTATAACCACAATACAAGATTTTATGTACATTGTCAAGATAAGTTAAAAATTACATCATAAGGTCGTATAGGCCTTGAAGTCATTGTATGGCTCATAGCTTGGTTCCTAACTTCCTTGACCGGTGAACTCGGCTACATCATAATACTGCTCCGCTTTCAGAAACATGGTTATTTTGCGTTTGAATGTTCGTATATCTGGGGAGTCTTTGATCTCATCTGGATTACATACATACATACATACATACATACATACATACAAGCTTAAATCTAGGTGGTAGTGGGTAGTGGGAGTGGGTATGGTAGTGGGTAGTGGGTAGTCCTTAAATATCATGAGCACCTCTCTATAGAAGGGTGTAGGACTCCTAGACGGGTATGAACGGGAATATTTCCCATTACCAATATCAAAATACAATCTGAATGACGTCACTAGTATAGTGTCAGGAGAGTCGGGACCGCCTACAATCAGTTTCCAACTAAACAAGTGCGAATCACTAACGTTTTCCCGATTATCTAGTACAATTTGGTTGCGTTAAGTTTTTTGACGGAAACCTGCTTGCACGTTTTCTTGTACGTTACCTTCAAAAAACTTACCGCAACCAAATTGTACTAGATAATCTGGAAAAACGTCAGTGATTCGTGCTTGTTAAGTTGGAAACTAAATAAGGGCGGTCCTGATACTATCAATCATTGGGTTTGATACTGTCTTACTTCTTGCTGTGAGAGACCTATACAAGGATCGGTTTCCCCCACAGATCTTGTCCGAAACAGACGACGAATCACCGATCATCTCGTTCTCGGGTGGAACCCTCCTCTGTGAGATGGCTTTGTTGATGCACTTGAGGTGTAGCGTGGTGGTACGCTGTGCCACCTACTGCGAGACACAAGTACTGGACAAGAAGGACTTTCACACGGTCCTCAGGCACTACCCCAAGATCCAAGCCAAGCTAAGGACCGAGTTACAGGTTTGTGTGTATGTGTGTTGATGCACTTGAGGTGTAGCGTGGTGGTACGCTGTGCCACCTACTGCGAGACACAAGTACTGGACAAGAAGGACTTTCACACGGTCCTCAGGCACTACCCCAAGATCCAAGCCAAGCTAAGGACCGAGTTACAGGTTTGTGTGTATGTGTGTTGATGCACTTGAGGTGTAGCGTGGTGGTACGCTGTGCCACCTACTGCGAGACACAAGTACTGGACAAGAAGGACTTTCACACGGTCCTCAGGCACTACCCCAAGATCCAAGCCAAGCTAAGGACCGAGTTACAGGTTTGTGTGTGTGTGTGTTGATGCACTTGAGGTGTAGCGTGGTGGTACGCTGTGCCACCTACTGCGAGACACAAGTACTGGACAAGAAGGACTTTCACACGGTCCTCAGGCACTACCCCAAGATCCAAGCCAAGCTAAGGACCGAGTTACAGGTTTGTGTGTATGTGTGTTGATGCACTTGAGGTGTAGCGTGGTGGTACGCTGTGCCACCTACTGCGAGACACAAGTACTGGACAAGAAGGACTTTCACACGGTGCTCAGACACTACCCCAAGATCCAAGCCAAGCTAAGGACCGAGTTACAGGTTTGTGTGTGTGTGTGTTGATGCACTTGAGGTGTAGCGTGGTGGTACGCTGTGCCACCTACTGCGAGACACAAGTACTGGACAAGAAGGACTTTCACACGGTCCTCAGGCACTACCCCAAGATCCAAGCCAAGCTAAGGACCGAGTTACAGGTTTGTGTGTGTGTGTGTTGATGCACTTGAGGTGTAGCGTGGTGGTGCGATGTGCCACCTACTGCGAGACACAAGTACTGGACAAGAAGGACTTTCACACGGTCCTCAGGCACTACCCCAAGATCCAAGCCAAGCTAAGGACCGAGTTACAGGTTTGTGTGTATGTGTGTTGATGCACTTGAGGTGTAGCGTGGTGGTACGCTGTGCCACCTACTGCGAGACACAAGTACTGGACAAGAAGGACTTTCACACGGTCCTCAGGCACTACCCCAAGATCCAAGCCAAGCTAAGGACCGAGTTACAGGTTTGTGTGTGTGTGTGTTGATGCACTTGAGGTGTAGCGTGGTGGTACGCTGTGCCACCTACTGCGAGACACAAGTACTGGACAAGAAGGACTTTCACACGGTCCTCAGGCACTACCCCAAGATCCAAGCCAAGCTAAGGACCGAGTTACAGGTTTGTGTGTGTGTGTGTTGATGCACTTGAGGTGTAGCGTGGTGGTGCGATGTGCCACCTACTGCGAGACACAAGTACTGGACAAGAAGGACTTTCACACGGTCCTCAGGCACTACCCCAAGATCCAAGCCAAGCTAAGGACCGAGTTACAGGTTTGTGTGTATGTGTGTTGATGCACTTGAGGTGTAGCGTGGTGGTACGCTGTGCCACCTACTGCGAGACACAAGTACTGGACAAGAAGGACTTTCACACGGTCCTCAGGCACTACCCCAAGATCCAAGCCAAGCTAAGGACCGAGTTACAGGTTTGTGTGTGTGTGTGTTGATGCACTTGAGGTGTAGCGTGGTGGTACGCTGTGCCACCTACTGCGAGACACAAGTACTGGACAAGAAGGACTTTCACACGGTCCTCAGGCACTACCCCAAGATACAAGCCAAGCTGAGGACAGAGTTACAGGTTTGTGTGTATGTGTGTTGATGCACTTGAGGTGTAGCGTGGTGGTGCGATGTGCCACCTACTGCGAGACACAAGTACTGGACAAGAAGGACTTTCACACGGTCCTCAGGCACTACCCCAAGATCCAAGCCAAGCTAAGGACCGAGTTACAGGTTTGTGTGTGTGTGTGTTGATGCACTTGAGGTGTAGCGTGGTGGTACGCTGTGCCACCTACTGCGAGACACAAGTACTGGACAAGAAGGACTTTCACACGGTCCTCAGGCACTACCCCAAGATCCAAGCCAAGCTAAGGACCGAGTTACAGGTTTGTGTGTATGTGTGTTGATGCACTTGAGGTGTAGCGTGGTGGTACGCTGTGCCACCTACTGCGAGACACAAGTACTGGACAAGAAGGACTTTCACACGGTCCTCAGGCACTACCCCAAGATCCAAGCCAAGCTAAGGACCGAGTTACAGGTTTGTGTGTGTGTGTGTTGATGCACTTGAGGTGTAGCGTGGTGGTACGCTGTGCCACCTACTGCGAGACACAAGTACTGGACAAGAAGGACTTTCACACGGTCCTCAGGCACTACCCCAAGATACAAGCCAAGCTGAGGACAGAGTTACAGGTTTGTGTGTATGTGTGTTGATGCACTTGAGGTGTAGCGTGGTGGTGCGATGTGCCACCTACTGCGAGACACAAGTACTGGACAAGAAGGACTTTCACACGGTCCTCAGGCACTACCCCAAGATCCAAGCCAAGCTAAGGACCGAGTTACAGGTTTGTGTGTATGTGTGTTGATGCACTTGAGGTGTAGCGTGGTGGTACGCTGTGCCACCTACTGCGAGACACAAGTACTGGACAAGAAGGACTTTCACACGGTCCTCAGGCACTACCCCAAGATCCAAGCCAAGCTAAGGACCGAGTTACAGGTTTGTGTGTGTGTGTGTTGATGCACTTGAGGTGTAGCGTGGTGGTACGCTGTGCCACCTACTGCGAGACACAAGTACTGGACAAGAAGGACTTTCACACGGTGCTCAGACACTACCCTAAGATCCAGGCCAAGCTAAGGACCGAGTTACAGGTTTGTGTGTGTGTGTGTTGATGCACTTGAGGTGTAGCGTGGTGGTGCGATGTGCCACCTACTGCGAGACACAAGTACTGGACAAGAAGGACTTTCACACGGTGCTCAGACACTACCCCAAGATCCAGGCCAAGCTAAGGACCGAGTTACAGGTTTGTGTGTGTGTGTGTTGATGCACTTGAGGTGTAGCGTGGTGGTACGCTGTGCCACCTACTGCGAGACACAAGTACTGGACAAGAAGGACTTTCACACGGTCCTCAGGCACTACCCCAAGATCCAAGCCAAGCTAAGGACCGAGTTACAGGTTTGTGTGTATGTGTGTTGATGCACTTGAGGTGTAGCGTGGTGGTGCGCTGTGCCACCTACTGCGAGACACAAGTACTGGACAAGAAGGACTTTCACACGGTGCTCAGACACTACCCCAAGATCCAAGCCAAGCTAAGGACCGAGTTACAGGTTTGTGTGTGTGTGTGTTGATGCACTTGAGGTGTAGCGTGGTGGTGCGATGTGCCACCTACTGCGAGACACAAGTACTGGACAAGAAGGACTTTCACACGGTCCTCAGGCACTACCCCAAGATCCAAGCCAAGCTAAGGACCGAGTTACAGGTTTGTGTGTGTGTGTGTTGATGCACTTGAGGTGTAGCGTGGTGGTACGCTGTGCCACCTACTGCGAGACACAAGTACTGGACAAGAAGGACTTTCACACGGTCCTCAGGCACTACCCCAAGATACAAGCCAAGCTGAGGACAGAGTTACAGGTTTGTGTGTATGTGTGTTGATGCACTTGAGGTGTAGCGTGGTGGTGCGATGTGCCACCTACTGCGAGACACAAGTACTGGACAAGAAGGACTTTCACACGGTGCTCAGACACTACCCCAAGATCCAAGCCAAGCTGAGGACAGAGTTACAGGTTTGTTCACGTAGCGACCGTCTCCGCGTTCTACTTTTATGACACTCGTTATGACACTCGTTCTGTTTTTTTTGTTTCTTTTTCTCGCGATAGCGGTCGCACTGCATACACTGTGCATCAACATTGTTTCAAGCTAATTCCAGTATTCCGACAAGAGTTCGATGAACACTCATGCAATATTATGTTATCTGTGTGAAGAAGGGAAATACATTACACAAATTCGTTACAGAAGTCATGTATTTTGGTCATACTGTTTCAGGATAGATTGAAAAGATCCAAAAAGCTAAAAGAAATAGGAAACATAGGGACTGACCCAAACGATCCGCTACAATTGTAAGTATTTCATTACTATTTTATTAGAAGTATTTTTGACAGTTGCCAAGAGTTCCAGCAACATAATACAAATTCCAGCTACAGCTAGAACACGGTTCAATGTTTCTTCAAGAAGAGTTTGATTTTCATCGCAAAAAATTGTACAGAAATAGTTGTCGAGCACAACAATTTCATTTTTGTTTATTTATTTGGTTTCTAGCATATGAGTTATTGTTTGTGTCCATACAATATAAAATAGCCACGCACACCCACCCACACTTGGTAACCGAACTTTCGTTGAACAATTGTATTATAATGATCAAACTTGCATAAAACATGAGGTGTCTATTAATAAAGTATTAGAAACGGCGGATCTAAGATAGACCTAAGATCCAAGGAAACCACAAACACAAGGATGGGTCAAAGCCATCATGGTCGTTTCAAACTTAGATTGGCTGTCCACAAGAAGTTGATAGCCATCCATCTGTAAGTTATAAAATAACTGAAGTAACACTTGAGTATTTAGAATATTTAAAGTATTTATTCAAGATTATAGCAATAGCATATATATACATGATTGATAATGTGTAAGAAGAAACTGTAACCTGTAGAACGAAACAGTGTATTATATTTAGAACTTAGAAGCATTGGTTAGAAGTAAGCTTACAAATAAATGTTACTTTATGATGTAAAACTTAACAATTACTCTTCACGAGGAAACCCAATCAATCAGAAGTAACGGACAAACCCATACAATGATTATAAAGTTAGAATACTTAAACTTTGACTCTGGCAAAAGAGCAGCATACCTAAACAAATTAATCGGTTTCTTTGTATGTTGTGTAGTATCCCAGGTAGTGAAATGGGTTTGTCAATGCAACATTTTATTTCCTCATTTTCTTGTTCTCTTCTCAGTAGGACTGTTTTGTTAAATTTACTATTTTATGATTGTCATAATTAATTTTATAGTTCTATACATTTTCCTTTAGAATAGAAATAGGATAGACATTGAAAAAATTAAGAAATACAAGTAATATTTGAATAAATACATAAATAAATTAAAATTCATATTTAGAGTCTACCCAGTCAGTAACAAGACAGATTTTCAATGGGAGACTTTAATTTAAAGCGCCTATAAACACACTATCGACGGATGAGCGATTACCAATCAAAGAACACCTGCGGACAAATCCCAGAATCAACAAGGCCGAACAACTTTGAATTTATTGAGTGCTTCGTTGCAAGGACGGACCAAAGTCACCGTTTACTTATTCCTAAGACAAGAAGTGATGGAATTGAATCCATATTAGAAGTAAATAAACAGGGTGCACCTTAGAGAAGACCTAATCCTAATCTTAGAGACGAAAAATATTCGATATCACCTTGCATGAACTATGAGGAGAATGAGTGCTGTCGCTACTGGAAAACCGAAAAAATCATGATGACCTTATAAGCAAAAATGTGTGCATATGAAAAGAAGAAAAATTCGTTAAGAAATGTAGTAACTATCTTACCTACGTTCTCCAATCAATTAGATTAGAGCGTGTTCTTCCCTTACTCTATTGTGATTCAAGCTTTAGTACTGTCTTACCGAGTAACGACGCTCGCCATTCAAAGTGCATATTGTGATGGGTTCAGTTTTCTTATTCTAGTGTTACAACCAGTGGTTAAAGTGGTCTCAGAGAAGTAACGGTATGCACTACTGCTGTGTACAGTAGACAAAATGTTGGCGGGGGGGGGGGGGGGGGGCTAGGAAGCGTGGCCCCTCAGTTTTGCCCCGCAAAGTATTTTGTTTAGGTACTTTGTCATGAACACGGTTAAATGGCTACGGAGAGGGGTCGTGGGGTTGAGAACTCAATTGCTAATAACATTATTTTGTGGGGAAAAAACAAAATGTGCAACATTTACTTTAGAAAAACATTGGATGAGCAAATATAAATACAAAATACAACAAAACGTTCAACAAAATTAGTCAATATGCCAACAACCGATAAAAATTAGTGCCGGTATGGCATACCATTGGTATTTTTAGTAACGGTATGCATACCGGTTCATACCGCCCCACTTTAACCACTGGTTACAACTGTGTCGACACTTTTAGAGCGAATGTGTGTGTGTGTGTGTGTTCGTAGCAAGCGGGCAGAGGTGTCGTTTGTTAAGTGGTTCAAAACGTTTCTTCAAAACTCCTCCCTGAGACACCAAATGCGAAAACACGTGCCGAGTGTCCTCACGTTCCGCGAGATAAACAGCGACGTCGACCACACCGTCCAGTTCATGGATCTCTACGTCATCACTAACGTGAGTATACTGTCACACCGTCACACCGTCACACCGTCACACCGTCACACCGTCCAGTTCATGGACGTCATCACAAACGTGAGTACACTTGCGTTCGTAGATTTATAGAATGTCGAATTTTTTTAAGCAAATTCTATATGTACTCTGCGTGCCAACCTAAGAAGCAGTAAGCACCCTGCCAATCACTATACAATATACATAAAGGGCGACTTAGCCGTCGCAGTTTCTTTGTAGACGGTTGTAAATGTCAATCTTGTCTAAAATCTCAAGCGGCAGTCAACGGGGTGGACACACAGTTACAAAAATGAGACCTTCCTCTAAATACAGGGAGCGACACCCGTCCGTAGTCGAGTCGAGGCGACATTCTTCACATTCAGCTGTCGGTAGCGGCTGAAAAGGTGAGTGCTTTGCTGAATAATGGAAATGATTGACATTTATTATCTCCACAGTACCATCGCCTCCCTTTTATGTTAGTGATTGGCAGGGTGCTTCTTAGGTTGGCACGCAGAGTATTTTTTCCGCTTCTTATGCTAAGTGGATTTTTCAGAAAATCTTTTGTCTTACTGTCCAATATAAAATGGCTTTGCAAAATAATATCGCAATGAATATCGCGATATGACGTCGCATATGGAATCGTATCGATATACGATATTATCGATACATATCGATATACGATTCGATTATCGTCCGCATCATTATAATTGCTAGTGCCAATGGTTTAGCCCCGGTCGATTAGCCGGTTCCCATACGAACACTGGACCGAATTGCAATAAAATAAATAAATATAATTGCAAGTACTGTTTTCATGTACGGAACGCTCTTTCCCGCAGCAATACGAGTTGGCGACGGACTCCGTTTGTCTGATGACGTCATGTCCCTGGGTGTTACAACCCAAGACTGTGATCCTGACGACGTGGGGGTACCTGATCGTGTTCGTCACTATTGTGGTGGCGGTGTTTCTTCCGTACTTCGCATTCTTTTCGTCGGCCTACTCGGAGGCCCTTCAGCTGTCCATGTATGTGGTTACCATCCTCTACATTCTCGATGTCCTCATTGAGGCGAGCACGGCCATCAAAACCAAGACAGGTAACACAGTGCCTAATTTAGTGCACAGCTGGACACTGTTTGCGCAGTTGCAAAAGTCATTTGCGCAGCTGCAATTTGTGATTTGCACAGTTAAGAATTCGTCTTTAAAAGAACTGATAGAATAAAAAATATACTTTATTTGTATTTATTTTTTAATCTTATAGTGCTTATACTAAATTTATAAGTACATTCTTCAATTTCTTACCGTCTATTTAACTTTGTATGTTTTCTGAGGAGGTAAGCGCTTGGGGAATCGCGGTAGTAAATCTAATAAAAATGTATTGAAGACCATCTCAAGCCATTTAAACACGTTCTTGAAAAAGGTAAAAAAAAAAAAAAAAACCCTGCGGGGCTAACCTGGGGGGCCGCGCCCCCCAGACCCCCAGACGCTTTGCCTCTCAAGACTTGTTTGCGCAGTTCCACTTTTTCCTTAAGACTGTGCGGGCACGGTTTTTCAGTTTTCTAAAATATGTACAACGTACCCTAGTTAAGCTTGGAAATTGAAACCAGAACTTCTGAAAGTTACAAAATTATTTTTTTCGTAATTTTGATTGTACCGGTACCGTAGATATTGCTAGATGTACGCCGCTTCATTCAAAACATAACTTCGTCCAAAAATACACATTTGTGATAGCCAACTTTTATTGTAGTTAATGTACATACTTTGTTCTAGGACGTGAGGAATTTTCAGTTCGTTATCTTTAATGGTATGTGTGCTATGATTTTTCTCATCAACCGGTACAAATGAGCTATTTTAAAGATAATGAACTGAAAATTCCTCACCTCCTAGAACAAAGTATGTGCATTAACTACAAAAAAAGTTGGCTATCACAAATGTGTATTTCTGGGCGAAGTTATGTTTTGAATGAAGCGGCGTACATCTAGCAATATCTACGGTACCGGTACAATCAAAATTACAAACAAAATAATTTTGTAACTTTCAGAAGTTCTGGTTTCAATTTTCAAGCTTAACTAGGGTACGTTGGACATATTTTAGAAAATTGAAAAACCGTGCCCGCCCAGCCTTAAATTAAGCACTGAGGAAACAACTGTACTGCTCTCACTGTAACGTACAAGGTGTTGTCGTCACGGATTATGTAATAATTTCCCCTCCGCCTTTACACTACCACTCGGTACCGGCTGAGCGCTTACGAGAAAAGGGAGAAAGGGGTATGCGGGGAGGGTTGCGGTCAACAAGCCAGGTGTCATTGTTTAAAATAGCAATCTTTTGAAGTAGTTTGATGTTACAAATTCTCAATTACTTCTCAGTTAAATGGATTAATCACGAAAAATTGATATAAAATTAACTTTGAATTTTAAAAATAGCTTGAATATTAACAATGTTGGCGTAGTGTGAAAATTATAATGATGACGATACCACTGCTATAAAATTCGCAGTTTTCAAGCTATTTTTTAAATTCAAAGTTAATTTTATATTTTTTTCTCTTGATTATTTCACATATCTGAGAAGTAATTGAGAAATTGTAACATCAAACTACTTCAAAAGATTGCTATTTTAAACAATGACACCTGGCTTGTTGACCGCAATCCTCCCCGCATACCTTTCTCGCAAGCGCTCAGCCGGTGCCGAGTGGAGGTGGAAAGGGGGAGGGGAAATTATTACATAATCCGTGACGACAACACCTTGCACGTAACAGCGAGAGCAGTATACCTTACTTAGTTCCACAACAGACAAGACAGCGAAAAACGAGATATTAACACAAATCAGCGTTATTTGAGAATAATGTTCGTTATGTAGGTCTAGATTTTATTGTCTACTAGAAAATTGGTGTACCTTATCGGACTGTAATATTAATTATTAATTTGATTTATGAGATTGATAAGATTGGCAAATTAATTACTTAAAACGAATGTAATATTCCTCTAGGATTGGCATGGTTTTTGTTTTTATTTACATAAACCAATCTTTCGCTGGTATAAATTATGTGTACAAAGTATTTATGTTTTTAATAATAAGCTCTGTGTAAAATATCACGTTTGTGCATTTAATGTCACACTTATTACATCACAAAGAAAATAAAAACAACTATAATCTACACACTCAGTTACAAGAAGTGATTTTCAGTGGGGGACATTTTATACAAATTACTATGTGCTTCACGGCTAGAAAGTCCCCGTTTCCTTGTACACACAACAGTAGAGATTAAAGACAAGCTCCAAAGTTAAACAAAATTCAGTCCCAAACGGGGATCGAACCTTGTGATCTTCTAACTTTCAGAGTTCGTGGTGGAGTGGAAGAAAATCGTGTACTACCGACTGTCTAGCATGGGCTTCATCGCTGACTTGGCGGCCGCGTTGCCCTTGGAGATAACCGTATACATGTTTAGCAAGACCACATCTGTTCAACTCACGACCGCCTTCATGCTGAACAAACTCATCAAGCTGTGGAAGGTGAGGGAGGAGTGTAGATAAAGCATCCGCGAACAACCTTCATGCTTTCTACATTCATTTTCTTATGAGTGCGTCTACGCCATTACTCTGGCTATTCATAGGTTGCACGCTAATCACATCTTTGCGCGTGGCAGCCACATTTGTCATCAAACTTTGACGTTGCCATGGTTGTGGTAGAACACAGAAATTCTTAGTTCTTTAAAATTCAGCGTGTTTTTGAAAATAAAATTGGTATACGTGTCGTAATTTTTTTTTTTTTTTTTTTTATTACTTAATGTTTACTTTTTACAATGCAAATTAGGCTTATTTATCGAATTTGAATAGTATTTTCCAATGATCTAGGATCGGTCCTCATCAATTGTGTCGCAATCATGGCCGCTGTGACGTCACGTGGGAACTTTGCATACAGATCTCAGGTCATTGTATACTGCCCCTTTCAACCGCGCCAATTGAAAGAAAATCAACAAATACCTGGCGTTCTTGCACACATTCGTAAATGCAATGGTTCGGCTTAGTCGAGTGCACAGGCGGTTTGGCCACACCCACCGTCACAGGTAACCAACGGAAGGTTTTATATTGTCCCCAATGGACCTGTTTAGATTAGATGGTATATTAAATAAAGTTGTCACCTTGAACTCGGCTGTGTCGTAAGCATCAGAATACTTTCGTTGGGGCAACTATAATATGATCTCGAATTGGATGTTTTGGACGATCTGCACGGAAAAGAACGCTTTTCGATGCATACTACTTCATTGACATCACGGTTTATGTATCACGGTTATCTGGGGCAGGGCTGGAGATTGGCGCAGGCCGACTGCATGGGTAGATTACCGCAAACCAAGAGAAGAAGCTACGAACACTAAAGTTAAGCAACTTCGGGCTAGGTCAGGAGATGGATGGGTGATCACTCTCCTCTGACACACATAGTTACGGTTGGTTGGAGCAGATTGGAAGGTTCGAAAGCTTGTGTAACAGCTTCGTTCTTCTCGTCAACTGCTCGGCAGTCCAGGTTAGTGGAGGAAACTATATGACTTGTCAAAGTTACACTGTCCTTTCGGATGGGAAGTAAAGCCGATGGTACCCTTGGTATTTTTGGCTACGTGCTGGTACCAGGCTTCCCCTCCTCCCTTCCTCTTTATCATTCATCATTCATTACTCTTATCTCGTAAGCCAAGAACATAAAGTGGTTGATATAGACACAGTATCCAAGACCAAACAATAAGGAAGAAGAAGAAGAAGAAGAAGAAGCCTTGCTGAAGATTTACCTGTTCCCGTGACCCCAACGTGCTTCACTATCTGTAAACACGTCATCATCCCGTCCTGTGATGGAACAAAGAGTGCGTCACACCAACCTTGTCGCTGACGTCACAGAGCAATTGTTTACCAACCGAATGTCAGTATTTGAAAAAGTCATCCCTCTGATTGGCTGACTCACTCATTCAGCTATGACGTCAGTATTCACAAGGTTGCTGTGGAAGCGGAGTTGCATCATATAGCCTATCTTGTAATTCTCGCGGAATGTCTTGGAATGTCCAGGTTGAGCGATACTTTCGCGAGCTAGAGGCCAATCGTCTTCAGAACATGTATTTCTTGAGGGAACTGAAGTATTTGCTCTACATCCTACTCGGGATCTACTACTTTGCCGGCATGTTCTACGTTCACTCCTGCTTCAACCAGTAAGTGTATCTATTACTTTGCCGGCATGTTCTACGCTCACTCCTGCTTCAACCAGTAAGTGCATCTACTACTTTGCCGGCATGTTCTACGTTCACTCCTGCTTCAACCAGAAAATGCATCTACTACTTTGCCGGCATGTTCTACGTTCACTCCTGCTTCAACCAGTAAGTGCATTTACTACTTTGCCGGCATGTTCTACGTTCACTCCTGCTTCAACCAGTAAGTGTATCTACTACTTTGCCGGCATGTTCTACGTTCACTCCTGCTTCAACCAGTAAGTGTATCTACTACTTTGCCGGCATGTTCTACGTTCACTCCTGCTTCAACCTGTAAGTGTATCTTCTACTTTGCCGGCATGTTCTACGTTCACTCCTGCTTCAACCAGAAAATGCATCTACTACTTTGCCGGCATGTTCTACGTTCCCTCCTGCTTCAACCAGTAAGTGCATCTACTACTTTGCCGGCATGTTCTACGTTCACTCCTGCTTCAACCAGTAAGTGCATCTACTACTTTGCCGGCATGTTCTACGCTCACTCCTGCTTCAACCAGTAAGTGCATCTACTACTTTGCCGGCATGTTCTACGTTCACTCCTGCTTCAACCAGAAAATGCATCTACTACTTTGCCGGCATGTTCTACGTTCACTCCTGCTTCAACCAGTAAGTGCATCTACTACTTTGCCGGCATGTTCTACGTTCACTCCTGCTTCAACCAGTAAGTGCATCTACTACTTTGCCGGCATGTTCTACGTTCACTCCTGCTTCAACCAGTAAGTGCATCTACTACTTTGCCGGCATGTTCTACGTTCACTCCTGCTTCAACCAGTAAGTGCATCTACTACTTTGCCGGCATGTTCTACGCTCACTCCTGCTTCAACCAGTAAGTGTATCTACTACTTTGCCGGCATGTTCTACGTTCACTCCTGCTTCAACCAGTAAGTGCATCTTCTACTTTGCCGGCATGTTCTACGTTCACGCCTACTTGAACTAGTAAGTGCATCTACTACATGCTGAAGAGGGTCTAGCAGCCCTGCAGTAGCCTTCCATACCCGATCTGGGTATGGTTAACTACAATAAAAAAATCTTCTACATGACAAGCTAGACATAAACCCTCACGTGGGCTTTCGTGGCCCGAGTCAATTGATAAACTTGGCTTTCGGGTGTAGTCGCATCGCTACAGCCCTTAACGTGCCTAAAGCGTCAGCTGTTTTGCAAATGAACGCGGCTACACTCGACAGCCAAGTTTATTATTCACATGTTTCCAACATATAGCTAATTGTTTGAATTGATATTGATATTTAATATAAGCTTTCTGTGCATGTATACATGTTAATGGTATAGGCGAGTTTTCGCAGTTGTCAAATCTTAACCCTTTACTGGTATGGTGGGGTCTGTGCCGACCCCAGCACGATATAGTTCTATATTTGACCATCAGACCAGAGTTCGAGCAAGCGGCTGGCGAATTAGATAACCTCAGTTCCCGCAGAGGCGTTGAATATAGTGGTTACATTACGTACATTCCGAAACCTCCTGTGAATGATGGGGTTCCAGCGTCAGCTAGCATTTAGAGTCACATTTTGTCAAATGTTTCGGAACGTCTTCAAGCGAAAAGATGGAGGAAATGCGCGCTAAAAATTTGTAATGAAATTAAAAAAAAAAAATATTCTAACCGTTTCCCAATAATAACGAGTACAAAATGAAAGATCATAAAATCCTGCAAAGCGTGGTGTAAATAACGGTCAAATTATTTAATTCCTGACAATTTGACGAGCTTTTAAATGATGCATTTTGAAAACACCGCCATGATTTGTTAATACTGGCAGATGCCCTCGCTCGAACCAGCTGGCGTTTTCATGATGCTGAATTCGCTGGCGCAGGAAGTTACGGAACGCTCAGTTTATGATATTCAGGAGGTTACGGAACGGCCTCAGCACGGAAATGGCATATTCAGCTAGTTTCGGAACGTACCCATATTATACATTGCCAATTGACAAATTATTGATTACTTACCTAATATGTTACAGGATCTGCAACCCCACGGGCTGGGTAGTATTTGCAGACCGGGACAAAGCGGAAAGAAATCACGTTGGCCACCAATTCACGATGTCGATATACTTCTCGACCATGGTCATTTTAGGCACCGCTTTCAGTGACGTCATGCCCGTGACCTTCATGGACCGCGTCTTGACTATCGTCGCCATGATGTGTAGCTACGTGTTCACGATATACATCAAAACCACGACGACCGCCATGGAAATACTTTCCAGCAAGAGCCGGTAATATGTCATACTCTACGTTTAAAATCGGAGACTTCATTTTAGGTGCAAGAGATAATTCTCAAAGGAGACTCATCATCATCATCATCATCATCATCATCATCATCATCATCATCATCATCATCATCATCATCATCATCATCATCATCATCATCATCATCATCATCATCATCATCATCATCATTAAACATCGCCGTTTCCTGCTTCTGGCAGGGTCAGCTTGGGTTTCACAGCCAAATTTGTCCACCTCCCACAATCGTACTTCCTCTACTTGCTCCCAGTTCTCTCCTCTCTTCTGTAAGTCTTCAGCAATCTTTTCCTTCTATCTCTTCCTTGGTCAAAGGAGACTAATTTTACCAAAGAACTTGCCCGTGTAGCACTTACACGCGCGTTAGATCTTCGGTTATCTAATGAATCGTAAACTTCAATATAGAGAACTCTGGACCTTTACCACGACGTTGCCATATCAAATACCCGGGACGTGCGAGCGAGTGCTACCGCAGTGAGTGTTGAATCATGGCAACGCCGCAGCGCACAGGTGTTTTAAAAGTTGGGTGGACCTCACTTATTACGCATCAATGGAGAGCGGCAAACTTTGACTTGCACATGAAATGAATTCTCCGATTTTAGCTGTTGTATATTGTCAGGAAGCGAAACCGCACAACTACTGAACAACAGATATATATGCTTACCCAATATTACCCTATACAACAAACCCAATAATCTAGTACCCCGGAATGGACCAGCGGTCAGACGGAACAAGATGAGATTTATTGCAAAGGACAATATTGATGTTGAGTGACTGGACCAGGTGGAGGAGTCCGTTGGTCTTAGCTTTGGAGTGAGTGACTGATCAGGAAACTAAGTTATGGCAGAAGGTGAATTGCCGTAAGTGCGATTATATTATCCGAACGTACTATACATTTATTTCGTGTGATGAAGACGTACAAAGCTGATTTATTAGAATCACATTATATTTATGTCGTACTGTGGACGCAGTTTTCATGTTCTCAAAATGTGCACAAAAATGAAAGAAAACTTCCTACTCGATGGAATTGAAATGCAAAAATTTATTCCAGTTTTGGAAACTTACTCTTCTCTTCTCTCTTCTTTTATGCCCACATTGACACATTTATGTCATCATGCGTCTCGCAAACCAATAGAGACAAGCCTCATGCTCCTTCCTGTCCAGCCCTCCTGGCATTCCTTCGTTGTGCTTTTTCAGTATCAAGCAATGGAATAGATGTTGCCTGTCCTGTATGCCATTCCCACAGAGCTTGCATGTACTTACTTGGAACTTTTGGGCATGGAAACTTACTGAAAAGTACTAGGGTACAACAAGAGTATAGATTGATAGTATAGACAGAACAATGAATACTAGATATTCATAAAAAGCCAGTATAACATCAAAGTGCGCTCGTACTCGTACCTAGAAGGAGTGTATGTTTGTCACGCAGGTCATACTTCCAAGAGAGATACAACAACACTATAAAGTACATGAGAGACAACCAGCTAGACATCAAGCTACAACGACGCGTGGTGTCCTACCTGGACTTCTGTCTGATGAAGGACGGAGCCTCATCACTGTTGTACAACCAGTCGCCGCTGTTCGACCTACCGTTGCCGCTCAGGGAGATGATCTACGGCCCCACGCTGGGAGCCTACCTGGATAAGATTCCATTGTTTAAGGTATGTGACTCGATTGGGATCGTTGCTTGGTCCATCACACTTACTTACTTATTCATTTACTTACTTAATTACTTACTTAATTACTTACTTACGTACCTACTTACTTACTTACGTACTTACTTACGTACCTACTTACTTACTTACGTACTTACTTACTTACTTACTTAATTACTTTCTTACTTACTTAATAACTTATACTTACTTACTTAATAACTTACTTTACTTACTTACTTACTTACTTACTTACTTACTTACTTACTTACTTAATTACTTACTTACTTACTTACTTACTTACTTACTTGTAGTGTAAACTTGGAGAGGCCAAAATGGCCGAGTTAATTGGAACTGAGAACAAGATAAACATGTCCTAGTAACGGATCATGTCCCGGCCCGATTAAAACGTATGTCTCTTCTCTAGGAGTAGAAAAGATGTCGATTAGAAAACGATTTTGTCGAAAAAATCAACCTATTTCCTTAGGCTAAAAAGTGTTGTCCGTAATATTTCATTTCATTTCATTTCATTTCATTTCATTTCATTTCATTTCATTTCATTTCATTTCATTTCATTTCATTTCATTTCATTTCATTTCATTTCATTTCATTTCATTTCATTTCATTTCATTTCATTTCATTTCATTTCATTTCATTTCATTCTCATATCAGTAATCTTACACATTTGTTCATATAATTCTACACAAATGAGAAGCGTTGAGTGTGACGAATGTGTTTCTAGGACGGCAACCCTGAGTTCAAGACCTACTTGGCGAGTATGAGCCAAACTATCCTGCTGCAGCCGAACGAAGTAGTGATCTACAGTGGCGAGCCTGCCAAGTGCTCGTACATCATCATGTCTGGATACTGCCAGGTCAGAGGTCATCAGCGCCTTTACCGAGTGTAACCTTAGAGCGGACTGCTCGAAGAGTGTAACACGTTACTTCATATAGTCGCGTCGCGTTAACTTGCAAGTTGTTGTCGTCACGGATTATGTAATAGTGAAGTGACGCGTGTGACAACTATACCGCAGCCTGCCAAGTGCTCATACATCATCATGTCTGGATACTGTCAGGTCAGAGTTCATCAGTGTCTTTACCGAGTGAAACACGTCAGTCGCGTCGCGTTAACTTGTAAGGTATTGTCGTCACGGACCATGTATACTCGCCGTACAAGATCTTCGGTAATGCTTCCGTCACGGGTGGGTGAGCAGCAGCCAACCAGCGACCGTGGCTAATTCAGATACCTGCTCGGGTTGGCCGAGACCGTAAACACGTCATTGATTGATGACGAAAGCATTACCGAGGTTGTTTTGCGAGACCTATAATGGTGAAGTGACGCGTGTGACCACTATACCAACGTATAGTGGTGACGCCGTAAGAAGCAAGGTGTCCCCTAAAATTCTGACAAGAGACGGTCGCTCTACACGGTCTATTTCAACGGTATTCAACTCGAGATTGCCCGATAGCTGCCTTGTTATTGTCCACTGTATTGACTGCACCGACCGTGAATGGAATGCGACCCCACCACGTCTGGCAACATGCGGGGGATATTATCATTACAATACTTGAGGCAGGAGAACGAGATGCAACTAGATTTAGGTTGGTAGTTGTCACACGCGTCACTTCGCTATTACATAATCCGTGACGACTACACTTTGCAAGTCAACGCGACGCGACTATAAATCTGGTTGCATCCCGTTCTCTCCTGCCTCAGGTATTGTAAAGTGATAATATCGCCCGCATGTTGTCAGACGTGGTGGGGTCGCATTCCATTCACGGTTGGTGCAGTCAATACAGTGGACAATAACAATGCAGCTATCGGGCAATCTCGAGTTGAATACCGTTGAAATAGACCGTGTGGAGCGACCGTCTCTTCTTAGAATTTTAATGGACACCTTGCTTCTTACGGCGTGGCCATAATAAACCATGTCCATACGACTTACACTTAAAGGCTGGTCCACACAGATTTTTAAGACATAATGCATAAGGTTTTATGAAGTTGTTTTTAGGGCTCTGGTTCACATAGTTTTGTTTCGTTCAAGATAGGCCTAGTAAAGTGAAGTACTTTGTAACGTTTTATCCTCAGTTAAAACATCATTGTGAAACAATACAAATTAGTTAATATTTGTATTATCCATAATTAATTATAATAGCCTTGTTTACAACAATTCCTGCACATCTTACAATTCGTATAAGTGTTATTTAATAGATGGTTCGTTCATTTGAGATTTTAGTAACTTGTTTCAAGATGTAAGCGTAAAGTTGGACATTGCCCAACTTTATGACAACGAATAACGCATAAAAACGTCTTTAAACTAGAACTTTGTGTGAACGCCGGTACGTGTTTCTTATGATCCAACTTTACGACTACTACGCGTTAAACCTTAAATCTCATGTCTTAAAAATCTGTGTGGACCAGCCTTAAACTGTATAAACATGTCCGAACATGCAATAATTTTTTTCAGACCCTGTCCCGGTTCAGTCGCAACAAGTTTATTGAGGTGATGGGGCCGAGTGCGGCGTTCAACTTCGTCGAAATGATGATGCAGATTGCAAACATAAACACAGTAAGAACGATCACCAGTTGTCAGCTGATGATAATTGAGTACAACACACTACTGCGACTGTTGGTCAAGTATCCACTCATGAATCAGGACGTTCAAGAACTTCTCGAAAGCTGTGCTGGATGGAAGGTGGGTGTCTTACCAACACGTTGTCGTCACGGATTATGTAATAGGAAAAGTGACGCGAGTGAAAACTATCAACCGGAAAACTATATCCGGGGTTGCATCCCGTTGAACATCCCGAAAAACAATTGAGAAATGAAATAAAATCGAATGAAGTGGATATTTAACATATTAAATAATAAAAATAGAAGCATGCAAATAAGAAAGAACACGAAGAAAAAAAAATGTGGGATAAAAATATATATATAAAAGTGAAAAAGAAGAATAATAATTAATTCCTTGTTACAGCAAATAGCGGAATTGAATCCAGGCCCAACTGACTCAACCTCTCCCACCTGGAATATCTGTTCATGATCTGTTGAAGATATTCAACATATTAAACTAGGAAAACGCTCTGTTTGACGCGTTGATAAGCGAGCGCGTCCATATCTACGAACGTTCTGGCGAAAAGATCTCAAAGCTAATAAAAACAACAATAAACAACAATTCAAGAATGTGCATTTCAAAATTTTGTCTAATTTCCATAGCTATTATACTTCCCGATATTGTTGAATGCAGTGCAATTTGCGTTGCTAAGAATTTTCGTTGTCTGAATAGTGTTTTCGCGGCGGTCCGCCACCGTTACTAACAGTTATTGAGTGTAACTTTGTAACTTTTCGAACGATTTTGCTTAAAAACTATACACCTTCAATCCATATCAAGGCTTGTGGATGGTCCAAATTTCAAGTTGATCGGACTTTCCGTTCGACCGCTATCGACAGACATAAAAACAAAACAAAAAACAAACAGCATGAAGTGCCATAAGAGTCTAGTACACACAAAAAAAACAAAAAAAAAACAGAACGAAGTGCCATAAGAGTCTCGTGGAGACGCTCGCTTCGCTCGCTTAATAATAAAAATAGAAGCATGCAAATAAGAAAGAACACGAAGAAAAAAAAATGTGGGATAAAAAAAAATATATATATAAAAGTGAAAAAGAAGAATAATAATTAATTCCTTGTTACAGCAAATAGCGGAATTGAATCCAGGCCCAACTGACTCAACCTCTCCCACCTGGAACGACGAAGACGAGGAGAAAGACCAATCTTGGTATAAATTCAACTACTCGGCATACGATCCGGAAAGTGCTCAACAGGAAGCCGCCTTTTTGGCGCCGTACAACAATGTGAAATACTTTTCATTTATAAGGTAAAGGCAGATTCACAATTGAAATAAGAGTTGCAATAAGAAACAGTGACATAGTGTGAAATAACAAGCAACTGGTTCACAACCGACGACTAGTTGCTTATTTCAGTAGTCAAAGCAGCGCCTTAATTGTGTACTTACTATCATTGACTATAACAGCAAAATATCCGGTGCCACTGTTTTTGTTTTGATTACCGTAATTGACCTTCTAGTATGGCTCTTTGCGTTTTGATTGGTTCGTCATAAGGTGCATCATGGGAAGTTGAAATAAGAAATGGAATTGATTCAATTCTTATGACTATTTCAATCCACTGTGACAGTTGTGAACCACAGTATTGTTATTTCATGTTCCAATTCGCTTAAACCTTATTGCTATTTCACTATTGCAACTCTTATTTCAATTGTGAATCGGGCTTAAGAGCAATCATTCCTGATAGACTAGATCAGTTTTCAAAAAATGTGTCTCCTTCTCGATTTTGGGGTACCGGGTTGTTAAAAGCTGCCAACAAGGTTATTCTTACTCAGGAGAATACCCTGCATTCGAAAACCATTGTTGGCAGTTTTTTGTTTGAGTATTTCAACCCCAAACACCCCAAACACCCCCTAAAAATCAATTTTTACGGAATTATCTTTAATAATTCATAAGTCCGGAGAAAATTATACGAACATTTATCTTTAAATTTTTGTTAGTAGAAAAATGTACTGTTAAGAATTTGGCTATTTCAGATTTTCAATTTTCATCGAAACTGAATAAGAAAATGGCTCTATGACACAAAATATTCAGTTTTTGTTGAGCAGCAATGAAATGTTTCACTTTATTGCAAGTAAACGGTACATAATGGAGATATTATTTTTTCCCGAAAACATCATCGACAATTCATAAATAGTGTACAATCGTCATATTAAGTCTTAATAATTTAAGTATTGTGTAGTAATTGAAACAAGGTGGCAAAGTGTAATAATCCTAGGGGCAGCAAAGCGAAGCGGAGTCTCTACTTGAATGTACATCCGTGGGCTCCTTGATGAAGCAAGTACGGGAGTAGGCTCAATCGCTTCCTTTTAGATTTTAGAATAATAAATTTGATAGTGCCTGGCTCAAATGTTAGACATTCACGAGCTGTACGCAAAAAATAAAATGGCCGCCACTGCAAGTGTTTTTCCCATTTATCTCCACAATGCAAAGTTTTATGACAAAATTAAATATGACAAGAATTATTTCTCTTAAAATTCTACACAAACATGATATGCACGTATGTTTGTAGAATTTAATACTCACGTAGAACTTTAATTTTTTGCATGTTAATCTGTACTAAAATGTACATATTTTGGCTCCAGTGGGCTTCTCAATGAATGAAGAATGAACTATGTGAGTGGGCTAAGTCTCTTCCTTTAAGTATATGTAATAATAATTTTGATAGTAGTCGGCTCAAATTTTAGAGATTCACGAGCTGTGAGTAAAAAACAAAATGGTCGCCACTGCAAGTGTTTACCCATTTATCTCCATAATGCCAAGTTTCATGACAAAATAGAATATGACAAGAATTATTCCTCTTAGAATTCTACACAAATATAATATTCACGTATTTTTATAGAAAGTAATTGTTACGTAGAACTTTAATTTCTTGTATGTCAATCTGTACTCAAATGTACAAACTTTTGCTCCAGTGGGCTTCTCATTGAAGGAAGAGTGAACTATGTGGGTGGGCTAAACATTTTTTATTTATTTTGGTTTAACCACGTAATCGACAACGAAGATCATATGACGTCTGGTGTATTTGGAGGAAAGTGTCAAGAAGGACGTAGCAGTCCCTGGGCAGGTGGGTGGGCTCAATCTCTTCTTTTAAGCGTTTTGCCTGGGAATATTACAAATATGCTTTATTTAATAATTTTCTTAGAGTGTGAAAAATCCAATGGTGGAAGACATTGATAACTAAATTCATCAATCTGGCTCTCAGGGGTAACCAAATTACCGAGATTGTTAAAAACTATTGCAAGCCGTGGTCTATTTTTTTAAGAAACGGAGTACTTATCAACATTTATTTTGTTTTTAAATTTTGTTCTGTAAACAGTCTTAACCTTACGAGTTAATAACAATTAACTTTATGGCTCTACCTAGAATCAATAACAAGGTACAGTTAATTAATAGACACAGTGCGTACGCGAAATTCTGACAATGTTTAACTTTGAGGCGTTGCGACGCCACAATCCCTTCCGATATTGACATATTCCATACCAAATAATGAAATAAGATATACATTGATTTCAAAAGTTAAAAACCATTAATCCAATTTCAAAAATATAGCTCTCAGAGGTAACCAAAGTCTTCATATTGTTAGAATTCTCGCTGAGGATGTCTATTTGTTTTACGAAACGGAGTATTTATCATTATTTCTTTTGTTTTTTATTTTATTTATGTAAACAATCATAACCATACGAGTTAATAATAGTGAATTTCATGACTCTACCTAGAAGCAATAATAAGCTAGAGTTATTTAATTGACAGAAGTGCGTACGTGTCATTTAGGCATTGTTTGGCTTTGGGGCGTTGCAACGCCACTAACCCTTCCGATATTAAAATGTTCCATACAAAATAATTTTTTCACAAGAATGTATAGATTTCAACGGGTAAAGACAGATTGATCCAATTTCATAAATGTGGCTCTCAGGGGTAACCAGAGTCTTGAGATTGTTACAATTCTCGTTACGGAGGTCTATTTTTTTATGAAACGGAGTACTTATCAATGTTTTTTATTCTTTATAATTTTTCTATCAACAAACTTAACATTTAAAAGTTAATAGTGGCTAACTCTATGGATCCACCTGAAAGCAAGCACAAGCTAGAGTTATTGATTGGACACAATATCTGCATAAGTGAAATTCAGACATCGTCTGACTTTGAGGTGTCACACCGCCACTTTTCCTTCCGATATTGAAATGTGCTATACCAAATAATTTATCTGAAAGTATGACTAACTTAATGGTGTATTGAATTTATAACTTAATTTGGAAGTTTGGCTCTCAGGGCTAACCAAACAAGTGCGATTGTTACAATTCTTGCTACCGTGGTCTATTTTATCCTGTAACGGACTATTACCAAATTGTGTTTGTATTTTTTATTTTTTTCATAACTAAACTAAACATTACTAGTTACTACTAGTTAATTTCATGGCTCTATCTAAAATAAATACAAAGTTAGAGGCATTTATATAGACAGATGTGCACACATGAAATTCAGACACCTGAATTTGAGGCGTCGCGACGCCATTTTCCCTTCCGATATTGAAAAAGTTCCATATTAAACAATATTGTCGCGAGTATAGGTAATCCAACGGTGTACGACACGTTTATTCATGAGCCATTTTTACCCCCTGGCTCAAAGTCTAGTAGTTGCATAAATAATATGCACTTTTTTTCTTGTTGCATCCTCGTTTTACACCCCGATATTAACTTTATCCATTTTTTTAAATCATCAATTGCATTAGTTCATCTTTGCTGAGTATAATTATAATTTGATTTGGTTTTTATTGTTAAAATAGTGGTTTCTGTGATTTTTTTTCTTCTCGACGGCAAAAACTAACCCTTAATACGATTTAAGGGTGTAAAAGTGAAAATGGCGATTGCCAACAATGTTATTCGGATTCAGCGTTTAAAAATCTATTAGGATCACTTTGTTGGCAGCTTTTAACACGAGGGGCCCCAAAGCTGAAAAATTATTAAAACTAGTCTAGTCTATGAACAAGAATTTTTCTGAGCCCAAAAGGCAAACAAAACAAATATGGTCACTAATGTTTTTTTTTTTTTTTTACAAATAAACTAGCACACTAGCAGTTGCCCGCTGCCGCTTCGCTCGCTACGTGGATTTCAAGATTATGTACTATAGTGTTACTGCTATAGGCTTAACATGATAAAACACATATTTCTTTATTTTGAAAGAAAAATCTATGTACCATTTAGTAAAACACAGATCTGAATACAGACGCTCACGTCTGTAACGCTTCCGTTTTCAATAATAGGTATCCTCATTAATAAATTCACCCCCTATTTTCACACCACAAATGAGATTTTTGAAAAATTAAATGCAAATTGGTTATTGATTTTTAAAGAAGTTTTTTACCAAATTTCAAGTCTGTAACATCTGCGCTTTTCAGATACTTACTGCTACGACGCACGATGGTTCCCGACGGATGGTTTCTGATTGGTTGGGAAATAAGTCGTGTTTTCTTCGCCACCTTTAGCGCGCTCTTGTACCCGGCGGTCGGCGCCTTGGAGGTAGTGCACTACCCGTGGGTGTATTACGTCAAGTACGTGTTGGACTGTACCTGCTACATCGACATGTGAGTATTATAGAGTATTAGTGATGACGTCAGATTAAATGGCGGACGAGCTATCTGACTCCAAACAACTTTTTGAAACGTAGTTATTATTTAAAGTAGTAATTTTATCATTACAATACTTGACTTATCAATTTAATCAACTTCTTTTTCACTGTTTCTTGTTAAGGAAAACGAAATATCTGAACGTATAACCATTGAGTTTATTAGTGTAGGGTTAGAGACCCAGCGGCCATTGGCGGCTCTCTACCAATAAATTTCCCGTGGACTCTAGTAGTGCGAGCGCGTACCGCTAGAAAGTGCTACATGCTCACTGATGTCAGCGTTCCTGTGGAAAGAAAGGGATACTACGTAGTACGCACAGATGCGAAGTCGGTAAGGTAGTAGTATCCAGATGGCGGTGGATATTGTTATTAAAAGCTTCGTTTGTTTGTCCAGTACCAGGTACAGAAATCCTGGTACAGTACCACCCGGATGTACGTAATGAAAACGGAAATGGGGGCAAAAAGTTCACCTACCGTCCGCATGGACAAACAAACACCTCTAAACCAACTCAGTCACAGTCATCTGCCTTGTTTTTAAACCACAGCCTTCTCGACGGGTCAGTCCTTGCGGATTGCAAGGATCAAGTAGACCTTGGCGGATTGAACCGACATTCGAGAAGGCTGTGTTTTACACATTTGCGAGGAGTATTCGAAAATGGCGAATTTAATCCCAATTCTCGTTCCATTACTTCATTCATTTCATTCATTCATTCTACATCTAGGCTGAAGGCCTACTTGCAATAATTGTAGGTATCGGGTAAATCGTTAGTCTTAAACATAATCTTAGTAATCGTTCTGGACGCCGCGTCCAGTCTCTAGGGCTTCACGACTATTTGTAAGACTATGCCTAGGCCTACACCCTGGTCCCATATTTATTCATAAGGTAGGCCTAGCATTAGTAGGGCCCAGGCTTGTAATAGGGCACTAGCAACACCATAAGACAACAATGAAACAAATGAATTGAACTGATGGACAAACCATCAGCTGTCAAAATAATAAAATTGCAACCATAGAAATAAAATCAAGTGTAGCAATAGTAACTGCTCGCCATTTAAAACTTTTAACGATAGACAACGACTAAGTGCAAGTTTTGTATGTGTATTTGTTTGTTTTTTGTTTTGTTTTCCAAAATCAGACGACATTATTTTTTGACAGCTTGTTGTTTGTCCATCGATTCAATTCATTTGACCTATTTATTCCTAGTCGTTGTAAACCCAACCTCTTCTATTAATTTCATACTGATATCACTCTAAATTCTTTCTGCCTTCGGGCCATTTCATTCTTTTTCCAAACGTTCTGCCTTCAGCAACAAAACCATCACATCTGTATTCTAATATAATAGAAATTAAGGAAGTTAATTGTGTTGGTTTGTTTAAAATTAAATGTAAGGAGTGGATAGTGAAGAATAAATAAATGTATGTAGGATGCCAAAATAGCTGTTAAGCTAATAAATAAAGTACATTACATTACATTACATTAATCATACTTCTCTTAAGGACACTGTCCGGTCGAGATTGTCAAGCAAAAGGAAACTGTACCTTATTGCCTCCATCCAAAGCTCCAAAGCTCAATTCATTTGTTTCATTGTTGTCTTTTGGTGTTGCTAGTGCCTTATACCTAGGCCTATGTTCTAGGCCTACTTAGGGTCTTTTAGTAATCGTTCTGAAAGCGGGCTTCACGAGTATTTGTAAGACTAGACCTATGCCTAGACCTACACCCTGGTCCCATATTTGTCTAGGCTAGGCCTAGGGAATTAAATGAAATAAAGGCCTATCATTAGTCTAGGCCTAGTGCCTAGGCCTAGCTATATAGCCTACCCAGGCTTGTTATACTTAGGCTTATGTTCTAGGTTAGGGTATTTTTGTACGGAACCACGGTGGTCGATATATTTTGTTGCCATTATTATTTGAGCGTGGGGACCCAATTGATGTGTTTTTTTAGGTTAGGGGGCAGGCCTACCCGAGTTTTAGCCTATTAAGGCATTTGGTTTTAGGTTGTCATACATAATAAAGTTTATTGCGTATCTTCCACCAATAACCACAGGGTTGTTTGATTCGTGTACACATAATCAAAGCACTAGTGCTAACGATATCTTCCATGATGGTTTGTCTTTGTATACAAAGTTTTTGGCGCGATTGTTGTTATTCTGCACCCACTCAAATAGCAGGTGTAGATATCTTACTCCCATCACAGTTGTGGTAATTTACACCCGGACAAAAAAACGCAGTACATTTGCCACTGGAACATTTACACCAAGACAGAAAAACGGTTTTAAGGGACAATTATGTACCAGGTGTTATTGAAACTGGACAAACAAACAAAGCTAATGAATTATCATTTTTTGTTCTGATAAACATGTCAAACGGGAATGGGGATCTTTTAAAGCTCAACCACCAGAGCGCAGCACCGAAAAATGCGGTCTACCTGTCAAAATGAAAATACACTGATCGGCAAGGCGGTGTTAGAAAATACTGGCTTTGGAAGGCTTTGATTTAAAAATTCTAACATCAACAAAGCGCTGACTTCTGTCTGTTGCTAGGATACTTGACGTGTTTCTTCGTCAGTTGATGGTCAGTTGTCTTTATTGCCGTGATCTTGTTTGACAGAAGTTAATTTCACGCGGGGGAAATATGGCGGCGTTTTGTCTATTATGTGACGCCCGTGTTCGACTGATTTAGTTTGTAATATTATTTATGAAACCTTATTACCGATATCAAGAAAAATTGATACTGAAAACATTACTAAGAGATCTTTCAGAGTAGTAATATGTGTTCCCTGTGCCTTTAGGATACGACAAATGCAGAGAGACAAGGGTAGGTCGTCTGTAGCTGTTAGTTACGGTCTGTTAGCCTTTGTTTTTATTGATGAATTTGTCTTTAAATAATATTGTTGAATAAATATGACTGTATAAAATCGGAGCCTTAGAAGAAAATGCATTTAAATTATAGTTCAAATAAAATAACCAAATTAGTTACTTCTTGCAACACACAGGCAATGTCATCTGTCAGCTAGCTAGTGGTTGAAAAATCAAGAGCTAAAGGCTGTGATAAACCTGAATAATGTAGCCCTATAATGATTAGGGCCAATACTAGGTGTTATAACTTATTAATTACATATTACTGTTTATTATATTTTAGGGCATTATGCTCGTTACCAAATGTATGTTGTAAATTTTAACTACCTGTCATCACGCTCGTTCCCGTTGCAATCCGTGTTTGTTTACTATTTTAAAACCGGGTTGTTCTATGCTGCACTCTGGTGAGAAATTTTGACTGAAAGACTCCCATAAGTAAGCTAATACTTTATTACAACACATTATATAAGGTTTTATACAATTATATAGACTAGGCTGTAGTACCATTGAGTTTATTAGTGTAGGGTTAGAGACCCAGCGGCCATTGGCGGCTATCTACCAATAAATTTCCCGTGTACTCTAGTAGTACGATCTCGTACCGCTAGAAAGCGCTACACGTACCCACTGATGTCAGCGTTCCTGTGGAAAGAAGGGATACTACGTAGTACGATCACGTGGCTTAGGTCTAGCCTAGGTCTAGGCCCAACTCTTTTAGTCTAGGCCATTACTAGGCTACAATAAGCCTAGGCCTAGATTAATAGGCCTACATCAGTAACGTAGTACTACAGCCTAGCCTATATTATAATGTATAAAACCTTATATAATGTGTTGTAATAAAGTATTAGCTTACTTATTGTTAACTTCGTGCCCGTTTGACATGTTTATCAGAACAGATGATAATGCTTTACTAACAATATCCACCGCCATCTGGATACTACTACCTAACCGACTTCGCATCTGCGCGTACTACGTAGTATCCCTTTCTTTCCACAGGAACGCTGACATCAGTGGGTACGTGTAGCGCTTTCTAGCGGTACGAGATCGTACTACTAGAGTCCACGGGAAATTTATTGGTAGATAGCCGCCAATGGCCGCTGGGTCTCTAACCCTACACTAATAAACTCAATGGTAGTACTACGTTACTTATGTAGGCCTATTAATGTAGGCCTAGGCTTATTGTAGCCTAGGAATGGCCTAGACTAAAAGAGTTGGGCCTAGATCTAGGCTCGGACTACACCACGTGATCTTTTGACGTCGCATCTGCGCGTACTACGTAGTATCCCTTTCTTTCCACAGGAACGCTGACATCAGTGGGTACATGTAGCGCTTTCTAGCGGTACGCGCTCCCACTACTAGAGTCCACGGGAAATTTATTGGTAGAGAGCCGCCAATGGCCGCTGGGTCTCTACCCAATGGTATTAGTGATGACGTCAGATTAAATGGCGGACGAGCTATCTGACTCCAAACAACTTTCTGAAATGTAGTTATTATTTTTTTTTTTTTTATTTTTTTTTTATATCTTTATTCACCAAAATGAGCTTGCGCTCTTTACAATGGTAGTAAGACATGACATGGTAACATAATGCAGTGATGGAAAGTCTATATCTAGGTTACATAAGAATTGGCATAGGGCCCCCTGCAACTATAGTTAATACATTTAAATTCTGCATACAGCCTTGCAGGACATATCTTATGGAATCGATTAGTAGCTATAGGATATAGACTTTTAATGTATAGAAATTAGACATATGAACATATAAAAAACAAAATTAAACGACAAGGTTAGAATATTATGAGGACTATTAACGATTATTAATGATGACTATTAACTTCATGATAAAACAGAAATTATAAATTAGATTTAAACTTAAAAGTAACAAGATTAAAAAAGCAGACAACATTAGAAATAGCAAGTTCTTACGTAAAGCAGATATAAGTACCCAGCAAATCAGTTCACTAGAAGCAGTCTCCCAATTCATTTAGTAATAGATTCTTTTTTACTTCTTTTTTAAATATATTTTGGCTAAGGCATTTCGTAGACCAAGGAAGATTGTTATAAAGGGCAAACCCCTGGTGGTTTATATTAGTACGGCCAAACTTACTGGTATTAGCGTTGTCTATAAAAAGATTATTCCTTGTGCGAGTATTATGTGTATGTTTATTCTTATTGAGTGAGTAATGGAGATTTGTAATTGAATATTTATTAATCATATTGTGGACAAATGTAAGAGTGAGATGTTTATTGATTAGTTGAAGAGGTAGAACGTTATGAGTCTTGTACATGTCTATACGATGTGTTTCCCTTGGGTAGCTAAAGGTATTTCGGATGGCTCTATTCTGTACAGTACACAAGTTCTTTAATTTTGCTTTGCATGCAGTGCCCCACACAATATTTAGATAGAGTAGGTGACTGTGAATATAAGAGTAGTAGAGATTCTTTAGGGTGGATTGGCAAATTACTATAGAGATTCGTTTTAGAATTGATGTCAAGGGTGATATTTTTTTTGAAACATACTCTATGTGTTTTTCCCATGATAGTCGATCATCTAGCATTAACCCTAAGTACTTGACAGTAGAAACTTGTTTAATCGGGGTATTATTGATTGCCAAATGCAGACTCAAATTTTTGTATTTTAGATTGTTGGTCTTAAATAACATGTAGTTAGTTTTTAATATGTTTAGTGAGAGTTTATTCAACCTGAGCCATTCGGCGAGGATGTTAAGATCAGACTGCATCATTGCAGCTAGGCTTTGAAAACATGAGGCAAAGTAGAACAGACTAGTATCGTCTGCAAAAGATTGGAGGTGGCCCACTATACCAGACTGAAAAAGATCGTTTATATAAACAAGAAAAAGGAGAGGTCCCAGTATTGAGCCTTGCGGCACGCCACATGTGATACCTTCTTCATATCCATCTACGTTATTAATCCTAACAAATTGCTTCCTGTCTTGTAAATAGTCCTTAATCCAAGCCAGGGCGAGGCCTCTTACTCCAATTTTATCTAGTTTCTTACAGAGGATTACATGATCAACTGTATCAAAGGCTTTTTTCAGATCAATGAAAATACCACTTGAATACTCTGATTTGTCAAGCTTACTTTGAATTTTAGAGACAAGATCAACTATGGCCTGCTCTGTTCCCATGCCGCTACGAAAACCATACTGGCCTTTATAGAAAAAGTTTATTTTGTTAAGGAATTTTTCTAGTCTTATTTTCACAACTCTTTCTAGTATTTTGGAAATTACCGGCAAGATGGAGATAGGCCGGTAGTTGCTTATGTCTGTCGCGGTACCCCCCTTAAAAATTGGTATTATTTTAGCAACTTTTAAATTTGTTGGTACTTGACCGGAGATTATAGATTTATTGATTAATGTAGCTAGTGGCTTTGCAAGATGGTTACAGTAGCGTTTGAGAATAATGGTAGGTATTCCATCCTTTCCTTGTGCATTACTATTTTTAAGACCTTTAATTAAGCTGGATACCTCATTTTCATTAGTTGGGGCAATAAAGAAAGACTGATGACTGTTCTCTGGTAGATGAGTGAATGTTAAGTTATCATTAGGGTTAGATGGTATTAGGTTAGCAAGGTCATTACCAATATTAACGAAGTAGTTATTGAATTCATTTGCCACCTCTACTGGACTTGTTATTTTGCCGCCATCTTTCTCTATCGATACACTGGGGTCAGACTTGGATCCTACTTTATTGTATAGTATTTCATTCAATGTTTTCCATGTTTTTTTAGAATCTTTCATGTTTTTATCAAGTAATGAGTTATAGTAGGTGGCTTTCTTTAAACGTATTTCTTTAGTTACCTTGTTTCTGATAAGTTTGAACCCACTGTACTGAGGTTCGGCAAAATTGTTTTTTTTAGCTTCTAGATATTTTTTATCCCTATTATTCATTAGTGAAATGAGCCTCCCATCCATCCAAGGACAGGTTGTATAGTCAATAGGACTTTTCTTTTTTAGGACTGTACATTCTTGTATATAACTATTAATTTTACCCTGAAACTCTTCATACATAAATTCAGCAGGCGTGGACTCATCCAAAGTGATTGGCGAGTTAGTTAGGCGATTTTCAAGTTTAGCATAGTCTATTATGGGGATTGTGAGTTTACCTTTCATTTTGTCATGAGTGGATCTCTTTAAAACCTCTACTATCAGCATATCATGGTCTGATAGACTGCTAGTTACGTTAGATATAGCAAGCGGGTAAATTTTAGAATTGCTTAATATATGATCTAAGATATTTGAAGATTGAGCAGATACTCTAGTAGGATATTTTGAATTTGTTACAAAGAAGTCATTGCCATTAATAATGTCTAGGTACTCTTTAGTGTGTGTGTTAGTTTTAACAGAGGTGGGCCCTACATCTATGTTCATATCTCCAGCTAGGATACCAAATGTGTTATAGCTGTCAAGTATAGAGTCAGTGAGGGTTAGAAAATCAGCTTGGGTGGTAAACTTTGGGTTATTAGATCGGTATACTGCCCCAATAATGAACTTAGATATCCATGGTAGATTTGTTAGTTCTGCTTGTATATAGCTATTGTCATCATCACTGTACCTGTGTGAGATGATGTAGTCCAGGTGTTCTCTAATGAAAATCCCAACTCCACCACCTTGCCTGTTTGGACGACATGAAAATTCACTTCGGTAATGTGGGATATTATAGTATGGAGCTTCATCTGCTGTTAACCATACTTCTGTTACTATGATTACTTGGAACTGAGCCTTTGTACTAGATAGTAATAAGTTTAATAAATCTAACTTGGTACCACGTATGCTTCTTGCATTTAAATATAAGATTTTGAGGTTATTTGTGTTTTTTTCTGGGAAATCTGCCAACGAGTTAAGCTTTGCTAAGGTTATGCTATCTGGCATTGTTCGTGCCTATAAAGTGAACAATGACTTACATATATATAGTTTAACACTTATTTAACTTATATAGTTTAACAAATTCAACCTTCTCCTAGGTCACCTAAGGACTGGTTGGATAAATTAAATGAGAAAGTAAAAAAGATAATCTATAATCTAACTCTAGGGATATGTAGCTAAGCCTAAGTAGGAACTAGCTACCGTGAACGATGGCTTTTGTAGTCGTCCTAGGTTCATGTTTATGTCATCCTTAACCTAATTTGGAGGTGGATCTAGGCTTGCCAGTTCAGCTGTACTGTTGACATGGAGTTTTCTTCGGCCTTCCTTGATCACGATTGTGCCATCTGCTGTCCAGACATTTTTCAGTCCATATCTTCCCACGGCCGCCCGCAGGATTGAAGTTCTTTCAAATGTAAGGTCTTCTTTTATTGTGATGCCACTGCCCGCCAGCCTTTTCTTCAGGCTGAAGATTAGTGCTCTGTCTCTGTAGCTGACAAAACGTACAATGATGGGCCTGGGCCTGCCGTTATCCGTAGGCCTAGCGCCTGAGCGATGGGACCGCGATATGCTATTGAGATGCAATTGGCAGTTGAGGCGATTGTTAAAGAAATCCAAAAGCAACATATCAGTGTTTTCCTTGTCTAGTTCTGCCAGCCCAAATACACGGAGGTTTAGTCGCCGGTTATACTGCTCTAGAGCATCAAGTTTTGATGCCATCTTTGAGTTTTCTTCCATACTGGCTTTCAATTCATCTTTTACACTTGCTAGTTCTTGGGTTTGTTTCTCAAATTGTTCTTCGAACTTTGAGGTTATGGCAGCCATGAAGTTCTCTGTAACAATTTCCGTGATGATGCGAGTTATCTCCTTCAGGAAGATTGGTGATTTTATGACCTCCTTTACTACTGCTTTTGCCATATCTTGGACGCCCTCCTGTTGTTTGAGCTCATTCACCGTTTTTGGCTTTGCGTCCTCGGGGCCACTAGGCCTAGGCCTAGGGCTATGCCTGGACTTGGTTCCAACCATTTTATGCTATGATATGATAGGTTTAGGTTACCTTAATGTTTATTACTGCTTCTGTATTAGGTTTAGTGTGCGTGCTGGTTAGGCCTAGATGATATAAATGTCTACATTAGATTTATATGACTGCGTGGATAAGGAGACAAAACTCTAGGTGCTACTCACTGTCGGCCATCTTGCCTTTTTTTTTTTTTTTTTTTGTATCATTACAATACTTGACTTATCAATTTAATCAACTTCTTTTTCACTGTCTCCTGTTAAGGAAGACGAAATATCTGAACGTATAACCATCGCTACAATGTTTTCAAAAACAGAACTATCTGTCAATTTTCAACTGTCATGATTGTTTGGAGTCACAAATACGGTTCGTCATTGGTTGACAGGGGAAACGTGACGTCACACTAATATACTCTATAGGCCCTGAAACTGAGGTTTTACGATATTTTAAAATACATTTTTAGATCAGAATTCTGATCTCTCAGTATATATATATCATCGTCTTCACTTATTGAGTGGATGATCAGCATTGGATTCTGATATTCGTCCCAAAAAGGTCACCATAACTTGCTGAATAATCCTTCCCAGTCTGTATGGACACAAGTTGGGCAATGGGTAGAACGGTAATGGATGTATTTTCAATTTTGCAACATTAAAGCAACGCAAAAATTAACAGTATTTTAATTTTGAATGTCTTTCGAACTCGTTTTGAGGTCTAGTGTGAAAAGAGATTCATACTCGCTGTTTGTTTTTGTATCGACAAACGATTAATTTTTAAATCTTTTCAAATATAGTAAACGTTATGTTGTGACTTCTGCCATTAATTAATAAATTAATTAATTAATTAATTAATTAATCAACCAACTAAATTTAAGCTATCGAATTAAATAGCAATATTTAGAAGTTTTATAATGAAAACAATGTTTAAAATAGAAAAATTTGCTCCTTATTCTAATAATTTTCAAACTTTATTTTATAAATATAATTTCTTAAAATATCGTTCCTTGAGTTTTTATAAGATCTATTTCATGCACATTCCGTTCAAACATTGGCGTAATAAAGAGCGCAAAACTAATCATGTTTATGTCGATGTTTTTTTCTAGATACATGCGGCTCCACGTTGCATACTTCGACAGTAGAGGACTGCTTGTGACTCACCCTTATTCTACAACAATGTACTACCTACAACATGCCTTTATCATTGATTTGATAGCTGTCCTGCCGTTCGAGTTGTTCGCAATCGGGTAGGTCTATTTGTAGACGTGCATTAGCACTGCTGTTTCTATGCTCCTGTAAGTAATGTGTCTATTCTTTAGAAACAATACAGTATTGGTATTAACATTTTAAACTATCGTAAATACACACATTTCACAAACTGCTCAACAAATTGGTTAATTTATTAGAGGTTTATAAGGAAAACTCAATCAGTTTTTGTCTCGCAGGTTCAGTTAACGCACAGTCGTTGCATTCAAATAATAATCATTTTTGTAGAAATCCC